>CM042247.1:26195342-26917842 GCA_023566225.1 Romanogobio albipinnatus
CATCTGTCCAGTATTGATTTAGGACTTGTGATGTCAGCGCAGTGATTACTCAGCCTCAGTCTGTTCTAAAACCATCGTTCTCCAGCACTGACCTCCACCTGCAGGCTGACACATCCAATAGTCAGTCACAGCCACTCCTCCAAATTACATTTTTTGAACTTATCTTTACTCTTCTGTTCTTTGATGTACCCACATTTCTAATTACTGCTGTTTGCTGAAGCACTGGTGCTCATACTTCTGTGTAACTATAGCGTTCACTGTAACACATTTCTGTAGTTTTCACAGCATTATTACTGTAAAATGAGCAAATACTTACTGTAGAACCTGTATACAGCATGTTGCTGTAGATCTGCAAAGCATCATGGTCTTTTTTCAACGGCGGGTAAATTCTACAGTAATTTTTTTTCCCTGTGAATCACAATACAGCAATTTCTAGAAGATTTTTTTTCAGCCAAGGAAAGCTACGAGATTCCCCACTTTCATCTGAATTTTTACTTCAGAAAGGTAACTGCTAATTTATTTTAAAAAGTTTACTCTTGTAAAGTCACCTGTTTGTTCAACTTTAAGAGTGCACTGAGAGAGAAAAGAGTAATGAGCAGCACACTTCCTAGTAAACTCGTCTCATGTTGTGTGTGCATTTTATAATTTTATTACCACAAATATATATTTCTGCATGATTTCGATATATTTTCTAGTCTGGCAACATTTGATAACGTCATTAGTTTATAGAAGGATAGCATTGTTAAATAAAAATTAAATTGGAATTGTGTATGTGATCTCTTTTGGTGCAGATACGTAACATAATATGATCACTTTTTTTCTTGCCTGTTACCACCACTTGTGCGTGAGGCAGTGAGCCAAGCCAGCCAACTCTCGACGGTCTCGAGCTGAAAGAAAACGCAGCTGAGGTACGTTAGGCCTAAGACTTAACATATTTTTCATAGTGATTCATCATGATTTTTCTGAGCGTAAAACCACAGAAACGAGATTGGTGAAATGCTATTCAAACTTGTGGGAGCATGGCATGGGCTGCACTGTATTAAGATTTGTCTTATCCGGCAACATTACATTTTTAATTTGATTAAAGACTAACGTTAGCATTGTGAAATGAAATTAATTTAAAATGGTGTATTTTTTTTTGTATTTATTGGCGCGGTAGCCATTTAATAATCTCTCGTTTTTTTCTCTTGCTTGCTGTTGCCGCCTGAAGAATCAGACATTGAAGTTAAGCGGGCCGAGAAAACGCAGCTAGAGGTAGAAGCTATCTGTTAAGATACGTTACTTAACACATTTTTAATAATTTCATGATTTTTCTGAGCTTCATTGCCGTCAAACTGCAGAAACTATAACGTTAGATTGTTAATAGCCTAATTTGAAGTGCCATTCCCGACTTTTGGGAGCATATATTGTATTAATATTTGTCTTATCTGGCGACATTACATTTATAACGTGTATGTACTATGTATTTAACATAGAATATCCTGAGGAGGCAGCCACTACATTGGAATTTATCCTTATTCTTTAACCAACATCCCTGAATAGTAAAATACTTCTTAAAGTGTTGATTTTTGTTTAAATGGACTGTTGTGCAATTGTTAAACATCAAACTTTTATTTTACCTGACCATGCAAAAGGTAAAAAAGCAAGCACAGCTAGTCTAAAGTCTAAATGTCATGCACATTACATTTTCTTTTCTTCACTTTAATACTAAAATACTGAGTAATACTAATAAACTACTCAAAATTCCTATCTCTACTCTTCACACTTCCAATAATATGCTCACTGAAATTGTAGTACACCCATGTATATGTGAGACACGGAGGTTGAGGCTTTAAAGTAATAGTTCACCTCAAAATGAAAATTGTGTCATAATTTACTCACCCTCAAGTTGTTTCAAACCTGTATGAATTTCTTTCTTCTACTGAATACAAAGAAAGATATTTTGAAGAATGTCAGTAACCAGACAGTTGATGGGTACCATTGACTTCCATAGTAGGAAAAAAAAATACTATGGAAGTCAATGGGGTTCATCAACTGTCTGGTTGCAGACAGCAGAAGCAGAAGAAAGAAATTCATACAGGTTTGAAACAACTTGAGGGTGAGTAAATTATGACACAATTTAAATTTTTGGGTGAACTATCCCTTTAAATAATTTAATTTTTATAGATTTGTAATTTTACCCAAACATTTGAATAAATGTTGATTGTTTTGTTTGTTCAGAAAAGTGTTGAAATGAAATGTTCACAGAGAAATGTTAGCTTATTGGAAAAAATTTATATGTTCAGAAAATATATAGGTTTGAAATCCTGCTGTTTTTAAATCATAATTTTTTTTATACATTTGTAATTTTATCCAAACATTTTAATAAATATTGATTGTTTTGTTTGTTCAGAAAAGTGTTTTTTTGTATGTTCAGAAAAGTGTTGAAATTAAATGTTCAAAGAAAAATTGTAAAATTAAAAAAATGATGCTATACTATTTTCATTTTATGAATTTTGAAATTAAAAGTGAGAAAATAAATGGCATTTGTGACAGTGTCTTTATTTTACAGTACACAAAATTAATGCAGTAATCCCCATTACAGTAGTAGATATGAAATACAGTACTGTGATTATTACTGTAAAAAAGTTTACAGTCATTTTAAAGTTACTGCGATTACATTTACAGTAAGAATACTGTGAAATGAAATACAGCACTTACTAGCTAATTGCTGCCAGCAAGTTACTGTATTTTTCACAGTATTCTTTTTACAGTGTTGGTCTAATTTTGCAATGGATGTGAATGATACCTCAAATCTTGCTGCTTGTTGTGCGGTGTTCTTCTACATTTCTAAACAGTCAGATAATTATTATATACAGTTCTGCCAGAAAGACTCGGGAGAATAAATACTGTGACAATTATCCATTTATTAACAACCCAGCAAGCAATAAAGTGCTTTGGCATAGGCCCCGTCTGTAGCTCGCAATCTGAGGGTCCGGACTCTGCATATCCTGCCTGAAGACGAAGGCAGAGGCGCAGCCGACCCCCCCCGTGAGGTATGGAAGGGACCATCCTGGTGGTGGTGGGGTGGATGTAGGGAAGGATTTGACTTGGAGGTGGTGGGGAGGATGGTGGTGAATTGGAGCGTCAGCATCTGCGAACTCAGACATGCGTAAGTACCGATCTTTTATACCTAGGTATTAGAATGTGATTGGATAGATAAAGTTGAAGTGACGTGACAATTAAGTCTTCCCGGCAGAACTTATGCTAAAGCTTTCATTACTGGTTACTATTTTTAATGTTTTTGAATGAAGTCTCTTCTGCTCATCAAGCCTGAATTTATTTGATCAAAAATACAGAAAATAACTGTAATATTGTGAAATATTATTACTCTCTTAAAAAAATCTGTGAAATTCGGGCACAGTGTACTGTATTAATTTAACAAGATTTTCCATGTTTATTTTTTACTGGTGTTTTAACTGTATTTTGAATTTTGCACTTCATTGAGTTGTGTTTTAGGGTTAATGGAAATTTACTGGATAATGTCCAGCTGGATGAGCTGCCAGTACTTTAAGGATTAAAGTATACAGTTATTTTAAGGATTTGTTTTTTTACAGTGTACAATTTAAAATAATGGTTTTCTATTTTAACATACTTTAAAATATAACTTTTTCCTGTGATGCAAAGCTGAATTTTTTGCATCATTACTCAGTCAGTGTCAGTGTCACATTATCCTTCAGAAATCATTTGAATATGCTGATTTATTATCAATGTTGGAAACAGTTGTGTTGCTTAATATTTTTTTATAACCTGTGATACTTTTTTCAGGATTCTTTGATGATTAAAAAGTTAAAAAGAACAGCATTTATTTAAAATAGAAATATTTTGTAATGTAATGTAATGAAAACCATTATTATAAATTGTAATAATATTTTCCTGGATTTTTTTAATCAATTAAATGCAGGCTTGATGAGCAGAAGAGACCTCTTTCAAAAACATTAAAAACAGTGATGTTTTTTTTGGTAGATGAATAAAACAATCTCATAGATGTACATTGAAGGAAAACACCTCAGCCAGAGTATCTTAAAACTTAAAGGTTAACTAGTTTGAGAACACCCTAGTAACTGTATATCAATGCACAAACAACCATATTTATTATACTTTTCACTAGTTTATTTTTTATTTCAATGTTGGCCTTTCAAATTAGTTTAACCGTTATCACTGTCTAGTGGTTTTATCAGGCTGGTTTTATGAAGGCAGGTTGTAAAGGTTTAAATTTTTATAATTTTTGAATCAAAAACTGAAATTAATGTGTGGTTGTTTATTTTTTAGACCTTTTTTTTAATTTTATAGTCATATTTTATTGAGTTTTATAGTCGTATTTTATCTGGATCCCTTGAAAAGTTTTTAAATCAGGTTCAGTTAATTTAGCTGTAGACTGTTTTTGTGAAAAATGTGTTTTAAATTTGTCTTAATTATAATAACTTAATGCCAAGTCATGATAATATATCTTAGCTTACTTTGCAATTATTTCGATTTCAGATGACGCAGTTCATTTAGTTTTCATTATTGATTATACTGCCAATTCACTCAGAACACCTAAGCAAGCACATAAGAACACTTTGACGACAACCAAATTTTCCCTGGGGAAGCACGCTTATGTTTTCTTTCATCAAATGTAAATATGTAGTTATTTTCAGTTTTTCACATTCCAAGGAAAGATACATATTTGTTTTAGGACAAATTAGCTCCATATGTTCATGTTCAGGCATGTGAACAAACTTGGTTTTAAAATTTGTTGAAAATGTTGTCTGCTCTATCAAGATGAGTGAGATGGTGGTTCAGTGGTTTAAACCATGGAACTGACACGCAGAAGGTTGCTGGTTCGATCCCAGCGGTCACCACCAGTGTGTCCTTGAACAAGGCACTTTACTCCATGTTGCTGTAATAAGGGTCTGCCAAATGAATAAATGTAAGGTTGTAGGGTTTCATCAAGGTAAGCGTCAACATCTGTTGTTTTCTGAACCAACAGTGCTCCATAATTTTTCGCATTTGTTCTATTTTGTTCCATTTTTGTGTTTTCTCAATGGCTTGCATTTTCACTCTCAATGCTATGAGGAGTTTTCTGTTATTTCTCTTAAAAGCACAGTGCCTTGTGAGTCCTGTGGGGTTAAGAAAGGCATTTCATTTCCTGTAGCAGAGCTGGGATAATTTAGCACTGTGGAATGAATTACATCTGAGGTTCATTTTCTGGAATGCTCCTTTGAGATTCATGCTGAACCTTAGAGATGGCTATAGCAATGGACATTAAAACAGAGTAATGAAGACAGAGTGCTCCGAGAAGAATGTCCTTTTTTCTCCTTCTCTGTCACACATAAATCCTTTAGTTTCTCCAACTACAGTTTGTGTGGGATGTCAAGACAATTTAAGTATTAGCTATCACACTAGGTCACTAAGCCACTGGTATTTGTCTCTGGCTTATCGTTTAATATCTTGTTTGAATAGGATGGTTTCTCAAGCTCTCCGTTGTTGACATGGAAGACAATCATGCGTTGTGGAAAATGTGGATTATTGCGAGATCCTCAGGGATAAAACCTTCCCTCTCTGATCAAGGAATTGACAAAAAAAAAAACCACCATTCTTACATTAGTGGGATTTTTCTTTTTCTTTTTAGTACTCATAGGTTGCTTTTTCATTGGAGTTATCGGTTTTGTCTCTTATGGATCAACTTTGTTTCAGTTGATTCTTCTCAAATTTAATATAGCATATCATATTGTAGCATAGACCAAATAATTTGGTCTTGGTAGATGTGATGGTCAAATTTGATATTGAGATCTGTCTTTTATTTGCAGACTATGGTACCTTGGCAAATCAGACATTGCGTAACATTGCTGAAATGTCTAAGTAACTAATATAATATAAAAACGTCTCCGTTACGTATTGTAACCCTCGTTCCCTAAAGGAGGGAACGGAGACGTACGTCAGATGTCACCGACGAATTGGGATCACTTCAGGGAGCCCCTATCAGTTTCGAGATACAGAAAACAGGCCAATGGGCCATTGACGTGCGAGATTTGCATCCTGCGTTTCGCCCCGCACCGCGGGTATAAACAGGAAGCGAGAGCAGCGCACTATTGTTTTTCACTGAGGAGCCGAACTAGTGACTCGGCCATGCAGTGATGGTACAGCAACTGTGGCGACGGGATGTACGTCTCCGTTCCCTTCTTCAGGGAACGAGGGTTACCATACGTAACTGAGTCGTTCCCTTTCATTCGGTCACGTTCGACATACGTCTGCCAAATGCATAAATGTAAATGTAAATGCTACAGTTACTACCACTTCCAGCGCCCAGCGAAGAGCCCCTCAGACCCTGTCTGTATCGGGCGGGAAAACTCATGCAGGGAGAGTCACTGCTGCTGTTCTGCAAGACCCACTCAGCAGACTATTGCGCTGTGGAACACGCATCTGTTCCAAGGGGAAGGGAATGGCGCAGCAAGCCGACACTTAGAACGGGCACTTCGGTGTTACTGACTATGGGAAGTGAGCACACAGGAAGATACCGGTTCTACACAGAGGCTATAAAATCTAGCGAACATGTTAGGTGTCGCCCGCCACGAGCCAGCGCCCAGGAAGAAGCTACACCCCTGGTGGAGTGGGCTCTTAACCCAAGCGGGCAGGGCAGGGCATGTCTTGGGTTTCATACACCAAGACGATGGCATCCACTATCCAGTGGGCCATCCTCTGCTTGGAGACAGCCTTTCCCTTCTGCTGGGCTCCGTAACAGACGAAGAGCTGCTCTAAGGTCCTGAAGCTTTGTGTTCTGTCCACTTAAGTCCACAGGGTGCGGACGGGGCAGAGAAAAGCTAGGGCTGGGTCTGCCTCCTCCGAAGGCAGCTCTTGCAGGCTTACCACCTGTTCTCGGAAGGGAGTGGTGGGAACCTTGGGCACATATCCAGGCCGGGGTTTCAGGATTACATGAGAGTTACCAGGCCCGAATTTCAGGCACGATTCGTCGACCGAAAATGCCTACAGGTTCCCTACCCTCTTGATAGAGGCCAATGCAGTCAGGAGTACTGCTTTCAGAGACTGCAAAGGCTCAAAGGGCGCTCTCTGTTGTGCAGTTAGCACCAGAGTTAAGTCCCAAGAGGGTATAGAGGGGGGCGAGGCGGATTTAATCTCCTCACCCCCTTCAGGAACCTGACGATCAGAACGTGCTTACCTAAGAACATCTACCATGTGCGGCGGCGATAGCGGCAACATAAACTTTGAGGGAGGAGGGAGACAGCCATCGCTCCAACCCGTCTTGTAGGAAGGAAAGCACAGAACTGATCGAACATCTTCGCCTGTTGAGGCGCCTAGTAGAGGGAGCTCTAGCGGAAGTGATGGTGTCTACCACCTAAAAGCTCTGCGTCCCGTCAGGGACCAGACATGGAGTTTCCAGAGGTCCAGACGCAGGTGCCAGAGGGTGCCCCATCTCTGAGTCAGGAGGTTCTTCCTCAGAGGAATGGCCAAGGAGGTGCTGTCGCGAGGAGCACTAGTTCCAGGAACCAAGTCCGGTTGGGCCAATACAGAGCAACCAACAGGACTTGCTCCTTGTCCTCCCTGACGTTGCACAGTGTCTGTGCAAGAAGGCTCACTGGGGGAAACACATATCTGTGTAGGTCCTGGGGCCAGCTGAGTGCCAGGGCATCCGAGCCAAGGGTCCCCCCGGTCAGGGAATAAAACAACTGGCAATGGGTCGTGTCCGGGGCGGCAAACAGGTCTACCTCTGTGGCCCCTAAGCGACTCCAGATCAGCTGGACCACCTGGGGATGGAGTCTCCACTCTCCCGGGAGCACTGGCTGTCGTGAGAGCTTGTTGGCTGCACAATTGATCAGGCCCGGAATGTGAATGGAAAGAAGGGACCTCAGATGCTTCTGACTCCAGAGGAGGAGATGGCGGGCGAATTGTAACATGCGACGGAAGCATAGACCACCCTGTTTTTTTACATACGCAACGGCTGCAGTGTTGTCCGTATGGACCAGAACGTGCTTGCCTAGTGGCGGAGTTTTGAAGCGGCTCAGCACAAGACGAACTGCTAACAACTCCACGGAGGTGTACTCGGCAGGGAAGCCTCACTGTAATCCTCAGGTCACCCAGGTTTATCAGCCAAAGTAGTCCCTTTTCTGGTGCACCAGAAAAGCAACTAGATCGGGGTATAAGCAAAGGGACTCGACCCCGTTTGAGGTTTCAAAGTCTCGACCACGCATCTGAGGTGCCGAGCGATGCGCGCTGGGTTGCCGTGGCGCTGTCACCCGGCAGCTAGACAGCACACGGCGTGGTCAACACTCAAACCCTCACGCGGAAGACGAGACGAACAACGCGTCGACGTGATCCCGTTCCCCTGAGAGAACATGGATCACCCACGAATGCAGTCTCAACATGTTTATGCGAGAGGGATCGTGGCCGTCAGGACAGGAAACAACCGCATCCAAAAACGCACGGGTGGAATGACGTCTTGAAAAAGACGCAGTGTCACACCTGTGTTGCTCTTTTGTGAGGAAACACTCTTTCAACAGTGCTGAAGCACCCAGGGGAAGACCGCGGCAGCATACAGGAGATAAGTGCGTTCCTGTGTCTGCACTCACTGAAACAAACGCCCTCACCGAACCGACAGTTGCTGTAAGAACAGCAGTTTGTTATGCTGATGCAGCAGTGAGCACGCGATCACGCTGATTGTGCTTTTTCGCCAACACAAAGCATCCCTCTCGTTCTCTGGAGTATCTCTCTTGAAGATAGAAAGGCTCTCTTTTAGAAAAGCAGTCTTGCTTCATCAACGGCATTCGGCTCCAAAGTGGATGACAATAGTGCGCTTCTCTCGCTTCCTGTTTATACCCGCGGAGCGGGGCGGAACGCGAGATGCAAATCCCGCACGCCAATGGCTCATTGGCCTGTTCTCTATATCTCGAAGCTGATAGGGGCTCCCTGAAGTGATCCCAATTCGTCGGTGACGTCCAATGTACGTCGACTGAAAGGGAACTATGTATTATTTATACCCTCATGTTCAGTAATTTATAAGTCTTTTATATCACAAAACATTAAATTGAAAGCTGTTTTTGTCACTTTCTGATCATCAAAGAATCCTGACAAAACAAAAAAACAAAAAAATATATATATAATAAATATTAAGCAGTACACCTGTTTTCAACATTAATAATAAGAAATGTTTCTTGAGAACGCATATTAGAATGATTTCTGAAGGATCATGTGACGCTGAAGACTGGAGTTGATGCTGAAAATTACGCTGTGCATCACAGGAATAAATTACATTTTAAAATATATGCATATAAAACAATTATTTTAAATTGCAATAATATTTCACAATATTACTTTCCTGTATTTTTATATATATATATATATATATATATATATATATATATATATATATATATATATATATATATATATATATATATATATATAAAAAAATCCTACTATTGCTTATTCTAGACAAAAAAGAGTGCTTTAGATTATTTGATTAGGTCTCTAAGACTTTGTTCCTGTAAAAAGGGAAATACTATTTAAGTTTTTAAATATAAAATAAATGTGTGTGATGTATTTTTTATAGGGGTTATATATAAAAAATATATGTGTGAGAGGAGTCTTTTTTCTTAGGAGCAAAGTCTTAGAAGCTGAAGGCTTAATCGAAAGTTGCCATTTGCTCTCCATTTAATCTAGGTGTAGCAGTGGACTTATTAAAGATGTAATTTGTATATATATATATTTATATATAAAAATAAAAAAAACTTTCCTTTCCTCTTTCTCTTCCTTCTTCTTCTACTACAGGGAGTGCAGAATTATTAGGCAAATGAGTATTTTGACCACATCATCCTTGTTATGCATGTTGTCTTACTCCAAGCTGTATAGGCTGGAAAGCCTACTACCAATTAAGCATATTAGGTGATGTGCATCTCTGTAATGAGAAGGGGTGTGGTCTAATGACATCAACACCCTATATCAGGTGTGCATAATTATTAGGCAACTTCCTTTCCTTTGGCAAAATGGGTCAAAAGAAGGACTTGACAGGCTCAGAAAAGTCAAAAATAGTGAGATATATTGCAGAGGGATGCAGCAGTCTTAAAATAGCCAAGCTTCTGAAGCGTGATCATCGAACAATCAAGCGTTTCATTCAAAATAGTCAACAGGGTCGCAAGAAGCGTGTGGAAAAACCAAGGCGCAAAATAACTGCCCGTGAACTGAGAAAAGTCAAGCGTGCAGCTGCCAAGATGCCACTTGCCACCAGTTTGGCCATATTTCAGAGCTGCAACATCACTGGAGTGCCCAAAAGCACAAGGTGTGCAATACTCAGAGACATGGCCAAGGTAAGAAAGGCAGAAAGTCGACCACCACTGAACAAGACACACAAGCTGAAACGTCAAGACTGGGCCAAGAAATATCTCAAGACTGATTTTTCTAAGGTTTTATGGACTGATGAAATGAGAGTGAGTCTTGATGGGCCAGATGGATGGACCCGTGGCTGGATTGGTAAAGGGCAGAGAGCTCCAGTCCGACTCAGACGCCAGCAAGGTGGAGGTGGAGTACTGGTTTGGGCTGGTATCATCAAAGATGAGCTTGTGGGGCCTTTTCGGGTTGAGGATGGAGTCAAGCTCAACTCCCAGTCCTACTGCCAGTTTCTGGAAGACACCTTCTTCAAGCAGTGGTACAGGAAGAAGTCTGCATCCTTCAAGAAAAACATGATTTTCATGCAGGACAATGCTCCATCACACGCGTCCAAGTACTCCACAGCGTGGCTGGCAAGAAAGGGTATAAAAGAAGAAAATCTAATGTAGGGCTGCAACGACGCGTCGACGTCGTCGATGACGTCGACTACGAAAATACGTCGACGTGCGTGAAATGCGTCGACGCGTCGGGCACATTATTTACGTTCTAGAATGGAACAGAAGATCTAGAATAATGGCAGCTTCTGCTCCCGGGCATAGTGAAAATGATCATTTATCATATAAAGCCAGACCGCGACATTCAAAAGTGTGGGAGTACTTTAAACAGAAGCCGAATAAAACTGTGCTTTGTTCGCTCTGTAACGCCGGTTTCACACTGCACGCGGTGGCAGAGCAGGAGCTGTGCGCGTGGAGAGCGGGAGCTTTCACACTGCAGTCAGTGTTGCCAAGTCCGCTTTTTTCCGCGGAATTGGGCTACTTCTACACTGTTGCCGCGGGCTGTGTCTCATGTCCGCGGGTTGAAGCAAAAAAACACACATATTTAACCCCCCGAACGCGATGTTTACCAGAGAACCTCCCCGAAACGCGATTGGGCTTGTTTTGGGATAGTTTTGAGTAACGAATGGGTGGGTTTTGTTGTGTAAACCTGGCAACCCTGCTGCCAGTGTTCTCTCGCGCAGCTGAACCGTGGCGCGTGTATTGCAACAGACGGTCACATTTTCCTGGGTTCTTCTCCGACCCCAGTACGTCTCGTGCTTTTATTTATTATGGGCTGCAAATATCTCCTGTATATGCGACCTGGTTCCGCTCTGTCCCAAACACATATGCATAATAACTTGCTGTATGTAGGTAGTTTACATGATTAAAGTAACATTACAGTTAAGATATGCCTCTAGCTTTAATCATTTAAATGTGTCTTTGAAGTTTGGGCAAAAACTTCTGGCAGCTTTAGTCGTTGTTTATGCACATGTATCTTCAAAATAGACGACTAGTTATACATTAACACTATGCTGAAAGCTCCTGTATGTGAACCTTTTGCAGATAAATACAAGTGCATTTTCGTTTACTATTGACACAAATCAATAAGTAAATCATACTCAACTACTATAGTAAACAACTTTTCCTAATTAGGCCTACTCTGTATACATTTTATGATGAATAGTATCATTATATATTATGTTTAAAAAGCTTCTTGTGTTCATAAATTTCATTATAAAATGGCATACTATGTACACTACCCTTCCTGAAATACAATTAATATTGTCATCATTCATTGATTTCATGTTAAAATAATATACAAATTCACTACCCTCTTTGAAATACAATAATCAGTAAAAAAGAATAATAAGATTAATCCGGAAAAATAATCGTTAGATTAGTCGACTAATCGAAAAAATAATCGTTAGATAAGTCGACAGAAAAAATAATCGTTAGTTGCAGCTCTAATCTAATGATATGGCCTCCTTGGTTCACCTGATCTGAACCCCATTGAGAACCTGTGGTCCATCATCAAATGTGCGATTTACAAGGAGGGAAAACAGTACACCTCTCTGAACAGTGTCTGGGAGGCTGTGGTTGCTGCTGCACGCAATGTTGATGGTGAACAGATCAAAACACTGACAGAATCCATGGATGGCAGGCTTTTGAGTGTCCTTGCAAAGAAAGGTGGCTATATTGGTAACTGATTTGTTTTTGTTTGGTTTTTGAATGTCAGAAATGTATATTTGTGAATGTTGAGATGTTATATTGGTTTCACTGGTAAAAATAAATAATTGAAATGGGTATAAATTTGTTTTTTGTTAAGTTGCCTAATAATTATGCACAGTAATAGTCACCTGCACACACAGATATCCCCCTAAAATAGCTAAAACTAAAAACCACTTCCAAAAATATTCAGCTTTGATATTAATGAGTTTTTTGTGTTCATTGACAACATGGTTGTTGTTTAATTATTAATGTTGTAAAATTAATCCTCAAAAATACAACTTAATTAATTAATAATTAATAATAATTCTGCACTCCCTGTATAGCCTGTGCTACACTGAGCAATGTACACGGTCTCAGGATTTCAGGCTCTTATTGTGCTTCTCGGTTCTTCATGACCAATCGCTTCATGTACCCCCAAGTTGTAAGTCGCTTTGGATAAAAGCGTCTGCTAAATGCATAAAGGGAGGTTTTTTTCTTCATTCAAGTGGTTCCACTGAACAGATCGATATTTTATCAAAGTAACAGAATCTAGTGTTTATTCAAACTACTTCACATATATTAATCTGACCGCATTAGTTACATTGTTGTGTTCGTTTGATAAAAGATATAGGGCCCTATGAAATCCGTTTTATTTTTTCCCAAATTCCGTTACATTTTTTCTCAAATTCCGTTTTTTCCGTTTTAATTTTTGGGAATACAGTTTTTTTTACCCTTAACTGTTATTTTAGTCGTAAAAAGAGTTTTTTTTTTTAATGTTAATATAATACAACATAAAACATAAAATAGGGATGACCTTAAATTTATTGAGGTAAACATCACATTTACTTTTCAGGACAAATACCGCATGATGCAACATAACACTGCACTCTAAGTACTTCAAGTCACAACAAAATATTAGTGCTGTGAATTGATAATTAAAAAAACCGAATTAATCACATTTTTTTCTGTAATTAAACATGATTAATTGCAATTAAAAACATTGGAGTTTTTAATATTTTAATAATTTCAGTTACTCTCCAAATTAATTTAGAAACAACTTATAGACAGCATATTTTAAATGTGTGTTGTAATGGCATCTTTTTATGAATGAAGGCCAGTATCACTGATATTAATGTCTATATGAAGCATTGATGACATTACATTACAGTATAACTGAAAGCTACCAATTTCAACATTAGGCTTTAAAAAATAAAAACTTTACATAAACCCATTATAATAAATGTTATATTTACCTGTGGCCTTCCCTGTCAGACATAGTCTACACAGAAATTGAATACAATTATTAACACCTTTCTTAACAGCATAAATAATAAGTTAAATATAGATGAATCATCATTAAAGCTACAATCTTCTCTGTTCCCGTTGTTCTTTAAACATTAATGACAGACATTATCAGTGCTACTGTCACTTTAAGATCTACCTCTGCCGAACATGAAGCGGATCAGACGCGCTGTCCCGCGCATCTCATTTTCTCTCAAGTTCATTTAAGACATTGTTTTCCATACAGTACATTAAAGTGCATTAAAAACAAGGCAAAATACAGCAAGCACTCCCCGGGAACTGCTCGGCTCGGTACTGAGGGCTTAGCGTTGAGTTTCTTAACTTTTTCGCCGACGAAAGCAGAGCCGTGGAGAGCCACTTCGCCATACTTGTTTTGAAGGGGGAGCTGAAATGACGGGAGGGTTTGTGTTGCCCAGATTTGCTTCCCCCGGTATGCATTTTCCCCAGACATACGTTCTTCTCCCACACAAAACCGCATTTCATTCCAAATATGTAAAATTCCTGGAAATTCCGCGTTAACAATAGATTCAGCGTTAATGTGCTAATTCCGCGATTCCGTGCTCGCGGAAATCATAGGGCCCTAAAGATATAATGGAGCTGAGCTGTAATGGAAAATATGTTTTAAAATTGTCCCCAAACTGGTCGCCTAAATCTGGTCAGGAGTCAGGACTCAAACAGGTAAAATAATTGCAGTCGATTTGCTAATGAACAGTTAGCCTACATAGTGATATCAATTATTGAGTCTTACTCTGTTCTTAGAGTTCAAGTGGAAATTTGTTTTAGAGTGAAATGTACTGAGGCAGAACTAATAAAAAACTCAGCTGTGCTCTGGCACGAATTTGTGTGGCTTTTTGCCTCTTTTTTTGGTCAGTATAATTTCTTTTCTTTGTTTTTCATTACATACTGATTGACTTGAATACCCACGGATCCCTGGCTAATTTTGGTTAGGTTTTGTGGGGTGATGAGCGCAGCCTCGCTGAGCCTCTCTGCTAGTGATTATTTTTTATTCCCTCAGTGTTGAAATAAAGTGAAACAACCCATGCAATAAAATGGCAAGATTTTAATGGATTGTAATGGCAGTAAATTGGCTTCTTATATTAGATACCCCATTTCTGTTACCAAGAAAACAGCTCATATTTCCTTTATGTATTTGAATTGGAAAATCCCGTTGGGTGAGAGATGGGACTAAGGGCTCTCGTTTTGAACGGTGCAGAAGTGAAATGCAAGGTGTCCTGCTGTGGTTGCCCCTTTGACCCAACACTGGGGGGCAGATCAGCCAAACCATAGTTCCATTTCTCTCCATTTGTCTGGCTAACCGCTGCTGTGAAATGATGTTCTGGCGTACGATCCGCACTACGATTTGAAGGGCCCCACGCTGGTTCATTCCAGCCAGAAGCTCATTATTCTCACTTTGGGGTCAGGTGTGCTTGCTACTCCATGCTGGCTATTACAGGCGGTGCCCCCTCCCAAGTGTCAGATGCTGTTGTGTCTGTTGTCGGATCTGATTTGTCACCTGCATCCTCCTTTGGGCCCGGTTTCCCATAATCAAACTACAGCAGGATTATCCACACCATCCCCAGCTCCAGGTGGGCTGTCACAGCAGCTTTATGGCACGTCCGCCCGCCACGGCTGCCCACGCTGGGCAGTGGCATCTTTTGAATGCAGAATGTCAGCGCTAATGCGGGACAGAGGAGCATTTCCCTGCTGGGTTTCGATGTCCGTGGCAGCGGGCTGGCGGAATACCAGCTTTCTCTCAGTTGTGTTGTCCAAACCTCTGTTCCTCAGTGAGCCGGTCCCCTTCCCAGACACCCTGACATTTCCTCTGTGTGAGGATGTCTGTGGCCAGTCTGTCCCTTACTGCCTTTCATGTTTAATGTCAAATAAAAGCTTAATTGTGCCATCATGGCAAAATTGATAAAACCAGGCCATTATGTCTGACTGTCCAAGCACTACGTTAATGAATGGCTGCAATTAGCGAAGACTTGGTGAGTCATGGTGGTCCATTCAGGCAGAGTAACATTAAGTCCACGTAAAGTGGTAGATACATTTTCCTTGTGTCTTCATTCTCCTAGTGCCTGGTCTGCAATAACCTCGCGTTTTCACGGTTGCATAAAGTAGATGCAATTGAGTATACTTGTTAGTAGGGCTGCTCCCGATTACCAAAGATATTTATAGTTGACGAGTAGTCGTTCATTTAAGCCATTATTCAACTAATTGCACGTTTATATTCATTGAATTACTCTGGGCAGATATGCCTAATCCGCGACCTCAAATATGAAGCACACACATAAAGCTTGCCACAAAGCACTTAATGATTATGAATGTGTCGGGAATAAATAGCAAGGAGACATTTTAATTGTGTGTTTTAATAGTGTTATCTGAGTCTGTGTTGGCTGCAAAGATAAAGTTGACGATGCTGACTCATCATCTCCACAGTACAGTGGGTGCACCGCCTTTAGAGAGAAATGCAACTTTTATTACATAATCAAAGATCATTTGTTTTTGATTTGAATTGGTTCATTTAAAAGTAGACATTTCAAGCTTTTATAGATATATTTCTCATGCCTGTGAGGCAAGTATATGCTGAGTTTTGGTTCATTTATGTGAAAACGCTGCAGTTCAGGGTGACTGAAGGCCCGACCGCCCGGGTATACTTCTTTTTTCTCAGCCCATTCAGTTTTGCGAGCCTTTCAAAGTATAACCCTTTGGCAGTGAGTGCAGAAAGACGCGTTTAGCATGTGCACACTATCTAGTGGTTTTCAAGAGCTCAAATCACTGACTAATGCGCTGTTGAATGCGCACCATCCATGCGGTCTCAAAAATTGGGCTACACGCAAATGGGGTGTACGGATATTCACAAAACCTCCTGATGACAGAAATGATATCACACAGACGGTGTGTGGCTGTGGATGGCCTAAGTATACTTAGGGCTTGAGACAAATCCTGTTTGCTTTCTTTATTTTACAAAAGCACAAAGTTTTGTTGTTATTGGGAGGGTATACAAATAAAAGTAGGGCCTACCCCTTTTCAGTTTGTAATGATGTATTATTCTTATCTGTATGACCAAAAATGGTGGAGTTTTTAAGTTAAAACAATGCAAGTGATCACACGCCTCTATGCAGTAAAGCTCGCTACACAAATTATAAGCCATATTTGAGGTTGCCGGATGATAGGCGTATACCACAAGAAGCCACCGTTAAAGGGGTGGTAAAACACATTCTTTCGAAGGCTTGATTGTGTTTGTGGGGTACACTGTAACATGTGTTCATGCTTCGTTAAAAAAAAAAAATTGCATTATTTTTCATAGATTTTTACCTTTATTCTACACTGCTCTGTCCCTCCTTGTAAAAACGGTCTGATGGTTTCCGGGTTGTATGAAGCCAGTCCCTCAAAAATACGCAATAGGCTCAGATTGGTTAGCTGACCCAGTGTGTTGTGATTCGCTAACCGCCTAGTGCACATTTGTCGGAAACATCACGCCCCTTACCTTTACCGGTAGCCTGTGCTTTGGGTAGTATTAGAAACAATGGCGTCAATAAAACCATACCAATTAGACCCAGACAATTTTAGTGAAGATAATCGAGCAGAACCTGTTTAGTCCTCAAGAGCCTCAAGACTATTCTATAGTGTTCGCTACTGAATGGCACCGTTACTTTTGTATTTTTAGAACAATTTGCCAAATATCTGTCGCAAGAACGAACACTAAACATTGGCTTTACTATAGTATCCAAATCAAACACAGAACCATGTTTAGCATGCCTGTAGATAAACAATACATAAAAGCTCTAATCAAAGAATCATTTACACTAATGCCAAGTTCGCTGTTGAGATTTTAAAAAGTTTGGAACGTTAGGTGTTTGTCGGATGAATGAGCATTTAACAAACTGGTTTGCAGAGCCAAATGAGCGTTGTCATCTGTTTACTTCCTTGCTACAATGTACAATTAACAATACGAACTATTACAGGAAAACACATCGATGAAAAATAAATCATACTTACAGGTTGTGTCCCGTAAACAGCTTCTGTTTTTAAATCCATCTTTCAGGACAAGCCGTTGTGTGAATCCTGCATTGAACTCGTGAAGATTGTGGAAGCTTTCCTCCGTGAAATGTGCAGCGGGAGCCGCGCGCGCCTGTCTCATGTGGCGTTCACACCATGCGCGATTGACGCAAATAAACCGCGCTATTCGCGCGAAGGTGGACACTAGAACATTTTGAGTTTACTTGCTTCATTCGCGCGTGAAATTCACTTAATTTGCGTGTGACATTCACTGCACAACAGACGCGAATTCGCATCATGGGAGGGACTTCTGCCAGCCGGCTCGTCTCGTTGAGAAATGGCTGACATGGGCTGTGTTTACACGTCTTTTTTTGTTAAAATCTACCGTTAATGTGTGACAACGTAGATTTAAGACTTTTTCAGTCGATAATGTAGTTGTTAAAAGCTGAAATCTGTGGTTTATTTATATAAAGAGTGCCTATTTGTACATTTTATCTGGCGTTTTCGGAGTTGTGAGCTCCAGCAGATCAGCGGAACTTACACTGGCAGCGTTTGTCTCGTGCAGCTGAACCGCGGCTCCTGTATTGCAAATACAGACGAATGGTGTCCATTATGTCACATTTCTCGGTCTTCTCCTCCGACCCCTGTCTGTCTCGTGCTTTGATTTATGATGGGCAGCATATATCTGCTGCAAATGCGACCGTGTTCCCCTCTGTCTCATACACACATGCATATAACGTTGTATGTTAAACGCACTGCAACGCACCCCCGTCCCTAGGAAGGCTGAACAAAGTGGACCTGCAATCCGGATGAAAATAACAGCGTTTCGTTGGCATTGGCAACAACACTCCAGCCTACTAACTAGACTACCACAACAACTATTCCCCGGCGATACAAAATGGCCTCGCCCCCCCTTATTTCATATTCTTGGAGGAGGGGTTTGTGTAAATATTGGGGCTGGTGATGTCAGCAACCCTGGAGGAATGTGTAGTAGTCCCTAGCGGCCGTTTGCTGTAGTCCTTAGAAATTGATTTCTTTAAAAGCAAATATCTCCCTTTGCTTTAAACTTTGAACGTTGTAACTTTGCAGATGTTGTTTATGCTCAAACAGCAACATTACACACTAGCTAAAGTTAGAAAAGTGAAATCGTGGTTTACCACCCCTTTAAAGGTGGGGAAAGTGGTATTTCAAAACTGCTTTATCAAAGTGTCTCGGGCTGAGTACCAAAACAAACTTATAGCCAAACAGCAGTAAGGGGCGTGTCTACTAATGACGGGGAGAAGAGACTCAGTGCACGTCATTATTCAAGAGACATGATACAGAACGGACATTAGCCAAGTGACTACAGAAAGAGAGAGATGGCAGATAAAGAATAAATGTGGAAGATGTCTGTTGAACAAAAGCCAACTTATGATCAGGCAAGAAGTATCAGCTTTCCAGCGCTGGAGAGAACTCAAGGAGCGAAGGCTGAGGTTGCTTTATTTCTTCTCGATAGGCGAGTAACATTGGTTTTGTTTTGTTTCACAGAACTAATATATGCTGGATTATTTTACTTGAATATGCTCATGTGTCATGTTTGCTTGCTTGTCCATTTGCGATCGTATTGTCATTCACTTCAGTGATGATAAAGACCCATTCATTTCCACACCGTATAAGCCTGGAGCGTCTAAACCTCCTCGCTGTCTGTTTCAAGTGTCAGCTCCCAAAGTGTGTCCGAAAAGTAAGATAATAAACTCCTAATATATGTTTGTTTCCTTTGGTTCCTCTTTTCGTGATCGATATAACCCTCTAATCTTGTCATAATTGTAATATGTTTGTTAGTTGGACTGTCGTGCTCGCGCTATCGAGTTGTTCGTGAAAACTGTGTTTGTGTTTTTAGGATGTAAAGGATGACTTTTTCACTTTACATTCAACCAATGTGTTACTATGGATTACCATAGTAACACATTGCTTTCACTTATTGATGACATTATACCCTGGGCCGGCTGGCACAGAAGCAGATTCAGTCATAATCGTTGCCTGGGTTATGTATGTGTGGGGCGAGCTATCAAAATAGGGGCGTGTTTGTTTTGGTGATTTGAAATCAATATCGGTTACCAGAAAGCACTTACCCAACCTTTAACTGTCCCACACCTCACTGAGTGACTTTGCCATTTCTTGTGGAGTTTTTTTTTCCCCTATGACTAACCGACTAATAAAATTGTGGTCGACTAAGCTTCTTCTCATCGACTAATGTTTAGGGGGCAACCCTACTTGTTAGTGAGGTCAAAAAGGACTATGATGCACAAACCAGAAATGCAATTTTGACATTTACTTTTCATTTACTCAATGAAATGTCAATTGCTTGCAATGCAACAGAAGAATTGTCCAAACAAAGAAAGAATTTGATTTATACTGTCAAGCTCCAAAAAGGACCAAAAATAACTATTCATGTCATCCATACAACTCATGCACTGTATTTTAAGACTTCTGTTGTCATACAACCAGCTTGTGTAAAGAACATATCAAAAAAATTTTTTTTGTGTGCCATTTTTCCACTGACAATATCACTAGCATTTTTCATTGCAAAAGAACGAACAACTTGGAATGGGAGGTGAGGTGAGGTAAACTAACAGACTGCATAGCCTGAAGACCCGGCTAAGCAATTAATTAATCATTTCTGTTTCTCATAATTTGGCCTTGGCTGCATCATTTAAAAAAAAGTTATTCTAAATGTGATCAACGTTGGTGTATGTAATGGTTGGGTGAACCAGGAACAGGCTGAAGACTCAGAAGATCAAAATACAAACTTTAATAATGATGCTCAGGAACAAACAGAAAGGCAGGGAAACCTACGCTAACATAACAGTGACTAGACAAAGACTGAGTGAACAAGAGGAACTTAAATAGCAAACAGAAACCCCTGAAACGGCTCTAGCTGTTAGCAGCTCCTCCCCTTTTTTGAAACAGCCAATAGCGTTTTGTTAATACCTTTCTGTTTGGTAAAGCCAGTTTCCTCCTAATCTCTAACCGTTTATCATCATATTCTCCTCCATATCACTTTGAAATACAGCATTCTGTGCAGAATTTAAATGGGTCCGATATGTTTTGTTGTCCGCGCTGCGCTCTTGAGTATCTAACGTTATGCCGAGTTCAGACTGCACGATTTTCAAACTCGTCGGATCACTGCTCTTTTGCATGACTATATGGGCCAGCATTTAGTCACTGCAGTATTCACACTGCATGACTGTAGAAGAGGAAGAATCACAGACAGCTCTGTCCCGTCCGCAAACTACGTTTCATAACAAAACACACACGAGAAGTGACAAGGAAACAAAGCAAGATCACACGTGCGTCAGACTGGAGTTCTCGAGCAAGACTGAATTGTTATTAAATATATAGACTGCAGTGCAGAAACTTGCGGTCCAAATTGCCTGTGCACTGATTTGCAGCAAAAAGGAGAAAAATAAATAAGATTATGGCGGAGGAAATGGTTGGGGAGATACAGGGAGCAAGGATTGTGTGTTCTGCAAAGAGAGTTTGAGGTAAATAAATAATTTTGCACCGTGCTGCTGTTACGGCAGGTCAGGCAAATGTTTGGCTTTGTCTCTGTTTGATAGAATTGTAAATATATCTATTCTAGTTCATAACTCCTCCCCAAACCTCCCGCTGCCCTGTATCTTGCCCTCTCATTGGCTGTCGGTCATCGCAGATGTCATTTTCAGTCAGAAAACATTTCACACAGCAGGAGTTTGAATCGCAGACAGGTCCAGATATTTAGCATGCCAAATATCTCACGGGCGTCAGCGACTCATCAGCGATTCTCTCTGATCGCATCTTTGATCATTCACACTGCGTGATTGGCACTTGCGTGCATAAGCACCAATTTGCCTATGATTTCGGGCATTTGTCGGCGATTTCACAAAACCTGTCGGCGAGGTAAAATTAGGCAGTGGGAACTCGGCATTAGTCTTAACTTTAGACCAGAGACGCTGGTGTGTGTGTGTAACATTATGTGTGTGCGGTGCGCGTGAAACTAACGTGAAAACAGACATAATTCACCTCAACGGAAAGCATTACATGTCTAAATCGTTTCCAATCGCATGTATAGTGCGCTATGTGCCATTCACCATGTAGAAATTAGTAAATGTGTAAACAACTGACTGATTTCAGATGCAGCTTCAGCGTCTATTTATAATTTAGGGGGCGGGACTCTTCAGATTCTAGAGAGCATTTGATTGGACAGAAGATGTGATGAGAAGATGAAATCTGTGATGATGTCATCACAAATCTGTGATTCATTTTAACAGACGTGAGAGACTAAGTTTTGAATGCTTATATCTCCTAAATTCAAATTTTGTCATTGTTTTGGAACACACCAGCTTATTCATAACCTTAAGGCTAACATAGTCATACTAAAAGCTAAAAAACTTAAATTTTGATTTCAGTGGGCCTTGAAAGATCAAACAAACAGACAGACAGACGTGACAGCGTAAGTGTGCTGGGGAATTTGGCTATTAACATGTAACATTTTAATTATGTTCTGCTGAAATGAACAAAATACCTTGAAAAACGATCTGTTCATTTTGCTTAATGGGTCTCAAATTGTTTTTAATTGTTATTAATTATAATTATTAATTTAAAATTATTTTAAGTAGGCAAAATAATGGTAAAAGTCATAAACCCAAATAGAGAGAGGTAGGTAGAGTGAGGTCAGTAGATTTTCACAATCTCAATCCAGTATGCAAATATTATTATGATATCATCCATGCCTGTTGGATATACAATTCTTTATATGTAAAGGAACCAAAAGTGAACAGGATCTGTAAAGTACCTCGATTTCTTGTAACCCGAAGCACAACTGCGGCATATGTCAGCGCGCTGCCTTCAAGGCTATGGCTCAGACATCCAATGATTCTATTAGTGCGAGTCAATGGTAATCAAGAGGAAGTGCCTTGCTTGCGCTCTAATTATACACAGTAAAATGAATCCAGTCTCAAAGTTCCTAATGATTCCCATTCTGGCCCATTCCTCCGGGCACTGCGCTGTCCCAATCTGTGCTAATATTGATACAGGAAAGGGTCTTGTGATTTCCAGGGATACGCTCTAATGACTCTGACTCATGTGTTTGGTTCTGGGCCAGTGGAGTATTCACAGCTTTCTCACAACCCGGGCCAGTATGTGTTCTTTTAATCCCTTTTATTTTACCCTTTCAAATGCAGGCTTATCAGATCCCACAAGGACGTACGTGCATACAAATTGCCTAAGGTTTGCTAGAAAGCACCCGGAATGCACCTGCACACCTGCCAAGCCACGTATATGGCGACATATGGTGATTTAAAAGTTAATAATTAGGAACCTTTAATTCATTAAATGATGCAGCAGTCTCACCTCTGTAGGCATCAGATTTTGTGTCGACCCAGGGAAGAAATCAAATGGAGTAATTAGCTACATGCTCTCTTCCTTTACTCTAACGGAGATATACAGCACCAGTCCCTTGCCATCTTGACCTTTACTGATCCCACACATGATTTCACTACATTAATATGCTTGCAAGCAGAGCTGTATAAAGACATCTCTGTAAACGGATCACTGATGTTATGCTCGCATGGTACAAATCTTGTTTGTTTGCTTTGAGACGGGTTTTGCACTCCGTAAATATTCCCAGTGTGATTCACGACGGCCTTATATCGATCAGACAGGAGCACCTTGTGGCTGAAGCGGTGAGCGTCAAAGCTGAGAACTCACCCCGAAGATGTGTCCGTATTCTTATGTGCAATCAATGACGTAGCTTGAACGAGTGAATACCAACATTTGCTGGAATGTTTTTCAAGCTGAAAAGGAGCTTGACGTCAGTGGTTATTCCTACCCTTCAGTGCTCACATGCTCTGAATTTCCTATTGGACTTGGGTTGCCTGAGTACTGACTATCAATGGACATGCAGGGTGCATTATGAATTCAGAAGGCGGCTCTTGCATAAGTGCATAACAGTAATTAGACAGTCTTTTCTCCACGTTGTGCCGTCCTCTAATGGAAGCTATCATTGCACTCTCCTTTTCTTGTGTCGTTCAAGTATCACGCAGTCTTCGGGATTAAAACTTTGGGTCTGAAGACTGCAAGTGTCCAGCTGATTTAATTAGATGTGATGTGCAGACAGATGGTTAATAAAGAAAAATAAAGGTTAATGGCAGCAAGGGAAGTGCCCAGTAAACAAAAGCATTAAGATGACCATCTGCAGATTGAAGGTTAATTGGTTAAGTGCTGAGATTTTGGCCATTTTGTTATTATTAACTACTGAAGGGACGGTGTGTTTAAATCAGCTTCCGATTTTTAGGCTGACCTTTTTTTAATACTTCCATACAGTATATGAAAACATGATTTGTCTCCATTATTTGGTGAATCAAACATAAACCTATATTTTTTGGTAAAGAAATTCTACCATTGGTAAAATATTTTTTATGTTTTTGAAAGATGTCTCTTACGCTCAGCAAAGCTGAATATATTTGATACAGTAATATTGTAAATCAAAATGATAAAAATAAATAATATTACTGTCAAATGTATGTCAGATCATAAAAATAATGTAATAAATACAGTAGTTCACTGTATGTATTTGTTCATGTTTTATTAAGGGATAAGTCTGAAGCACACCATAAAATAATTCTAGCAATTCATACAGGGCTAGTAGTTTAAACAGCTGTATATACAGATATACACACAGGTATCGGATCAGTACTCGGTATCGGCTGATACCCTGAGCCCAGGTATCGGAATCGGTATCGGGAAGGGAAAAAGGGTATCGGAACATCTCTATTACAATTTAAAAGAGTTTTCCTGTATGTGTTTGTGTATTTCTGTGATGGCAAAGCTGAATCTTCAGCATCCTTACTCCAGTCTTCAGTGTCACTTCAGAAATCATTCTAATAGGCTGATTTGATACTCAAGAACTTTTCTTATTATTATCAATTTGGAAAACTGCTGTGCTGCTTAATATTTTTGTGCAATCAAGTTCAAAAGAGCAGCATTTATTTTGAATAGAAATCTCTTAACATTATTGTTGGAGGAGCAAGCGAGACCGGTGCGTGATTGAGAATGGGCCCGTAGGAATATAAGGACGAGCGACACTAGTGAAGGACGAGAGAGAACCAGGCCTGGAATTTACGTTGTGTTTTTTTAAAAGTTTTTACAATGTAATACAGTTCGTTGTTATGGGAAGAAGGAGGCTGGAACCGGTGAATATTCAAATAATAATAAATAAATAAACAAACTCAAAATGAATGTAAAAACGGCAGCCCCTCACGGACGACTGCCGTGCACGCACATAACAAAAACGTAAACAAAACACAACGTAAATTCCAGGCATGGTCCTCTCTCGTCCTTCACTAGTGTCGCTGGTCCTTATATGCCTGCTCCTCCCCAACATGGCGGATGGCGGCGACTCCTCTGCTCCCTCTAGGACGGCAGCCACCCCACCTCGACCTAGGGGCACAGCAGTGAGCTCTCCGTCCCACCGGTCTGCACACGCTCCAGCACCACCGCCTTGGGCAGCCACTCGCGGTCTTCTCTCTTCCGCGCTGCCGAACTCCCCCTCAGCAGTGAGGGCTCTCCGACAGCATGTCTCACCTTCCTCCCGGGTTTCGGCACCAATGCAATACAGTTTGTTGTTATGGGAAGAAGGAGGCGGGAACTGGCGAACATTCAAAGACTTAAATAAATAAATAACCTCAAAATGAAAGTAAAAGTGGCAGCCCCTCTCGGACGACTGCCGCGCACACACATAACAAAAACGTAAATAAAACACAACCTAAATTCCAGGCCTGGTCCTTTCTCATCCTTCACTAGTGTCACTCCTCCTTATATTCCTCTGGGCTCGCTCATGAGAGGACTCAGATGTGCCTCGCAGGTGACACTCATTCTCAATCACGCACCAGTCTCGCTCGCTCCTCCCACATCTCTCGCTCGTCAACCTCGCCACAATTATGAATGTCTTTACAGTCATTTTGATCAATTTAATGCGTCCTTGTTAAAAAAAAAGCGTTCTAACCTTTTGAACAATGGTCTATATGGGGAAAAAACTTTTATTAATCATATTACAATAACGTCACATGAAGTTATCAATAAGATGTTTGAGATCATGTCAGTATAACTGTGATAGGATGTATGGATTCTAGCAAACTAACATTTTCACCCATTTAATAGTCTCAGCCTCTGATGGCACAGCCATCGCCAATGGGCCGCTTACAGCATGTTACACACAAAACTTGATCTGGCAAGCTCTAAACTGATTGGTTGACTTCCGGTGGGAATCAAAGTTGTGTTTGCAAAGTATTTGGTTGACACAATGAGTCCTCTTGAGGGTGAAATAATCACTGGATTTGACCAAGTCTGTCTAGTTAGTGACTTCAAATGCTTCTTTTTAGTTACATAGTAGCAAACTAGATATCCATAAGCAGAATGCTTACTGTGTGAAGCCTTTACAAATTGAATTTGCCATTGCTCTCTGTTTGCTAAAGCTACAGCTTTTTATCAGCTTTGCCAAAGATCCTATAAATTCAAACCGTTAAATGTGCTTTATTGTAGAACGCTCCAACAATCCAAATAAAAGTGCTGAAAAATTGGATAGAAATTAAGGATTTTTCCAAGTTTGAAGGATTTCTCAAAGCTTGGCCCATTTAACCTTCTCCTGTTCTCCATTAATCCCATGGAAATCCCTCTGTCAGAGCCTGCTGCTAATGTAAGCAGCCAAACAGAAAAAGAGACCTTTTTTTATTTCCTTCCCTTTCTTTTGCTTTTTTTCACAGAGCTGGATCTGAGTAGGATTATAGTTCCTGAAAAGGCTGCCTTTATGCTTGTATCAAACAGCGACATTAGGCTGAGTGTGAATGACGCTGAGTGTCAGGCAGTGAGATAGAAGGAGAGCAGAAAGGGTAATGGATGCTGGGAGACAGATGTGAACCAATACACAATGTGAGGGGCCTCAGAGTCTCAGTAGGCCGTGGGTTTTCAGTCTATTTCCAAGAAATGTGAGTGTGTTTGAGTAAAAGCTGGTCTGCCCTGGGGTAGTTTGCGGGAGCTTGACTCTGCCTCCCCTCTGTGCCAACCTGCCACCCTTGCTGTCAATCATCCACAGGCAGCCTGTCGACTGATTGTCCGAGAACAGGCCTGTCGGTCGGCAGCTCGACCATGACCTTACTCTGCATTTCTCAGCCTCTCTGCACATCATTTCCATCTCACCTCTCAGATTTATCAAATACTGTGACTTTTTCCGGCTGCCTTCCTCAAAACGTATGTTTGACATTTTTGGGCTTTTTTTCTAAACTTTTTTTATTGTAGGGATGCACCAATCCAATACCTGGATTGTAGTTGGCACCCATACTGACCTTTTAAAATGAATTGAGTATTGGCTGAATGTGACAGATCCAATTTAATACTGTTTGTTAGTCACAGTCATTACTGTCAAGCTCCAGAAGAAAAGAGAAACAGACTTGAGCCAATGGTGTTTTGGCATCAGTGACATCAACTTGGCAAGAAATTAGAATTAGATTTGAGAGCTTTACTTGTAACCATGGCCGTAACCAGGGTTTGAAAATTAATGAGGTCTGGGGTGAGGTGTTAAAGGGGTCCTTCATTATGATTAAATTTTTTTAACTTTAGTTAAAACATCTGTAATTGTACAACGCTCAAAGTTGAATACAAAGGGAGATATTTTCTTTTAAAGAAATAGATTTTAAGGACTAAAACAAACTACAACGCACAAGGGACTACAACAAGCTTCTTAACCCTAAGATTTGCATAAACCCTGCCCCTGGGAACACGCAACAAATGCGGTGAGGCCATGTTGGGCTTCTTTAGGGAAGAGGAAGAGTTGTTGTAGTAGAGGAGTCTGCTCAAGCTGTCGCATTCATCTTTTCACATTTATTGCAATACAGTACCGTAACACAAGTGGCAATAGCATGCCATAAAAGCAAGATGACAACATAAGTTATAACCATAATTAAACTAAACTATACCTGTTCTATGTCCATGCAGCATATCTTCTCTGGTTCTGAAGGCATTTTACAACAGTTCCCACACGAGCGATTTATGGATTATCATGACAGAATATGCTAATCAGTGACTTGAAGAGTTAACTCACATCAGCTCCATGAATTCATCAACTAACCATTCAGAAATGTCCTGTTGCCTTCTACATGTTGTCACTTCTTTGTGAGTCTGGCTCCGGTTTGAACATAAAAGGCTGAACAATTTCTGACATTTTCAGTGCGTGTCTGCGTGAGGAAATCTTTTTGAAAGGGGGCAGGGTGCAGCAGCTCATTTGCATTTAAAGGGACACAAAAAAAAACTGCGTTTTTGCTTACCCTCAAAAAGTGACAATTTTAACAAGCTATAAAAAATAACTGTGGGGTATTTTGAGCTAAAACTTCACAAACACACTCTGGGGACATCATAGATTTACTTTACATCTTGTAAAAAGGGGCATAATAGGACCCCTTTAAGAATTGTGCTATAATAACACCTACAATTGCAACTTATTATACACACTACATATAAACTTTTAAAGGTTTCTGTCTCCAGAGACAGCGCAAAGAAAGCGATGCAGCGTAGGCAAACCCAGTGAAAGAGGCATTGTGATGTTCATCACGGCGCTGAATAACCTTCCAATATGTCAAATGTGTAGTGCATTTGCTGTAAGTAGATTAAAACAGTGGCCAGTGATGTACTTTATCTGAGTTAATAATCTGTATAATGGCGGTAAAAATAACCACACTTCATAGTGAATAATTTTTCTTTGCTTTGCTTGTGTCATTTAAACATCTTACTGCGCAATTAAGTCCTCACTCTGATTATTGGATATAATTGCATTATTGGTGCACATGTCAACGTAGTCATTGTTAAATTAGACCTTATTTATTGCATCACATTTGTTAACACGTTACTATACCACAGGTAATTTTATTTGTTTATTATTCATGCAACAATACATATACTATAATAGTCTTCATTAATAAGCATTACTATATGGATGATAAGAACTGTCTAGTGCTCTTATGAATGCTTTTAGCTTGATGTTGTGAAAGGTTAACTATTAAACTGAATAAAATAGCATTGCCTTCTTCATGGCCAGTGTTTGCATATTTGACATATTTCATTCTGTAACCTACTTGTTCTACAAATCTGCATACGTGTTATTCTAGCGTTGATGTTGATACTATTTCTTACAGATAATATCATGATAATCATTGCCATTTGTCTTACCAAATGTGGTATCCTGTCAGCAATAACCTGCCTGCAATAACCTGCTTGCGTGGTTAACTATGGGCCTTTTTTGATTACTGTCAGTTTAAAGGATTAGTTCACTTCAGAATTAACATTTCCTGATCATTTACTTACCCCCATCTCATCCAAGATGTTCATGTCTTTCTTTCTTTGGTTGAAAAGAAATGACGTTTTTTGAGGAAAACTTTCCAGGATTTTTCTCCACATAATGGTTTTCAATGGCAACCAACGGGTTGAAGGTCCAAATCAATGCAGTTTCAAAGGGCTTTGAAGGGCTTCAGAGGGCTCTGCACAATCTCAGCTGAGGAATAGGGTCTTATCTAGCGTAAACATTTATATACTTTTTAACCTCAAATGCACAATGACGACGTCATGTCAGAAAGGTCACGCTCGGGACGTACGTGGGAGTACAGATGCAGAGTTAAATCGAATGTGCAAAGACTAAATCAAACGGCCTTTTAATAAAATAAAGGTAAAACAACGATGGTGGACAATTTTAAAGTTAGAGGAGAATATGAGACTGAGTTGCGCATTTGAGGGTAAAAAGTATTTAAATGTAAAAAATTTTTTTAGAAAAGGACCAATGGTTTCGATAGATAAGACCCTATTCCTCAGCTGGGATTGTGCACAACCCTCTGACAGGGGCGTCGCACCCGTGGGGGATGTGGGTGTTTTAACACCCACACTTTTCCCGGTGAGAGGGTTCAACACCCACACTTTTTCTGCAGTTTTCCCGCAGTTTTGCACAAACGCTTTATATATTATAATATTAAACCGTTCGGTACGGCATTCACGGGTTAATATGCGCTTGTGAATTGGGTTGTTTTTTTTTGTTTTGTTTTTGCAGTGTGCCTGTGAGTCTACGTGCTGATATGAGATAATATCCAATCACTACACAGTGCTAGACACGCTTGCAATGCCAGTAAGGGCTGGTGTCAGAGAGTTATACTCACAGAACACTATAGTTATTCACAATCACGAAAGTTCATTATTTGCATGCGTTTTAAAGCCTTGCCGGTTATTCGCGTGCTAGCGCACTAAACTTGATTACTGGACTAAGTAGTCTTACTGTGCTAATACTGTCAAATACACAACAAGGGTAACATAAACACAGTCGGTGAAAGTAAATTTGCGTGTGTCTGTATATTAGATGCACGTCTTAAATTGACAGCAGCGCAGCCTATAGTGAACATGCTGTCCTTAAAGGGACAGTTCACCTCTAAAATGATGTTATTATTTACTCACTCTAATGTTGTTCCAAACCTGTATTCATTAATGTTTTAAGTTTAAGTAAGGTTTTACAAGTCTGAATAAATTATAAGGACATTTTCATTTTTAAGTGAACTAATCCTTTAAGTGCCGGCAATGCAGTGTTGCCAGATATTGCTATGAAATACAAAGACATGTCATGACAAAAAAATAAACCAAAATAAGTTCAAATCTTGTGTTTTGTAAATAAGATCAAGATATTGCTTACACTAGCCAATCTTGTAACTGCTTTCAGATTAGTTTATATTTATGTTCTTTCAATTTTTTTTTTTTTTTTTTTTTTTTTTTTTTTTTTTTACAAATGTTGGGCTTATTTGAATTTACACTTTCAGTCTTGCAACACACACTGCCATTCATAATGAAATTTTTTTATCAAGATAATGCCAAATGTCGCAAGGGTGCCATTACATTTACTTTTATTTTACCATTACATTCACGTTCATATATTTTTATATATTTTTTTTTTATATGGACTATGGTGTACTTCTTTACTCATTACACAATTATTGTATTCCATACCACACACTCTCTTGTCTGTGAATAGTAGAGACAGGGCAGGAAAGGATATGAAAACATTAGCTGGACTTGCATCATCCACATAAGCTGAAGTGCGTTAACTACTGGTCCCTGGCTCCATCTGTCTTTTATTCAACAGATTGTAGATGGGCTCAGTGAATGGAAACACTTTCATAAGTACTTCTTTCTGTGGAGATCCATGTAAAGCTCTTTCTGGATAGAATTGGGCTGAATCAAAGCAAAGCAATAGAAAACGTCTGCCAACAGAATTGGGCTGAGGCTCCTTACAAACAAATATTCACTGATTTGATTTGAGCTATGTTTGTTTCTATTTATTAAAGAGTCATAGGAGCAGATGCCAAAAGACTAACAAGAATCATTTCTGGAGCTTGGTGAAGCTGGCAGCGAGATTTCTCGGTGTGGATTAAAACAGTAATATTCTACACATGAATTTCTTTTGTTGAGTTTATTGTAGGGTGCACATCAACTGTTGACTCAGATTTAATTAGGTTAATCACATCAACTTTTGTTTTATCACAACTGAGCAGAACAAAAAATAAAAAACCATAATGGCACAACAGTGTATAGATCTTATTCTTATAGTGACTGGCAGGGTTCTGGTTACTAGCAAAAAGTGCCATTGCGAGACACACACTTCAACACAGTGTATGCTGTTCATGCATATCTGAATACGTATATGTTATCATGAGTACTTCTTAGTAAACTTGACAATACACAAAATGCATTTATGTTAGGCCCGGTTTCACAAACAGGGCTTTGATTAAGCCAGGATTTAGGCCTTAGTTAAATTAGGACATTTAAGTAGCTTTTTTTAAACGTGCCTTAGAAAGAAAAAAAGAAAAAAACATTACTGGTGTGCTTCTTGAGACAAAACAATAGAACAAAGTTGCTTTCAGTTAAGACAGCTCAAAAATGCATTTTAGTCTGGGACTAGGCTTAAGCCTTGTCTGTGACACCAGCCATAGGCGTGCAAACGTTACTTTTGGAAAAGATGTCAGTCTTTTAGCTGAGTCAGTGGACTTTGTGCATCATCCAGCATTTTATTTTACTAAAAATACAAGCACACACTTTTGCAAAGGAGCCCATCAAGCAGAGTGACTGCCAGCATTGCCATTTTTCACTGTTCCTTCCAACAGCATGCCATAAATATCTGTCACATCAAAATCCATGTTATTTTCCCTCCAAATAAATGATCCATTTGATTTGCTCATGGCTTGCCGTTCATGTGCACGCAGCCAAGTGATGCGTAAAGCTAAACACAGAGTAGCGCTCAAGGGGGCGTGCCTTCTTCTCTTCATCTCCATGGTACCCACAACCAAGCTCCCTCTGTGCATGTTCAAATTAAATCATATTGATTTTCATTACAGATTGCAGTGTATGTGGATGTATGGTACGCTGCCATGATGGTATATATTGATTTAGCAGTCAGACTGAGAGAAAAGACGATGTGTCTTGGATACTCAGTGCAATTAGTACTGCTTGCAAGCATTATTATTATTAATAATATTGTAAGGTTAAGGGTTAAACAAACGCATTACATTGAGTATTAATGATGCCATGAAATGAAAATTTGAGATTCCTACTTTTATTCAGGGACACATAAATTAAGTGAGAGTAAAGACATGTATAATGTTACAAAAGATTTCTGTTTCAAATCAATGCTGTCCTTTTAAATAATCTAAAAGAGTGCCGAAAAAACAATCAGCACAACTGTTTTCAACGTGTTTCTTGAGCACCAAATCAGCATATTAGAATGATTTCTGGAGGATCATGTGACTGAAGCCTGGAGTAATAATGGTGAAAATTAAAGGAACACTGCGACTTTTTGGGACTTAAGCTTATTCACCGTATTCCCCAGAGTTAGATAAGTCCATACATACCATTCTCATCTGCTATATCTCTGTCTGACGCACCCACCGTTAGCCTAGCTTAGCCCAAAGACTGGAGGTAAATGGCTCCAGCTAGCTTAATGCTCAATAATTAAAAAAATTACAAAATACAAAAAAAATCCTATTTACATGTTGTGATGTGTATAGTTACATCGTGTACCAAGACCGACGGAAAATGAAAAGTTGCAGTAGGTGCAATGATATTACGCAGCGCCTGAAAATAGGCTTACTTCTGTCAACATAACCAACGTGACAACCTGCTTGCACAGAAAACGTGCTGGGGACTATTTTCAGGCGCTGCGTAATATCATTGTGCCTGCTGCACCCATGGTACAGCAGCAAAGTTCCATGATTATTACGTAGGAATGAGAGAATAGTTCCTAGCCATATCGGTCTAGAAAATCACAACTTTTCATTTTCCGTCGATCTATACACTATAAAAATGTCTGCTAAATGCGTAAATGTAGGAATAAATTACATTTAAAAATAGTTTTACTCTGTTTTTAATCACATAAATAAAGCCTTGGTGAGCATAAGAAACTTTTAAAATCATTAAAAACAAAATTGACACTTTTAAAATGTAGTTTTCTCTTAAGAAAACTGTACTATTCTAGCTTTTCTAAGCTGATGGCTTTTTTTTCACTGGGGCCAGTAAGAAATCACATAGCAACATACTAGTAAAAACCACTCAGAACACCTTGAAAACCACCCACAATACCCTAGCGCAGGGGTCTCCAACATGTCGCTCGCGAGCTACCAGTAGCTCGTGGCCTGATTGGAGGTAGCTCGCCAAGCCTTTTCATCTAATCAGAGTGAGCTAATATAGACGGGTGTCCCACCCCCTCCAACTTAAATCAAGTTTGACATATGAGCCGTGAGGTTATTATTTTTTATTTATGAACAAATGTAAACATGCAAATGTAGGGATGTCACAAGTACCGGTACTTGACTTCGGTACCATGTCGGTAGTGAATTTCTTTTTAAATGTGACGATACCAGCATTCCCGAGGTACCCGCAGCTGCGTTCAGTCGCTTCCGTGTTTATCTAAGCGCTGGGCTCCAGACTGTAGCCGAATATATATACTAGTTTCTGTGAATATTAAACTGCAAAATACTATTTAAATATTACTCCTGCATGTTCTGCGTCTCTGTGGGCGCGCGCACACATACAAACACACGCGTGATGCTCGCTCGCTGTCTTTGTAGTCTCTGTTGTTTGTCACTAAACGAGAACCTAATCCTCATTTAAAAAAAAAAAACTCATAACATGAACACAAACACACAAAGGTCAACTTAAAGGCAACCCGTCGACATAAAAGTTTGATTTAACGTTGGCTTTCTCAAAGAAATAGACAGAATATATTATCTATACTACAGTAGATTTAACTACGTCTCTATGTAATAATAATACGCCTCTACTAATAATAATAATTATGCCTAGATGGTTGCTTATTTTTCACTGGATCTTTTATTTATAAACAATGTTTACTTTTAAACAGCATACAGCCTTTAAATGTTTATGTATTATTTACTTATACTGATTATCATAAATAATAAACGCATTGAATTTAATAGATTTTTATTTTTATTTTTTATAGTTAAATAAAATAAAAATAAAAAAACATTTTGCTGTGGTACCAAAATTGGTCCCAAGAACCGTAAAAGTTATGGTATTGGTACTGACTACTGGAACTACTACTACGCTCCTTCAGGTGTAAAACAGTTTGGATAGTTGTTAATATGAGAATTATGATGCATTATTTAAGAGTCTTAAGTATTGTATAACATGAGTAGCTCTCGGCGACTTTCATTTTTAAAAAGTAGCTCTCAAATGAAAAAAGGTTGGAGACCCCTGCCCTAGCGTCACTGTGGCAAGTTTTACATGCCAACACCACTCAACTTTTTCTTCAGAAAATGTAGTAATCGAGTTTGAATATGCTGCTTTTAATCCTGTTCTGTGTATGGCATAATAGTTAATGGGGTTTGATGATGGGTGGGTGATTGCATGTGTGTGTGAGACAATGCTACAGGTGATTAATTTTTCTGCTGAGCCTTGAAGATGATTTATTTATTTGAAAATGGCACAGCATGACCAGGTTTGATAATAGTTCCCATGGTGAAGACAGCAGATAGGTCGTCCATTTCCCACTCACGCTACCGCACTCTCTTGGAGAGATTGCAGATCTGCTATCATTTAGCCCTCCCTTTTCTGACTGTGTGCCCTGCTGTGCTCATGGTCAGCTATTAGCCTAGCTCCTGGGAAGGAGAGAGCGAGCGAAAGAGAGACAGACCATGTGTCTGATGTATTAGTGTCTGAAAATAAACGTCTGCTCTCTACACAGCCGTACAGACATTTGTTTAGCTCCAGGCTAAAGCGGCAATGCTAAATGTGTTTCTTGCTGTGCTGATATTGATGTCTGATCGCTTGATGGCTTGGGATTTTGTTCTAAAAGGGTTTTTGCTTTGAGAAAGTTATTAATTATACTGTTATGCTAGCGAATCCTTTTTGAAATGGAAAATCTGGCCTCCTGAGGTCAGTCGTGGTTAAGATGTTTTTGATGAGTCTTTGTTAACCCTTTTAATCGTCAGTGCAATAAATATTTAAGGGAGTTTTCTACAAAAATAAAATGTGAAACTTTTTTGCTAGTGTAAAAAACAAGGTGTTCTTTCACTTTTCTCATTCTGACCTTTTCCTAAAATATTGACTTCAAATCTGTGGAGATGTCCTTGAACTGTAAATCTTTAAAAAACACTGGGTGGATAACAATAAAAAAATAGTGGCGAAAAACCTATCAAAGGGACTTAATTCAATTATATATTTTAGAATATAACACTCCTAATTTAGTGAAATCGCCTTCTCGTTTATTCATTAATGTTTTTAATGTTCTCTCTTATAGTGGCCAAAAGTGATGCCCGGAGGGGATTGTTTTTTTTTAATTCTTTTTTATTTTTTATGACCCTGCAAGTTCAATTAAATCTAAATATGAGGAATATATATATATATATATATATATATATATTTTTTTTTTTATCTGACAAAATTAAAGCTGAATTTTCAGCATCATTACTCCAGTATTCAGTGTGACACGATCCTTCAGAAATCATTCATATATGCTAAATATATTAGCATATTATATTTCTTATAACTATCAATATTAAACAGCTGTGCTGCTTAATATTTTTGTGGAAATTGTGATTTTTGCAGTATTCTTTGATGAACAGAAAGCATTTATATTAAATCGTTTTTTTTTTTAACATTAGATGCTGTCCCTTTTGATGCATCCTTGCTAATTAAAAGTATTAATTTCTCTAAAACAAAATGTAAAAAAAAAAAGTATTTACCTCAAACTTTGGAATGTAAATATGCTACTTTTATCAGCTCTGATAGCATGTATTACAATATTTACAAAATTTCTAAAATCAGATGTCATTCTTATCTCTTCTATGGTCTTTAAAGAGTTTCCCCCCTTTTTAAATGGCATGACTCTAAGATGTAGTGCAGATATCCATTATCTAAAACAAACATTTATATTGTGGTGATGTTTTTGAGCTTCTGCTCTCCACCCAATCTGCTGAAGGCCTAAACATCAAGAGCACTTCCTTCTTGCTGACACTGAGAGATTTGTTTATCACAGATCACAGAAAATTAGTAGTTCAGAGCTGGGCGTGATTCACAGTGTTCTTACACCTACTGTGTTACCAAACTATGGTCTAAAACCACTTGTTGAGCAAAGACTGCTAATGACAGTGGCATCACTGTTTATTCCTCACACCTTTCATCTGCTTAAAAATCAACAACGTCAAATCTATAACACTGTATTTGCAAAGGTACGGCAACACCTGAAGCAGGATGACAGAGATTCGGTCGCCTCTCGCCTTCACAGCAGATGAGTCATTCCAAATGTCTCGCTCATTAATCAGTTGGGCTTCAGTAGGGCTGATCGAAGGTGCTCTGACACCATTCATGTCCTGGCTTGCTCACCCACTATCACATGTTGGGTGAACTCAGTCCCATGGATCAGTTCACACTCCTGCAGTTACTCATGTGACTGATGCTAGATCACTTAGTCTGGTTTTGCAGATATCCAGAAATGAGTGGAACGGATCTGCTTGCAAAAAGGTGCATGTTGAGACCATCATTATACAGGGCATACTGTCTCCCCAGGGTCGAATCACTCTGGCTGCATGCTGGGAAAAATGACAGACTGTTAATTGGATGTGGCAGCGAGGCTACAGTGACACAAAGGGAGTTTAGATTAGTGCCACATATAGACTTAGTGCTGTGGTCTAACTTAAAGACATCCATAACCTCCTCAGCTCCCCTTGGCCCTGAACAATTTTTTTTGTTGTTGTTATTTATTTTATCTCGAGTGCGACTTTAATAAAGTGAGTTTAAGCCTTGTATATAATAGCTTTGATCAGACATCTCTTCCAGCAGAGTCTGTGTTATTACATTTCTCTTCTATAAAATATACACATGCAGCCTTGCTTTGAATCTGGTCTGAACTCTGAATAAACCAAATCATAGATTTTATTCAAATGATTTCTCAGCTAAAATCAATTCTTTTTTTTTACACAGTAGACTTGGTTTCCTGTAATGTGATATAGCTTGATATTGAACATGCCTGGTCGTGTTATCATTAAAGGGGTCATGAATTGAGAAATCAACTTTCCTTTTATATATAAAAGGTCATGGTAATGTGGCACTCTGAATCATCAAAAAAACAATTAAGCCAATTTATGGCAAAAACTCGACTACGCCATCCCGGAAGTTGGCTGGGGACCCGCAGGTACACAAAGTACCAAAAGCACACAGATCCGTAATGGCTGAGACAGATATCAGACGACAATGGAATGTTTCACACAATTGATTTGATAAACATTCAAGAAAAATACAGGACCAGTCTCTTTAATGTATAAAAAAAAAATACAATCACTCATAAAACTTCTCATATATCCCTGCAATATAACCTTACCACTTCAGAACTGGGGAGTTCGTCTTGCCTATCGGATAAACACAGCACTCACTCGTGCTCTCACATCACAGCACCAAAACACCCCGTTGTGAACACTGCAGGCCTACGACCGAACCACCACCACACAAAAAGGACACGGCTAATACTGGTACCCCAGTTCTGAAGGGAAAGAGAGAACACGATGAGACACAAGCACACACACTAATATACACACGCACACACTTCCCACGTTAGGATTCGGCCAAACAGACAGCTGTCACATGCTATCAAAATGACCAATGTCACAAATGGTGGCTGTCCCAACCAATGTACTTTGGCTGCAAGACCACAAAATCATTCAATTAAGTCACTGTGGTGAGGTGGGCGTGGTTTCGCGAGGTCTGCGGGCGGAGAGAGGGAAAGGAACCGAGCGGTGAGTAAGCTGCTCAAACGATTGGCATGGAGAGAGCGGCGGGGAAGGAGCGGCTGTGAGGGAGCTGGTGGGGACCCCCAGCCCCCTAGGCGGAGCCCGTGACGTCATCGTGGTTCAGCCGGGGGTTCCGTCCTCCACCTGGGTGCCGGTTTCGGGGCGGAGCCCCCTCGCGACCTTGGTAGAGGGACAGGCTTAGAGGAAGAAGGGGAGACAAAAGGGAGAGAGAGAGAGAGGAGAGAGAGGCAGATGGAAGGGGTTCGCCGTCCTCCGGGCACGCCACCATCTGGTCCTCCGCCAGCTGGATGGCCTGGTTTAGCGACGTCGGGTGGTGGCACTGGACCCACTGCGCAGTTGTCTTTGGCAGCCGGCTGACGAACTGTTCCAGCACCACGCGATCGCTGATTCCCTCAACGTCACTCCCATCGGCCATCAGCCATTTGCGGCATGAGTCCTGGAGCTGTTAGGCGAAGACGAAGGGTCGGCCGGACCCGCTGCAGGATGGCCCTCTTCAGGTCCTGATAGACCAGGAGGTTCTGGACTGGCAGTTGGTGGGCGGTTACTTGTGCTTCTCCGGACAGCAGGGGAAGTAGCCGCATGGGCCAGTCCGCGGTGAGCCACCCCCGGACCTCGGCGGACTTCTCAAAGAGGTGGGGGGGGGGGGGGGGGGGAGTAACAAAAAGCATGTGCAAACACAAAATAGTGACAAACATACAGCTTTCGCCACTAATTACCCCCTTCGAATCCTCAGAGCACTAAAGTTCAAGCCTCCCGGATCTCGGTGCGCCACCAGTGGCCGGGAACGCACTATTGTTCTGGTCGTCAAGGTATAATGATATGAATTAGTGCTACCTGTAGAGTCACAGCAAATACATTGTCTGGTGTATAACAGTATTGCAGGAGAACAGTCGAGGAGATCAGCACTGAGAGAGAAAGAGACAATCGAAATCGTCCAAAGGAAAACGTTCCAGTTCAAGCATTCATTAGCACGTACAGATGATATAAATCGTGTTTCAGGAAGAAAAGTTACGGCGCCCACAAAGCCTGCTGCAACACCGAATGACCCCCGTGTCACTAATAAAACATAAGACATGTATTAAAAATGATGAAAAAAAGCATGAAAATACATATACCGTACCTGCAGACAATGACTCCACCACCCCGCGCACTCAATGGCGTGCAAGCTGCACTGTTTTGCAGAGATAAAGCTGCTCGATGCGTCTAGCACACTCCTCAGCCACACTGTGAAATACATGGGTGTCAAATTACCCCTCCAAACATATTTCAAACTACCGCTGCCACCAGTAGCTCTTACCTCCAGGATGTAAACACGGCGCACTAGAAATGACGTCAGCGCCGAGACCCCAAATGACGTGCCTTAGATGTCAGAATCATTCCCCTTTATACAGGTGGAATGTACCATTTCGCCCTCATTAACGAAAAAAGGTGGTCGCATCACCACAGTAATATAAAAATATCCTGTAAGTTTCAGAGCTGAAAACGTCCTTGTTAGTCAAAGAAAAGCTTTTATTGATGCCTGGCCCAATGCCACACCTTGACACCATTGTGAAACACCGCCTCAACAGAAAAAGAACAACGCCTGATTCTGTAGCCCCGCCCACCGACTCGTGCCTGAGATGATATAGGCCTACGTAGAGCTAAACCGGATCAAATTTCTAATCAATAAACATACAGCATAAGCTTAATTCGGATTCCAATATATTGAATGCATGGATGAACTTTATTTTTAATGAATATCCAGCTCACGTGGGGAAGACATTGCGCGTTTGTTCCTTCACTTCACCACGGATTTGTTTGTAAACAAGAGACTGGATTTGTTTTTTATAATGATAGTATTGTTTTTATGTTTTTTATATGTGATAGTATTGCATTATTACAGATCATTTTGATACCTATTGATTATGTGTATGTGTCTAACTGAACAGACCTTAGCACGCTGTCAAAGGCTGGAGAATCCTTTATTTGTGGTGTTGTTGCTTCATTGCGATTTCGGGATCGGACTCGGACATGTATGGGCTAGGGCTCGCAAGCCCAATGTTATGTGTTTTTCAGACAGGCTACCAAAACATAAGCCCGGCCTGACGACGGGCTATCTTAAATAGTGAAATAACATTCCTTTCTTGATGTGCATTGTTCACTCTCTTGACTTGGAGAGAGGGGCCAAGTAATAAAAAAAATAACATTCCAATCAATCGTGAGTGGATGAGAGAAAAATCATGGTGTTTGTTTGATAAAGATATTTTGCGAGCCCTGTGGGCGATTCATTCTGGTTGCCGTTTCCCACATGCTTTCAAAACAATTCCAACATGTACTGACAGGGGAGCTGAAGCTCATTAAATTTGCAAATCTAATCAAATCCTAGCCGTGGGCATTTACTTCCAAGTCTTCAGTGCGGCACGGCCATAAAATCAGAGCGTTCCAGAAGAGAGCCTCAAAACCAGGGTATAAAATAGCCTATTACTTATTCATTATGATATTTTTGAATGTAAAAACTAGACAAACATCATAAGTTGATGTCAGACAACAGTATATATATATTTTTTCATGACCCCTTTAAGGTTGGGTACTGTTCACATTTCTACCACAATTAACTGATATTTGGTACTTTATGCATTTTTACCTTAGTTTAGTTTAGTTGAGTTTACTTTAGTAATTGAAAAGCATGTCTAAGTAATTGAAATCATGAAACGTATACAATTTAACAACAATTTATAAAAAATGTAGGGCCCTATGAAATATATGTTTTTTACAGCTTTTTTACCAAGTTTACCAAATTCTCTGTTTTATGGTTTAGTAAATGTTTTATTATTTTATAAAACCATAAAAGCATGTCTAATTAATTTAATTTATAAAAACAAAAATAATAACATTATTATTAGTTTTAGTATTATTACATTGTTTACAATATTTGTATTATTACAACTTTTTGTATGTACAGAGACATGCAGAACATGGATTCATATTTAAAGTCTTTTTGTGGTTTAATATTCACAGACACTAGTCTATATCGTGATTTGATTTAAGTGTACTGACCTGCTTTTTATTTATTCATCCAAAAATTTACTAATTCTTTGAAACTCTGCGTTATACAGTAAATTCCGTTTTTATGTCTGGATTCCGCGATCCGTGTTTTCTGCATCACGAAAATCATAGGGCCCTAAACTTCGACACTGGCTGCAGGTGTGCACCCACACTTCAGAACTTTATGTTAGCCATTGCCCTGTGTGTTGTGCTTGAACCAGTTGCCGGGGTGACATCACATGGTCTCTCTCTCTCTTTCTCTTTATCTAACGTTCTTTTCTCTCGCACCCAGATCCGTTCTCGGGTACCGAAATTTGGCACTGATTGATTTAATGTGAATCGGTACTCGGTAGTACTGACTTAATTCGGTCGTTACCCTTAAAAGTACAGAGTTTGGAAACCAACCCTATTTGACCTTCAGCGCTGCCGTATCATTACAGTAGGTGAAGGTTTTTTTAAGGCATTTCTTTCTTTATTTGTTTGTGCACATGTAAGATATTATCCTTTTTTGGCCTTGGAAGTGGCATTTTCATATTGTTACACATAAGTAAAAGATGATATACAGTTAGCTGTTCATTATCGCTAAATAAACCCACAGGAGACTTCTGTACTCCTGACACGGGTGTCGTATCACCCTGAAGGGGCTTATTTTTACGATAATGAGCGGCTAACTGTACATTACCATGCTTATTTCACAGCTAACAAATAAATAAATAAATAAATGGATATGAAATATTGATTTGTGTATTATGTGAGATGAGTGATATGAGAGACAGGAAACTAGGACTGCTATGTAGGAAATCATTTGTCGGGCAATGGTCAATTCTGCGATTTAGATAAGACAATCAAGTGTTTGTCAACTAGTTGTTGTAGCTGTTTTTTTTTTTTTTTTTTTTGGAAAGTAGGTGCATTTGTTTGGTAAGCTGGTTTTAAATTTAAGCGAGTATACAAAAGATGAAATGCCATTGCTTAGTCATGCAGAGCCAGTGCTGTGCCACTCCACTCGATTCATTTCCTGATCTTGAATTAGAGGACTTTAAGGACGGGGGAGAAGACGTACGTTTTTTGGGGTGAATGTAATTGAGCCTTCCATTCTACTCATTAGTTTTCTTTAATAGTTTCTCTGTTATGGTAATTACTTCGGTGCTCATTAAATAGCTGCATTCATTCCCTCAGTGGAACACAATTTGGTGGAGGCATCTGTCAGGCAACACAGAAAAAAAAGGGAACATATGAAACTCAAATAAATGTGCATAAATGATAAACTACAGCAAAGTGACGTTGAGGGCCTGTGGGTTTTCAAGCACGCTTTGAATGGGTGTGAGCTTTTTTTTGTCGATTTAGCAGATGTCGGATGACACAGAGCTGACAGCGGCATGGTACAATAGTGTGAAAATGTTAGTGTTAGTGTTAGTGTAAATGATAGTGTCACGACGTTGGTACAATCCACCAGCGGTTCATCTTGCTCGTAAAGGCTTCGCGAACTGCCTATGAGTCCTGTGAGCACTGCAGGTGAGTAATAGTGATGTCAAAGCCAATGATGAGACCAACATATGGCGGCCGTCGCCCCACCGCAAGGCCGTAAGCTCGAGTGACACAAACGCAAGGCCATCTTGCTCACTCTGACACCTGTGGATTGTACGGCCATTCATCCTAGGACCAGACACGACTCTGCGTCCTGCTCATGAGTTACGCTCCACCCAAGCAGTATATTAAGTTAAGAAATAGGAAGGTCATGCCATAAAGGGTCTCTCTCATGGAGTCCACAAGCTGGGTAGATATTTCCTCTGAACTTATCACCTGTACGAGGTCTGATGGGTCAGTGATCCTTGTCGAGAAATAATTACTTTGCTCTCTTCTTTTTTTTACTCTACCAAAGGTTGACATCATTTATCTCTCAGCCCCGGAGCTGTCAGAGAAATGGTGTCGTTTCTTAAATAAGGTGGGCTTGGTTTTGCAGGGCCTCTCTCGCGAAGGCTATTAGTTTCCTGTTGCAACCAAGACCCCTGGTGTACCACACCTCCAGAGTGGGTCTCGTGGCCTCTGTCTCCACAGGCCTGTGATGGGAGTTTAGAGATCAAAGCTGCATGCAGGCCATCAGCACTGCTCATTATAGCGGACTAATCAGCAGTGACCGAGAGAGGGAGAGGACGGATAATTTGATTACACAACAATTATTAATGGTGCTGTTGGAACGCAGAGCAGGGGTCTCCACTGCCATAATTACTCTGGGACTGGGAGAGACTAGGTAGGGAGGAAGCTTTGGTCAAGCTGATTAGATAAAAGTACAGCCGTTAAACTTGGATGTTCTCCGAGCGCCCTCCCCTTCCCTGAAACCCCATTACGATGGTAATCTTTTCTATCTTTGCTATCGTAACCTTTTAATAATCTTTGCAGATATAAATCATAATTAAACTTACTTAATCTTCAGGATTTTAAAAGTGAAATGTGTGTTTTATGCATCACTAATGGTGCCAAGCAGGATTCCCGAAAAATCCTCTTGCCCTGACCCCTGTCTTCCATTGTTCTGTAAAGGTCAATTCACACTGCACCGACAACACCAACCAATGCCAACAAACACTTTGTTGGGTTTGATTGGATCAGTGTGTAACCCCTGCTGGCGTCTGTTGGTCAGCGCTTGTTTTTTGCCGATTTAACGTTGTCAGGTCATGGAATGTCTAAGAAGTGACATACTGTAATCTGGTGATTGTCTGAATTGGTTGCTGTCAATTGGTGCAATGTGAATTGGCCTTTAAACAGGTATTCCCACCACAAACACCTGTAGTTGAGCCATATGTGAACCGTGCTGGCAAAAGGAGTCGGAATGTGCACAGGCTAATTTCAAGCTACAGACATAAGTGAAAAATGTCAATTTTGAGGTTTTCACAAAAATGAGTTAATTAAGCCCTCGTCTAGCAATCCCAATGCTCCAAATAGCAATGAAACATCTAAAAGTATCTTTATTTGTACGTTTACAGAGAGGAGTACCTTTCCTTTGTCCATGAAAACGATCTCACTCACGCCGACTGACAGATCTGACGCATGCACACAAAGACGCCTCAGACAGTGCGCGATCCCAATATACACAGAATTACAGTATTTCAAAATATCTGTGGTGAGTATTCACGCAAATAATATGTTATGTTATGTCTTATTAACGTTTGGTTAACTGTTTAGGAAAAACATGTGATGTGTAACATTATATTAGATCGGTGCAGTACAGTAGGTCTTAATTTCTAGGCTATCTCTTTCATTAATGTTAATCAAACAATTGTGGTATCATTAGAAATAAAGTTGAATATATATATTTTCCTATAAATATTTGGTTTTGACTTTGTGTGTGTCAAATTTGGTGTTATCACCAGTTATTTTAAGGTATGGTTTCTAGGTGATTTTGTTTTGGAACCTTCAGAAAACTTTATAGATTTTTCTAAAAATTGACTTTGCGGACTCAAACAGGTGAAGTAATTTTTTGTCAGATTCAAACAAATCATACATAATTTTGAAGGTTGTTTAATAGAGAATGATGAAAATAACAATAACAAATTTTTTGGAAAATTTGCTCATTGAAACTAATTTTGCCAGCACGGGTCACATACTGTAATAATTGAAATGTTGGACCACTTAAAGGGTAAGTTCACCCAAAAATTAATATAGGATCTCCCTGGTTGTGCCAAGCAAGATAAAAAAAACAGCACATATTTCCATGTCTTCGGTGGTACATCAGTAAAGTGTAAGGCTTAAGGATCTAGGTTTTGACACAATCGACCGGGGTTCGAATCTGCCTTTTGCAGAGCTCACTCTTCTCCCTTTTCCCATCACATATCACATTGGAAAGGCATTTACTTTCAATAAAAATTAAGAAAATGTTCTAAAAGTAGAAATAAAGTGCCTAATGAAATGTTTAATAATAATAAAATAATTTTTTGGGTAGGGTTAGGGAGGGCTTTTATTGTTCCATTAAGGCAGAATCCATTTAATAATTTTAATAAATATAATCATTTACACTCTATCTTTGTCATGACAAAGATTAATTTTAGGGATAAAAAAGGGTCAAAATGATAAATTATCATATTTGTATTTGTCACATGTCTGTTTGTTTGATCGTTCAGTTATGTTTTGATTCTGTCACGTGTTCCTTTGTCACAGTTTCGCCACTAGTTTCCTTGGTTACCCTCGTTAGTTAAGTTCTGTTCAGCTGTGTTTAGTTATTTTATCTTGTTTCTGTCTCCTATTTAAGTTCCTCTTGTTCACTCAGTCTTTGTCTAGTCACTGTTATGTTAACCAGTTATGTTGGAGTGTATTTCCCTGCCTTTCAGTTTGTTCCTGAGTGTCATTATTAAAGTTTAAGTTTATATTTGGAGTTTCTGTGCACACCCAGCTGTGTTTTGATTTTCTGAAAGCAAATTTTCTTTTCAATTCACTGGTTAGCAATATTAAATTTGCATCTTCATTCAGCCCTTTACATATGTTCTCTGACAGCAGGCAGTGCTTATGGAATAACAGAAATATAATGTTTACCCTGGTAACCCCTGTAAAAGCAGCTACACTTATTAGAAAGGGTGAATTTCTCAGAAAGGCAACAAGTTTGCAGGTGATATAAACACCATAAGTGTTATAATGTTATAAACTGCGTTTTTGAGTCTTTGGTTCACTGCAGTTTTAAAGGGAAAATACTTAACAATGGTGTTGTCTTATGAATTTGCACAAGGTTTGTCTTAAAGCATATTAAAAACACCACATGGACATACAAACAACAATAAAAATACGATTTTCACCGGGGGGACTGGTTTAAAGGCTGATATGTGAGGCTTATCTTTTTATAAAACGTTGTTTTTGTCAAAAACCTATACCTTTAATATGTACATTTGTTTAAATAATGTTGTTTGAATAATTTTAACATTCATTTTATGGTTTAGGATGTTACCTGCTCTACCCCGCCATTATGGCATTAATTGTATTTGTGCAGGTCTTAAAACAAGTCTTAATCCCCTGGTTTCACAGACCAAGATTAAGCCTAGTCCCAGACTAAAATGCATGTTTGAGCTGTTTTAACTGAAAGCAACTTGTACTGACATATCTTAAAATATGTCAGTGCCATTGTTTTGTCTCAAGATGCACACCAGCAATGTTTTTTTAAAGGAACATTTATAAAAGCTACTAAAATGTCCTAATTGAACTACGGCCTAATCCTGGCTTAATCTAAACCCTGTCTGTGAAACCAGACCAATAAGCCTTAAATTTGATTTTAAAAACCGTGCAGATACTCCGGAATATTGTCATCAGTTACCCACCATGTTGTTCTAGACCCTTTTGTTAATCTTTAAAGTGCAATGATTTTCATTGATCAAAGCACATACAATGAATGCAACCATATTTACACTGTAAAAAATGTGGAGTATGATTTACTTGAAAAAAGCTTGGAAACAATTTTCACTCAGAAAAGGCTAGTAAAATCTATACATAATTTTTAGTAGCTTTAATTAGAAATGTTTAAGTTAAGTTTACTTGGGAATTCCCAGTACATTTTAATTACTTTTTGTTTGTAAATTTTACTTAAGTAATACTTATAAATATAATATGATTTATTGCATGTCTTTTACATAAGAATCCTAGTTATCTTTTTTAGTTATCCTGAGTAACCTTTACTTCAAATATTATTTAAACATTACTTAATATAATTTGTGATATATTACTACTGATGTTTTCAACAACAAAAAACACACTGACAGACATTTTCCTTGAGTTTTATTTGAATTAAGCGCTTGAAAAAGCAAAAAAAAAAAAAAAAAAACTCAAGGATCTCACTTGCTGAACAAATGAGCAAGTTAGCTTAAGTTCAGGGAGTAAATGAAGCCCATGAGCAGAAGGCACGCATTTGTGAGATTCTTACAACAGCACCGCAGTCCTCTCAATGACGTCAGCTATGTTAGCATCTTCCTCTCCTGCAGTGCTGCCCAGTACAATGATCTTCATCACGATTGGTAAAGCTATCTTTAATCATGTTTCTGCTGTCATCCTGTCAAATACACAAATAAGTGCAAAGTGGTTACAATCATGTACAGTAAGTTTTATGTTCTCTTTAATTTTGTGACAAGAGTCCCACACAGAGATTTGGTCTCATTAAATCTGTTATTACATGAAGAAAGAGGGAAACAATTAAGACAGACTAAATCAAGAAGAACTGTCTACAAGACACTTAAAATACTACCTGCAAAGCTACTGTACTGTAAAAAGTTTTAGGCACTTGTGTAAAAATTCTGTAAAGTGGGGATGCCTTTAAAATGCTTTCAAAATTGATTTTAATTTGCCTTCTATGGACTAAATCAATATTTGGTGTGATCACCCTTTGCACTTAAAGCATTTTTAATCAAATCAAATAGTAGAGTAGAGTAGCCTTTATTGTCATTGGAAGTACAACAAAATTTATAAATACAAATATATAGATGGATTTTAGGAAGGGGGTCCCTCCTTAAGGTTCATCATATTTGGGGGTCCTTGGCATCATAAAGTTTGAAAACCCCTGCTCTACAGCACCTTTATCAAATCGTACTGTGAAGAACCCATAAGAGGTGTCAGATTTTATTTTCTTGCATTTTATTTCTTGCTAAAGAGCACCAACAATGGTTCTTTGGCTCGTTAAGAATCTTTAAAGGGGCTTAACAGGTTCTTTGTACAGCAGTGGTGCTATATAGCACCTTAACCACCCCGAAGAACCGCTGAAGAACCATACAGGGGTTTAAACAGATTCTGTATGGTAGTGGTGCTATATAGCACATCAGTCATCCCAAAGAACCAGTGAAGAACCGATGAAGAACCACTGAAGCACCAAGATTTGGTGCTATACAACACTTAAAGTAGTGCCCCTATTATTGATAAGGCTGCCTGAACAGTGCATAGGTGCTGTTTAGCACCATTTTTTAAATAAAATATGATATATAGCACCTCTTATGGGTTTTACATAGCACCATTTGATAAAAGTGCTGTAGAGCACCTTTAAAGATATGGTGCTATATAGCACCAAAATGGGTTCCCCTATGATCACAAGCCAAGAACCACTTTTAGTGCCATATAGCCCCATTTTATTTTAGAACGGTATAGCACTTTTTTTTGACAAACTACAGCACAAGGATATAAAAAGTAAAAAACAATTTTGGGGATGAAAATACTAATGTTCCTTTTGCAGTACTGTACATTTCCAAAGTCAAACAAAATTTTAATGTATCTATTAATATACCTGGAAGACTTCAATGAGCTCCTCGGATGATTAGCAGGCAACGAATCACAGCATTTTGCTTATCTTCAATTTGCTGTTAAAAACAAAAGTAAATTGCAGTAAATGAGCATTAACGGTGTACACTTCCATCTATCTATATATATATATATATATATATATATATATATATATATCTGTGTGTGTGTGTGTGTGTGTGTGTGTGTGTGTGTGTGTGTGGTTGTATACGTGTATGTATATCTATTGAAATCTGTGTCATACTGGTATAGGCTGTAAGAATTATTGGCAATTTACCTGGCATGAGCTTTAATGGTGAGTGCAACCTGTTGGACATATGTTAGAAATGTTAATATCAGAAATATACTTCTTTATTCCAAATTTGAATAAATATACTTATCTTATTGATTTGAAATTTGACCAGTCAACAACTGCATTCAAGTAAATATCAACAATAAATGTATAGCTCATATAAGGCTGCCTGAACACATACCCTACAAAATGTATCATTAGCTATTCAATAGGGAGTATAATCTCGGTTTACCTTGATTAATATGCATCATCAAAGCAGTGTAGCTTAGTTGATGTGAATTAATGGGGGATTGGCGGTTTTCTCCATCACTTTTAAAGTTAATGGCCTAAAGGCCTGTACACACCGGGACGAATATCGCGCGCGTTTATCGCCAGCGTTTTTCGTGACGTTTTTCGGCACGTCTTGAGTGTTCACACCCAAGCGATTTTTTAACGTTAATTTACCCATCTCGGGGCTCGGGTAACGTTAGTCTATCATCCCGGGTTCGTAAAACTTCCGAGGCTGTACATGTCCATTTTTAAATTAGGAAACGTATGTTTATAATTCGGATAGCACGCGAGGGCACAATTATTTAATCACAAAGATGATTAAACACAACATTTGCGTCGGGCACAGTTCCTCTTAAAGTTCACTGTACATTAAACTTCTTTGTAGATTACATGTAAAACATAGGACAATTGTTTTCGACACAGATGCTGTTTGCTAATAACGGATGATTCGGTTCTTTAGCAAACTCAACTCGAAGTTATATATTAACAGTAACGCTTTAACTCTTTAACCACCATGACTGCAGACAGCCTAATAGCTCTATACTTTTCTGCAAACGTAACTAAATTGACCAATAAACAAATATTTCATAACTTACCGTGTAAAATTCACATCAGACTTCAAGAAAATGTTCCGTTGCTTTCCTCTGCACGCCATTAGGACCCCAGAAAGCATGCGCACAGATTGCCTGGCTTCATGGAGTAAGTTTTACTTGCGTTTGTCATTTTTTGCATTAGTCCATTAGATGACAAAACACTAAGTAAATATTACTTGGGAAATTCCATTTTAATTTACTTATGTATTTTTAGCACAATAAATTAAAATGAAAGCTCAAGTAGTTTATTGAATTAAACATGACATTTTGAAGTAAAAAACACAAAATAGGATTTGTTTGTAAAATATACTTAAATTATGCTAGTTTTATTTACAAGATCAAAAAATATTTTTTTACAGTGACGAGCGAGAACCAATGATTTTTTCTCACGTATCTCACAAGTACGGTTGAATATCTGTTTGTAATATTTTTATGCTCTGTGTACAGTTGATCAGTGTTTATATGTGAATAAAAGCCTAAATTAAATCTGTTTATCAAATCAAGTGACTGTGTCTCTTCAGACGACTTGGATTAAACAGCTCGATTCTTATGGGTTTCTTTTATGATCGCTGTACTTTTTGAAGCATCAAATTTTTGGTGTAATGGACTTCAAATGGAAAGAAAGTACAATCTCAGCAAACCGAATGTCTGTGCTAAATGATTCTCAGGCAGAGAGCATTTCTGAGGGTTTCCTAAAAATGGCCCACTCATTTAATTTTTTTCTGAGAGACAGATGCTGTTTCTCAGAACACCTATTTCATGCACAACAACACAAAACCTAGCATATTTACACTTGGATAAAAGATGGCATTATAAAGGGATAGGTCACTCAAATCATCCTAATGTAATTCTAAACCTGTACAACTTTCTTTTTTTTTCATGGAACACAAAAGGACATCATTTAATATCCATTTATGTGAATTCAATACAATGGCGATACACTGTGACTCAATTTCATGCTTAATAAAGCACTCAAGTGTATCAGCAAAAAAGTCCATGTTACTCACTAATGATTTTCATGTGTTTTGAAACGTTTTAGTGAGAAATAACAAATGTAAGTAGTTTCACTGTAAAATTGCTCTCCTGTGCTCATTCACAAGGGGTTGGAACAACAAATGGGCCATTTTTGGGGATTTCCACCTGGATTTGGCCTACCCAAATTGAAAAGCTTCCCATACCCACATACAGTGGTCTAAATACACAATGTTGGTGTCATTTTACAGGAAACCCTTTGAAGTTATATAAAACACTGCTAAAAGTGATACACTTTATATGTTGTCTGGCGCTTTTTGATTTTTTTGGTTATAATTTCATTTTTTAAAGTGTAGCCTATAACTCAGGCCCTGTGTGCTCTAGCACCCTGCAGACAGTTTGGGCTGTTTACACTAGATGGCAGCAAAGAATTTTGCGACACTGGGATATTGCATTTATACCATTGTATATGTGTATGGGGAGACTTTAGATTTGGGTAGGTGGAAATTACATAAAAAAAGGTAATACATTCTAAGCTTTCAAATTAGGGATGCTCAAAACGGTTAATTTTCCCGACCGACAACCGCTGCTCTCCGATTATTAACCGTTAACTGATAAGATTATAATATTGAATTGGCATTAAATACATAAACAATTGAAGAGTGTCTGTGACCCGTTAAAAATACTTTTTCCACGGGTTTATTTTACTGTGCAAACCACAGCATACAGAACAGATCAACAACAACATCAGAATCTGGATTCACATTATCAAATGTTCACACACCTGCAGTGTTTCTGACAACAGAGAAAAACGGAATACAATATTTTTAAAAAGCATAAAATAAATAGGCCTACACTAAATATTTTTCACTTAAATAATTACGGTAACAAATTAAGATGACAAAACAAAAACACTGAATCCGTTTGAAGCTTTGAAGAACCGGAATAGTTTTTTTCCCGTCAAACTAAGTTTTTTTCATCATATAAAAATAGCAGGCCTACTTCAATCCACACCTTGACTGGTTTTACATTTTAGCATGTCTAAGTGGTGCAGGGGCGGAAGTGGGGGTGCTGGGGGTGCTGCAAAGGATTTCAAAGGATTGCAAATGCAATGCAAATTTTTGTTCATTTTATTCATTTTTAAAATTAAATAATTTATTTGTAATAGACATTTTAAGTGGCCCATTAAAAAGTATTATTTATTTGTTGAATTATGTTTTTAAAACGATTCCGTTAATTTCTGAAGCTCATTCCACTCAGCGCCGCACGCTAAACCCAGAACTCAATTTGTGACATACTGGATAAAATATAGGCATATCTGAAATAAATAGTTAGGGCTGCCCCTGACTAAATTTTTTTTTTCTTTTCTAGTTGTTCATTTAAGCCGTTGATCACGCTGCGCCGCCGCCTCCATGTCATTGTCTGTTATAGGCTATACTATTTGCTTATTATTTATTAAATCCGGGCAATTTGGTTGATTAAACATAGATTCAAATTAAGATACAATTTATACAAAACGAAATTCACTTTAAAGAAAAGTTTTGTTTTGTTGAAAGCCTATTGAAGTGTTATTGAACTTATTGAAGACCCCCGTCTTCTGACATTATGCATCTTAGGTGTCCTGTTCACTTTTCAACGTAAATTAAATTAAAAAATAACATTATCATATTTAAACTGAAACTAATTACGTGTTTTAATGGCTACAAGCATAGCAGGCTACAGTACAGAGAAATGTCATGTCGGAGCGGGATTTGAGCACACGTCATTTTACCGGTGAGCAGTTCATGAGTGAAGCTCCGCTTTGCTTTCCTGACATGATCATTTTTATGTCCTGTCGCTGTGCAAGCTCGTTTATTGTATATGACTGTGTAAACCTTTTATTTAAAGGTTTAATGTAGGCAACAGTCCATTGCATTACGATTGCAAGAAGAATCAACATTGGGAAAATTGTGATATGCAGTCAAATGCAGTCCCGGTGTATGTAGGCTGTTAAAACGAGTGTTCTCATCTATATATTTGTTGTTCTTTCGTGTTTAATAGACTCGATATTGTTTCTTATAAAAATGTGGTGACCATGCAGCAAAAAACAAACAAAAAACTTTTAAACCGTTTAACTGATAGTATTAATCGGTCAAAATTCATATTATCGGTTAACGGTTAAACGGTCAATATGAGCATCCCTATTTCAAATGGTACCACATATGAGGTCAGAGCTCCTCCACAGACATTTAAAATGTAAAGTATATACTTGATGATGTCATTCTGGACAGTGTAATGTGTTGCCAAGTCAGGACTGTTGGATAATTTTTGCAGCTTTGATGACCAGCAGCAGATGCTTAAGTTACGCAGTGGCTGTTAGGCCGTAAGGAACGAATTCTTCACAAGATCTGATTGTCGACTTGTAGGTTTGTAGGTCTGACTGTCATATTGTAAGGCTTGTAGGTAAAATATACATTTCATCCCCCTGAGGAGTAGACGATAGAAGTGAGATGCCATTGTATCAGACACTTTTGGCTTTTGATGACTGAAATGTCCAACAGTCTGTGTTCCTACAGGGATGAGTTATTGCTCACAAACCTCTGTAATGCTGATGTCAATTAGCTTGGAAACAAAGAATGAGATACAGCGATTCACTGCTCTTTTCATTTGTAGAGGCATAAAAGTGTAATATTGAATTTCTGCAGCTAGCAGGGTGTTAATGACCCTTCAATAGTATTGGCCACAGACATTAACATTACCTCAAAAGGCACCATGTACATAGAGAGACAATTTTATATTTTCAAACATAAAGCTTATTGTTGCTGTAATAAGCTTATAAGTGCTGTAATGGTGCATACACAATTAACATTTATTGTACTAGTGATGATTTTGGTAGGCTTGTTTTATTATTTGTCTGGGAAATATCAAACAGTAACCCTCATAAGTCTCAGTGAATATACATAAAGCTCATAGTACTTTTCAGGGGTGCCGCTAGCAATTTTGGGCCCTATGAAAGAATACGATCTTGGGCCCCCTACCACACCAACCTAGCTATCCAAAATCTTTGTCTGCAATTTAATAATACTGACCAATTAAGCTCTGCTCGTTCAACCCAGAATGCCCCAATTGGCTGATGAAACATTGATTACAATTAAGATGCAATTTATACAAAACAAAATTTACTTTAAAGAAAGGCTTTCTACAAAACTTAATGAAGTGGTCACAATCATGTCTGACCCACTCCATGTCTCCTGGCATTGTGCATCTTATGATGTGTCACTCATGCTGTTCACTGTTTATAATCAGAGAAATTTCATGTTGGAGTGTGATTTGAGCAAATGTCCTTTTACCCGTGAACATGAGTGGTTCGTGAGTGGAGCGTTTTGCTGGAAATGCAGAAATAAGCCATCATTTTGTTATATTTGTAACTCTTTGATAGATTATACATTTATAATTTCTTTTATGTTACTACTAGTACTGTTACTACTAATAAAACCAATCTCTTGGGGCCCAAAAAGTGTGTGGGTCCTTAGAATCGCCCTAAACCACAACCTTTTATCTCCAGCTAAGAGAATTAACCTGCATTTAATTAGTAAAAAAGTTGTAAAGTGTTAGGTTTTGCTGCTCAAGTTTCAGAGACCCTTATTCCTAGTCCTGGACTTAATGGGATGCATTATTCAAACTCATTATTAACCACATAATTTCAAGGTGTAGTATTGTGCAATGCTGTCTTAATCCAGTCCGTTTGGTAATATAATGCTGTCTGAACAGAATCTTCAGTCAAAATCTTTGTAATATCCATAAAGATACCTAGTATATCTGACATGAGGCATTGATGCGATAAGATCTGAGATCAGCATTTAATTCTTTAAGAGAAACTGAGTTGGACAGGTAATTATTCGCACCATGTGGTATTGGTGATTTTATTTATTTGGTTATAATTTATTGGTTGATTAACATAAAGCTGTAAAAGGGAGCATATAAACTGGACCGTTACATTTCTTTTCACATTCCACAGCTAACAGGGCCTTGAGGATTCACAGAAGTCATTCACATTACACTGTTTTAAGGAATGGGGAATGAAAACAACCTCTATTTTGCTTGGAAATACAGTACATTAAAATGAAAGTAATTGCCACAGCCATTGAATATTTCGCACCTTTTTTAAAGGGGAATTTAGGTGGGAAACTATGCTTGAAAAATCATATGTTAATCAAATGTTTTTTCACTTGAATTAAATCAAAATTAGTCAAGACCAGAACTAGACAAAACTATGACAAAACACCATTAAGCTATCATAATAGTTGAACAAATGACATGTTCTAAATCTTCTGAAGACATGAGATAACTCCTGCTCAACAAACATTATTCTGTTGTAGTGCAACACAAGGACAAATAGTCTGGCATCGAGAGAATGAATGCAGCATTTCCCAGTACAACCAACCAACAGATGAGCCTTGTTCTGACTGACACTATTTGTTGTTCTTCAATAGGATTACCATTTAAACTTCTATATTCTAGAATGAGTATTTACAGACATGAACTGGCAGGACCTGTTGCTAAATATGATTATACCATGTAAGCATAATTAACCTATACAATCTAAAGGCCTTGTGTTTTGTTCTGAGTGTTTACTATCAATTACTGTGCCAGTGTGCCTTAAATACAGAGCCCAGCCAAAAAAGAAAAGAAAAAAAGTCGCTGTTTGGATTTAAATAGGCAAGTGCTTATAGGCAACAGTTCTAACCCTAGGAGCTGTTCATTTCTTGAACAACCATGTAGGAAGACTTATCGTGGCCATATTCCAGGATGACAATCAGGCTGAAATTGTGAAAGAATGGTTGGCTGGAGTAGACTGTACCGAGTGCTTGACTCTTGCATTGACAATACTAGATATGGACCAAAAATGTAAGCACTTTTTGATGGAAATAACATCACATTTCCACATTTCCGTCAAAAGGTGCATACATTTTTGGTCAAGATCTTGTATTGACAGTTCTAGAGTCAAACAATCTGTTAAGTCTCCTCCAGCACATCCCAAAACTTTCATTACAATTTATGGTCTCGACTCAAATTCATGTGTGAAAATGATTCTTCATGCTCCCTCCCAGCCATTCTTTTACAGTTTGAGCCTGATGAATCTTCACATTGTTTATGGCCATGATGTGTCATGGTTGTTTAAGAAATGAAAAGCTACACACTCCATCAATTAGGGTTAGAAGAACTGTTGCCGAACATATAACATGCTAGAAACATAATAATCACTGCAATAATGGTCCAGTTGTACAGTAGACTCTTAAGCATTTGTCTATTAAAACCCAAACAGTATTTTTTTTATGTTGGGCTGGGCAGTGTATAAGCAAGCTATACTAATCACTGGGCAATGCTTATAGTGGAATATAAGAGAGGGAAAAAAAACATTACACAAACAAACATTTACACATTACTTGCACTCTGTTCACCCTAAAACAGCAGTGAACAATTTTCTTAAACTTAAACTTTAATAATGATGCACAAGAACAAACAGAAAGGCAGGGAAACCTACTCTAACATAACAGTGACTAGACAAAGAAAGAGTGAACAAGAGGAACTTAAATAGGAGACAGAAACGAGATAATTAACTAAACACATCTGAACAGAACTTAAAGGTCCCGTTCTTCGTGATCCCATTGTTCAAACTTTAGTTAGTGTGTAATGTTGCTGTTAGAGTATAAATAATACCTGTAAAATTAAAAAGCTCAAAGTTCAATGTCAAGCGAGATATTTTATTTAACAGAAGTTCCCTTTCAAAGCCTACAGCGAATGGCCCGGCTTGGACTACATCCTGGTACAGCCTGCTTTAATTACGTCAGTAGAACAGTAGAACAGACTAACCTCCGCCCACAAGAATACGCGAAAAAAGGGGGCGTGGTCTTGTTGCTGTCCCACGTGGAGAAGAGGACGGTCGCATGGAGAAAAGGAAGTGCTGCGTTTCAGTGTGTTTGTCGCCATGTCGTCGAGACACTGTTATTTTCATCCCGGAGTCAAATCACCTTTGTTTGGCTTTCCCAGGGACGCTGTAGAGATCATTGAGCGCATACATCTCCCGTTAAGAGGCGTGACCTTTCCGTACAACTTGCGCTAAGCTGCTGTCGAATCACAACACAGGAACCGCTGGCACAATCAGAACTCGTTACGTATTTCTGAAGGAGGGACTTCATAGAACAAGGAAATCATCAGCCCGTTTTTAGGAGAGTGAAAACAGCGGTGTACAGATGAGTAAATTGTGTGAAAAATACTGTGTTTTTTTACACGCGAAACATGAACACATGTTATATTGCACACTGTTAACACAATCAAAGCTTCAAAAAAAACACGAAGAACGGGACCTTTAAAGGGGTCATGAATTGAGAAATCAACTTTCCCTTGAGCATTTGATATATAAAAGGTCATGGTAATATAAGAATATCCTGTAAGTTTCAGAGCTGAAAATGTCCTTGTTAGTCAAAGAAAAGCTTTTATTGACACCAGGCTCAGCAAACAATCAATCTCAGAATGTGCCAGGCTATGACGTCAGAGTGTAGTGAAGCACCGCTTCAACAGAAAAAGAACAACGCCTGATTCTGTAGCCACGCCCACCGACTCGTGCCACTAATCTACATGGAGCTAAACCGGATAGAATTTCTAAACATACCACATAAGCTTCATTCGGATTCCAGTATTATGAATGCATGGATGAACTTTATTTTTAATGAATATCCAGCTCCCGTGGGGAAGACATTGAGCATCTGTTCCTTCATTTAACCACAGATTCATTTGTAAACGAGAAACTGGATGAGATTACATGAATGAATGAAGCAACACACTTACGTGATAGTATTGCACTTTTACAGATCGTTTGATATCTATTGATTATGTGTACGTGTCTAACTGAACATTAGCACCCTGTCAAAGGCTGGAGAATCCTTTATTTGTGGTTTTGTTGGTTCATTGCGATTCGGGATCAGATTCGGACATGTATGGGCTAGGTCTCACAAAGCCCAACGTCCTGGGGCTGTGTTTTTCAGACGGGCTACCAAAACTTAAAGGTCCCATGGCATTGCATTTTTCTATTATTTTATAGTGTTTTCTGAGGTGTACTTATATTGTTAGTATGATTTTTACATCATAAAATGTCATAATTTAGAAATAAAAGGCATTTTTTCAATACTGCTGTTTGCCCTGTGGCTGAATGCCCTGCTTCAAGAGGCGTGTCTGCTGTGAGACTTCAGTAAAAACGCCCACTGTTGTGATTGGCTGACATCTTTGCATTTTAAATGAGCGGAGGGGGCGTGGTTTAACGAGGCACGAGCAGGCACGAGTCTGCCAGAGAGACGGATGGACCTGTGTTCACTTCTCATCAGTTTTCAGCATGTCTCAGTTCAGGGTGAACTGTTGTAGTTACTAGAATATACTTCAGGTTATTAGTTTATTTCTAGTCGGAGGGACTGTCACTCATGTCAGAAAGTTAGTAACTTTAGTAAATTATGGATCAGTGCTGACTCGAGACGCGAACCGTTTAGAACGATTCAGTCCGATTTGGTGAACTGGTTCGGTTCACTAAAAAGAACTGATTCAAAAGAATGATTCGTTCGCGAACCGGACATCATGGAGACGAAGCGATTGCTAACAAAGTTATTTATAGTAACTACTGAGTTATGAGAGCGCTGTCAGTCAGCGCGAGTTTATTGTGTTTGTATCTGAGAGTTCTGAATAAACACGAGTCCCAGTCACGCCGAGTCCGTCTTCATCATTATTACCAACTTTGTAACACATGCAAAGTACCATTACAGCTGTCGAGATGAACGAGTTAGTAAGTGTTGAGTATAGCATTATTTCTAGATATGTTCCAATCATACGTCATACGCCCGAGCCCTATAGCATCAGTGACGCGCATTGAGTAACGTTACACAGCACAAACAAAGACACAACAGCTGTAATCGAATGTAATCCAGTTTATTGTGGGGAAAGCTGGGTATCCTAGCCCAGATATTCTCACGCTTACCCCCCTTCTGCTTAATCTCACGCCGCGTTTGGTGCCTCCGCTGTGGGCCAGATGCAGTACTGGGGGTCGGGGATGTTGGAGGCCGAGCTTCGGCGTGTGTGAAGTTTATCTCTAAAGATGTGACTGCTGATGTTAAACAGAAAAGACTGTATGCACATTTTAGAACAGATAGACGCGACGAGGACGTACAAAAACACTGACTCACAAGATAGAAAACACGAAAACACTGTTCTGTCGGGAGAGAGAGAAGCTGCAGTGTGTGCACTAATAATAAATAATTAGCTACACATAAAAAAATCAATGATCACAGATCAGAAGGAACTGAAGAAAGACTTCTGTTTTCATTTGTACATCCAAACACTGAGAAACTGCCAGCGTTCACTCGTTCACAAGTAACGTTAATGATCTCGAGTGTTTGCATGGGCGTGCCAGATTCTCTGGGCGGAGGAAAGGGAGGTAACCGTTCCTGCTTGGACGTCAAAACAGGAGACTTCAGGATTGGCTCGTCTGGCCTGTCATTTTCTCAAAGGCAGAGAGAGACAGCCAGAACTCGGGTTTACACCGATCAACATTTCTATCCACTTGGGGACAATATTCAGGCTAGGGGAACTCATATTAATGTTGAAATACCTCATAAAATGAAAATTTCATGCCATGGGACCTTTAAGTCCGGCCTGACGACAGGCTATCTTAAAGGGGTGGTAAAACACGATTTCACTTTTCTAACTTTAGCTAGTGTGTAATGTTGCTGTTTGATCATAAACAACATCTGCAAAGTTACAACGTTCAAAGTTTAAAGCAAAGGGAAATATTTGCTTTTAAAGAAATCAATTTTCTACAGCAAACGGCCGGTAGGGACTACAGACATTCCTCCAGGGTCTCTGACATCACCAGCCCCAATATTTTGTATTGCTGTGGAGAAGCGTTGTTGTGGTATAATTAGTAGGCTGGAGTGCTGTTGCCGCAATGCAGACGAAACGCTGTTATTTTCATCCGGACTGCAGGTCCACTTTGTTCAGCCTTCCTATATATACCATATATTGTGTGTATTAAGTATGGGCATTTCAAGCAACAATAATATTCGAAGATCACTGGGAATTATTCTATTTTTATTCGAAAATCGCAACTCCTCCTTTAATTCATTAGGGAATAGCCTATATCAACTCAAGCCATATAATTATTGTAACATGCTAAAACATATGACTGTAATGTGACATCGCCCCAAGTTACCACAACCGATAAATGCCACAAGTCTACAGTGTGCGCATGAGACGATGTGTTCTTCTTCTGTTGTCTCACGGCATTTTTACTCTGGCAGTTTAGTTCGAAATGGGGCACGGTTAGCATGAAAAATTGCTAATGTGAAAGCTTACATACAGAGCTTGGTGTGCACTGAGGCCGGTTTCACACTGCACACGTTAGCAGGGTGTAAGCAGCGCATATTTTTTCCGCCGCCCATGTTAACAGATTAGTGCATTCACAACGCACGCAGAGGCGGCACGGCAGTGCGTAGCAGGAGCAGAGCAGAAGCAATTGTACGTTGTAGCAAGGAAGTAAACAGATGACAACGCTGTTTGGTTCTGCAAACCAGTTTGTTAAATGTTCATTCATACTTAATGTTATCCGACAAACACATAACGTTACAAACTTTTTTTTAAATCTCAACAGCGAACATGGCATTAGTGTAAATTATTCTTTGATTAGAGCTTTTATGTATTGTTTATCTACGGGCACCGTTTTTACAAGGAGGGACAGAGCAGTGTAGAATAAAGGTAAAATATATGAAAAATAATGCAATTTTTTAAAAACGAAGCATGAACACGTTGCAGTGCACCCCACAAACACAATCAAGCCTTCGAAAGACTGTGTTTTACCATCCCTTTAAATTGTGAAATAGCATTCCTTTCTTGATGTGTTCACTCTCTTGACTTGATATTTGAAGGAAAAATACAATTGCAGAAGTTTTGATCATGCAGTCTGCAACGTACTTGGCGTGTGTGTGTATGTGTGATGCACGGTTCTCGCTTTTATCCACCGATCGGGTGGGCCAAGTAATAAAAAAATAACATTCTAATCAATCGCGGGAGGATGAGAGATAAATCATTGTATTTGTTTGCTAAAGATATTTTGCGAGCCCTGTGGGATGAATCATTTCGGTTGCCGTTTCTCCACACGCTTTCAAAACAATTCCTTGAGTACTCACGGGGGAGCGAAGCTCATTAAATATGGAAAACTGTTATTCAATCCTAACCATGGGCGTTTACTTCCGAGTCTTCAGTGCGGCACACCCATCAAAACCGAGTGTTCTAAATCCAGGGTAGAAAATAGCCTATTACTTATTCATTATGATGTTTTTGAATGTAAAAACCACGCAAATGTCATAAGTTGACCCCTTGACCTCTCTCTGCAAATATTGATATATGCAAATGAACTGTGATGTAATTTGATTAATCGCCAATTAACTGAATTAGCTAAAAATGTATTGACTGCCCCATGTTCCCCAGCCCCCTGCACTCAGGTGGCTAGAAACACTATCCTCACAGTCAACGAGCCCGTACTCAAACGCGCTCGCCTGTACACAAGCACCAATATTCTATGTCCCCCGGCCCCCTGCCCCCTGCCCCCTGTACTCAGGCGGCGGGAAACAATTCTCTCGCAATCAGAGAGTCCGTGAACAAACGTGCTCTGATAAGCGCCACTTTAACACAACATTATCGGGCCACAGAGTCCCTGTTACTCAGCGACTCGCCCCACAAATTAATTCAGCCCCTGGCTTCGAAGGCCGAGGCCTGGCAAGCCATTCCTGGCATTTCAAAATGGGTGTTGAACATAATAGAACAAGGTTACTCACTACAGTTTGCTCTCAGACCACCACGCTTTCGCACCGTGGTAGAGACAACGTGAGAAGCGACACAAGTCACGTGCTTTGAACCGAAATATCAAAACTGTTAATGAAAGGGGCGGTGGAAGCCGTACACCCCTCATAGAGCGAGTCAGGCTTTTACAGTCGTTACTTCCTTGTAACAAAAATGGACGGTGGTCTCAGACCCATTCTGAAACAAATCCTTGCGCACATTCGCCCGGAAGATTGGTTTTTCACTGTAGATCTAGAGGATGCCTATTTCCACATACAAATAGCCCCTCATCACAGGCCATTCTTGCCATTCAAACACTTTCAGAGGATGTTGGGTCTCATGGCCTCGGCAGCACCAGTCCTCAGACTAGGTCTGTTACACATGCTACAGCGCTGGCTGAATTGCCACGTTCCAGCTCACACATGGCTCTCGGACCGATTACAAATCAAGGTAGGCCACAGCTGTGTGTTGGCTCTGGCTCCTTGGAAAAATCCCGTCTGGTATCAGACGGGCTTGAGTTTGGGCACTGTTACGAAGTGGAAAGTTATCTCGACAGATGCATCCAACCTAGGTTGGGGAGCCCTTCACGAGGGCAGGCCAGTCTCCGGTATCTGGTCAGACTTGGAAAAGAGCCTTCACATAAACTGTCTAGAGATGAAAGTGGTCACGCTATCGCTAAAAGCATTCCTTCCGTACATAAAGCACCACCATGTCCTGATCCGAACGGACAGCAGGTCAGTGGTAGCCTATATAAATCGCCAGGGCGGTCTAAGATCTATTGGTCTACACACAATGGCAGAAAGAGTCCTAATATGGGCGGAGCACAACCTGAGCTCGCTGAGAGTGACTGAATCTGGGTCTGGACATGCTGTCCAGGGGCAAAGTGTCCCCAGCAGAGTGGTCTCTTCACCCACAAATGATTCAGACAATTTGGAGCATGTTTGGCGAGGCAAAAGGGGATCTTTCGCCTCACAAGACAATGCTCAATGCCTAATATATTTCTCCAAGCACAAGGACGCGTTGGCTCACGAATGGCCCAGCCTTCCTCTTTATGCTTTTCCCCCAATCTCAATGTTACCTCAGGTCATAGAGAGGATCAGGGAGAGCAAATGCGCTGTGCTTTTAATAGCCCCGCTCTGGAGAAATCAACCATGGTTCTCACTGCTAAGTTGGATGTCAGATACAGCCCCGTGGCCAATTCCGCTGAGGAGAGACCTCCTCATGTAGGCGAAACGGCAGATCTGGCATCCCCGTCCCGATCTATGGGCGCTTCATGTCTGGCCCATCAACGGGTACATGAGAACCTCTCTGAAAGTGTATTAAACACTATTTCTGAAGCTAGAGCCCCCGCGACCAGCTCTATTCAGGCAAATGGTCAGTCTTTTCGGACTGGTGTAAAGCACGAAGCCTGACCCCACATAATTGTGAAGTGTCAGAAGTGCTCACTTTTTTACAAGAGCTACTGGATGCGGGTCGTTCCCCCTCCACGCTCAAAGTTTATGTGGCTGCTATAGCAGCATACCACATTCAAGTGAATGGACTGTCACTGGGGAAAAACGATCTTATCGTGCGCTTCCTCAAAGGGGCTAGAAGGCTCCACCTACCTCGCCCCACTTCAGTTCCTATATGGGACGGACCTGTACACGGTCCTGGATGCTATGAAAGTGAACGCCTCTTGTCTGGAATTTGGGCCAAACAACTCTAAAGTCGTCCTCAAACCAAGACATGGATATGTACCTAAGGTGCTTTCAACTCCGTTCAGAGCACAGGTCATTTCACTTTCAGCACTCTCATCATCGTTAGATGAGGAAGATGCTAATTTGCTCTGTCCTGTCAGAGCGCTGAGAATATACATAGAGCGTTCTGCTGCTTTCAGGCAAACTGAACAGCTCTTTGTGTGCTTTGGCGGCCTCACCCGCGGGTGCGCGGTTACAAAGCAGAACTTGTAACTCGATGGATAGTGGATGCTATCTCGCTGACTTATGAGTCCAAAGATCTCAGCTGCCCTATAGGCATCAAAGCCCATTCTACTAGAGGCATGGCCTCGTCATGGGCTTAGTCTACTGACATTTCTCTGAATGATATCTGTGCGGCGGCAGGCTGGGCCTCCCTGTCCACTTTTATCACTATTACAGGCTGGGCTTCTCGCTGTGTAATACATATTAACCCCTTACGGACCGACAGTCTGGTCTGGGTTAAGTATTTGTATAAGTCATCAGCACATTCCTTACATGACTCAAATTGTCTGGTCATTCAATATTCTTATTGGCCCGACTATGTCTGGTCTATACATATAGTATATACGGTATATATATATATATATATATATATATATATATATATATATATATACTACACGTATCTTGTGTGTTATTCTCATTAAATAGCCCAACTCAGGTCTGGCTCATATTGAGGACTTCTATGAATATCATATTTACAGGCCCACTTAGATCGGCCTGGGTATGGTGTCTCCAGGCTTTCAGAGCCGTTAAGCGAGCACAGCGTTTTGCATTGGGTCCCCTAGCGTTTAGCTAAATGCAATACGAGAGTACTCTCGAAAGGGAACGCTTTGGTTACTTACGTAACCTCGGTTCCCTGAAAAGAGGGAACGAATATTGCGTTTGCTTGCCATGCTTCGCTTGCGTGGGGAGTCGCTTCAGTCGATTATCCTGACGAACCTGGCGAGAGAGGATCTTTTATACCCTTGGCTATGCAAATTCTGCTGCCCCTTGTGGCGGGAATATTAGAGGGACCTGATTGGTCCTTCCCGCCCAGTGGTCTCGCCATAGGTTCCTGCAGTTGCAGCGGCACAGCCAATCACCGCGCAGCTGCTTCCTGCTGAGAGCTGTGCAGCTGCACTGCGTTTTACATGGTATTTTTAGGATAAAAATTTGCTTCAAAATCTCGAGGAAAGGAAATTCCCCTAGCATTTAGCTAAACGCAATACTCGTTCCCTCTTCTCAGGGAACCGAGGTTACGTAAGTAACCGAAGCGTTACCTAACTCTTATTGAAGATTTAGGACGCCACTCTCTACTGAAGATTTGTTAAATATTCTGTTTTGCCTTAGTGTTTTGTAATTTTATTTATTTATTTATTTAAATTTTGAATTTATGCAGATCAATTTGATATCTCAGAGATTACTTCTACAGGGATATTACTTGCAATGCAAGTACAATGCATGCTTATCATAAAAACTGGAAATGATGAACAGTACAAAGTGGTTTCCTCATAGCCACCTCGCTTTTTGATTGTGAAGCTAAATGTTCTTTGTCTAGTATTCTGTTAATTCCCTTTTGTTAGACACCATTCCCTGAAGTCCTTTAGAGAACTCCCACAGATTGCTATTGTAATACACTCATAAATTGACTCAAACTATGAATTAAATTTGGGCATATGAGACCTGGTTATATCCTGCTCCATTATTGTTGATTGTAGCTTATTGCCATGTCAACAAATAATCAAATCGCTGCACCTATCATATTTTGATTAGGTGGAATGCAGTGTTTCAATGCAATACCCATATTCATTAGTATAGTAATGGGTTCAATCAGAAAGCCTTTCTTTCATCTATCTTTGGAGACATCATGGCATTCAGCCAAAGGCCTATAATAGTGGTGAGTACTGTTGAACAGTAGGGTTCTTAATGTTAAATCATACCACTTGCAGTAATATAGATATGCCGTATGAGAAGTGCAATCCTGTCGGGGAGATCAGCCAACAGTGATGTTTTTTTTTACACGGCGACCAGCCTTGCTGGGAGTTAATGAACAAAACCTCCTTTTCAAAAATTAACTTGTTAATGCTAATTTGCTAATGATGACTTTCGGCTGCTAATAAGTGTTTTGCTCTCAGTTATGACTATCAGTCATAAAAAAATTAAATCAGTGCTGAAAATTAGTCTGTTTAACTCTTGACAACATGATTTGTGAATATTTTGCACTAAAGTGCAAGATTGTAATGTATTTGATGATGTTGAAGAGTAAAGCCATGTCAGATAAAGGCCAATGCATGTGGAATGGTTGATGTCTAAAGATATTCATGACATTTTTTGAAGGCAGGCTGCCTTTCAGCATATGCACAAGGGTATTATTAGCCTCCATTAGCTACCAGTAATACCATATTTTTCCGAGCTGTGTAATTGTAACGTTGAAGGGCACAAAGGGAAGTTCAAACAGATCGATTAAGTGTAATTCAGCCATGCTGTTAACAGCACCTCAAAACGCCAGATATCAGCTCTTAGTCTTCCTTATGTAGGGCTCGTGATGGTGAGTGGTCCATCGCCGGAAAGAGAAAAGTAACTGGCCTTCTTTCAGGCTGAATTTTTCTTTCACATATGGTGGCTAAGTGGAGACGGGTCTAAATCAGGAGCAGGTGATGTTTGGTGAGAGGTGGATGGTGACCTCATCTTGTTTACAGCGAGTAGGTGCGTGATGCTGGAACCTCTGCATCAGAGTGGCTCTGTGTGGGCTCAATGGTCTCTGCGTGTGTGCAACACTCACGGCTGGAAAATAGAGGGGATGCATTTATGAACCCCTGGAAAAGCTCACTGCATTTTTCATTTCGAATTTTGTCAGAGAAATCGATATGCGACCACCCTGAGCTGAGATTTAGAGGGTCAACACTAAATACACACCAGTCCCGGACGTAAATCTCAGGAGTGGTAGCCTGTCTTCTCGTATACCCTACTTTGACAAACAATAGCCTAGCACTCCCTTTTATGTCTTGCAGGCTCGCTGATTTGTGTTTTCTGGACTAGTTGCTCTCTGAACTGTGTCAGCTTTGTGTATGTGTGCGTTCTGAAGTTGTACTGTTGATATTCCTCATTAGCAGTGCTGAGTTGCATGGCTTGCTCTTTGCTTTTCGTGTCTATCTTCAGGGGACACAGTGCCCGCTGTCGTAATTGGTGTGGAAACTGATATCTGTTTCCGCCACACGCTGCTGTGGATTGTCAACATTTCATAGTCCCTCAACTGTAATCTTCAGATAATAAGTGCGTGTTTTTGGGTACATGCTCCTCAGTGTCCCCTACCCTACAGTACTCAACCTTCCCCGGTCTCATTGACATTCTGATCAATCTGCGGGAGCATGAGTTGGATGTCATGAACGCTCTAAGGCGATGCCCACAATCTATATTAACAAACAAGTGGCCTGGTGGGAACCTCGGCCATCGTTGCGATCAATTTCTTCTTTAATGGCACTGCATATTGATTTGGAAATACAGACATCTGTGTCGCACACAGTTGCATGATTTTTTTGGGGGGCTGGTGTGAGGAATGATCTTGTTTCTCTAACTCAAAGCACCATATATTTTTCCTATACCTCTTCATCACAAACATAGCAAATGTTTAAAGGAACACGCCGACTTTTTGGGACTTTAGCTTATTCACTACAGTGTATCACTGTATGTAGAGTTAGAAAAGTCCATACATACCATTCTCATCTCCGTGCGTGCCATAACCCTGTCTGACGCACCCTCCGTTAGCCTAGCTTAGCACAAAGCCTAGTCTAATGCTCAATAAGTGACAAAATAACGCCAACATTTTTCCGATTTACATGTTGTGATGTGTATAGTTACATCATGTACTAAGACCGACGGAATTATCAAGCGCAGCAGGCGTATTGATATTACACAGTGCCTGAAAATAGGCTAACTTCCGTCAACATAACCAACGTGACAACCTGCTTGCTCAGAGAGCGTGCTGGGGACTATTTTCAGGTGCTGTGTAATATCACTGCGCCGCTGCACCCATGGTACGGCAGCAAAGTTCCTTGATTATTACTCAGGAATGAGAAAATAGTTCCTAGCCATATCGGTCTAGAAAATCACAACTTTTCATTTTCCATCGGTCTTAGTACACGATGTAACTATACATCTATACAACTATCCATCGAGTTACAAAATGTAAATAGTCTAGTAGTCACATAAACACAGTTGGGTTATGTCTTTCGCGAGTGTAAATAGTGCACTATACACTCACCTAAAGGATTATTAGGAACACCATACTAATACTGTGTTTGACCCCCTTTTGTCTTCAGAACTGCCTTAATTCTACGTGGCATTGATTCAACAAGGTGCTGAAAGCATTCTTTAGAAATGCCATATTGGCCCATATTGATAGGATAGCATCTTGCAGTTGATGGAGATTTGTGGGATGCACATCCAGGGCACGAAGGACCCGGTTGAGATCTGGTGACTGTGGGGGCCCTTTTAGTACAGTGAACTCATTGCCATGTTCAAGAAACCAATTTAAAATGATTCGAGCTTTGTGACATGCTGCATTATCCTGCTGGAAGTAGCCATCAGAGGATGGGTACATGGTGGTCATAAAGGGATGGACATGGTCAGAAACAATGCTCAGGTAGGCCGTGGCATTTAAACGATGCCCAATTGGCACTAAGGGGCCTGACGTGTGCCAAGAAAACATCCCCCACACCATTACACCACCATCACCAGCCTGCACAGTGGTAACAAGGCATGATGGATCCATGTTCTCATTCTGTTTACGCCAAATTCTGACTCTACCATCTGAATGTCTCAACAGAAATCGAGACTCATGAGACCAGGCAACATTTTTCCAGCCTTCAACTGTCCAATTTTGGTGAGCTTGTGCAAACTGTAGCCTCTTTTTCCTATTTGTAGTGGAGATGAATGGTACCCGGTGGGGTCTTCTGTTGTTGTAGCCCATCCGCCTCAAGGTTGTGCGTGTTGTGGCTTCACAAATGCTTTGCTGCATACCTCGGTTGTAACGAGTGGTTATTTCAGTCGCTCTTCTAAGTTGCTCTTCTATCAGCTTGAATCAGTCGGCCCATTCTCCTCTGACCTCTTGCATCAACAAGGCATTTTTCGCCCACAGGACTGCCGCATACTGGATGTTTTTCCCTTTTCACACCATTCTTTGTAAACCCTAGAAATGGTTGTGCGTGAAAATCCCAGTAACTGAGCAGATTGTGAAAAACTCAGACCGGCCCGTCTGGCACTAACAACCATGCCACGCTCAAAATTGCTTACATCGCCTTTCTTTCCCATTCTGACATTCAGTTTGGAGTTCAGGAGATTGTCTTGACCAGGACCACACCCCTAAATGCATTGAAGCAACTGCCATGTGATTGGCTGATTAGATAATCGCATTAATGAGAAATTGAACAGGTGTTCCTAATAATTCTTTAGGTGAGTGTAGTTTGCGTGCAAATATTATGAAATCTAAACATCACTGGTTGAAATCGAACGCTGGAGACTTTGTTTATTGTTTATATTTAAATCATACGATCTTATGTATGTGTGTTGTGTTGATCAGTGTTAAAAGAAAATAAATGTCTAATTAGATTGTTTGAATGATGCACTCTGTCAATCTCTTAATGTACAAGACAGGAATGGCAAGTGACAGATGCTTGGCAAGGCCAAATTTCACGTCTACTCCTCTCTTTATTAATTATTAGTTTTGGGCGTGTTGTGTGAGATTGAACTGCTGTATTAATTTTGTTCTATGTTGCCACATTTGCCGGTTTCACGTCAGTTTGGGTAGCGCACTGCCACCTAGCGGTGAACTTCGGAACAGCAGCATATACCGAAATTAGAGCCGCATTTCCACCACAGGAACTTTCCCCAGGAGTTAGGAACTTTGGGGTGGTACTCGTTGTGTTTCGACCGCAGGAACCAGGGTCTAAATGAGGTTCCGGCTAAATATTTCCCCCTCTGAAAGTCCCTGCTCGCGAGGTAGTACTTTTTCAAAGTTCAGGAACTTTCGGGGGTGGGACTTGGGCGCTGAACACGCTGATTGGTTGAGCTCACGCAGCATTTTATTTCAACCAGCATTTTTAAAAGTCTTTTGCGAGGTTCGTTCTGCTTTCAGTAAATATCAGTCTTGCTCTTACTGTCCGATGGCGCGCATTCGTCTCAGCCATCTCACGGTCAATGTCCATAATAGCTGATAATAACATACGTTGTCTTATTTTAGCTTTTCAAGCTTTCAGAACCAGCAAAAGCTGCTTGAATCTCCTCCATACTTGTTATTGTTGCAAACAGTGTCGCGCAAAAATGATTACTGTCCGTCGCTGACTGGGAGGAGCAGTCGCGCGCAGTCCTACATCACCGGACTAATTTGCCTAAACTTCACAGTACTTTAGACCGCAGTGGAAATGCAGACAGTAGCAGGGCTGGGGGGGAAAAGTTCCTGTAAAAAAAGTTCCTGGTACAAATTGTTCAGGGTAATTTTGGTGGAAACGGGGCTTAGCAAAATCATGATATTGTACCGTTTTAAATAAAATGTAGATGAAGTCTTTATGTTTTTTCTACATTAGTTTGTTGATGAAATTATAACATCATGAAAATATATTAAAAACATATAAACACTTGTTTAAAAAAAAAAAAAATGTATTGATTGACAGCACTAAAAGAAAGTTTAAATTAAAACAATATTATGCATACCCACTATCTATCAACCTTTTGTATTTATTGCATTGCATATTGTATGTTCAGGGATGACATTGATAAGCAGATATGCTATTTATGACTGGAAATAACTTTTGATACTTTGTGGTAAAAGTGGCTCTCCAGTTGATTTTGTCCTATCAGTGTGGCTCTCATGAAAAAAATAGCGAAGACCACTGCTGTAGCGGAATAAAACGCTGATAGAGACACATTGACTGAAACATAAGGACAATAACCACATTGTGACAATATACTGGTTTATCTGTGTTCTTCTTGACACCTAGGGTATTTTAATAATAATAAAGTATATTTATTATAATTCAATGCTAACTGACAAAGCCTTTATTACTGTATAGAATAAAATATAATTTTTGCATCATTCTATGATATGAAGCCACATCAGAACTATAACTATAACTGGATATGAAGCCATATCAGCTCGAAAAAAAGGAAGTTATCTCAAGCACTTGACTAATGTTACGAAGTGAGTTTGGAGTAAAAACATGTCATTACAAGAAGCTCTTCTACTCTTAAGACCAACACCACTCATTCCAAACCATCTGTAATTTTATCCTGAAGAGCTACCCACAAGGTTATTTCCCTCTTTACTATCTACTAAGTTTTTTCTGGTATTTTATTCATCTTGAATGACAGACTCTTTGAAAACCTTTTGGCTATTTTCTCAATTGATAAACGTAGCGGAATTCATCGTCTACGAACATTTGATGGCAAACATCAATAATTAAAACCATGCACAGTAAATGAATAATGTGTATGGTTCAGACGTTTGAGCATTAATCTCAAGCTTACTGACATTTTGTTTTGTCATGTCCTCACCCAATTTGCCTGTAAATTGGTTTTGCTGTTGGCTCTAGATGTCAGATAACAAAGGCTGGAGGTTTTTTTTTTTTTTTTTTTTTTGTGCAAGGCCCCCAGTTTGACGTTTGAATTAGCGGTAAGATAAACATGGGGTGTTGATACTCAATCCCGTCCCCTGTGTTTCCTGTTACGAGGTGACATACTCCGTGTCAGTCCACCCATGAAGCATAATAAAGTTGCACGCCCTCCTCGGGGGAAATTCCTCATCTATATCTAGAACAGGACGGAACAGGAAGTGGTATAGATGTGAGAGCTGTACCTTTGTGTGAAATTGCATGTGGCAGTGCAATTTCCATTTCAAGTGATGTGCCCATCTAGCCCACCACTTAATTTTCACTTATGATTGAAAAAGATTTTCCAGTCTGCACAGAAGCCATTCTACCTGGATCCCGTGAACCATAGGATCTTGTCATTGTACGGCAAAGTGTGGCAGAAACGTCATGTCAGCGAAGCCTCTCTGCGGTAGTCTGTCCATGTCTTGTCTTTGGCGTGACATTTGTTTGTGCCATCTAAGTGGCATTAAAACAATGTTGTCACACAACAATTCCCTATATAATGGGCATTTCAGAAAGAAAAAAAAAACCTTTGAAGTAAACAACAGATCCCATCTGGCGGCTCGGATACATGGTCAAAACTATCCATTCATTTCCCCTTACAGGGTCTGGAGTGTAGAAGACAGAAAAAAAAGAAAGATGACACGACAGCATCTCATTAACCACTAAATACCAGCAGATTAATTACAATGACAATGACAGATGGCTCATTATCGCATCATCCAGAGAGGATTCTGGGGGGGAAAAAGTACAGGTACAGAATCATATGCACAGGGACGGGATCACTGTACAGCATGAAGCCAGTAATTTAGCATTTGGCATGGCTCTGTGACTCTGTGAAAGTATTAAGGCTCTATACTGCAATGCTCACTGGTTACATTAATAACAGGCAGCACACCTATATTAAAAGCTTCACCTTGGTGTGTGTATGTGTGTGTGTGTGGGGGGGGGGGGGGGGGGGACATTTAACTGCCCATCACAAGTGAGCTAAACACAGTATACAATGTGCCAACGGGTTCATGTGAAAACTTTAAAATCTTGGGAATACAGATCTTTAAAGGTCAACTCAGTTTGTGTTGACTTTTTGTATTGCGCAGTGAGCAATTTTTCAGTATCAATTTAGCCAGCTGTCATGCCCTCCTGTCCTCTGAGCCTCCTTCCACATGTATGTTCTTTAGTTGTCATCATGGTCTATTTTAGGCATGTGCACTAACTACATATTTTCAAATTTGAAAACGGGTCATGGGGCAGTAATGGGATGCTTGGTGGTCTGTGAAAAATGTGAGAGAAAAAAGTACTTCACAGATTGTATTTTTAGAGTTGAAAGATGGCATGTTATTAAATTAACACATTAAATGTTTTATGCAATAATGTTGACTAATATAATATTTCAGGCTCATTTTGCTTTCTAAAGACAGATTGAAAACAAATTAACTGTGTTTTGTTCTATTCTTTTATTCAGTAGTTTTAAACACTCATAAAAATGTTAATGTGATTTTAAATCTAATATTACTCAAATAGAAATGGTCAACTTAATACAAAAGTAAATATTTTTTCTCTATATGATATTTTAATAATTTGCTTTGGCCTTGGTACTGTGAAAAGCCAATTATATAACTTTGGAAACAACATGTCTTTATAATATGATGCATGATATTTTTCCCACACTGTATAACAAGCCAGACCCACATCAAGATGTTGGGTCTGGAAACTCACCATTGACAGGGCTCAATCCGAGGGGCGGGATAAACAGTTGTTTTTCAAATTCCCTCGGCACGCAATTGGATGGCTCCATGAGCGCCACAACCAACCAACTCTCCACACGCTGTGATTGGCCTGACCAGAGTTTGGTTTTTCCAGCTCTCAGGTCTACCGAGAGTTGCTAGACTACACTCGTGGCAAAATAAATGTTCTGCCGCTAAGGTGCGTCTAGATTTCTAGGCTATATAAATGGGTCTTTGTACATGAAACTATTTAGTTGCCTTTTTATTTAAGCGGGTCCCTCACAAAGGGATAATCATACAGCATTTAGTCTTTGTTGGTCTTAAAAAGTAAAAGAAAAAAATCAGTTACTAATTAATTTTAGATGAAAAGCCTGTATAATTATGCTAGTTTTAGTATCATTTTGCCTTAAGTGCCACACGATCCTTCAGAAATCATTCTAATATGCTCATTTGATGCTTAAGAAATATTTCTTAGTATTATTCATAATAAAACATTGTGCTTCTTCATATTTTATGGAAAACGTGATAAAAAATAATCAGGATTCTTTGATTAATACAAAGTTTACAGGAACAGCATTTATTTAAAATTTAAATGTTTTGTAACTAACATTAGGAATGTCTTTCTTTCAAAAAATGAAATAACTTTTGAATGATAGCAGTGTGTGGTTATTATACTGGACACCAATCAGGCATAACATTGTGACAGGTGAAGTGAATAACACTGATTATCTCTTCATCACGTGCTCTGTTAGTGGGTGGGATATATTTGGCATCAAGTGAACATTTTGTCCTCTAAGTTGATGTGTTAGAAGGAGGACAAATGAGCAAGCGTAAGGATTTGAACGAGTTTGACAAGGGTCAAATTGTGATGGCTAGACGACTGGGTCAGAGCATCTCCAAAACTGCAGCTCTTGTGAAGTGTTCCCGTTCTGCAGTGGTCAGTATCTATCAAAAGTGGTCTCAGGGAGGAACAGTGGTGAACCGGCGACAGGGTCATGGGTGACCAAGGCTCATTGGTGCACGTGAGGAGCGAACAGACAAGCAACTGTAGCTCGAATTGCTCAAGAAGTATGTCATAATGTTATGCCTGATTGGTGTCATAATGTTATGCCTGATCGGTGTATATTTGTTAGTTAATTGTCATTTTGACGCATCACTTGTCTATATTTAATGTCGCTGATTAATTTTTCCATATTCTTTCTTGACCAGAGATTCAGATTAGTATTAAAGGCAGAACTTCACCAAATGGGCCCCGAATGGACTTGAATATAGAATTGGCATTGGGGAAGGTCATAGCATCATAAAGGTTTGCTGTGATGCGTGTCTGTACAGGCCTGTTTAACACAAGCAGACTTCCCACACAGCACAACACAAATAACATGTGACCTTGACCTTCTCTTTTCTGAGGAGCCACCGTGCAAATGCTTCTTAACACCTTTTTATTTTTTTGTCAAGACATCTACACACCACACACTTTACATTGCTATTGAAATTCTCCAGTTAGTAAAGAGAAAGCAAGACCCACAGGGCAGAAATGGAGTCAGACTTTAGTCAGTGTTCATTTGACACCGTACAGCATGTGCTACCTACTCTTAAGATTGAACATGTCGGTCTATGCTGATTCTTGCCTGTTACATTGTTCTGTGAATTAGCAATTTGTTTTCCTAGTTTCATTCAAACTGTTGTGGTAAAGTGTAACAGATGATGCTACGGCCAGGCAAGGGCTCCATCTGGAAGGTTTGATGACAAAGAAAATCTTGCAGGAGTGTAAGAGAACAGCTTGTGATTGTTGATGACACTGGAGCGTGTCTCAATCTGACTCAAAATCTCACTCACAGCGTGCCTTCGTCAGTGACAGGACATTTGATATTGACTCACTGGTTGTAACCAACACGTTGTTTGTGATTTAACTAGTCTATGAAACCGTTATGAAGGTAGTGGGCGAAGTTAAATAACGCAATTGCAAATATGTAGAGAAATTATATGATATTATGGAAGTGCGTACTCTTTTGTCTATCCATTGCCACGTTTCCACTGCAGGAACTTTCGCCAGGAACTAGGAACTTTAGGGTGGTACTCGGTGTGTTTCGACCGCAGAAACACAGGGTCTAAATGAAGTTCCGGGTAAATATTTCCCCCTGCAAACGGCCCTGCTCGCGAGGTAGTACTTTTTCAAAGTTCAGGAACTTTCGAGGGTGGGACTTGGACGCTGAACACGCTGATTGGTTGAACTCACGCAATTTTATTTCAACCTGCATTTTTAAAAGTCTTTTGCGAGGTTCGTTCTGCGTTCAGTAAATATCAGTCTTGCTCTTTCTGTCCGATGGAGCGCGTTCATCTCAGCAATCGCACGGTCAATGTCCATGATAGCTGATAATAACATGCGTTGTCTTATTTTAAATCTAGCTTTACGAGCTTTCAGAATACGCTTTAGTATCAGTGCTCGTCTCTTTTCCGCCATTTTGTTAATTATCTCTTAAGTAAACCGATACATAACTAGCAAAAGCAGCGCTGCTTGCATCTCCACCATACATGTTATTGTTGCAGACAATATCGCACAAAAATGATTACTGTCCGTCAGTGACTGGGAGGAACAGTCACGCGCAGTCCCATGTCTCTGGACTAATTTGCCTAATCTTCACGGTACTTTAGACCGCAGTGGAAACGCAGACAGTAGCAGGTCTGGGGGAAAAAAGTTCCTGTAAAAAAAGTTCCTGGTACAAATTGTTCTGGGTAATTTCGGTGGAAACAGGGCTCATGATGAATCTTGTAGAGTATTTAGCTTTTTCTGTCTTTATTTTAGATGTTTTGCCATAAACGTCATCCCAATGCATTTTGGCTGCATCCGTTTGCTTTTGATGAGGAACAAATTGATTACTTGATGAAAGAATCGGTTGGCTCTTTAGTTAATTTTATGCTGTGTCTTGTAAATACTTCCTTGCGGATGGAGAATTTTGTCTATAATATCCAATTGGTTTTATTTGGACGGTTTCTGACATATAGACACATAGTCTGCTGAGACTAATTTGGATTTATCTGTTGGTTGCCATTTCAAAATGCTCCTTACTAATGTTAATGCAAAGTGAATCTATTCAATTCCCCAGCAGGTACGATCAAGACAAATATGGCATTATGGGACCAAGGAAAAACCTCTAATTTGTCGGTCACTGTCTGCTGAACCCATGCCATTATCAAATATGGCTGGAAGCCTGGCCCGACCTTAAAGTAAAGCACCTGAGCTTAATTCTGTGGACACATGGTCATGAACCTGGGATTTGTTCTAGATGGTCCTGTCCTAACCAGGGCAAATGTCCTTGTTCTTTAGTTCTATGTATCAGAATTCACATTTAATTTCCTTTGCCTTTACTTTTAAGGATGTTGGTCTGACAAGCCAAAGTTTTGCAGTTTATTAGGGCCTAGAAGCATCTATTCAGAAGTGAAGGTGCAGTCTGAACACCACCAATCTTATTTTTACTTGATATTTAGGGGTGGTTAATAGACCTCTGTGCATCAGAAGGGGCTGTTTGTCAAACACAGACATATATCTTGTTTACTAGCAATTATATAGCAAGTTCTTTGTCATAATCACTCAATGTAGCAGCCCGACCTTTGTAAACAGTCCACTGTTTCCCTCAGAAAGCTCATATATACTACATTAGGTCTGTCAATTGGTAAATAAATTGGGAACATTCATCTCAATTCATACCTAAAATCCATTTCCCCTTTCCACTTTTTGTAAATTTTTTATTTTGTGTATAACATTCAGTTTTTAGCAGTCCTGGACTTTTTCAGGTTTTGCCAAGGCCCATAGTCTAAGTCTAAGACAAGATAATGGATGACAGTAACCTATGCTAGAGGTTTTCTCTTTTTTTCTTCTTCTCTTTTGGATGCAGTTAATTGTCAGCACTCTTTGAACTCTGCCCTCTTGGGTAGCTAGGGGTAAAGTGTTTGGCAGCTGAGCGTAGCTCCTGGGTTGCTCTGCCATCTCTCTTCCTCTTTTCTGGGCCATGGGCTCCCTATTATTAGTGGTTCTTTTAAAGCCACACTATCTTACCATCTCTATATCTCTTACTTTGTAATTCCGGTACTACTCTCCATGCTTATTGGTTTCCAATAGCCTCAGTAAATTGTGTGCTAATTTGTATCTCATTCACGTATGCACATTATGCAAGTGTGCACAGATAAAAAAGTATTTAAACTAGTCTAATTGGTGTCAACTGAAAATGTACCCATATTTAAACAACATTTTTGCTTAATCATTATTTCCCTCATTATCTGTAAAGAGATGGACATTTTGTAATTTATTAACCCTCTTGTTGTTTAATATGTGACTTTTCTGTGGAACAAAGATATTTTGAAGAATGTATTAACATTTTGGACCCATTGCCTTTCATTAAATTAAAAAAAGCCATTTGTTGTCCTGGAGGTTGAGGCTGACAAACATTTTGTGAAAGTATTGAAACACTGACAAGATTTACATACTTCACCTTTAAGTAGCAAGAAAAATGCAGTTTGTACATTTCATCAGTCACACCAGCCCTATACATTTGACCTGAACAGGGATTTATGTTGGATAAACACCCCCATAAATTCTCCCAAAGCCACACTGACCCTAATTCTGCCATTTTATGGTATATTATGAAGGGTGAATGTCTTCTCCCATCTATCCATTCACTTGCTCCTTGTCCCTGAGACTGAGAAGCTTGACCGTTTTTCCCTTTTTCTAAAATGAACAAGCATTTCTGCCGCTAGTGCATATATTTTGCACAAATTGCATATAATTTTCGCAGGATGTCATTTCATTTAAATGTTTCAGCCCACAAAATTAATTCTCTGACACTTGAAATGCAACTCATTCTTTATCTGAAATGAAATCAGTCTTAATGTGCGGATGAAAACAGTTTCACTATTCGTTGATGACATAATCCAGATGTTTATTTCCAATTTCTCCTCATTTTCCGCTGCAATGGCAATAAATAGTTTTTATCAGTGGCAGTTGCATTAAATTTAGCTCTTGGATAGTTTTGTTTCTGTATAACATGTTCTCCACGTGCCCTTTACTGTGGTTTATTTTGGGTCCTAGTGGCTGGTGGCATTTGGCATATTGTTTTTGTTGATATGGGCGTCATTTTCTCAGGCTCTCTGAGTAGTGCTCTTTTTTTCCATCTTGCGCCTTTGATGTCTTCCCCACAGACCGCCATCGCCGCACTTGTTTCATCAGCCTCTGTGTCTCGCTCTGTTCTGAGTTCAGCTGTAAGGTCCTGCCTGAAGCTGCCACGAAGACCCAATAACTTCTTATGTAAATGATGCGACCGAAATGGGATGCCGGTTGTTTGCCATGCGTGTTGTTTGAAAGCAGAGAAGAAATGGCATTGATGGTCAGACTGCCGCAGACAGAAAGGTGAAGAGAGGTCGTTTGTCCTGGCTGCACTGTCAGCTGTCTGAGACTGATTGCTCATTGAGCGCACTCCCACTCTCTCTTTAATCAACTTGTCACCTCCTCGCTTTCATTAACCTCCATTTGTTTAGAATCATCATCATCAATTACATCACTTATATGTTAGCCGACATGATCATCTGTTCATTTAAATTCTTGCTGGCACATAAGAAAGTTTGCCATTTGTCAGAAGTGACAAGGAAGGATTTGGGAATGAAGCTGTGGCGTGAAGTTAACGCATGACTCATCATTTCCTGTTTGCGGTTTATTTGTTTAACGACTTATCTTTGGTTTTCTCCTTGCGATGCCAAAAACATATATTTACAGTACACAAACACATGTACAGAATAAGCTTACATGACTGTAGACGCTTAAACTTTAGTTTGAAACTACTTTCATCATTTACATTTTTCTTTTGAGGCATTTATAAAAAGGCATGATTTAAAAAGGGATTGCTGGTTTAATTTGTTGAACATGTTTAAGTTAAAATGCAGCTGATTTTTGTTACCTTCCGTACAGGTTTACATTCCTTTTCAATTTCAAATAGTTGTCATTTCTCACATTAAAATTTATTCATAAATTAGCAAAAGTTACTCAGTATCATGTAGTTTACACCTAGAGCTCTTTTTTTTATTTTATTTTAGTTGTTTAGTGCCAAACAAATGAAGTCAAATTCGATGTTTGCAGACATACATGCCATTATACTTTATATCCTGAGATACATTTTGATTGTAAAGTCTGTGACCAGGAAATATTTTTGCTCGATAGCTCATGACCTTCCCAGTGGCACTTACAATCACCTGCCTGACCAGACACTAATGTCCTCATATTTTCCATATCACTTCACCTTGCGTTGTCTCAGCGGTTGTCACAGTGACATATGAAGCTCTCATAAGTGACTACGCACTCTCAGCAGAACGCCCGTTGGCTCATTACCACCAATGACGGGTTTTACTGCACCGCTTCTGGGTGAGTCAATGTCAACCCTGTCCGCATGACCATCTCATTTGAGACATGACGACAGATACACCTCTGCAAAATGATATATTCTGATGCAAACAATAGCATTTGTGTTTTATGGAGAGTGCAGGGTGCAAGAGATGCCAAAATAGCAAGCGCAAATTGTTGCGCGCTGACCTTTTTCCGTTTTGAAGAGCAAATAACATGAATTGACTGATTTCAGGTTAATGGTATTCATAGTGTTTGCGTAACATCTGAGTTCTGTTTCATTGTTATAATGAACTGATGATTAAAGTTCAAAAGTTAGAATGAAAAACTTATGTAATGAAGACAGTATGATATATAATAGCAAATTCCATAGAGACAATTGATAGACATCTGAAATGACTCTTTAATGTCAAGCCAATTGCACTTATTTTTGACATTGATTACTCTTTCAGTTGTTATGGCATGTAAATGTCATGAATGTAATGGGCATATTGATAAAAGGTCATATTGACGTCAGATATATTCTGTACTTGACAGTGGTAGTTTGTTTTGCAGTGTGTCAACAAGGAGCTGTCACCGTGTGAGTATGTTTGGATATTACCAGTAATGCTTTAAATAACTTCTTCAGAGGAATACCAGAGTGCCGTAATTCTATTTTCTTTGAATGGACATCTCACCAACACAACACACTGTTTCCTAATGACACTAGTGTTTCCTAATAGTGTTTGTAGTTTGATTTTTTTTGTACACAGAGAAGCTTGCTTGCTGTATCTTTCTCCTTTCTCATGTTTTTATATCTTTCACGCTGTTAAACATTTTGCACATTATTTCTGGCCTTGCTAACAGTGCTGAACATATATCAGCCGACTGTAGAGTTACAGTCTTATCTTTCGGTGCCATATCACACCCTCACGACTAGCTGGATCTCTACACCGCCTGAGGAGTCCATCTAACTCCTCCACTGCCCTGTCTTCTGCTCGCTCGCACTGTCATAACAACTTTAATTGAACGGTGATACTGAAACTGCAGCGCTAGCACCGTGTTGTTTCTTCACAGCTGGAGGTAGCTATAGAGGCTGTTTGGATTAGACCACTGGGTCCATTTTAAAAACTATCGAATTAATAATTAAACAAGCTAAGGTAATATTGTTAAAGGTCCCGTTCTTCGAGATCCCATTGTTCAAACTTTAGTTAGTGTGTAATGTTGCTGTTAGAGCATAAATAATACCTGTAAAATTATAAAGCTCAAAGTTCAATGCCAAGCGAGATATTTTATTTAACAGAAGTTCCCTTTCAAAGCCTACAGCGAACGGCCGGCTTGGACTACATCCTGGTACTTCCTACATTAATTACGTCAGTCAGTAGAACAGTAGAACAGACTAACCTCCGCCCACAAGAATACACGAAAAAGGGGGCGTGGTCTTGTTGCTGTCCCACGTGGAGAAGAGGACGGTCGCGTGGAGAAAAGGAACTGTAGCTTGAGTGTGTTTGTCGCCATGTCGTCGAGACGCTGTTATTTTCATCCCGGAGTCAAATCACCTTTGTTTGGCTTTCCCAGGGACGCTGTAGAGATCATTGAGCGCATACATCTCCCGTTAAGAGGCGTGACCTTTCCGTACAACTTGCGCTAAGCTGCTGTCGAATCACAACACAGGAACCGCTGGCACAATCAGAACTCGTTACGTATTTCTGAAGGAGGGACTTCATAGAACAAGGAACTCATCAGCCGTTTTTAGAACAGTGAAAACAGCGGTATACAGATAAGTAAATTGTGTGAAAAATACTGTGTTTTTTTACACGCGAAACATGAACACATGTTATATTGCACACTGTAAACACAATCAAAGCTTCAAAAAAACACGAAGAACGGGACCTTTAAAGGATTAGTACACATTAGCTCACAGCTTTGTTTTGTTTTTTATTCGCCCTCGTGTTGTTCTAAACTGTGTCATATGACTTTCTTCTGTGGACTTTGTGCAATTAAAACAAATCGGGACTGAAATTTTCAAGCTCTATAAAGTACCAGAAAAGTTGTATGTATGACTGGTGTGTGTCTTTTGAATAAATTTGATGTCTTTATGCGAGAGACAGACTGAAATCACTGGTAATCTTCTTTTTCACTGGACTGTTAATGACTAAATAACTGAATCAGTAAATTAAACTTGATAATTGATCTAAGCGGTTAATGACTGAATCATTAAATCAGTGATTTGAACTTAAAGGGATAGTCCACCCAAAAATGAAAATTTGATGTTTATCTGCTTACCCCCAGGGTATCCAAGATATAGGTGACTTTGTTTCTTCAGTAGAACACAAATTAAGAGTTTTAACTCCCAACCGTTGTAGTCCGTCAGTCGTATAATGCATGTGAATGGTAACAAAAGTATAAAAAAATATGCACAGACAAATCCAAATTAAACCCTGCGGCTCGTGACGACACATTGATGTCTTAAGACACGAAATGATTGGTGAGTGAGGTCTGTACACAATCTGGCTTGCGACCTCACTCACCGGAAGTGACCGCGCACTCAAGGCTGTTGATTTTGTTGGACATAGTAGTGTATTAGAGGTAAACGATGATATAAATACTGTTTGGTTTCTTGCACAAACCAATCATTTCGTGTACCCATTATTTGTCATACCCATTATTCAAAATAATTACCCTCTCAAGAGAGTGTGTGATTATGGACACAGGCTAGATCTGAGCTAAGATTATCTGAGCTAGATCTGAGCTGATCTGATCCTATACCATGAAGACGGTTTAGGTGGAGCCAGGTATGTTTCAGTTTAGTTTGTTCCAACCCTGGGTTTTAGGCACCATGTAACTTGTAACATGTAGTAAAGTGTAACTTACGCTCCATGGCTAACCTGCTCCGGGGCAGGTTATGTTCTGGGCAAGAGATCTCAAACCGAAATTGGACCAATTAGCTGTTAGCAAAGTGACACATCTCTTACAAAATAAAGTCACTGCGCCAGTTTCTCATGCTTGGAATTAAAGGGGTCATGAACTGAGAAATCAACTTTCCCTTGAGCTTTTATATATAAAAGGTCATGGTAATATAAGAATATCCTGTAAGTTTCAGAGCTGAAAACTTCCTTGTTAGTAAAAGAAAAGCTTTTATTGACACCAGGCCCAGAAAACGAGAGCTCTCAGAATATGCGGATCTCTTACATAATAGGACCTAGATGCCGCCTCTACAGAAAAATATGCTTCTGTAGCCCCGCCCACCGACTCGTGAGGTAAGGATTGTCCCTGCATAAGCTTCTGAACACACACTTATGTGAGTAGGCTAAAACATGTTTTTTTATATGTTCATTTTGCATAACATTACAGAACGTTTGAAATCTGTTGATTACATACCTTAGCACGCTGTCACAGGGTGGAGAAGGTGTTATTGAATTGGTTCACTTGTGATTGGACTTGTAATGTTATGGGCCAGGCGCGAGTGTGTGGCGAGTGAGTGTGTGTGTGTCCGCTCGAGCAAGTGAGTGAGTGAGTGAGTGAGTGTGTGTGAGTGAGTGTGTGTGTCCGCGAGAGTGTGCGTGTGTGTGATTTAATCATTGTGTTTGTTTGATATTTTGCGAGTCCTCTGAGCATTTCCCCCAGACGATTCCTGGGACAGACGCTAATCTTATCCAATCCTAGCCATGGGCGTTTACTTCCAAGTGTTCAGTGCGGCGCGCCCATCAAATCTGTGTGTTTTTCAGAAAGCCTCAAAACCAAGGCAGAAAATAGCCTATTACTTACTCATTATGATTATTTTTAATGTAAAAACCACACAAACGTCATAAGTGGACCTCAGACAACAGTATACAAAAATAAAAAAGCCAGTTCATGACACCTTTTAAGGTCACTAATACAAAATTGCCTGGATTTTAGTGATGATTATTCATTATAATTATTTTATATGATTTATTTACTTTTATTTAAATAATTATTATACCCTAATCCATTATACAGTACATGAGAAATTTTAGTTTAACAATTATTATTAAACATTTATTTTGTCTGAACATAAATATATACAGATAATATGTAGCCTAATATAAATAAGATTTGGAATCATATACCTTATATATTATCAACTATATAACTTCACAACTTTCACTTGCACTGATTTCACGAGTTCACCTGCCCATTAAACCTTAAAGGTTGATTGTAAACTAACTTGGCTTGCTGTCCTTGGAGGAGTCAATAGCCAATAGCCTGAAGTCCGAGGCTTGGCTTGAGCGCAGAGTCAAAGCCTCCCTATAACAGTACTGCACATAGGAGGAAAGAGCAAATTAGAGGAGGAGACTTGAAGGAGGAGGGTTGCCAGAAGAATTTGTCAGTGGGATGACGCAGTGTCTGCTGCTTATACGCTCGTAATGGCGATTGACGGGACTGAATGTTTCGGCTCCTCCTGACCCTATGTTTGGAGCTTCATATAGAAAGTTTGGCCCCACTTTATATTAGGTGGCCTTAACTACTATGTACAATGTACTTATTGTGTTCATATTGTATTGCAAAACACTTTTGCTGATATTGAGGTGGGATACGGGTAGGGTTAGGAACAGGTGTGGTGGTATGGGTAAGTTTAAGGGTAGGGTTAGGTGTAAGAGAAGGGTCAGCAGTGTAATTACAAATGTAACTACAGAAATTAATTACAGATGTAATTACATGCAGGTATTTAAAAAAAAATTAAGTACAATGTAAAAACATGTATGTACACAATAAGTGCATTGTATCAAATTATTAATTAAAATGTTTGTACATATTAGTTAAGGCCACCTAATATAAAGTGGGTCCGAAAGTTTTTCTTGTATAAATACATTTATGTACTTCATATTCTTCAATCTCGTAATCTTCGGCAGGAGAAAATCCTGCTGATTCCAATTTGTGAGTGAATCATTCAGACCTGATGTGTGGATCAAGTAGATCAACCGATTTATTGGATGGATCCACTTTAATAGAATGCTTTTTGTGTGTGTTTTAAACATAAAATTTCCTGAAACAGTTTGTAAAAAAAGTTACATTTGTAAAAAATAATTTGATAATAAGAGAAAAAATGTACAAAGGTAATATATAATTTATAATAATACGTTTGTTCTTCACACAGATCTATTTGATTACTTTTTAGAATTAGAATAAAGTATTAGAATAAAGTCTAATAATTTTGTGATCCGTTTATAATGCCTTCTGGTTGGCATTTTGGAGCTTAATTGCCCTGGTTTTCATTAATTTTTGTTGTAATTCAAAATGTCTTCCTTTTTTGTCTCACAAGTCAGTCATACAGATTTGAAACAACATGAGGGTGAGTAATTGATATCAGAACTAGGCGAACTACCCCTCTGAGGAACGGAAATGGTATGCATTAACATTTTGACATTTGGTGAGATGCAGAGAGCTGTGGCTGCACAGCAGCTCTGGATTGACATTCTATGCTTGCGGAATTATTGGATTATGAAAGTGGTCTGTCAATGCACGACTGACAGCTTTACGGGAAAATCATCGCATAGCTTTATGACTGCAGGACATGCCGGCACGTTCAGTCCGAAACATTTTGAGTAGAGTTTCAATGTAGAGCTCAGTTTGAATGGGTTTAAGGCCTGTCAGCAGGCATAGCATGCTTATGAAGCTTGTATCTGCGGCAGTTCCCTTGCCTCAGCTTTAGTGATTATTATAACAGACCCTGACAGGGTTCCTTTCAGTTTCTGAGCTTCTCAAGTACGGTATGAAGCAGACCCTGAAAGATTAAGACAGAGATATCTTAGATGATTCTTAGAGGACCTTGGGAACGTGCTCAGGATTCAATCTGACATATTTCTCATGTCAAGGCCTGAAGTTACAAGCCCTGAGGTCTTAAAGATGGATCTCTGGCTCAAACCGGATGGCCCATCCTCCTCCATCAGCACATTTGAAGCTGAACAGCCTTGCATGGGCATTATTAGGACAATGTTCACTATGTCAGCAATCTGAGTCCTCCATAATTAGAAATCTGACCATTTTTAAAGCCTTAGAGATTCGTTTTCAACTGCTGCACTCTTGAGCATCAGTCAATGCTGGAAAACTGATTAGATTCCAGTCACTTGTAACCGGTGGTTAAAGAAGAGCTGGGTGTTGTGGCTGCCTCTTGCTGTTTTGTTTATCTTTAATTAGATGACGCGGGTTCCTTTATCCTTCCCGGGCAGATACACATTGCATTTGTTTGGTGTCACAAACACCATCATGTAGTAGAAACTGGGGCTAGTTATCACAAGGTTTGTATCTATAAGCATGTTTTCTTTTTCTTTTAGTCAACACTTCAAAGTATTTGTATTCTACAGAAATTGACTCAAATATTAAACATACCCTCTTGAAATATTAACTGGAGTATGAAGTGTGACAACTAGCCTGGTCTCCCCCATTTTGTGTTGTGATTGAATTTGAGCTTCATTGTGGAGTTATTTGGATGCGTTTGCTGGTATATACTGCAGGATAGAAGATCTGTAATTTCTATTACAGAGGTTTACAAGATTATGGCTGAGCTAGATATTATGCATTCAGGATGCAACTGCTCAGACAACCACCATGAATGCATCTCTCTTGATTAAGCAAATGTACTTGTCATTCTTTTCCACCCACATTTTATCTACAGCCTCACTGCAGTAACCGTCTCCCCAGAGTAAACTAATGTTAAGTACCATACTAAAGTGTACAATAACAACGTGGATCTCAATAACTCTTACTTACTGATCCAACATGTGGTACCTAAGACTTATAATTACTAATGTGTTATCATTCAACCTATATAATTCTCATTAAACCATGGTAATTCATCTTTCTTACATAGAAGGTTTTTTTAAGGGTTTTGATTAAAATTTCATTTTAGTCTAATTATTGTAAACAAAAAAATACTAAAAATGTCTGTGCCAAATACTGATGAAATTATTAGATAAAAATATTATATTTAATGCTTTGTAAGTGGAGCTTTATATTTTAAAGAGACACCAAATACACCAACTTTGTAGTACAAAACGAATTATTATATCGCATAACACCAGTTCCCATCATCTTCTGTTCAATGGTTCACTGGGAAAATGAACGTAGCAAAGAATCACAAATTTTCTTCCAGCCATCACAATCTTGTGTGACACTGTATAAAAAGCTGCAATTTCACACTTAAGTCTGTTTACCCAACAAACACAAGCTGTTGTATTTGTTTGATCAATCTGTGATGGCAGAGACATTGTGTAGCTGAATAAAAAGGGCTTTTTCTTATTGCTCCACTTTAGTTGCAGAGAGCCCATTAGACTTTCATAAACGTCTGTCCAGACAAGTCCAGCGAGTCCTGACTGATGTTCCATCAGATGTGCTGCTGCTACACACTACTCGGGGGAGTTCACTCAAAATGAATCGCACCTGCCAATAGCTTTTATTTGCATGCCATGTCTTAAGGGCCTGGTTCTAGAATTATGCAAATCAGGAAATGCAGAGAATTCATTTTTCCACAGTTTTCCACAAGAATATTAAGCAGCACAACTGTTTTCAACTTATAATAATAATAATAATAATAATAATAATAATAATAAATGTTGCTTAAGCAGCAAATCAGCATATTAGAATGATTTCTGAAGGATCATGTGACTAAAGACTGGAGTAAGGATGCTGAATTTTCAGCTTCGCCAACAGATGAGTAAATTACATGTTAAAGGTCCCGTTCTTCGTGATCCCACTGTTCAAACTTTAGTTAGTGTGTAATGTTGCTGTTAGAGCATAAATAATACCTGTAAAATTATAAAGCTCAAAGTTCAATGCCAAGCGAGATATTTTATTTAACAGAAGTTCCCTTTCAAAGCCTACAGCGAACGGCTGGCTTGGACTACATCCTGGTACTTCCTTCATAAATGACGTCAGTAGAACAGTAGAACAGACTAACCTCCGCCCACAAGAATACGCGCAAAAAGGGGGCGTGGTCTTGTTGCTGTCCCACGTGGAGAAGAGGACGGTCGTGTGGAGAAAAGGAAGTGCTGCGTTTCAGTGTGTTTGTCGCATGTCGTCGAGACGCTGTTATTTTCATCCCGGAGTCAAATCACCTTTGTTTGGCTTTCCCAGGGACGCTGTAGAGATCATTGAGCGCATACATCACCCCGTTAAGAGGCGTGACCTTTCCACGTGCGCTAAGCTGCTGTCGAATCACAACACAGGAACCGTGCCACATTTGCTGCTGTCAAATCACAACACGGGAACCGCTGGCACAATCAGAACTCATTACGTATTTCTGAAGGAGGGACTTCATAGAATAAAGGAAGTCATCAGCCGTTTTTAGGAGAGTGAAAACAGCGGTATACAGATAAGTACATTGTGTTAAAAATACAGGGTTTTTTTACACACGAAACATGAACACATGTTATATTGCACACTGTAAACACAATCAAAGCTTCAAAAAACACGAGAGAACGGGACCTTTAAAATATATTCAAATAAAAAGATTTATTTGAAATTGAAATAATATTTCACAATATTATGGTTTTTACTGTAATCAAATAGATACAGTATGTGTGAACATAAGAGACTTCTTTCAAAAACATTTTTTTTTTTTTTTAAGTTTTTGAAAAGTAGTATATTACATTTGTTTTACATAATTATGCAAATCAGGGGATTGATTTCCTCTGTGATAATATATAGCTGCTCTGTTCCTCTGTCTTATCAGGTTAAAAGTTTGGGTGTCATCCTTGACAGTATACTTTTTGAAGCCCATACAGTATATACAGTGTTACCTGTTCTGAATTTCATCATATTAGGAATATCAATCGTTTGTGTCCTGTTCTTTCACTCAAGAGTACTGCTACTCTTGTGCATGCTCTTGTAACATCACAAATCGACTATTGTAATGCTTTGTGTTTTTTTTGGCGTTCCTTCCAAATCTCTTCATATATTACAGTTGGTACAAAATGCCGCTGCTCGAGTTATTACCAAAACTTCCATTTCTCAACATATTTCTCCTGTTTTACAAAATTTGCATCGTCTTCCAGTCAAATTTTGTGTAAAAATTTTACTTTTAACTTATAAAGCACTTAATAATTTGGCTCCTTTGTATCTTCTAGATCAGGGGTATCCAAACTCGGTCCTGGAGGGCCACTGTCCTGCAGAGTTTAGCTCCAACTTGCCTCAACACACCTGCTGGAAGTTTCTAGTATGCCTAGAAAGACCTTGACCATGATCTGGTTCAGCTGTGTTTCATTGGGGCTAAACTCTACAGGACAGTGGCTAACCTGGAGAAGGCTTGGACACCCTGTTCTAGATATTCTTCATATACACACTTCTTCGATCTAAGATCGGCTTCTGCACTTACACTTGTTCTTCCACACACTCGAACAAATTCCATGGGGTCAAGAGCTTTTGGTTATGCGGCTCCCCATTTAAGGAGAGTTTGCAACAGTTCAAGTCTTCCGGTTTTTAAATCTGGTCTTTAAACTAATTTGTTTAGGCAGGCTTTTTTGTGATTTTAATGTTTGTTGTTCCTTGTTGCTGTGCTGCTTTATTGTCTGATGTAATTGTTTTTATGGACTTTGTACAGTGTCCTTGAGTGCCATGAAAGGCGCCTATAAATAAAATGTATAATAATAATATTTACTGAAATCATTTTTATTTAAAGTTTATTATCAACTCTTTCCCTGCCAGCGTTTTTTTTTTTTTAATTGCCAGCCACGGCCTGCATTTTTGATCATTTTCACAAAAGTTTCATGGCCCCCAGATTATTTTGTTGTATAAATATCGGAATATGCAATATATAAAAATAAAGAACAGAGCCAACCCATTTTATTCTAGCTTAATGCATTCTTTTTTATCAACACGTGAATGTTTTGTCAAAGACTACATCCAGATTGGATTCAGAACGATGATCAAAACAGTAGATGGAATAGATCGAGTCCATCAACACCCCCAAAGCTTCACAGTCCTATAGCTCGTCATGGGTCGACATGTCATTCATTAACATTAGGCAGTTTTGATTTATACGCTGTTTATTGTTGATGATCGTGTTATTTTACATATGCATCTGATAACATGCTATGGCTTGTTTCTGCTTCTCTTCACCAGTGTTTTGATCAGGAAATTCAGGAATCTTTGATGTGTAATATGCACCCCCTAAACAGCGAAAACATGGAAAGCCAGAAATTTCCGTCAATGCCGGAAAAAGAGCTAATATATTTGTAAAAAATAATAATAATTTAATAATAAGAGAAAAATAGATCGTGGCAATATATCATTCGACCACGTCTTTATACAGTACATATATGTGACCAGTCACGGAAAGTAGGGACACAAGTTGGCAGCACAAGTTTCGAGCAAAATGAGAAAGAAGCGTTTTTTTTTTTTTTTTAATTGGTGTTTTTCATTTTTTGCAGAATCTGTTAGTTGAGATCACGAAGAAGCCTCTCCGTGTTTGAGATAGCAGCATTGGTATATTTAAAGTATACACTTTGAGGTTGAAATCGGCTTGTTTTTCAGAGTTTCTAGCATCCAGCAGAGGCGTGTTTCTTTTGTTATTGCCCCCGCCCGCAAAAGGGAAGCGTGGATCAGTGTTGCCAAGTCCGTTGTTTTTCATGTCCGTGGGTTGAAGTGACCCCAATTATGTGATATTTAGCACCGGGAATGCGAATTTTAGTAGGCAACCGTGCCAAAAAAAACACATATTTTACCCCCCAAATGCGATTTTTACCGGAGAAGCCCCCCTGAAACGCGATTGAGCTTGTTTTAGGCTAGTTTTGAGTAGCAATTGTATGGGTTTTGTTGTGAAAACAAACCTCGCAACCCTGGTGGCTGGCCGCGCACAGATCTCTGCTGGAAGCGCTAAAGCAATAACGAGCAGCTGATACGAAGTGCAAACCTCCCAGATGACAGAAAGTCTGAAGCAGTAAAGAAGCAGCACGATCATCTTTCTCTTGTGCAGAAAGAGAGGGCTGTGTACAACAACATGACTGAAAATAAACATACATACAGGTCCTTGAAAGTGCTTGAATTTATTTTGTGCAAGAAGTTTTCTGGAAGAAATTCCATATTCTCTCCGGTCCAATAATGTGTTATTTCACCAACACTTTGTGGACTATGCTTGATTTACATTTGTTACTTGCATTTACGCGTTACGTTAAGTGTTTCCTGCGTGAGGTACTTTGTGTTGTACGTTGCCATGATGTTCACATGCGCACAAAACTATACGGTACCTCAGCGTTTAACAGACACACCGTGAAATATTGCAAAATTAGACTGGTTACACGAGCCTAAGCTCTTTTCAATAAAATCCATGCAAAAGTTAACATCAGATCATTTTAGAATACAATATAGGATGTACCGAATATTCTTCAGTTTTATGCAAAACAGAAATATGTAAAATAGAATATCAGACCTCTGTCATATGGCCAAAAATAAATGCAAAAAAAAAAAAAAAAGGCTGGACCTGGAAAGTCCTTGAAAGGTTCTTGAATTTGAAGTTAACCAAGCTGTGGGAACGCTGTATTAACAACTATCCAAACTATTTTAGACCTAAAAGAGTCTTTGTAGGCCTATGTTACCCTTAAATGTCAGAGAAAAGAACAGAATCAGAGATAATTTTTTTCTTATAGAAAATTGTACTTTGCATATTATACTATAAAAACACATAATTATAGTTGATTTTAGTTTATCATAGTTGATCATGACGGTTATCACAGAATCCTGTTAAAAAGTCCTAATGCTACACAATGAAATCAATTCACCAGGTTTTATGTAGAAAACCATCAAATAACAAATATAATTTGCATCAATATGTACTTTTTGTTTACATAAACATTAAAATAATAACATTAAAAATGATGACCAGATTTTAAAGGAGTGTCTTGCAACATGTTATCTACAATGCACAAGTTCATTTCAAATAGAGTTTTGGCAAAAAAGGTTTTATAAAAAGATAAAACTCACATATTTCAGCCTCTAAATAATTTTTTAGTCAAAAAAGATAAATTACTGACATTTACAATGCACATTATCCTTTATTATTAATAGTATGCGGTCCGGTTGCAACCATGCAGCTTTACAGGGGGAGCTTTACAGGTGGTATGGCTTATCTAAATGAGATGTAAATGAGCCCTATTGTCACTCCCAGCAGGTGAGAACAGTGAACAGAGAACAGGTGAGGCAAATTTCTCCCTATTAAGCTTTTTTGAGTGCCTACTTTCAAATGGCTACAACTTCTCCAAATATTATCAGATTTCCATATGTTACACATCGTTGGAAAGCTTGGAGACTACACTTTCAGAATCTGTAAATAACTCAAAATGCCCCAGAACCGACTTGTGTCCCTACTTCCCGTGACTGGTCACATATTTGAACTGTATTGTTTGGCCATGTGTCGGCAGCAGCAGGAACAGGCAGAAACTGTGCACTTCATTACTCTGACATAAGGAAGGCTTGATGTGGTAGATCATCTCTACAGTTTTCATGAATTATTGACACATAATTAGTCCGCACATAAACAGACCCATACACAAGCATATTTCTCCGCTTTAATTGAATTAGTTTAGCATTTCTACGAATGTTTAGAACCATTTCACACCCTTTAACAGCATATGCAAAGTTCTTTCACCTCTCTAATGTACCAGATGTCTCAAGGTTGTTTTGCCAGCATGCTTGCATGTGTCCCCAAAGGCCTTTCTCAGAATCTGTCTCTGACAATGGAGATTATCATAATGTAATTTGATGCTGCTGTGTAACTGAATGGGCTTTTAATGTTTAGCCTGTTGATAATGAGTCTTTTCCTAGAATCAACCAAGTCTGTGGTGAGCGTGAGCGTTCACCTCGGATGCAGATTCCACAGAGAGATTTGATGTGGGCACATCTGCAGAACTTTTCCCTATTTTAGGTAGCATCTCGGATGAAGGTAAAGAAAAAGTAAAGAGAAAAAGAAATATGAGATTGCAGCTCCCCACCGTGCTGACTCATTTTACAGACCGAATGCTACTGGGAGCCTCTGCACAGTAGGGCAATATTTTCTCTGTTTTATTTGCATGGAGATCCCAGAAAGTTTACAAATAGAAACCAGTCCAAAAGCACCTTAATTTGAATCTGGTCTCGTAGTTATTCTTCAATCTTTACCTGGCTATAAAAGTAAATCTTCTGATTTCCCTTGACTGGCTGTATGCTGCTCGGGTAGCTGCTAGGACTGAATGAAACAATCAGGCCAATCAACACTGTTCAGGATCATGCTGCCATAAATCACACATGTGATGCCGACCTGCCAAATACTGCATTCATCAGTCTGATGGCTGGGTGAGCCTTTCAGATATAGAGGTTGAGAATCACCATATTCATGTGTAGACTCATTCGGAGCTTCAGTTCTTGACCTACTTGCATTACTAATGCAAAGGTCAACATCTCATACAGATCGGATAAAATGAGTAGCTTCTGGGAAGAGTACACAGAGAAAGCTTGGTGTATTGTGTGAATTCTGATGTATTTGTCAAAAACGTGTCTATTATTTTTAAACGTATGTATCTATCGAATCCGAGCAAGCTGCCCACTGAGGTGATATTTTAAGGCATCATATACATGCTCCTGACTCAAATTCTAAGGCAGAATTTCTTGTATTCGTTGTTGCGATGAGCAAGGGCGGACTTAGTGATTTGGGGGCCCTATGCAATTCCACAAACTATTCTCTATTTTATTTTTTGAACCCTTATTTTTCTGTCTCTCTCTCTCTCACTAAATCTCAATGTAATGTAATTTTAGCCACCGTGTTAATGTATAAGAACACTGCAGATCATACAAAGCTTCCATGGATAGACTACCCTAGAATATCATGCACTTAAATGGTGTATATCCCAACTAATCCTAACTAAATTTCTTCACTTCATAGTAAAAAAAACTTTTTTTCTTCTTCTCTTTCTCTGGATTATGGTGTCTTTACTGGTGACTAAAATCTCAGTGCATTATTCTTAAACTTTATTTATTCACACCAACCATTTTATAACACACCTCTGAAGCACAGTGTACTCCCTACAACTTTCACGCTCAGTTGATTGACAGATAAACCTCACACTTATTTTAGTGTTGCTGGTAATGTTGTGGTTATTTCAGCAAACAATTCACTACATACATAGAGTTTAACAGCATTAACTTAAAGAGGGCAAACTTTGTTCAACTGAACTGTAGTACTGATTGAATGGTACACTCTAATCCATGATGGGGGGGGCCTTTATGTAGGTGTAATAATAATGTTAATAACTTTAATGATGATATCCTGGCCAAACAAAATATGATAGAAAATGTATATATTTTATATAGGTTTCTGGGTATTTGAGAGGGCCCCCTGATTCCCTAGGGCCCCAAGCGTCCGCATCTCGCTCATGGAAATGAGCTTGCTAGATGCTGCGTCCCAATTCGCATACTATCCATCCTAAATAGTATTCAAAATTAGAATTAGGGCATCCCAAATCGTAGTATGTTGAAATTAGTATTTTAGAGATACCCAGATGGTCTACTTTTTCCGGTTTACGTGGACACTCTAATGGCTAATATTGGATTTGATTAGAAGTACAAACACGGATAAAGTGTTAAAAAACTACAAACACGTTAATTTGTGACAAGATGATTAAAAGGGCAGTTGGTCAGAATGCATGTAACTAAGCGACAGAGCTGTCCGTTAAAGATGACGAAGTAGTATGTCCCAAAGCTTGTCTACTCTTCGGCTACACACTGAAAATAATGCACTTTTTCTTCACAAAAAGATTATTTTTAGGACATAGGCTAGTATAAGTAGCTGAATTGGGATCCAGCAAGATGGTGGATTAAGAGTGAAAAATGATCAAACTATTTTGATCAATACTTTTCAGTGTGATATATATATATGTAGTGGACAGCACATTCCAGGGCCCAGTTTATGGCCGGGTTCCTCTCTGTCTATAACAGTGGACAAAGGTTTGCTACATTTTGATTGGATCTTGGTAGACTGACACAAACAAACCTGTCCAACGCCATCAGATAAAGATGCTTGGACAACAACCAGACACCTCTTAGAGGCCAAAAAGACCACCTCTTGTACCAAGCCTAGGAAGGACAAGACATCCCTTTGGTCCACATGCAGTTTCTGCCCTTCACCCAAATCCCTAGTGTCCTGGTCTATGACTGCCATAAAAATTCCACAGGACCTTAGCAGTAGTGGGTGAAAGAAAGACCACATCCAAATCCATTCATAACTATGTTTGGAAAACTTGATGTAAAGTACACACATCCATTTCATACTTATTCAGAGAAATAAGTATTCTCAGTGACAGCTATTTGTAATGCAACATCTTACACAGAGTCAGCTGTTAATGAACAAATAAATTAATGAACAGTTAAATCTTTTTCCATTATGTTTGGTTTCTATTTGTTTAGAATATTGCCAAGGGTATTCTGATGGTGGTTTGGAAAGTGAGAAATGCATTGGTAAACTTTAAAGACACTTTAAAGACTTCTAACTGTGTACAGTATGCAAATGAGTTCCACAGGAGAAAGGAGGGTGGACCACACGGTGTGCCCCCTCTGATGCCAGCAGCCAATCGCAACACTGGAATGGAGAAGCGCCACATTGGAATCTCCTCCTATTCGGAAAAGGATAAAGGTACCCTTTCAACAGACACACCTTGTTCTGAGTCTCCCTTCAAGAGAGACATAACAGATACACCGTAATGTTCTGAGTTTCTCCTTGAGAGAAGCAAACAGTTCACCAAGTTCTGAGTCTGTCCCGCGAGGATAAGACTGTGACAGAGCAACCAAGTTCTGAGCCTCTGGTTCATCCAGAGAGACAACAAAAGATCCAAGGATCTGAATCTACAGCTTGTGAGGCAGCAACAGATATGACCACATTCTGAGCCTCCAGCCTGTGAGGAAAGAGACATAGTCCAGCGAGAGGACTACAGCACGTCCCGAGTCTCCATGCCAGAGAGACCAAAGCGGATTGACCAAGTCCTGAGTGTCTGACCCACAGAGTCAGAAGACACACAGAGACATTTGCAACAAGGTTAAGCTCAGGAGAGCAAACCTTCACTTCGAGGTTCCTTCATCTGCGTGTTCCAGATTAAGGACCTTCTGCACCTACTTCAGGGCCTCATCTGCGTGTTCCAGATTTTAGGACCCTTTGGTGCTCCAGGAGATAAGCATCCCACAGATCTTCGTGTTCAAGACTGTTGAAACAGATTCCAGCTCCTTTCCCACTGCATTGTCACCCAGCACAACCAGTGGAAGAAGTCAACTCCATCGGACTGCTTACTCAACCAAGTGGAACGTAAATATCACTTAACCAAACCTCTTTCCAGAAACCTTGGCATTGTTGTATATATCAGTATATGATTTTCTAATTTACATTAGATGTAATTTAACTGATACTAGTTAATAACAAATAATCTTTCGTTATTTGTTTGATACATAATAAGGTTCTTCACCTTAGTTTCAGAGAAACAACAATTTATCTTTCCATAATATAACGCAACTCTTCCATAGCCACACTCAACTTAATCACCTGTATTTTATGTATCTTATGCACTTTATTCCTTTATCATTCATTGTATTCATTTAGTGTGATCCAAAAATCACAACGCTACCAATCACTACCTTACTTAACGTCCTTGGATGGACGAAGGTAAAATCACTACATAATTGGCGTCCCTTGTTTGGGCCCAAAAGTGAAATTATTACATATGTAAGGCCCGTGAAACTGGTCCAATCTGCCGGTTCGCCAATACACGGGGAAGGTTACACGTGTTCTGTCCTCACTCATGCAAAGTATTGGTTGGTTAAATTTGTAATATATTAATCATATATTTACTCGTTTATTTCATCTGACTCCATAAATGAAAGGTTTTAATAATATCTGTGCCTCACTAAAAGTGAGCGAATGTTGACTATTCCTTTTAACCATTAAGTGAACAATGTCCAAAATCAGTTAGAATAATCAAATGTAACAATTTATTATGTCAGGTAAATGTATCATGCCAATTTCATAATCAATTCAAAGATAATCGATACAAAACATCAAATGCTCAGGAATAGAGAGAAGATGCAAACCCAACTTTAAGAAATACGTGAGGCTGAGAGACGCCTTTCTCTCAGCCTCACGGGCCGATCTGAAGTACAGGAAAGGCCCCGAACTCTCTGCTCCATCTCATTAAATAGTCAGAAACATGTGCTAACAAAAGAAATTTGCATGCAGTGGTCGCACCTTCATGGGGGTGGGTAACCATTTGCTGAAGGAAACCACCTTCCTTTCTAAGTCAGTTATCCATAAATTCTTAAAACCTTATTACCTTTTGTTTTATCTATCTGGATATGAGATACCTGTACCACTCACTTTGAGACCTTTCAAATGACACCAAAAACATAACAGTCAATGATAAGCATTCACATTAAACCATATTCTTGTGTGAGTTCTTAGTAGTTTGTGGAAGTGAGGTCGTGTGGGGACCCTTTGTCTCAGAACAGGGCCTCAACCAGTATTTTCAGTCTTACACATATATATATATATATATATATATATATATATATATATATATATATATATATATATATATATATATATATATATATATATATATATATATATATATATATATATATAATGTAATTAAAGGTCCCGTTCTTCGTGTTCTTTTGAAGCTTTGATTGTGTTTACAGTGTGCAATATAACATGGGTTCATGTTTCGCGTGTAAAAAAAAACAGTATTTTTAACACAATTTACTTATCTGTATACCGCTGTTTTCACTCTCCTAAAAACGGCTGATGACTTCCTTTATTCTATGAAGTCCCTCCTTCAGAAATACGTAACGAGTTCTGATTGTGCCAGCGGTTCCCGTGTTGTGATTTGACCATATCTTAGCAAATGTGGCACGGTTCCTGTGTTGTGATTCGACAGCAGCTTAGCGCACGTGGAAAGGTCACGCCTCTTAACTGGAGATATATGCGCTCAATGATCTCTACAGCGTCCCTGGGAAAGCCAAACAAAGGTGATTTGACTCCGGGATGAAAATAACAGCGTCTCGACGACATGGCGACAAACACGTCAAACGCAGCACTTCCTTTTCTCCATGCGACCGTCCTCTTCTCCACGTGGGACAGCAACAAGACCACGTCCCCTTTTTCCACGTATTCTTGTGGGCGGAGGTTAGTCTGTTCTACTGTTCTTCTGACGTCATTTATGAAGGAAGTACCAGGATGTAGTCCAAGCCAGCCGTTCGCTGTAGGCTTTGAAAGGGAACTTCTGTTAAATAAAATATCTCGCTTGGCATTGAACTTTGAGCTTTATAATTTTACAGGTATTATTTATGCTCTAACAGCAACATTACACACTAACTGAAGTTTGAACAATGGGATCACGAAGAACGGGACCTTTAAACATTTAATTTTACCTGATATTTGTGTTATGTATTTAAGTCTTGTTTTGTTAGCTTAGCAACATGCTAACAGCAAAGCTTTTGAACTTGCACTGTTGGTTTAAGATGGTCTTTGTTGGTTTAAACTGGTCTCTCAACCTGGCCAAGCTGTTCGCCAGCTGGTTTACACTCAGAAAAGTCTGTAAAAATAAGACCTAATGTATTGTATTAAAAGTTCAGTGTGTAATTTTTATGAGGATCTATTGACAGAAATGCAATTAATATACATAACTATGTTTTCAGTGGTGTATAAAGACCTTACATAATGAACCGTTATGTTTTTATTACTCTAGAATGAGCCATTTCTATCTACATACACCATGGGTCACCTTACAGTGAAGTCACAATTTTTCGCCGTCATGTTTCTACAGTAGCCCTAAACAGACAAACTTCTTTACAGAGCACTAGCTACTCTCTGCTGTATCATACGACATCTTTGTCATTTGTCAGCCACCGTAGCTTCTCTATGTGCTTCGAAAGGGAGGGGTGAGCGGTGGGCGGTTGCAATTCACAACCTCGCCACTAGATTTTATATTATTTACACACTACACCTTTAATATGAAGGAATTTGTGTATTTTTTATGCATTACATGTATTCTGTTTTAGGTTTAAAGAAAATGTCCATAAACTTAATGGATAATGGCAGAAAAGTACCAATATACTTTTTCCGTTTTTCTACAATTTTTTCCATTTAGGGTGTATTTGGCTGACCAGCTTGGCTCCCAGGCTGACCAACTGAAACCTTAAACCCAGCCAACAGACCAGCCTGACCAGTTTGGAAGACCAACTAAGAACTGCAAACAGCTTGGGCTGGTTTAAGATGGGGTTTTTTTTCAGCAACTAATTGTGAATTTAGTTGCTGGTCAAAAGCAGAGCATAAATTATGTGGTGAGCAGAGTTATGTGTAGAGTAGAGGTTTTGAATCGTTTACTTGAACGTAAGGTAACTCACTTTTGGAAGAGAACCTTGATGTGTGGGTGTGCAAATATGCAGAGAAATTCGATTGACTTAAGGATTGGTGTGGCAGGACGATCAGACACTTTCTAATGACTCTCCAAGGGGATGTTTACTATTTGAACTTGAACTAATATTTGTTTTTCAGGCCATTGTCTAATTCAAACAGTCAATTGAGTGGGAGAAAAATCGATTACTGTTCGGCGATCCTCAATTGAGACCGTCAAATTAGCCCCAGGCTCTGGGATATTGAAGACAGTCAGCGGCACAATCTATTGCTTGCAGACAAGATGCTTATCTGAGAGACACATATGTCCTAGCTCACCTTGCTTTAGCTCTACATTACGCAGATACATGGTCATCTAGGAGCCTCATGATGACGGTAGGTGTCAGAACACGGAGGCTGGGATCTCGAGAAAGGAAATAATTATTTTATTCTCACAGAATGAGAGAGTCCAAGGTCAAGGTGCTCTTGGATGCTATATAGTTTCACACATACATCACAGGAAGACGACAAAACACCTGAGGACGAGTGAAGAGGAGTTAGAGAGCCGAAAAGAAAAATAGCTTTTGAAATGAAGCAGCATTCAGCATTAAATTTAGACCATAATATCAGTTACTTTAATTATTATTATTTTTTTTCAAAATAGTGATACAATTTGTCATTTTCAAAATAGTAACACACTTGTTTATTTATTTATCAGCGAATACAACTGAAAACACAACTTTTTTTATATCGACTAACAATATTATGCTAAATATTTACATTTTGTGAAATATAATGTTACAATATTGTTACTCAAAGTTACCTTCCATAAAAATATATATTTTAAATAAAAATATTTAGCAACTGTTTAACATAACTAGTAACAATTAATTACTTTTAAAGGTGCAGTGTGTAATATTTATGAGGATCTATTGACAGAAATGCAATATAATATACAAGTTTTCAGTGGTGTAACAATTTATTAGTTTTTTGTTGTTTTATTTTTAGATATTTCTATTTTGCGGGAATCCCACAAATAGTTTTATTCTCCCGTAACCCGCACACACACGAATACCTTACTGCCCGCACTCGGTCATCAAATCTATTCCCGTGCCACACTCTATTGCGTTGGGTCCCGCGGTAGTCTGTGGTCTCTACAAAGAACCGTCATGTTTATATTACCTTAGAATGAGCCATTTCTCCCCTACATTAAAGTGACCATTTTGCGCTGTCATGTTTCTACAGTAGCCCTAAACGGACAAACTGCTCTACAGAGCGCTAGCTACTCTCTGCTGTCTCAAGTGATTACATTTTGTCCTGTGTCGGCCACCGTAGCTTCTCTATGTGCTTCCAAAGTGAGGGGTGAGCGGTGGGTGGTTGCAATTCGCAACTGCAACACTAGATGACGCTGAAATTTAAACAGCACACCTATATTAAAGGGGGGGGGGGGGGGGGGGGGGGTGCTGTTTTTCATGCATACTGAGTTTTTTACAATGTTAAAGACCTGGATTCCCATGCTAAACACGAAGTCACCAATGTCGCCAAAGAAGTGTGTTTTTGGTTGTCAGGGCAAGACAACCCTGCACAGCTTCCCAAAAAACCCTGTGTTAATGGGTCAGTGGATGGAGTTTGTTTTTCCGGAGCAGCAACGGAGTTGTGCAAGTGTTTTTGTTTGTTCCCTGCATTTCGGCGACGATCGTTTTATAAACAAGGCCCGGTTCAACTGTAGCTCAACTTTAGTGGATTTGTAGCTCGTCTAATGCTGAAAGACGGTCCCAACGATTAGGGTTCACGGTTGTGCGTTGGAAGCAGACGGTGAGTAAAACTGCTTCAAATGTCTTTGATTTGTTAGCTATCGGCGTGTACGTGCCCCTCAAGTAAACAATTGACGCGCAAAACCATTCCGCTTGCTACTGCCAACTTAAGTCGCATACAATAGTCCATAAACCAAATCATGTCCTCATAAACCATGAGTAAACACACACAAATGTTGTAAACTCGCGCACGACAAGCCACTAAGCGAATATATACAGTTACAGTACATACCACATAGAGATGTCCTGCTGTAGTCGTTGCTGCTGCTGCTTCTGTTCAATTTCAGCCTCCGGATCAGATTCTGGATCATTTATGTGTGGTTGAATCTGACTGATAGTCATGATTTATTTAGGATAACGTTTTCTTTTTCACATTTAAGGATGTCACAGCTTTCAGACGCTCTCAACTCAATAGCTGCACACGCTCGTCATTCTTTAGCTCCGCTCACACGATGTCTCTGTTTTTATTTATAAAAGACTTTATAAATATTATAAAACTAAAGATTTTTACGAGATATGAAAGATGCAATACTACTCTATAGGTAATCAAGATTGTTTCACCCCCCCTTTAAATAATTAAAAAATAAACTCCAATAAGCCCCAAGAAGCGGTGGTTTACAGTGAATTTAAAACAGCTAAGGGGCGTTGTTAGGTATGACACGGTGCGGCATTTCATGATGTAAAATCCCTAGAAGCCTTCCTTCCGCCAGAAAAAATAGTCCCTGACCATGAACAGCAACCACTGATCTATATAAATGTTCTCTATATAGTTCAGTGACAGCAACAGAGGTTACATTATTACGCCATTAGATGGCGGCAAAGACTGTCTTAATGTGCGAGTCACTTTTAGCGAATACTTTTATATTGAAAGGACTAAAACTTGTGTGAACATGGGAACAGATGTAACTGACAAATGAGGACATGGGCAACCCCTTTACTGTTAAAACAACAAGATATCGCAGTGGACATTCAGCAGATTTTTTATTATGAAAATAGGACTGACCTTAAGGAATATGCTCATTCTGAATGCAGGTAATACACTTGGTCACTCAACCTCTCTCTCACAACAATACAACCTTCATTGAACAATATCAGTGAATCAGAATCAAGGACTGGAACTAACCGTTTTATAAATATTCTTAATTCTCATTTTTAAACAATATTGTAATGCATTACTTTAAAGTAATGTTCCTACACTGCCAGCCGCAATATATTATATTCATCCTATAACTGGCAATATCTTCTATTTCCATCTCTACTGTCAAAAACAGCACTAAATGAAAATGTTACACCGGTATGTTTGTTCTGCTTCAACTCACTGTAATTCCATTTTATCTGTTGTTGTCTTGTTGAGTTAGCCATGTGCATTGCACACTGTTCTAAGTTTAAATAGTTTTGGTGACGACTGTCCTTGTAAGCTAATGCACGACCCTTTCACCCACCACGCGTCAATTTGTTTTTGACCTTGTCCCACACTTGCTCTTGAGGCTTCTGGCTGCATTATAATCAGTTACAGTCCTTTGGATACTATTATGCCTTTGTTTATAAGGTTAGAATATATTTTGTGGCAAGGCTGAGCGTGATGTTACAGTGGAACGGTCGAGTTGGCGTATCCAGTCTGGTCTGTCCAATGAGAAATCAATCCTGTCCAGTTTCAGATGCTGGTGCATTTGCTTCCCTGGCTAGATGGAGCACAAGTTTACTTATGTAATGTACCGTTACAAGCATCACACACAGTGGCACAGAGAGTAAATGATAGATATGTGGGTGCTTTATGAGCAAATGCAGCCCTGAGCCCGTAATGAGCTGCAGTATGAGTCTGAATGAGTTCACTGCACAGAGCGACTTTAATGAAACAGTCTAATGACATCAGCTCGAGCAGGGAAAGATAAAGATGACATATTGTCCTATAATAATCAAAGTGAACTGTCAAGTGCATTAATGTCAGGCTTGTGTTTTCAGGTCTCATTCGGTTGTTGACGCAGTTTCAAGGTGGCAGCTGGTGTGCAATCAGGAAGATGTGAATGAAAGAAGGTTTCTTTGCACTTGAAGACAGGCTTTGTTTTTCTTAGTAGGGTGCAACAACAACTTTCATCATGACATTTGCTGGTATGGTACACTAATAGTTTTAGCTTGTGATTTTCGCCAGATTTTTGTTTTGTTTTTGATTGAATTTGCTGCACCATCTGAACGTTTGTCTTCACATATTTGCATTTGTTAATCTTCGGTTTGAACAGACAGCAAGTGAATTGTATGAGTCATCATGGTTGTTTTTCATCAGTTTGAAAATGATTCATAAAAAGCACCACATACCACCTCAGATGAGTAAAATAGTATTTTTGAGTAGAAAGAAAGCTAGTGGGATTAGTGGTACGTGATTTGTAATTTCCAAAATTAAACTTAAAATCCTTTTTTGTATGTTCTAATAAAATGATACATTTTGTTTCCCCACTTAACGGATATAAAATATATTTTCAGAGTTCTCAGTCCAAACAATTCCACCTGATTATATCCTCTTGGGACCCAGGAATAGACTTTTGTTCACTGTAGTGGAAATTATATTGTAGTGAATTTCTCTGACACCATACATGCCACAGTTTTAAATGGTTAGTTCACACAAAAATGAAAATTCTGTCAGGATCACTATCGCCAAAGTGATAGACAATTAGCATATAGTTTAGATTGGCGGTATGGTTCTGTTCTGGGCAAGAATTCCCTATGCATCCATGCAGCCTATCATGGACAACAGCAGGGAGAGCAGTGATAAACCACCCTAGGGTAAATAGAACAGAAGCAACGATGTATTGCAGATAGCATTCATGTCAATATTAAAATGTACAACCTAATTCGGGAATTTAGTGTGATTCAGGGGGAATCAGAAGCCAAATCCTGACTGACGAGTGGAGGAGCTGGGGATGGAGGAGGGTAATTAGCTCCGGAGAACGCGATAGCAGCTGATAATACTGAAGGAGCTTATATGCATGCTATGATGGCATCGTATTCCTATAGGTAGACGTGATCAGCTGACATTCAGCTGATGTGGCGAGCTTGACTAACGAATTAGGTTGTACATTTTAATATTGACATGAATGCTATCTGCAATACATTGTTGCTTCTTTTCTATTTACCCTAAGGGGGTTTATCACTGCTCTCCCTGCTCTTGTCCAAGCTAGGCTGCATGAATGCGGCTGCCAGAACTAATGCTATACGCTAAAAGTGCAGTGGATTTCTGTCGTCATTTACTCTCCCTCATGTCGTTCCAAACTTGTAAGACCTTCATTCATCTTTGGAACACAAATTAAGATATTTGTGATGAAATCTGAGAGCTCTCTGACCCCTCCATAGACAGCAACATAAATAATGCTTTCAAGGCCCAGAAAGGTAGTAAAGACATCGTTAAAATCATCCATGTGACTCCAGTGGTTCAACCTTAAAGGTGCACTATGTAAACCACAAGGCCAGTGTTATATATTTTGTTCAATTGAGTACTTACAATATCCCAAATGTTTCCAACTATTTGTAAATCGTGAGAAATTGCTATTTTAACCAAGGAACCGGGACATGATTTATGTCCTGGTGTCTTCTATAGTGGACATGTATGAAGGGAGTTGCCTGTCGATTGCATCATATCTGCGTTACCCTCGTTTTCCGGTTTTATTTTGCAGAAACGCTTTACTCTCACTGCAGTGTGTCAAAGAGTCAAAGCAGCCGCAGAGAGAACGCACAGAGTAACGTCATAACATCATTTAACACACTCAGATGTCTCTAATATGATAAACAGAGCTGCGTTACCTCATACTCATGACCAAAAAACCTGAAGTGGCACCAGCGACTGTGGCATAATAAAAGTCCTGTCGGAGACTGTGTCATAATAAAAGTCCCGCCACTCTTCTCATTAACAATCGCTCCAGCGGCCTTGCTCAGCTCCACAACACTCGGCCCTGCTTTGCTTCATACTACAGTAACGTTAATAATTGCATCAATGAACATGATTTCTGCCCGAGTCCTATCCCAATTATTTTCCACCGGCTGTGAGGTGAAGACCACATGTCCCAAGATTCTGTGCTCAAACGTGGCGTCATCAAACTACACCTTTGTTTTGAACAAGCGACCTCTGGTGGATGGAAAAGTTACAAAGTGCAGCTTTAATGTTATGAAGCGACAAGAATACTTTTTGTACGCAAAAACAAACTGTATTTACATGGACGATTTTAACTGTGTATTTCCTTCCTTTCTGGGCCTTGAAAGTGTTAATCAAATTGCTGTCTATGGAGGGGTCAGAGAGCTCTCGGATTTCATCGAAAGTATCTTCATTTGTATTTCATTTGGATGTCCTGTAAAGAGCACATTCAAGTCTTTTCAGAGATACCAACTGTTTAGAGGTTTCACCTTGACAACAACTGCTGCTTGGTCTTTAAAAATCACTGATGGAAATATGATAATATTTTGTAATTATCATTTAAATCAGACTACTTTTCAAATTGTCATCAATCAACATCTCTAGAAAATGTTATGGGGTTTCTAATCAAAATATTACTTTCTGTCACAAAACAGGGCATTGATTTCATACATGTCCACTGTAGAGGACACCAGGACTTAAATCATGTTTAGCTTTCCTATAGCTCAAACAGTAGAGCATGGTGCTAGCAACGCCAAGGTCATGGGTTCGATTCCCAGGGAAAGCAAGAATTGACAAAAATGTAAAAAATGTGAACCTTGAATGCAATGTAAGTCGCTTTGGATAAAAGCGTCTGCCAAATGCATAAATGTAAATGTTTATCGGGCATTTTGGGAGACTGTGAATTGTGAATAGGGAAATTAATTATACGTCAATATTCCTATTAAATATTAGATATTATTATTAAAACATAATTTTTTCATTACATGTTGCCCCAAGAACACATTAATATGCAAATTAGATACAGTGTATAGATACATTGTATTGAATGGGACTGCCCATTTATGGCCATTTTACCCATTATTGCATTAAGTAAAAATTATATATCAATTCATTCCATTATATATTTCATAACATAGTCGAGAATCATCTGTATACAAAATTTGCTTATAAAAAATTCAAAAATGTGTTTGTTTCTTATGCTCTAAACATGAATGTAATGACATGAAAAAATACTAAATTCAACTTTTTTGTCTGGGTCTCAGGAGGATATGGAAATGCTTCCACTTATACAGCAAATGGTTATTATGTTAATTCATTTCAACATCTGCATTAGTAATAAAACATATGTGAACTGTGATTTTTCTGTGGAGTTTTAGTCATTTAAATGTCCTCAATTACTGAAGCAGTCACGCTTGGCAGTGCCTTGGTTACTATACCAAACCTTCGCCAATGGAGCTATATTTGGAAAGAGACCTAGAGTATGTCTTTGCATTTGTGAGCGGCACTTGTGAAAATGAGCTGTAAATGGAGTCCTCAGGAGGGTTGTGATAACCGTGATCAGCTCTCTTCACGTCCAGAATGAGATCTGTGGGGCCAGTGCTGTTGCTTGTTGATGAAGCATAAACCAGCTAAATTATGTGAGACTGAGACCGAATCTATTTACATGAAAACGTGCTTGATGTGGCGAGCAGAAACCATGTTACAACATTGACAATCTGTTTTATTAACAAGGATTGACGCAAAACCATAATGGGATGTTTGCTACAGTCATAAGGCTTCTAATCACCACATGTAATCCATCTGTTGGAGGTTGAAGATGTCCACATTTCTGCACCGCCTACACTGGTGCCCTTATATCTCTGTTGTCTTCTTAAACATGCTGCTTTGTGACACCTATACGTTTCTTAAATTACCAATCTGGTGAGCTTTGTATTCCTGGTGCACATCTCAAAGTTCCATCGCAGCTTTCATTGGTCAAGGACTGCCCAAGAGGACGTTTGACTGACATGCAACGCTGCCAATAACAGTTTGTTTTGTTCCGGTCTGAGGCTAAGACTAAAGTGATACAGACTTTAGTTAAAGGAACACTGTACTTTTTTGAGGGCTCATTTTCCAACTCCCCAAGAGTTAAACAGTTGAGTTTTACCGTTTTCAAATCCATTCAGCCGATCTCCGGATCTGGCAGTAGAACTTTGCTAGGAACTATACTCTCATTCCTGTGTAATAATCAAGGAACTTTGTGCCGTACTATGGGTGCAGCAGGCACAATGATATTACGCAGCGCCTGAAAATAGGCTAACTTCCGTCAACATAACCAACATGACAACCTGCTTGCACAGAGAGCGTGCTGGGGACTATTTTCAGGCGCTGCATAATATCATTGCGCCGCTGCACCCATGGTACTTCAGCAAAGTTCCTTAATTATTACGCAGGAATGAGAGTATAGTTCCTAGCCATATCGGTCTAGAAACTTTTAATTTTCTGTCTGTCTTAGTACACGATGTAACTACAGAAGAGTCAAGTTTTAAATAGGAAAAATATTGCAAGTCTTTGGTCGTTTTTTAGCGAGATGCTAACAGTCTAATCAGATTCAATGATCTATGCTAAGCTATGCTAAAAGTTCTACCCTCATATCTGGAGATCCGCTAAATGGATTCGAAAACAGTAAAACTCAACTGTTTAACTCTAAGGGAGTTGGAAAATGAGTGGAGTGTTTCTTTAAAGCCGTCAGCCCATCTGAAGGAAGACTGCATTGACACGACACACAGCAACTCTCACAGTCTCAAAAAATGCAGATATCTTATGACATCATTATCCTAATTGAATTTTGTTGATGCCTGACATCTGATTGGAGACACCTTATGGCAGTGGTTCTCAATTGGTTTTTGTAACCATTCATTTTCTAGTGGAGAAACAGTAGATTGAAATAAGAAATGACCATTTAGATCAACAAGGTTGTATAAATGTATTAAATTAAGTAAATTATTATTGTGCAATTGTAACAAATGTGACAACCTGTCCATGTTGGCTTTTTGCTTACTATTTTCTTTCAAAGATGAATTTGCCTTGCCAGAATAATTGGATGTATAGCCTTTGATGTCAACATTTTCTCATTCCTTTGGTAAGCCTATTTTTATTTTGCAGTCCTAACCTTGTATAATAAAAGTTAATTGGTTGTTACTATTTGCATTTAGCATTGTTTTGTTTTCCCTGCTGTCCACGATCCTGCTAGAATAGACGTACCAGTTGTAAACCACTGAATTAGTGAGAGTTACTTTGGGTGCTACGGCACTTTCTCAGGGTTGTGCGCCTGTGGTAGGAGGTGGCTGATGTTGATGGCCCAGCTGCTGCCTGTGTCTGATTTAAGGCCCCCGGCTTCAGGAAGTGGCTGCTCATTAGTCCAGGCACGTCACAGTCTCCAGACCAGAGGAAGTTTACTGCTATTCACCACTGATGCCTAAATGAGACTCTTCTGTCCTGCGATGGCTCTGGCACACACACCTCACTCTCTCTTTCACAATGTCAGATAACAGCACTTCCTTTTCTGAGACACTTCATTCTTATAATTTCCTGCTCCAGCTCTGTGATGAATCACTGTTTTTTTCTGATTAAAGGCTCAGCAAACTAATTCTTCTCTGGCTCCAGACACTTTGGCCCTTCATTTTCTTTCTCTTGTTTAGGACTAGATTCCTTGTGTGTTTGAATGAAAATGTGCTCTCCCAGAGTGACACAATTAACGCATAAATAGGTCCAAGGTCTATATAATTTATCATCAAATTTGATTAAGAGGCTGTCTGTCTGTCATTTTATCTTGCAGTGTTTGTCTCGTTGCTAGATGACAGGTAATGTACATGCATTTCCTATGTATTACCTAAGTTTGGGTCAAATATGGACAAACCCTAGACTGGATAAACCCAGCCTGATCTGCCGGCGATTTGATTTCGCCCTGCAACTCAGTCTGGAAACCTGTACATTAATTTCTACTGCTTCTGTTACACTTTTGCGGGAACCAATCACAGACTGGCTGTCATAAAGAGTCTCGGAGCCAAATGCAAGTTCACAAATGTTTATTAGAAGGAGGCTAGAGAGGGTCAGATGAAGCACAAAAGTCACAGTCCACAGAACAGAGACCACACGCGGTGTTCCACGAGGTAATCCACTCTGGTCGGTAGACCGGGAAGAAATCCTCATACAGCAGGAGACTGACGATAACGTCTGAACACTGGACAGAAGGGAAAACAACGCCCGACAGAAAAGGACGCTCACCGGAACCTGAACGATACTGGATCTCGCCTAAAAACAAAGCGCACCAGTAATACCAGGAAAACAGAACACAGTTCACTCGAGGTCAAGTTCACAATATCCACAGGCGTGTGAACTCTGGGCTAAGACGAGCCTCCAGATGCCTGCGACCGAACCTGAGGAACTGGAGAGGAACAGCAAGATGAACCGACTGGACAAGGACAGCATGACAGACAAACCAAGACAATGAGCACGCGACGAGAGACAGGACAGAGTGCTATAAAAAGGGAACAGCTGATGAGACACGACAGGTGAACAATTACTGAAACGAGCGGGAGGAGCCAGTGAACCCGTGAGGAACCACCACCAACAGGTAAGACAACATACACACACACATGATCACCCAGGAGTCCTGACACTGGCTTATCCACCTGGCGCGCTATTGGCGGTTTTAACACGATGATGGATAAAGAAGCAATGGATCGTTGCCCATTGATCACGCCTATTGTGGTCTGATTGGTTGAAGGACTATCCAATTGCGTACAGCCATTTTAATTATGCTCGTTGATCACGCCTCTTGTGCAGTAGAAAATACAGAGCAGACTCCCCAGGCCAATGTTCAATCTTAAATTGAGCTTGGTCTGGTGATAGCCAGACAAGACAAACCCAACTGTTGGGTTTAAAATGTAAACCAATGTTTGGGTTTGTCCATATTTGACCCAAACGTAGGGAATACGTAGGAAATACACTTAAATCATCTAACTTCCATAACATAAAATCCATAATGTTCGTAATAGTAGGCTATCTGTTCAGTGTGTTTTCAAAAGGTGTGATGAAGTTATGAAACGGCCATGAGGTTTTGTGCTATAGAACAGAGTTTTCTTGCAATACAGTACAGGTTCTCACTGTGCCATATGAATCTATACTAGTTGACCTTTATAAGGGTGAGTTACAGTTATGTGGCAGTCTCTATCATGTAATCTGTTTACAGAATCACATGGCATACATGCTTTATAATGTAAAATGCTATATTTGATATATATCATCTCTGATCAATCTGTTGTTATAGACATTGAGCGTTTCCTCTCCCTTGTACTCTATCGTGCTCAATATGTTCACAAATTACAAATCTCTCTGACACACACACACACACACACACACTTTGAACATAGTGGTTATAATGTAAGATAAATCGCTTATCATGTAAAAATAATTTATTACATTTGGTTATCTGTATCGGAAATTTCAAACAAAGTAGAAACTATATCGATAGAATCTGTATCTATAGAAATCTATAAGTGTACCAAATGATTAATTGATTAACCATTAAGATCAGTTGGATCAATTAATAGACAAATGTATTAAACTTAGTGGAAAGAGATGCAAATGCAACGTTTGATAGTAATGGAATTATGAAAGGCAGTTCCTGTGAATGAAACATTTAGATTAAACACTTATTTTGTCTTGTGAAAAGGATACTTTGGGATTTTGTTTATTGTACTAACACAAATGAAAACTTGCTGAAATGTTTGGAAAAAAGTGAGTTTTTAAAATAAAACACTTGCTTGTGAACATTGCGTCAAAGCAATTAAAAAAAAAACCTAAGATAACAGGTAAAATGATAAAATAATTTGTTTATTGTCCAAATATGTGGCCATGTAAAAAGTGGGATAACGTAGTCATTTTCACTAAATAATTTCCCTGTCTGGGTTTATTTTGTAATAATGTCCAAATGACTGTACATTACCAACTACATGAACCAACTGTTATTCTACATAGAAACTTGACAAAAAGGTCTCGATACATAATGAAGCACCAGTCATCGCTTCAAAATTTTCAGTTTAGCTGCAGTCGACAAAGGTCAAAATAAATGAGAAACATTGTAAAAAGATAATATCGCAATCACAGACATTTCTATATGAGATTTCACAGAGGACACCTGAGTTAGCTGAACATAAGTCCTCCCATAGTTTTTATAAGACTTTTTTTTTGTGAATTCAATGCGGGAGTAGTAGTCCCATCCAAATGAGTCTATAGACAGAATATGAATATAATTCTATTGTTTTCCACTGACTGAAAAATGTTACTTCGCAATTCAATATGTCATGGCAAGTTGCAGATGTCAGGTGAAGTGCTGTTCCAAATACTCCCTGCCTGCATCAAAATTAGGTGTGTACGCCCAGAAGTGCTGAGCTATTGCTTTTCAAAATTGATCTGTGCTAACTGGCCAGCCTCTCCATCTCTGCCTGTCTCTGTTACTCCCTTCTCTGTTCCATTCAATCCAGTAGTTTATCAGACGGTCCCGATGCTGTGTCCGCGCATTACTAGCATGACATCACTGTTTCTGATCCTTGTGGTGTGTTCGAGTTGACGACTGTGTTTGTGCATTGTAGCATTCGCTTCTCTTTGTGTCAGGTAACACGTTCAGTCACATCCACCTGGACGACAGGCTTTAAGACGGGCCGTGAATTCCAATGGCTTTATCGGTCCCCTGCAGCTGGCTTTGGTTTTTTCCACCGTATGGTCTCCTCCCATAGCACATTGCATATGCCTCTTCAATTGGGGTCATGGCTCAGGCTGATAGTGAACTGTATTCCTTCCTAACTGGAGGGCTCCCTGCGCCGGCCATCAATCTGGCAGTGTGCAGCAGATTGGCTGGTGGTCTCGCTGCGGCTCGGGATTCATTCCTCTGGCTAATATTGTGTCATTCTATGAATTAACAATGAAGATTGATGACACCGCCACACAACAGTGACAATCAGTCCAGGCTTTGAATGTGACTCGGATTTCATATATTGTGCATATGTGGAGCGTGTGCGTGTGTGTAGGATGTATACGGGATGTATACGGTGGAATTGAAGTTGGAAGCAAAATGTTTTTACCAAGTCAGTATTTTTTCATATATTATTTTTTTATATATATTATATTTTTTACTTTTCTGTGCTTTTTTATTTTGACAGTAGTGTGACGAGGAGAAAGGACATTTTTTGGGGGAGAGGTGGGCGGAATGAGAAGGAATACACACACACACACACACACACACACACACACACACACGGGGGGACATTCCATAGGCGTAATGGTTTTTATACCGTACAAACCGTATTTTCTATCCCCCTACACTGCCCTACACAACTTAACCATCACAGGAGACTGCGCAGTTTACTTTCTGTGAAAAAAACCTCATTCTGTGTGAAATATAAGCATTTTGAAAAGTGAGGACATGGGTAACGTCCTCATATTTCACCCTCTTTTTGTAATACCTATGTCATACCCTTGTCATTATACACATTTGTGTCCTGATATTTCACAAAAATTTAAGGCCTCTCCAATTCTAAATTTTCTAGTGAGCGATCACATCTAAATTTTTCAATTGGCCAAATTGAATTTCTGTGAATTTAATTTTATCCATCGTGGCAACAGTCTGTTAACATGGGCTCAATTAGAAATAATATGTTGAGCCAATGGAAAAATTTAATTTACCAACACTGTAAAAAATGTCAGGCCTCTCCAATTTAAAATTTTCTAGTGACCGATCACATCTAATTTTTCAGGTGGCCAAATTGAATTTCTGTGAATTGATCAAATTTAATTCACAGAAATTACATTTGGCCAACTAAAAAATGTAGATGTGATCGGTCACTAGAAACTTTTTAATTAGAGAAATGTTTTACAGTGAAACTGTGAGATTTGTCCAATTAAATGTTTTAAATTGTAGTCACAATTGTTTATTTCTCACTGCCCAAAAGACAAAAATGACTAAAAACATAGCCTAAACCCACAGGGTTGACATTTTATCACATTACTTTATTAACAAGTAAATTCCAACACAGGATATTTGGTGAAAATACCTTTTTTTCAATTAGGAAAAACTCTGAATACATTCAATAAATCTTCTGCATAACAGGATGTCTTAATGTGGTGAAGGCGGCACTGCATAGGCTAAAAACCTGCAAATAAAAATTAACATGAATGATAAAGTGCATCACATCTGGCAAATGACAGAACAGAAGTTACTTCATTATATAATGAGGATGAGACGAATGAATGGATGAATAAGAAAATCACGAGCTTGACGTGTTTGATATTAAAAGGCAATAACTTAAGCCCTGAAAGAGGCCGACGCCAAATGCAATCTAACAGCACCATGTTCAACGGTCGCATGGCGCATATATCACACAAATTACTTAATTTACTTATTACCTATTGTTTTAGACATATAAGACATAAGGGAAATAAAACTATTGGCTACCATTAGAGTAAACGAGGTAAACGAGAACACACTCATGAAACCAATGAATGCATGAACTCGTGATTCTACAAAATGTCTTTTAAACTTCACACCGGGTCATAAAGCAAAACTCTGGAGAATAATTTCAGTGCTAATGTGGCGAGCAGCGAGGCCGAGGGACCGTGAGGGCGGGACGAGGCGGCGCTCATCAGTGGGGATGAGCGCCAGCTGCGAGACGCAGCGATCTCGGCCCTCGCGGAGGAGTGAGGGAGTATAAAGGAGGAGCGACGACAGTGAGGGACGAGAGAGGACCAGGCCTGGATTTTATGTTGTATTTTATTTACGTTTTGTTATGTGTCTGCTGCAGTCGTCCGCGAGGGGCTGCAGCTTTTTATTTTCATTTTGTGTTTGTTTGTGTATAGGCGGCAGTCGTCCGCGAGGGGCTGTCGCCGACATTTTATTTTGTGTTTGTTTAATTGAAAGTTTCGTTGAATGTCCTCCGGTTCCCGCCTCCTTCTTCCCGTACAAACAAGCTTTACTACAGCTAAATACTCACCAACGTCTTTGTGAGATGAATATCTCTATTCTCTTGGGAATGTCTGTTTCGGTCTTCAGCACCTGCTGGTTCGGCTTCGCTCGCGCTGCCGCTCCCGTGCTCTGCATTTGAAATCGAACGGTTTTCTTCAAGCGCATTTTGCGCATCCGTATACCGTTTTTCGGACGTAGGACTTGTTCAGCCAACATGGATTTTTCACTTCGACTTCATAGATTAACTGAGCACAATTAAATATGTTTAGTGAATATACAATTTTCATTTTGAGTGAAGACCTTAAGCTATGATTAGTACAATGCATCTTTGCATGGAGATAATTATTTGGAAGTCATTTATTGGGCCAATATGTAATGATCAATTTTCACAATTTTTCCCCCAATTATATACACACACACACACACACACACACACACACACACACACACACACACACACACACACACACACACACACACACACACACACACACACGTAGACACATATATACATATCAGAACTCTAGTAGTACTTTAATATTTGACATCAAATTTATGATTTTTCAGATAATATTTTTATATTTTTTGGACTTTAGTTCAATGACAATATCAAATTAATTAATTTTGCGAACAACATGTTGTCTTTATATTATTATGCTCACTTTTCTCCACACACAGTATAACGAGGTCATTATATGCAAAAATGCATTTAGCTGCCTTTATATTTTTAGATGCGGGATTCATCACATTAGGGGGTCCTTGGCAGTAAGAAGTTAAAAAAAACCTCGGATGCAGACTGCTGGGCCATGGCTTCTGTTATTTTTTAATCAATTTTACAACTATAGTACATGCTGCAAAGTATTTTATTTGTTCCTTTATTTTCTCCTCCCATGTCTGTGGAAGTGGATGTGTTTGAGAAAAATCCTTAATTGCCTGATTAAAGTGAGATGTCAGTACTGTTTCTGACAACTGTGAATGAGGCAAAATCAAAACTTGCCAACCAGTCAAAAGCCTAAATGTTTAGAAGCAGCAGAGGTGTCTGATTGGCCCTCTTCACATTCAGACCTGCTATAAATGTGTGAATGAACACCTGTGTCTGCTGGGAAACTCATTAGAAGGTGGAGTGTCTCTGGGATTACAGATGTAGCAATTATTGTTGACTGTGCATTCATTAGTATTACTGCAAGGCAGATTAAACAAAGACAGCATTATAATGTATTTGCATTTTCATGTTAGTTCTGTGTCTGCAAAGGCTCTTGTTTTTATGTTTCATTGTTTGTGATATTTACTAGTGACTTTTGAAGGGTTTCTTGGTGGCTTTCAGAAGACTTTCAAGAGTGAGAAAGAAGTCAAATCTTGTGTGTGTAGGGTTTACATAAAACATAAAAACAAAAAAATCCCTTATGCTCACCAAGGCTGCATTTATTTGATATTATTCATACAATACAATATAATACAACATTTACATTTAAAAAAACAACCAAGGCTGCCCAAAGTGCTGTACATAAAAAAATAAGATGTCTTTACGGTCACTTTTGATCAATTTCATAATTTTGTCTTTAAATGTTTTGTTTTCTTTTGCACGATAAACATATTTAGTACTGTTTAGTTGCCACATGATGTCAACTTTAATGTAAAACTTTCAGAACTGGTAGTGAACCAATGTGTTAAAACAGTCATTTGAGTAGTGTTAGTTTGACTCCCCAAATCACCCCAGCAGAACGTATATGTCAAATAAAGCCACAATGGATTTTGTCTAATCAGAAATTGCTGATTTCATTGAGACAATGCTAATGTGTTCTGCATGTTTGATAAGGAACAGGCAAATGTGATTTGTTAGATTAACTTTAATCTGCTGTAAATCCCCTTCAAGTGGAACAACACATGAATACCAATGTATTATTCATCGCGACAACAAGCGAGGATTTTTCCCCATTACAGCTATTACCTTAATTGCCTTCACACGAGTTTGCTTCTGAAGCCTAATGAACATATCTGTAAATTGAAAATGTTTGATTGGGGAAACAAAATGTTTACCAGTCAGACAGTGGATGACATGTTCTTCAGTAGATAATAGGGCTCCCCGTTCCCGCCCCCAAGATATTTCAGGAGTGTTTCTGAAGCCCTTCAATCAGACCACACATCTCCAGAACCTGCCATGGAGAATGAGAGCTGATTTCATCTCCAAACCTCAAAGACACTTTCCTTTCAAAGCACCATTTATGCCTGTCAAAGCATATTCATAAAGCTTTCCTTCATTTAACAGAACTGCTTGGCATCAAAAAAGCCAACTGAACGGAAGCCATTTGATTTATGAAATAAAGTCTCTACTAATCTAATCTACTAATCTAACTAACTGGACTATCAAAATAAATATCCCAACTTATTCACTATGGAGCCACTGAATAAATTCTTGATGGTCCCACGCAGCCAGAAGATTCTCCCCACGGCGGCGTGGACATGAATTTTCCTCCTCCTTGAATATCACAGCTTCATTACTTCTATAGTGTTGTATTATACGGTCTGCTTTCCCATCATCCCACACTGCTGTCTCCTCTCCAGCCCCTCAGCCATTGGCATAACTTTTCATCTTTTGTGAGTGCAGGGACAATCGGGTTGCTTCATTGATTCTGATGTGTTTCCGCTGGTGATTCGAGGTATAGAGGAAGTGAAATGGCGAAAGAGAGAGAGAGTCAGTTCCCAGTGCAGTTGTCTACATTGCTAAGTGGGAAGGTGGCACTGCGGGAGCACTGAGCACACAGTCAAACGGTGTCACTGTCTCACTCCTGCCTGGGGGAAAAGGACATGCTTTATGCCTTCAATCTCCTTAAGCTGTTTTCATGTGAGGGAATTTTCATTTGATGTATCAGATTGTGTGCATGGTCTGCCCGAAACTTCTAAATAGAACTGCACCTCTGATCTTTTTGCAGTTAGGTAGAGACAAATTAGATTTTTTTGGCAGAGAAAGAACTGGAAAGAATAGCGTTTTTGGGAGGACAATTAGGATTCTCCTTGGAGATCTGACAAAATGTCAAAGATTAAAGTAAATGAAATGTAGATCTTTTTTGAATTCTGATGAGATTGTGGGATTCAGTGTGGAGTAATGCTAACGAAAAAAGTGTGAAAAGTTCCACAGCATTATTTTGAAGTGCCATCTACCGAATATCATAGTACATAAATATTGTAATTAGTAATATGTAGCATGGTATATCAAAGTATGGTTAAATAATCTGCTAAAACAAGCAAGTTTTTGGTGGATTGTTGAAGCCTAACATTCGTCAAACTTGTTTTTACTTCAAAAGTCACACTCTTTTGGTGAACAAGAATGGTAGTAATAGTATTAGTGGTAGTAATATCTGTCCACATGTTTATTTTATAGTATATATACATTTTCTTATCAATAAAAGTAATATATTAATATATAAATATTAATTTATATTAAAATATCCTATTTTTTTGTCAAATGTTATGAACGTTTTAAGCCTCATTCAGACTATCAGTCAAAATCGTGCATATCTGATTGGAATTAGCAAGTGTGAACGGCAAAAAAAACCCACATGAAATGCGTTTTTTACAAATCCGTTTTGAGCTACAATCATAAGTGGTTTCAAATCCGTTTCCAGTCTGACCAATCCGATCTACTTGGATTTTGCATGGCTTATATAACTTTTATTATTGGTTTATTCGGACATTCTCATGACATATAAAAGTAAACATGTCAGACATTGTTCTAGGAAACATGCTGAAAGTCGCTGCAGAAAAGTTTGTGTTGTTATAAGTGCTGAACGAGCAGAAATATACAATAGTTCAGTATTAGTTTTGAGTCCAGCAGTGATATAAAGCCTACATATTGTTAAATAAGACAAATCTTTATTGCAAACTGCTCCATGTTGCTAGCCTGGATCAGAGCCATAGAGAGAGAGAGTTGCGACAACGGAAGTTCAAAACGCTTGATAGTCACGTGATTCATGTAGACCGCGAATAGTTCCAGGAAGTGCTTTGGCGGGCAATTCAAATTGTTCAGTCACAGTGACAGAACTGCAATTTTTGGTAATTAATAGTCAATAAATGCATTGATTTTCAATAATTTTATTACACATCAACATGTGTATGTAGCATGAGTATGTAGTTACAGCGATGTTGTTTTTAAAATTTAATGATGAATAATCTACACAAGCAGGCTTTAATGTACAAGTTATTATGATTAAGATGTGCTGATAATTTAAAATTATACTGATTAAACGTCTTACCTTTTAAAAGTGCATCACAAACGGTCTGTTCTGCTGTAACTCTATGGCGCGGCTGCTACTTCCGGGAACTATTGAGAGTCTCCACGAGCCGCCATTGCTGTAAAAAAAACGTTCCATTGGAGTCTATGGAGTTGTCGCAACTCTCTCTCTCTATGGCTCTGGCCTGTATGCCAGACGAACTTAGCCCCGCCCACAATTTTTTTTGCACGGGCAGTTCGGTCTGGACTTGATCCATAGAGAAGTAATTATGCCCGAACAGAAACTGTTCGGACCAATGAAATTGTCAGGGTGGGCTTTAGACGATGATGGACAGATGATAAACAGTAACGTAATCATCCACGTCATCAAAGGCGCTTGGGTTGAATTTGTTCTAATCCTAAACTGAGAACTTGTTGTATATGCATTCACCTTTACTATTTCTCTCAGAAATGATGATCGTGTTGGTAAGTACTCTTAAATTCTTTTTTACAACACCGGCAAAGATTGTTTACACTCATCTTCTTCTTCTAACGTGAATTCTAGCGTGCGTGCAGGCAGGGTTGCCAAGTTTTTACAGCAAAACTCGCCCAATTGCTACTAAAAAGTAGCTAAAAACAAGCCCAATAGCTTTCCGGGGGTTGGGGTTCTCCGGGAAAAATGGCATTTTGGGGGTAAAATATGTGTTATTTTGGCTGGACTGCCTGCTAAATTTCGCATTCCTGGGTCTGTATATCACATCATTGGGGTCGCTTCAACCCGCGGACTTGGCAACACAGTGCAGTTGAGTTCTGTTGACATTTGACAACTAACGTTATGCATTGCTCCGTTGCTCTGATTGGTTGTAGGTCTATCCAATTGAGGTCTTTCCTGGTTCGGTTGAAACACGCCCCATAATCACAGCCCAACGGAGCAGTATCAGACTCATATTCTGACTAGAATTGAGTATGACGACGTCAGGCTACCATGTTGCTGTTGTTGTTGTAGTTTCTGGCAAATGCCTTCCAACGCATTGCCATAGAAACCAATGCAGAAAATTCCGTAAAAGGAAAGAGAGCCATCGGATCTGAACAGGAGCGATACTCAGTATGGACAGTCAATAAGATTCCAATCGGATACACAAATAATCTATTTGGACTGACAGTGTGAACATAGCCTTAATTTCTAATAATCTGAAAACGGTGCTATCTAACTGAATTTGGAACAGTTATGGCAGCTATCTGATAAAATCAAATAAACATTGAATATACCAAACATTTTTGATAATTGGCTGGTCAGTATTTTAAGAGCAGTGAGTTGGATTGGATTACATGACTGTTTAGATACTATACACGCCATTAGCTGTCCACAGACAGCATGTGGGTTTTAACAGCTGATACTGTATAACCTTAAATACTCTGATTAAATGGGAATGTTAAATTTAAGAGACAGCTTGGCTCTCCAGTTATTCTAGTTACTTATAACATCTCACAGGTAGGGGCTGTCAGGAATCCTCAGGTGTTTGTGATGCAAGTGTTAAATGATTGGGTCATCATAAGGAACAGTTTTAATCCTCTGAGAAAGGACAACATTAACATGAAGCGGTTACATTAATGTTCATCTTGTAAATGACATTTACTTTCTCATTTAGCTTAAAATTATCTGGCAATATTGTGCAGAGGCATGCTTGGAATGCTAATGAGCGTCAGATTTCTCTGTTGAGGACAAGTAACAAATCCATTTAGATTCACACATGATTCACAAATAAGATGAGACTTTGACGTGTACGCCTTCTTTTAATGCATTGAGGTTTAAGGTCGCACGCTGCCCCTCACAACACAAAGCTGAATAGCAGACAGATAAAATATGCACAAAAACATCAGAGCTAGAAAATGTCATACTGATGTGGTCGAGAGGGGAAAAGATTAGGCAAGGACAATTTGAAAGCAAAAGCTAGATCCATATAAATAGTAAGGAAATGAAATAAATTGTACTATTACTCAGCCTTGCTTATATGCCATACTTTCTCCGGATGCCAAATTTAAAGTGTTTTTTCTCCAACATTGATTGTGGAAGGTCATTTTAAGTTACAGAATGCATGTATTTTTGGTTATGTAACAACTCAATGTAAGTGAAAGATTTAACAGACTTGTGAAGTATTTGCATCGCTTGATTGAAATACATGCCAGATCCTTTTCAGGGCTGTAATCCAATTTGATTGTGCCAAGTATTTCTAGAGAGATTCGTGTCAGCATTTACTCATGTTGTTCCAAACCAGTATGCTGTATTTTTTTTCTGTGCAAAAAAGAATAAATTGTGGAATCTTTCTTTTCAAATTTCAAATAGAACAACAACAAAACCCGGGGCAATTGCACTATTTTTATACTTTGATTTATTTCATTTATTTGTTGTACAATATATCTGCATGTGTATGTTGTTATTTAGACCTCAAATATGTGACTCATATATAAGCATAGCTCCTATTTTACGATTTTTTTTTAGATGCTTTAGATGCACAAAATAAGGTGAGCCACATAACTTCTCCCCCGCTTTCTCTCATATAGCTACACATGCATAAGCATACCTTGCAGAAGTGCGTGTCGGGCTTTAAAATCATCAGCCATCACCAGCAGTAAAAGTAGTCATCGTTTGTATTCATGTACGTTTTTTTTTTCTTTTCGTTTTGATGATATTTTTGGATGTACATCAGGGAGTTTTCATGTAGACCAATGGCGCTCTATGTGGGGCGGCATGGGGTGGGCGTGGGCTAGAATGAAGGAAAGTTCATTTAGATTTAGAATAACTAATGGAGTGATAACCTGATGACGGAAGTGCAATAATTCAAACAAATGTCCAAAAAAATGATAATTCAATAAATTAAATAGGGGAAAAAATATATTGTCTAGTTTGCCTATATAGGCACCGCCTATAAAAAAAATCGATTTGGCAAAGTTGTTTCGTAACTTTATATCTAAGCTATAGCCTATTTAACTTGAATCCTGTACTACGTTTGACTGTTTGCTTGTGTTTATTTCCTGATGGATATATTTATAATATTATGGACATCGACCTGAAGAATGAATGATATATCAGATGCAGGTAATAGACCTACGTAAGGAATAATCGACGACGGACTGTTGAATTATTAGAAAATGCACCCCAGAGGTGGTAATGCAGTCACGACGCGGAATGGACCCCTTAGCTGTTCTAAATTCACTGTAAACCACGGCTTCACTGAGCTTATTTAGGGTGGCCATTTCCATAACACCACAAAAGAGGACACTCTGCGGCATTTAGTGAGGCAAGAATAATTGCATACTACATAGGTGGTATGCCGGTCAATGGCGGCTTTCCCTTGACTACTAATGTCCACACAGCGACACAGTGTGCTTTTTTTTTAAAGGTCCCGTTCTTCGTGTCTTTTTGAAGCTTTGATTGTGTTTACAGTGTGCAATATAACATGTGTTCATGTTTCGCTTGTAAAAAAAACACAGTATTTTTCACACAATTTACTTATCTGTATACCGCTGTTTTCTCTGTCCTAAAAACGGGCTGATGATTTCCTTTATTCTATGAAGTCCCTCCTTCAGAAATACGTAACGAGTTCTGATTGTGCCAGCGCTTCCCGTGTTGTGATTTGACAGCAGCTTAGCAAACGTGGAAAGGTCACGCCTCTTAACGGGAGATATATATGCGCTTAATGATCTCTACAGCGTCCCTGGGAAAGCCAAACAAAGGTGATTTGACTCTGGGATGAAAATAACAGTGTCTCGACGACATGGCGACAAACACACTCAAACGCAGCACTTCCTTTTCTCCACGCGACACTTCCTCTTCTCCACGTGGGACAGCAACAAGACCACGCCCCCTTTTTTCGCGTAGTCTTGTGGGCGGAGGTTAGTCTGTTCTATTGACGTCATTTATGAAGGAAGTACCAGGATGTAGTCCAAGCCAGCCGTTCGCTGTAGGCTTTGAAAGGGAACTTCTGTTAAATAAAATATCTCTCTTGGCATTGAACTTTGAGCTTTATAATTTTACAGGTATTATTTATGCTCTAACAGCAACATTACACACTAACTAAAGTTTGAACAATGGGATCACGAAGAACGGGACCTTTAATATAAATGTGTGCTCTTTTGTCCATTCCGGATTAAATTAGGTCTGACGTTTCGACATGTTAACGTTATGATATGACGTAGCCAGCACGTCGCGGAGGCTTGCTTACGTTTTTAACCAACAATATATATTAGATATTTATTTGACACTGCTTTCAGCCAATCATTTGTTTGACCAGAGATCTTACGGCATTAGACGCTATCCTGCTGCGTCCCAATAAAGATTCTGGAGCGGGTTTTTTTTAAGCTGATTCAGTGCAACTCCAAAAAGGAGGACAATTGTCCGGCTTGAGGCTGCGCCGGACGCTGGACAGGTGCTTAAAATCCGGACTGTCCGGCCAAAATCCGGATGTATGGCCATCCTAGGCTTATTGCTTTTATAAAACGGTTACCACACAATACAAATATTACTAAAGCCAAAATACATGTATCAATGCAGCTTGTAAAATCACTAAAAGCCTTCCTTCCGCTGGAAAAAGTAGTCCCTGACCGTGAAAAGCAACAGAAGTTACATTATTACGCTGTTTGATGGCGGCAAAGTCTTGAGTCGCTCAGTAGCGATTCTAGCGAAGACTATATTGAAAGGACCATGGCGTGAACACAGGAAAACCCCTTAACTGTTAAGGGCAAGATATTGCAGAGGACATTCAAACGGATTATTTTATTATGAACATAAAATTATATGAATGCAGGTAATACACTCGGTCACTCAATCACTCTCTCACAAAACTTTTCTAGCCGTGGCTAGTGGCAGAAGAGCTGCTGCATGACTGGATTTAATTGGGGAAAACGCGAGTGGAGCAAACGGTTATAAGTTTAAACTAAAGGTTGGACTCGATAAAGTATTCATTACAACTTGGCAAAGATGCAGTGATCTATGGATATTGACATGCAGTCAGGAATCGTGGTTTCCTGTCATTTAACGTTATATGAGCCAGATGTCGATTCATACTTTATCACTATCAGTCATCACAGTTTCAAGAGTGAACCCCGCATTTATTATTATATGCGGATGGGCCTTAGGGCCTATGTATTGAAGTGTGTATGTGGCCACTAGTCAAGAATAGAAAACAAAATTTTATTCAATTCTGAATATATGCCTATTAATTATTATTTTTATAATGCGCAAAGAACCCTCCCTTATAATCATTAAAAGCTATCACTCATTCAATGAACGCGGTCTCACAAAGACACAATAGCTGCATCTCATTTCGAAAGGTTGCGTCCTCCAGAGGTCGTATTTGAAGGCTGCCGGTAGATAGACATGCAAAAATTTGAAAAAATGGCGCTGCCGGTAGATAGACATGCACGCGAAATGTGGTGTTTAAACTTAAGTAGTTTCAAGCTTGATTTTGTTTTTAAGCTGTATTACCTCAAATAGATAGTTGTGGTAAACAGAATTAAAAGTGTTTAGTGATTTTTAAACGTTTAGAACAATACTTTGCTGTCAAGGCAAGAAACATTTCATAGTCATTTTCAAGTTATAAATAATTTTCATTCATATAACTGGTGTGAGAGCGGCACACTGTGAACGTGTTGGCATAACAACGTGATACTTTAATTCTGAGATGCAGCCTTCAAAATTAAATTAAATGAGACACAGCTAATGAAACTCTTATTTACATGTCTACACTAAGATTAGCGCACGTGCAGAACTCCGCACCAGATAAAACTTGAGCGGTGAGTAGATTCTAATGCTGCGTTCTATTATTTATCCGTGTCGGAGCTCCGACTAGGAAGACATATCCTAGTGACGTCATATCAGAGGGCCGAGTCGGATCGTGGACCATAATAGAACGCAGTTAAAAAATTCTAACTTAAACACCTGTGATTGGCCATTGCGTTGTAGAACTCAATAAACATCTCTGTGATTGGCTACATTACTCACTGGGAAAACACGTTGGCAATTGATTCACTTGATGAGCGCAAATACATATTTACATTTTTTTCATTGCAGTATTAACAAACAGATCAAGTCGATACATACAAGAAATAAGCAATCTTTCAAAACAAAAAGGAAATTATGGTTCAAGAGTAAACGGATGACAAATAAAATAAACTTAATTAAATCTATTGAACAATAATCCTAAAAAAAATTAAAAAGAGATAAGAAGAAGAGAATAAAAAAAGGAAGAGGGCACAAAAACAAGGAAAACATATTAAGGAAGATTATTAAACATGGTGCAAATTCTGAATGTTTTCATTGCTTTCTTGTTAACAGAAGCTAAATCTTCGATTCTTGTTTGAAAAAGTTAAAGTGGGGTTTACTTTTCATATATTTACATTTATGGATATAAAACTTTCCAATAAATAAAAGAAGTCTTATACAAAAACTTGCATTAATAAGATTCTTGTCTTTGACATAAAACCCAAAAGAATGTGTCTATATGATAAAGAAAAGTTACAAAAAACCTTTTGGGCAATCAGAACATTACATTTACATTTACATTTAGTCATTTAGCAGACGCTTTTATCCAAAGCGACTTACAAATGAGAGCAATAGAAGCAACTAGAACAGTCAAGGACATCAATATTATTCCAGAAAGACCAAGCAAAAGGACATTCCCAAAACAAATGATCAACGGTTTCAGAAGAGGCTTCACGAAAAGAGCAGGAAGTATCAACATCACTTTTATATCTCTTTAAAAAGTACGTAACTGGATAAAGTCTTGAATCATTTTATAGGATATTTCTTTATTTGTTTAGAAAGAATTTCTGAGGAAGTGACCAAACATACAACCATTTAATGTCATCAAAAAGGTTATTCCACTAAGAAATGGAGGAAGGAATTGATACGCACTGGATCTTTTGGCAAATTTTTCGATATTAATATGCTATTATTACGAAGAAAACAGATCCCAGACTAGCAGTTATGGGCAGCTTTTCCCTCTAAAAGCAATCAGTAGCAGTGTTTGGTTTGAGTGAGAAAATTACACACTATTATCAAGTCCATCTCCCTCGGTCTGGAGGTGTGCACAGGGATGTCCATGGGGTCCGTGGCCAAGCCTCCCCTGACCTCCCCTCTGGCGCCTGGCCTGGTTTTGTGTGTTTTTCGCTGCCTTCACACTGAAAACCAATATGCCTCTCAGTCTTTTTGCCACTCAGTGTGGCGCAAGTCACTCCAGCTGACGGTGACGTCACTTGCATACCCTCTATATCAATTGAGAACAAACATGTTTACATTGCTAAGAGTGGTTGCTAAGGGTGTTGTGCAGTGATACACAGAACCGTTGGGTGAAGCGGTCAAAGCCGTGTGTTATCGTGACTAAAACACAGCTATTGACCAAATCAGAATCAAATACTGGAACTAACCGTTTCATAAATGAGCAATATCTCATGAGTAGCAGTGCAATATGGCTGTGCAGTATATCAGCATGGCTGTGATTCGGCTGTAGGTAATCACAGCGTGCTGATATACAGCCATATTGCACAGCTACGAGTGTGATATTGTGTTTATACAACAGATCGACGGCACAGGTGTGTAAATAAATACGAAACAACAACGGGCTGTCTTTAAAAACAATCTTTTGTGCAGAACTACTTCCTTCCGCCACGGATTCAAATCTCAAGTTGACCGTTTAGCAGTTGTAACCAGGCCTGTTACTAATTCTAAAACGTCACACACAAAATTTTCTAGTGACCGATCACGTCTAAATTTTTCAGTTGGCCAAATTGAATTTCTGTGAATAAAATTGCATCAATTAAATATATATATATACATGTAACATTTCAAAAGATACCAATGTTTCACATATAATGCTTTAAAGAATTTCATAGCATTTCATGTTTTTCATAGCATCATAAAACATTTTAACATCAGGTATCGTATGATGATTCATTACAAAGATATTACAGAAAAATACTTAGTATCCATACTTTCAGTATCCATTTGACAAAATACACAAGATTCAGAAAGATCATCTATATATATTTTTAGGAACTGTTTTGTTGGATAATATTAGGGGTGGCACGGTACATGGAAAAAAACCGAACCGTTCGGTTCGCTCGTCTCGGTTCGGAGCGCGTGTGTCGCATGGTTTGCGCATGCGCAATGTATCCTCGTTCCTGTATGTTACCTCAGACAGCGGGTGTCCTTTTCGCGCAAAATAAGAGGTGTGTGTGGACATACATTAAAGTAAAAGTGGAGTGCTGCAGGTCACGTCACATGTAGAAATGAAAGTGGGAGAGTTAAGGAAGGCTGCCCGGAGTTGGAGGATGCGCCAGCAATGTATATTAGGGCAGATGCAGTGCGAAGAGCGGGAGCCGCGCGCACACACACACACACTGGCAGTGTTTGTCTCGTGAGTCGCGCAGCTAAACCGCGGCTCGTGGATTGCAAATATAGTCCATTTTGTCACATTTTCCGGTGTTCTCCTCCGACCCCTGTCTGTCTCGTGCTTTGATTTATGATGGGCAACATATATATATATCTGCTGCAAATGCGACCGTGTTCCCCTCTGTCTCATACACACATGCATATGTTGTATATAAGTAGTTCACATGATAAATGTAACATTTAAAAGTTAAGATATGCTTCTAGTTCTAATAATTTAAACATGCCTTTGAAGTTTGGGCAAAAACTTCTGGCAGTGTTGTGTTTTCGTGTATTTTATTTTATTTTTTCACAGCGCTGAATGTCATCTGGTGATTGTGACACTTCATGGTGAAATGTGTTAATCAGGTCAGATGAATTAAAGCCACAGTGCATTGTTCTGATCAAAATTGATATGATTAACATGAAAAATGTTACGCCAATGTGTCGAACTCGGTAGACAGCCGGAAACAACTTGATATAACAATTTGTAATACTGTATCCTAAATTGTGGATGATTAAGCCATATATACCATATGCTGAAGTAAATTTCTGGAGTGTTAACGATAAAAACAACAACAACAAGAACCGTACAGAACCGAAAACCGTGACCCTAAAACCGTGATACGAACCGAACCGTGGGTTTTGTGAACTGTGCCACCCCTAGATAATATGTATACAATTTTGATAGTAAAGTGTACAGACGTCCACAGACCCTCCTGGTCACGAAAATGACGTCACACGGACAGTGCGCGGATCGTCTCGGAACACGGAGGGCCATAGTATGTCAGTCTCTGCTGAATTGCTGTTGTATGAAGAGAGTTTTGTAAGATTCATGTTGACATTTTCATTTTTTGATCACATTCCAAGAGTTGGACATACTTCATATGCATTGGCATATATACACACGATTCCCTGTCTCTTCCAACAGGCCCGTCCCTCAGCGTTTGGTGGATTTAGGTGGGGACTGGACTGGACTCTGATGTGGAGTGCTGCTCTGGATCTGAGTGCCCACCACTAGACCAACAACTTCCTGCGCCTCAAGATGGATTAGAGCTTCACGCCTCCGGAGATCAAAGGTATGAGATGTATAGTAATGAGCTTCCACTCCGCTCCCTCCAATGAGACCTGCTGTAGTGTGGAAGCCCTCTTCGTGTTTGTCTTGAATGCACAGTGGATGGCTATTACTGTCCATTGAATATTTATGAATGTGCCGTAGAGGTGAAGGAGTGTTTGATGTGCTTAATTGTACCACAGACATTACATTTTTCAAGGCTCGGAAACAATGATGGACTGCAAACAACGCTTGTCCGCTTCAGTGCTTTGCTTTTTGTTTGGAAACCTGCCATGTTGTGCACACAGAGCCATGAGCTGGCCAGAATTATTGTAATTATAAATGTAGCACAGATTTATTGCTTGAGGTGAAAGAGTGAAAGAAAAAGAGAGAGGAGAACAAAGCTGCCTTGAGTCACAAAGTTCTCCAGTAACCATGGCAGCCAGCTTTTGACATGCGTATATAATACAAATGTTATTTGTGTCTCTTATTATGTTTCTTATGTGTACCTGATGCATTCTTAATTCACCATTAAAATGCAGAACCCTTACAAGATAAATCAAATCTTCTCTTTATACATTTTTAAAATTAATTTCAGTGTCTTGAAAATGAGGTTTAGGAGATTGTTGGTGTTGTACAAAGGGGGTTATTGGACACGCCAGTGATTTATTGGAAAATGGAAGCTCACAGAGAGAATATGAGAGAAGGGCTGGGATCATTCCGTGGCCTCGTGTATGTCCCGCTGTGCTCAGTAAAGAGAGAGAACTTCAGAGAGCTCGTATGTGCCATGTTCACACTTACAGTGATTGTATCACTGGAGGACACAGAGTGGCTGTCTTTCTTTCTGGTAAAAAAGTGTTTGGATTGTATATAGTACAGTATATTGGTACCATATTGGTTATTGCTTTATACACTCACCTAAAGGATTATTAGGAACACCTGTTCAATTTCTCATTAATGCAATTATCTAATCAACCAATCACAGGGCAGTTACTTCAATGCATTTAGGGGTGTGGTCCTGGTCAAGACAATCTCCTGAACTCCAAACTGAATGTCAGAATGGGAAAGAAATGTGATTTAAGCAATTTCGAGCGTGGCATGGTTGTTGGTGCCAGACGGGCGCGTATTTCACAATCTCTCAGTTACTGGGATTTTCACGCACAACCATTTCTAGGGTTTACAAAGAATGGTGTGAAAAGGGAAAAACATCCAGTATGCGGCAGTCCTGTGGACGAAAATGCCTTGTTGATGCTAGAGGTCAGAGGAGAATGGGCCGATCGTTACAACCGAGGTATGCAGCAAAGCATTTGTGAAGCCACAACACACACAACCTTGAGGCGGATGGGCTACAACAGCAGAAGACCCCACCGGGTACCACTCATCTCCACTACAAATAGGAAAAAGAAGCTACAATTTGCACAAGCTCACCAAAATTGGACAGTTGACTGGAAAAATGTTGCCTGGTCTGATGAGTCTCGATTTCTGTTGAGACATTCAGATGGTAGAGTCAGAATTTGGCGTAAACAGAATAAGAACATGGTTCCATCATGCCTTGTTACCACTGTGCAGGCTGCTGGTGGTGGTGTAATGGTGTGGGGGATGTTTTCTTAGCACACTTTAGGCCCCTTAGTGCCAATTGTGCATCGTTTAAATGCCATGGCCTACCTGAGCATTGTTTCTGACCATGTCCATCCCTTTATGACCACCATGTACCCATCCTCTGATGGCTACTTCCAGCAGGATAATGCACCATGTCACAAAGCTCGAATCATTTCAAATTGGTTTCTTGAACATGACAATGAGTTCACTGTACTAAAATGGCCCCCACAGTCACCAGATCTTAACCCAATAGAGCATCTTTGGGATGTGGTGGAACGGGAGCTTCGTGCCCTGGATGTGCATCCCACAAATCTCCATCAACTGCAAGATGCTATCCTATCAATATGGGCCAACATTTCTAAAGAATGCTTTCAGCACCTTGTTGAATCAATGCCACATAGAATTAAGGCAGTTCTGAAGGCGAAGGGGGGTCAAACACAGTATTAGTATGGTGTTCCTAATAATCCTTTAGGTGAGTGTATTAGTATGTTGTTGTTTTTTATTCATCTGTATGAGTTGAAATTGGATATTTAATTTCATTCATTCTTTTACTCACCCGCAGCTTGTTCTAAACCTGTTTGGCTTTCTGTCTTCTATGGAACACAAAAAAAGATGAAGAATGTTGGTAGCCAAACTGTTTTGGTTAACATCGACTTATTTCTTATTATACCTTCTTGGTAAAACTTTACAATAAGGTTTACTTCTAAAGCATTTTTAATCTTAATGTTGAACATGCACTAATACATTATAAAAATGAAAAGTTGTGTCTGTTAATATTTAATGGACATCAGCTAACATGAACCAACAATAACAGTGGTATTTTTATGAACTAAGATTAACAAAGACTAATATATTAACTAACAATAAGCAAAACATTTGTTACAATATGTTAGTTAATGCACTAACTAACATTAACTAATAAGACTTTATTGTGAAGCATCACCGTTGTATCTGTTAACATTAGTAGTTCACCCAAAAATGAAAATTCTATCCCGTAAGACTTTCGCTGATCTTCAGAACACCTTCAGAACAAGATCTTTTTATAAAATCTGAGCGATTTCTGTCCCTACCAGCTTCAAAAAGTTCATAAAGAGATTGTAAAAGTAATCCATATGAATTGAGTGGTTTAGTCCAAATTTTCTAAAGAAAAGCATGATCGCTTTATATGAGGAACAGGTTAATTTACCATCATTTAGGTTCATTTAATAACTTTTATTTACATATAAACATTAATCAACACACACATCAGTTATGATAAACAGAAGCTCAAGTTCATTCTCGTGTGTTATACAGCACGTTTGAGCTTCCGCAAGAACCAATAATCTTTATTTTTGTGTTAGGTTTTGTGTGTTTGTGGTTTGTGGTAAACTACCCCTTTAAGAATGTTACAGGTAATTGGACTACATGCGTTTTACTCCAATCCATAATCACCTCAAGTTATACTTTTCTTATCTTTGTTACTCTGCTGGACATGCCCAAATCACCATCACGTCACTCAAACTGGCAATACTCATTGAAACTTAATGATTTGCAAACCGCTGTATGTGTGAACGACCCTTTACGCTGACATACTTATAGCTCCAATAGTGATGTGATGCATCGTTTCGCCATTGCCTGGAATGGACTGCTATATCTACTGCGGTCTGCTCTTTGTGTAAATGTCATTATTGAATATAACTTTCGAAAATGCATCGTTAGCTAGTAATGGCAACACCTCATAAAGTAGTGCCAAGGCAAAACATAATTGGCTTCTCACTTCAGAAAGCTGGTCAACCCAAGACTGGAAAATAATTGCTGCCTTGCGGCTTCCAAAGCAACTAGCTGTTTCTTTGTCTGCTTAAATGGTTACTTCAATTTGTTAATTTTTTGATCTGACACATAAGTCACATAATAAACTATATTATATTTGACTGGGGCAGTCGTGGCCCAATGGTTAGAGAGTCGGACTTGTAACCTGAAGGTTGCAGGTTCGAGTCTCAGGTCCACAGGAATTGTCAATGTATAACCAGCGCTCTCCTAAACCCTCAATACCACGACTGAGGTGAGACCCTTGAGCAAGGCACCGAACCCCAAACTGCTCTGGGTGTGTGTTCACTACTCTGTGTGTGCACTTGGATGGGTTAAATGCAGAGCACAAATTCCAAGTTTTGGGTCAAAAACTTGGCCACATGTCACTTCACTTTCACTTTCATAGTTACGTCAACAAAACAAATGTTCTCAGCTGTTGAAGCATATGGGCTTTATGGGCCTGTTTACACCCGGTAATAACATGCGTCTCAAATGTATCCCCTGTGACTGATTGTGAAGGGATTTTGAGGGAAAGGTCTATCCAGCTAAAACAGGACGGATCAGCATTTACACTACATCCTGAATGGAATGTGGCAATATGCGTTTTTTGACTAACTCTGAAATTAATGTTTTTTTTGTTGTTTTTTTGTGAGCCGATCTAAGACGATAAAATGAAGCAATATTCTGAATGACTGATGTAATATGCTTTTGTCAGTTGGTCTGTAAATGAAAATAAACATAAATATTAATGTTAAATATAATTTCTCTTTGTGTTCATTTAGTGAAAGCTGCCTTGATTATTACTGATTATTTATACACTCGGTACTTTAGACCGCAATGGAAACGCAGACAGTAGCAGGTCTGGAGGAAAAAAGTTCCTGTAAAAAAAGTTCCTGGTACAAATTGTTCCGGGTAATTTTGGTGGAAACGGGGCTAACAAAACACAATCAAGAATCACAACAGCAATTTACCAGAGGAGAAAACACATAATCTGTTAAAAGTAACTTAAACTCATTTAGCGATGGAAGCATAGTCAGCTTAAAGATCTTTTGTCATTTATTCCAAGCAGAGGAAGCATTATTTTTAAAGCCTCTTTTTCCTATCGCCGTTCGAACCCAAGGAACTTTTAAGGTATAACAAATAATTTGAACAAAGATTGTAACAACAGACATTTATATTAGAAAAGCTGAGAAACAAGTAAAATGGAATTAAACCACAAATAGATTTATAAATAAAACAATACCAATTAAAACTTCTTCGGATATATAGAAAGATGGCAACTCAACTTTATCATATAGAGTGCAATGTTGTGCTCAATAGCTATAACCAGTAATAAAACGTTAAACGCTATGATAAATGGTATCAAGTTTTTTTAAGTAATGCAGTAAGGCATTCATATAAAGAAAATCTCCATAATCTAATAGTGGTAAAAATGTTGCAGATAGCAAATATTTCCTTGCACTAAAAAAATAATAATCAAACTATCAAATAAAATACCCAGGTACTTATAACTCGCAACACATTCTATTTTTGTTCCCTGGGAATATATCATATCAGGAAGATTCCTTAGTAGAGCTTTTGAATTTGAAAATATCATTAATTTAGTTTGATTTGTATTTAAGTTTAAGCTGATTTAGGCGCGACTGTACAATATCAAATGCCAACTGTAAATAATAAAGGGCTTGTGAAACTGATGAAGTACAGCAATGAATAGCAGTGTCGTCTTCATATAGATGGTACATAGCATTGGGAATGTTATCACAGATATTATTAATATACAAAATAAATCAAATGGGTCCCAGATCAGAGCCCTGGGGGACTCCTTTAGAGACTGACAGAACAGATGAGGTACAATCCTTTAAAAACACGCACTGTGTTCTTGCTGTTCAAAAGAATAGCACATTTTTTTATGTAAATCTTTTGTAACATTATACATCATGTATAATGTAACATGCCTTTACTGTCACTTTTGATTAATTGAATGCATCTTCGCTGAATAAAAGTATCAATTTACTTACCCCAAACTTTTTAACAGTAGTGTAAATTGAATATTGTCAAATAAATGTTGCTGTAAATCCCTGAATATTGTTTCTGTCACCCAGCCCTATTATGATCACAAACTGTTTTTGACCCTTTTACACCTGTATTAGTGCTGTTCTTTTGTGATCCAATTGTCCAAAAACAAATGTTAATACCATTTGTAAATTGGTTCTATGCCGTTAAGGAATCAGAAACTGGGAATTTTCCTCTGGCCGCCACCCGTTTTCTCAGCAGTCGTGTTTTTGTGCTGATCTACTTCTCTGTGGCTTGTCCACACTGGGCTGATTCTGTTTCGCTCTGCTTTCATGAGGCACCTGCGCTGATGCAATAAACACAGGTTTGTGTGTGTATTCATGACCGTTGTCTCCCTCACAGCCATAGTTTCCCTTCATCTTCACTTCCAGTCTGCACACCTGAAAGCTCCAGATAAGCCTCACTGATGCTTGTCTGCTCGGGAGCAGATTACTTTGTAAACTGCTGGCACAGTGGCGAGGAGACAAGGGAAGAGAGGGAGGACTCGGCTGACCTGAGCAGGGTAAACGACTGCTGGGCTCTGGTAAAGGGTTGTGGTGTCTGTGAGCGCTGGGCATGTTTGCGATGCCCTATGCGGCCCGACAGTAACTGAGTTCACTGACTATTCTTTAATGCTGTGAAATCAGCTCTTTTACTGCTGCCATCACACCTTTCACAGCTGTTTGCTTTTTATGTCCCAAAAGAGTTGGCTTTATTGTTAAATCATTAAAGGCGAGAGAAAAAGAGAGAAATAAAGCTCCAAAATCTAGCTGCCTTGCCGCCTGCTGCCAAAATATTACACCTAAACTCACAATTTATTCAAATAGAGTTTGAATAAACTCTGTTTCTAAGCTAACAGTGCAACACATACTAAATATGTAAATACCGAATATATTTCTTTCCTCACCAGCACTCTCTGTTCTGCGATAGAATACACAATGCTGTCTTGGCTAACATGAAGTGTCTTAGGCATCATCATTTAAAAAGGTAACATTTACTGTATTTATATTAATTGCTCTTTTATTCTAATAAGTTGAATTTTTTTTATTTAATTGCAAACCATCTACATATAGTTTTGTAAATATCTTCTGTTCAGTAATTTAAAAAAATGATACTTTTATTCAGCCAGGACGCATTAAATTGATCAAAAGTGATCGTAAAGACGTTTATAACGTTAGGTTTCAAATAAATGCTTTTTTAAACTTTTCATTGATCAAAGAATCCTAAAAAAAATTTTATCATGGTTTCCACAACAATAATTAAGCAGCAAAAGTTTTCAACATTTAATAATAAGAAATGCTTATTGAGCACCAAATCAGCATATTATAAAGATTTCTGGAGGATCATGTGATGTGCTTTGCCATTATAGGAATAAACAACATTTTAAAGCAATTTAATGGAAAAATTATTGTAAAAAGTGCTGCACTAATACATTTGAATTGATCTGAAAATGTTGCTTTTTTGGATTTATACATTAAACAATACTGTAATATTGTGCAGAGAAAAAAAACATTTAGTGTGAACTCAATACAAAAAAAATATTTGATTTGGCTTTCGTACAATTTAGTACTGGTAACTTATTTAATCATAATTCATTATATTATAGCATCATAATTCATCCGTCTCAACAGTTTGTGTCAATCTGTCTACATTTTCGTCCATGTTGCCTTAAATTCCTGCCTTTTTATGTTGCACTCTAGGGTTTGGAACAAAAGCCTGTGTGTGTGTGCGTGTGACTGGCAAATTTACTGTATACTTTGAGGCTATGCTAAAGTTTCTCTTGGGCCGCACTCAGGCTTTCATCGTCACAGGCACCACATCAGTTGGGCCACATTGGTATTCAGAAAGATTTGCTCTTGTTTGAACAGCAATGTGTGCAAAGTTGTTCCAATATTTGTCTTTTCAGTTTTGAGAATGTCCAGCTGTTTTGTGGTACCAGAGGAATACAAAACTGTATAGGTCTGAGGGCCGACCCATTCACATTTTCTCACACATCGATGGATAAATTTAATTATTGGGTATGTTGTTTGTTTCTTTTGCAGAGGAAGTGTATAAGCCTAGTCAGCCGTGCCTGGCAGCATGGTTATGTGAGGATAAGGTAGATTCACTTACAGCTGTCCGTGCAGACAGCACTCTCTAACACATTGTGTATGCATTTGAATGCAGAAAGACCCCTATATAATAAGAACAGATCCTGAATGAAACCTTCACCCCTAGCCATTCAAAGGAAAAATGGATACATGTACAGTACTTTAGTGATATGCAGGTGCTGTTTAAGAATTCAGTATGCAGAAATGTTTGAATTCAAGAACTTATATGTCTCTTCTTCCGCCTTTGAAAGAGAGACAGAATGAGGATTTTGAAAGTGAATGATTTGTGTTGTGGCATCCCAAGGCCCAATCTATGAAAATTGTGTAACCTAAAGACGTTACTCTTATAGTAAAGCAACAACAGAAAAAGGTAGCTATAAAGTTACTTTCTTTCTGCTTTTACAAAGACAACCATAGTTTTTAACAATAACAAAAAAATGTGTGCATTTATAAGAAACTGTCACGGCTGGGTTGCAAGGAGGAGATGATAGGATCTAATTGCAGTTGCTTAACTTTATTTTCAAGTACTTTAATCCCCCTGTAGTCAATAATTGTTTTCCCTAAAAGTCATCTTTGATCACCAACATGACATATGTGACCAGTCACAGAAAGTAGGGACACAAGTTGGTTCTGGTTTGAGTTATTCACAGATTCTGAAAGTGTAGTTTCCAAGCTTTCCAACGATGTGAAATCTGATAATATTTGGAGAAGTTGTGGCCATTTGAAAGTCAAAAAACCTTAATAGGGAGTAATGACCTCTAAACATTTTGCAGTTCTCACCTGCTTGGAGTGACAATAGGGCTCATTTACATCTCATTTAGATAAGCCATACCACCTGTAAAGCTCCCCCTGTAAAGCTGCATGGTTGCATAGCAACGACAGACCCAACGGGATGCATTGTGTAGCATCAGGACTTTTTGAACAGGATTCTGTGAAATGATATGTGATAATTTTGGTCACTATAATCATGAAATTAAATTTTCATTTTCATCTCTAGTTATGATCAACTATGATAAACTAAAATCAACTATAATTATGTGTTCCCATTCATTCGGTCACTCTCGACGCCATGTCGGAGTACCGATGAATAGGAATCTCGCTCGGGAGAGCCAATCTACTTCGAGTGAAACTAAACAAGCCAATGCACATTGGCATGCAATGATTGCACCAGGTGTTCATGCCACGCAGCGCGGGTATAAATGAGACACAGGTGCTTGCATCAAATCAACTTTTGCTTCGGAGCCGAGTGGTATCTGGTTATGCTAGACATCACTCACCTACTTCGCAGTCCTGACTGGAAGCCTGCCCTTTTGGAAGTGTTCTTCAGTCGGTGTTGGTGTGACGGCACAGCAGCGGGTCGTGTGGTCTTACGATCATCTCTCTTTTTTGCTCGTGAGAGCAAACACAAGGGCTGTTCTCACAGCTGGTTCGGTGCACCTGGTGGAGAGTGCTAAAAAGCTGTTCTTACGGCTGGTAGAGAGCGTCCGGTGAGAGAGAGCGAGCACGTCAGGCTGCACTATTTCCCTGACTGTGTCGCCGCGACCCTTCCCCCTGCGTGCTTCAGCACCAAGGAGAGCGATCCTTTAAAAGAGCAACACAGAAAGAGCTTGCGTCTTTTTCAAGATGACATTCTTTCTGTGCGTTTCTGGGTGTGGTGGTTACCTGTCACCGAGGGATGGTCACCAGCGCTGTATCTCGTGTTTGGGTGTTCAGCACGCTGAGGCAGCGCTGGTGGATGACTCATGTTCTCACTGCGGGAACAGTCCCCGTGCCTCTGCCTCGATCTAACCCCACACAGTGGGTTGCTTCAGGCAGTAGCGCGGGTGATTTGAGGGTGACTGTGAGCGCGCTTCCCCCAGGGAACCAACCCCTGGGGAACCCTCACTCCTCTCGCACTCTGCAGCCAGTAGAGCTTCCGTTGGAACGTGCTGGGCCATCCACGAGATGTGCACCAACCGTATCTTTCGGGGCTCCCCCCGATGATCAGATGTTCATCGCTGCATCAGAGGGAGGGTCAGAATTCTCCGGAGATGACGTGTCGGCGCAGGGGGCTTCTTCGGGAAGATTCGCTGTGCCCGATACCGATCCGGAAATGATGGCCATGCTTTCCCGGGCTGCCGAGAGAGTCGGGCTCGTGTGGAACCCTCCAACGTGTCCCGAACCCTCAAGGCTGGATGATTGGTATCTCGGGGTGGCCCGTGCTGGTTCTCAGCACCCCACCCCGGTTTCTTTCTTCCCGGAGGTGCACGAGGAGCTCACTAGATTGTGGACGGCACCTTTTACTGCCCGAAACCGGCCTAGTGGATCCTCCTCCCTCACCACCCTCGATGGCGGACCTGCAAAGGGATACACACAGGTTCCTCCCGTGGAACGGGCCGTTGCTATGCAACTGTGCCCTAACTCCACTTCCAGGGGGAACCCGTGTCTCCCCTCCCGGGCCTGTAGGTACTCTTCCAATCTGATCGGGAAGGCCTACCAGGCTTGTGGAGAGGCAGGCTCCGCCTTACACGCTATGGCGTTGTTGCAGGTCCATCAGGCCCAGGCACTGAAGACCTTGCACGAGGGTGGTCATGATCCCGCAGTTCTCCAAGAACTGAGAACCGCAACGGACCTCGTGACATGCGGGAAACCAACAAGATCAGGTTCCTTAATTCCCCCATGTCCCAGACCGGCCTCTTCGGCGACACGGCCCAGAACTTCGCCCAACAGTTCACAGCTGCACAGAAGCAGACTGAGGCGATCAGTCACATCCTGCCTCGGCGGTCAGCTGCTGTCTCCACCCCGCCGCCGGCAGCGCCTCAGCCTGCTCGTCGCCGAGGGCGGCCGCCTGCGTCTGCCTCCGCTCCCGCGTCGCAGCAGCAGCAGCCTCCACCCAAGCGACGTTGTGGAGCCGGACGCAAGCAGGCCGCCCCGCCCGTCCAGGCCCCTGCCAAGAAGAGGGGTGGCAAGAGTAAGGGCAAGCGGCCCTGAGACGGGCGACCCAGAGATGGGGAGGATTGCTCTTCAGGAGACGGTGACCGCACCGCTCCATCCCCCGGAGGAGGGCCGGGTGGAGAATCTTGTGTTCCGTTTTATTTCTGTTCCGCCACTGGTCCCAGCGCCAGCGGTACCCAAATTTTCAATAAAAGAGCAATTTCCTCCGTCTCTGGGTCCCAAGGGGGCACGGAGAGTGATGGCCGGTCAAACGCCGGACCACACTCATCCTCCCCCCTCACCAGCGGGCAGCAGTGGACGTCCTCCTCGCGTCCCTCCTGCCCACAGGTGGAATCAGGTAAGTGTTGCACAGCACACTCTCACCCCGCTGTGGGCCGCCTCCACGAGACAGCCGCCCCAGCCTGGTACCTGCATTCCACCTCGCTGCCCCACGGTGGGTACGCCAGTGGTCCCTATGGTCCCGCTTGCACGGTCTCTGCGAGCCTGGCTAGAGCTCCGCAGTCCATCCGTTGGCTCATTAGGACCATCAGTCTCGGCTCGGCTCCCTCCAGCCGATATGAAGACCGGCTTCTACAGCCCGTACTTCATAGTACCCAAGAAAACTGGTGGGTTACGACCTATCTTGGACTTGCGAGTCCTGAATCGGAGCCTCCACAAGCTACCGTTCAAGATGCTTACGCAGAAACGCATTTTCGAGTGCATCCGTCCCCAAGATTGATTTGCAGCGATCGACCTGAAGGACGCATACTTTCATGTCTCGATTTTTCCTCGATACAGGCCTTTCCTGCGCTTTGTGTTCGAGGGTCGAGCATATCAGTACAAAGTCCTGCCCTTCGGGCTGGCCCTGTCCCCCCGTGTCGTCACGGAGGGGGCCCTTGTGCCCATGAGAGAACAGGGTGTTCGCATCCGCAACTATCTCGACGACTGGCTCATTCTAGCACAGTCCAGGGATCAGTTGTGCGAACACAGGGACCTGGTGCTCAGACACCTCAGCCAGTTAGGTCTTCGGGTCAACTGGGAGAAGAGCAAACTTGCCCCCGTGCAGAGGATCTCTTTTCTCGATATGGAGTTGGATTCAGTCGAACGGACTGCGCGCCTCACAGAGGAGCGCGCCCAGTCGATGCTGAACTGCCTGAATCAAGGAATCAAGGAGGAATCAAGGAGCTTTATTGCCAAGTACGTTTTTACACATACACGGAATTTGTTTTGGTGTTGTGCGAGTCACACCGAGTCGCCATTCTGCAGCGCCTCTTGAGTTGGAAAGAAAAAATACAGCGTAACATGAGGAGAGGTAAGGTGGGGTGAGGATGAGAGAAAAAAAAACAACCCCCAGACTATGCTCCTTTCGGGAGCACAGTGTGGGAACAGTAAAAAAACATCTCAGCAACATGAGCGCATACACATTACAACATGAAACACGACTTGCAACAGGGGAGAGGAGTGGGGGGTTGAGGTGTCCCAGCACAGCCAGGCGGCCATCCGGTCCTGCAGCCATTCTAGGCGCTGGTCACAGACCTGCTTGTCAGACTGGGGGTACAAAGCGGCGAAGGTGAGAGATGGGTGTGTGCATAAATGTGTATGTGTCTGTAGAGTTCATGTGCATGTTTGTGTAGGCCTGGAGAGTCACGCCTGGCACCATAATCTCGGTGCTCCAGTCCGCAAGATGCTATGGAGACAACCTTGATCAGATCCCAGTCTGAGTCAGCAGGTGATTGGGGGATGAATGCGAGTTGTTGTCCCAACAGCGGCCTTGGCCAAGGCCAGTGCTGGTTGAGGGAGCCGAAAGCAGATAAGAATGGAATTGTTTGGTCTGGGAGCGAGTAGCCACAATTTATGACTACTCTCTTAGTTCGTTCTGGTCTCTGAGCCGATCCCTTTGCAAAGCCGGGAGCTTCTCCATGATGATATCCATATTGCGTTTCATCTCCATGATGTTATCCATATTGCTGTTAATAGTTCCAGTTTGAGAGATGACCGCTCTGCCCACTGCTTCAATCATGGCGGGCAGCCTTGTGGAGCTTTGAACAGCTGTCACCGCTTCCTGAATTCCTCAATATAACAGGGCAATGCCTGATCCAATCAGCAGAAACCCTGTTATCATGATTACGAATAGGTAGATGTCTTCGATGTCCTCTACGGAACACGTTTCAGGGCAGGATGGCGGTTCCACTGAAACATTTTCAGAGGCTCCTGGGGCATATGGCAGCCGCTGCGGCAGTAACTCCGCTCGGCCTGCTTCATATGAGACCGCTTCAGCATTGGCTACATGGCTGAGTCCCGAGATGGGCGTGGCAACGCGGCACTCACCGGGTGAGCATCACACCGGCCTGCCGCCAATCCTTCAGCCCATGGTCAGACCCCTCGTTCCTTCGGGCCGGAGTGCCCCTGGAACAGGTGTCCAGGCATGCTGTGGTTTTCACGGATGCCTCTGCCATGGGCTGGGGAGCCACGTACAACGGGCATGCAGTGTCAGGGTTTGGACGGGCCCGCACCTGCATTGGCACATCAAGTGCCTCGAGTTGCTAGTGGTGCATCTTGCTCTGAGCCGCCTCAAAGGACGGTTACGGGGCAAAGATGTACTGGTCTGCACGGACAACACTGCGACCGTTGCGTATATCAACCGACAAGGTGGTCTGCGCTCCCGTTGCATGATGCAACTCGCCCGCCACCTCCTCCTCTGGAGTCAGAAGTGTCTGAGGTCGCTTCTGGCCATTCATGTCCCTGGTGTGCGCAACCGTGTGGCCGACGAGCTTTCACGAGCTGTGCTCCCAGGGGAGTGGCGACTCCACCCCAAGGTGGTCCAGCTGATTTGGAGACAGTTCAGGATGGCACAGGTCGACCTGTTTGCCTCTCCAGAAACGTCCCATTGCCAGTGGTTCTATTCGCTGACTGAGGGCACACTCGGCACGGATGCACTGGCGCACAGCTGGCCCCAGGGGCTGCGTAAATATGCGTTTCCCTCAGTGAGCCTACTCGCACAGACACTGTGCAAGGTCAGGGAGGACGAGGAGCAGGTCCTGCTAGTGGCGCCGTACTAGCCCACCCGGACCTGGTTCCCAGAACTTATGCTCCTCGCGACAGCCCCTCCTTGGCCGATTCCTCTGAGGATGGATCTTCTAACTCAGAGACGGGGCACCATATGGCACCCGCGTCCAGACCTGTGGAAGCTTCATGTTTGGCCCCTGGACGGGACGCGGAGGTTCTAGGTGACTTACCCCAAGGGGTAGTTTACACCATCACTTCAGCCTGAGCACCATCTACAAGACAGGCCTACGCCCTGAAGTGGAACCTGTTCGTCGAGTGGTGTTCTTCTCGCCGAGAAGACCCCCGAAGCTGCTCGATCGCGTCTGTGCTTTCCTTCCTACAGCAAGGGTTGGAGCGTAGGCTGTCCCCCTCCACCCTCAAAGTATATGTTGCTGCGATATCCGCCTATCATGACCACGTAGATGGTAAGACGGTTGGTAAGCACGACCTGGTCGTCAGGTTCCTTAGGGGGGCGAGACGATTAAATCCTCCTCGTCCCCCCTCCATACCGTCTTGGGATCTTGCTCTGGTGCTCCGAGCACGTCAGAATGCCCCATTTGAGCCTTTGCAGTTAGCAGAGCTAAAGCTTCACTCTATGAAGACTTTGCTGTTGGCTGCATTGGCCTCCATCAAGAGGGTAGGGGACCTGCAGGCATTTTCGGTCGACGATTCGTGCCTAGAGTTCGGGCGACACCCACGTGGTACTAAGACCCCGGCCTGGCTATGTGCCCAAGGTTCCTACCACTCCCTTCAGGGACCAGGTGGTGAACCTGCAAGCGCTGCCCCCGGAGGAGGCAGACCCAGCCCTAGCTTTGCTCTGTCCCGTCCGCGCCCTGCGGATCTACGTGGATAGAACTCAAAGCTTTAGGACCTCAGATCAGCTCTTTGTCTGTCACGGAGGCCAGCAGAAGGGAAAGGCTGTCTCCAAGCAGAGGATGGCCCACTGGATAGTGGATACCATCACCTTGGCTTACCAAGCACAAGGTGTGCCCTGTCCGCTCAGGGTGCAAGCACACTCTACTAGAAGTGTTGCATCCTCCTGGGCGCTGGCACGTGGCGCCTCGCTGTCAGACATCTGTAGAGCTGCGGGCTGGGCAACACCTAACACGTTCGCTAGATTCTATAGTCTACGTGTAGAGCCGGTTTCCTCCTGTGTTCTCACCTCAAACGGGTAGAAACACTGAGGGGCCCCGGCTCTTGTTGGCTTGCTGCGCTACGGCGTTATTCTCTCCAGAAGTAAACTCTGTGAGTCCTCCATCACCCTCGGTGCCGGACGTGGCGGAACGTCTGGCATCAGGCCACTTGCCGCTGAATCCTTGAGAACCGGTATTGGGCTTGGGTTATATGAGTGACCCTGCGGGGATCCCATATATCTGTCCACTGTCGCTCCTACGGGAAGCCTGTGTCTTTCCCTTGGGAGAGACTTCCCATCAATGGGATTGAGCCCCCTCTCTCTGTCGCGGGCTACGGCTCAGCCTGTACTCCTACATAACTCCTTCGGGGTACGATGTGGGCTCCGCAGCGTTCCCCTTCAGTAGGGCACGTTTTCCCAGTGTTATCCAATAATCACTGAGCTGGTCATGCGGAACAGCAGTGATGGTCTTCCCGGTGTGAGCCCCGTCTCATCAGGTAAAGAGCTCAGGCGGCTCACACAGGGCACTGGAAGGGGGCAGAGGCCATGGCGCTTTGGTAGGGATTCCTATTCGTCGGTACTCCGACGTGGCGTCGAGAGTGACCGACTGAATGGGAACGTCTCGGTTACGTATGTAACCCTCGTTCCCTGAAGGAGGGAACAGAGACGCCACGTCCCATCGCCATGTCCTCTGTGCCCTGCTGTGGTGCCGGTTACCTACTCGGCTCCTCAGCAAAAGGCTGATTTGATGGAAGCACCTGTGTCTCATTTATACCCGCGCTGCATGGCATGAACACCTGGTGCAATCATTGCATGCCAATGTGCATTGGCTCGTTTAGTTTCACTCGAAGTAGATTGGCTCTCGCGAGCGAGATTCCTATTCGTCGGTACTCCGACGTGGCGTCTCCGTTCCCTCCTTCAGGGAACGAGGGTTACATACGTAACCGAGAAGTTTTTATAGTATAATATGCAAAATACAATTTTCTATAAGAAAAAAATATAGAATTCTATATATTTTTCTATATTTTGTTCTTTTCTCTGACATTTAAGGGTAACATAGGCCTACAAAGACTCTTTTAGGTCTAAAATAGTTTGGATAGTTGTTAATACAGCGTTCCCACAGCTTGGTTAACTTCATATTCAATTTTTTTTTGCATTTATTTTTGGCCATATGACAGAGGTCTGATATTCTATTTGACATATTTCTGTTTTTGCATAAAACTGAAGAATATTCGGTACATCCTATACTGTATTCTAAAATGATCTGATGTTAACTTTTGCATGGATTTTATTGAAAAGAGCTTAGGCTCATGTTAACCAGTCTATTTTTGCAATATTTCACGGTGTGTCTGTTAAACGCTGAGGTACCGTATAGTTTTGTGCGCATGTGAACATCATGGCAACGTACAACACAAAGTACCTCACGCGGGAAACACTTAACGCAACGCGTAAATGCAAGTAACAAACGTAAATCAAGCATAGTCCACAAAGTGTTGGTGAAATAACACATTATTGAACCGGAGAGAATAATATGGAATTTCTTCCAGAAAACTTCTTTCACAAAATAAATTCAAGCACTTTCAAGGACCTGTATGTATGTTTATTTTCAGTCATGTTGTTGTACACAGCCCTCTCTTTCTGCACAAGAGAAAGATGATCGTGCTGCTTCTTTACTGCTTCAGACTTTGTCATCTGGGAGGTTTGCACTTCGTATCAGCTGCTCGTTATTGCTTTAGTGCTGCCAGCGGAGATCTGTGCGCGGCCAGCCACTAGGATTGCCAGGTTTTCATAAAAAAATCCACACAATTGCTACTCAAAACTAGCCCAAAACAAGCCCAATAGCATTTCAGGGGGGCTTCTCCGGTAAAAATCACATTTGGGGGGTAAAATATGTGTTTTTTTGGCATGGTTGCCTACTAAAATTTGCATTCCCGGGGCTAAATATCACATAATTGGGGCGCTTCAACCCGCGGACATTAAAAACAGAGGACTTGCCAACACTGAGCCACGCTTCCCTTGGAGGGCGGGGGCAATAACAAAAGAGAAACACGCCTCTGCTGCATGCTAGAATCTCCTAAAAACAAGCAAAGTTTCAACCTCAAAGTGTATGCTTTTAAATATACCAATACTGCTATCTCAAACACGGAGCTGCTTCTTCGTGATCTCAACTAACAGATTCTGCAAAAAGCGAAAATCACCAATTTTGAAAAAACCCCCGCTTCTTTCTCATTTCACTCGAAACTTGTGCTGCTGACTTGTGTCCCTACTTTCCGTGACTGGTCACATATTTAAACGTTTGTTTTTTTCTGTGAAAAAAAAAATAAAAAATTCTTCATGCCTTAAAATAGCTTGAATGTAACTTTACACCCTTGCTTCATTTAGTATACGTGGTGCCATGAATATGCAAATTATCCTCGCCTCCACTAGGGTTGGGTTACCGAAACCTGGTGCCATACCTATATAACCGGTATGTAACCAGACCGAATCAGAACGCAGATTTTGGTGCCTCATTTTGGTGCCACTTAAATTCAAACGTGCTTTCACACTTTGGCTGGCGCCGAGCCAGAGACAGACGTGCTCAGCGCTCGTGACATATCACAACTATTCAGTGTTTTCAACCACATCATGTTTAGTTTCAGACATTTAAATGCACATAAGTACTAGCAAAAAAGACACACTGATGTCTATGGAAGCGGCAATAACAATCCTTTCAGACAGTTATAATTTGACTACGTGTTTTATTCATCAGATACACATTATAAAGTAACTATATAGATTACTCTATTCTTCTCCCAGTTCAGTGGCCACTTACTTTCATGTATTTCATGAGATGAGGATGAATTTACGTGATGTAAATCCGACAGATCCGATTCTCTGAGGCGCCCATCGCGCATTATAGATCAACTAACACACATTCACTTGCACATATTTGAAAATCAGAATATCAGATAGTTCATGACATAGTTAACAAGTTTGTGAATATTTTGAATAAAAAAGAAAAAACGAAATAATACCGATACAGCTGTCATAGCACTATTGCGGCTGCTGTGTCATGTAAGCATGACGCGTCGCCATGGAAACAATAAGGCTATGCGTTCTAAAATATTTAGCCAGAGAATATGGTCATATTTCAAAATAAATTTGAACCTTGAACCTGGTTTGTAGCATACCAAGTATACCAACTACTTTGCTGTTGTTAGTACTGTAACTGTTATTTAGTGTTAAATTAGGCCTATGGGTTAGGTGGCTTAGGTTTTACTGTGAATTTAAGTAAATTGTGTTTTGTATCTATTAATATTTACATATTTAAGTATACTTAAATATAGAACTTTTTCCCTCTAAAATTCAGTATTGCCTTTAGAATTCGAATATAATTTGAATTTTGATAATATTTAAGAATTTTGAATTTAGCTTTTCAGCAATTTTGACAGTCCTAATGTTTCCTGAGGTGTACTTATATTGTTAATATGATTTTTACATCATAAAATGTCATAATTTAGAAATAAAAAGCATTTTTCTATTCTGATATTAGCCCTCTGGCTTGAATGCTCTGTTTCAAGGGGCGTGTCTGCTGTGAGACTTCAGTGAAAAAGCCCACTGTTGTGATTGGCTGACATCTTTGCATTTGAAATGAGTATTAGATTATGTGGCGGAGGGGGTGTAGTTTAGCGAGGTCTGCATGCAAGCACTGCCAGAGAGAGACGGACTGGGCACTTGTAGACCAGAAAGACGAGAGCTGAAGGAAGATTGCTGAGATGTTGAGAGCGCTGTGAGCATGAGTTTATTTTGTTTGTATCTGAGAGTTCTGAATAAACACGAGTCCCAGTCACACCGACCCTGTCATCATCCTCCTTATTCTACGAACTTTGTAACATGTGGAACCCCTTTTTTTAACATTACAGCTGTCGAGATGAACGAATCATGAAAGTGTTGATTATAGCTTTATTTTTAGATATTTTCCTATCACATGAAAGGCTGAGAATTGAGAACAGACAGTCTGTTGATCGCGTGAATGCAGTGATCTCGTCATCATTGCAGCGCGTTTTCTCTCACAAAATGCTTTGACCACAACTTACAGCAAATACGACATTGATATGGATACAGTAAGAGCCTTGTTGTGCAGCATAACAGCGTCATTCATTATAACGGCAGTTTGGGCAAGTGTGCAGATTAGGGCTATCAAAATGGCTGAAAAGATAAATTCGAAATTCTTTCTTAAATATTATCAAAATTCTAATTATATTCGAATTCTAAAGGCGATACTTAATTTTAGAGGGGAAAAGTACTGTATTGTCTCCGCAAGCGAGCGCAACAAGCAAATGCAAACCAAAACAAGCATTGCATCTTTTATTGAAATGAAATGACATTCACTTTTTACAGTGCATTAACATTTCAAACAATTGTTATTAAATGAAATATAATTTCATTAATGTAAGAAAAATTAGGTAGCAAAAGTGCATAAAACTGCAAGTGCATCAGTAACCGGAGAAAACGCGCTTCAACAGGCAACGTAATGTGGACACAAAATAGCAAACGGACAACTTGACCTGCAGCAAGTGCTGAGCGTTTTTTGGTGAGGTATGATCAACTCAAGTATGTCTTTGCCAGCTGCGCAATATGTGGATACATAACGTTAAAGCAGGAAGTACTGCTCTGTGTCTGACTGTGTACGCTGTCGCCCATTTTCTCTCGGACTCCGAGTCCTCACAGTTTTTTCCGCCTTTTTCAAATGAACAACACAGCCGCACAGCGCTCTACTGGATAAACAAACCGCATCAGTTCCGTCATCGCCATGTCTCGAGCGCCTCAACCAAATATTCGAATGCACGGTTTTTTGCATTCGAATGTGCATTTTTTTTGTAAATTCGACGAATATTCGAAATTCGAGCTTTTATTTGACAGCCCCAGTGCAGATACACTCGTGATGTGTGATTCACAGCTCCGAACATTATAAAGAGAGTGTTCTTTGATTGCTAATCTAGCATCGAATCACAATTTAAATAACAGATTTGTTTCATGCTACTAAAAGAAATGATGTGAAGTTGATCGTTTAGTCACTGGCTTGATTCACTGATGCATAAACGATTTAGAAAGAAAGTCTGTGTGAACTTGAATGATTAGCTACACATCAGAAATCACTGATCACAGATCAGGCATTAAAGAACACTGTTACTCACTGTTTGTGGCGGTGCTGTCGAATCCATATGGTAAAAGTCTGTTTGTAAAGCCTGTGCTGACATCACGACTGATAAACTGAATCCATTTTCTGCAAATTCTCTGGGCGGGCAAAGCATAGGAAGGGGGGGGGGGGGTGTAACGTTTCCCCGAAGATTCCAGATCGGCTCGTCTGAGCTCTCATTTTCTCAAAGGCAGAGCAGGACACCCAGAACTCGGTTTACACCAATCAAAATTTCTAGCCACATACAGACTAGGGGAACTCATATTAATGTTAAAAAACCTCATACAATGAAAATGTCATGCCATTTAAAGAATTTAAAATTATAATTTTTTTCAATAAAAAGCCATTCTTTGTCATTCACTGTTGTATTGTGGCTTTTTGAAAAAAAAAAATGAAGTATCGGTTCAGGCACTGTTTAGGCACAGTTTTAAAAGTATCAGGTTGGCACCGGTATCGAAAAAACAAACGATACCCAACCCTAGCCTCCACTCACTCACACAAGTTCAGAGATCCACTCTGTCAACTTTTACTCAAGTTTCTGTAGTAAACGCTGCACAAAGGTATCGATCTGTACAACGTCGGACACAAAATGGCAATGAATATGATTAGTCTGATTCTTCTGATTTTTTTTTTTTTACTTCAAAACCATATTTAATTTCATGAACACTTGTTGTCATAACATTTACATAGTATGACTAGATCTGTATGCATTTTAAAAAAGAGGCTCTTGTATTTTGATAAAGGGGTTTCTCACAAGGGGATCATCATATTTGGGTGTCTTTGGCATGTCATTGTATGGCATTAAGATATGGGAGCATAATACTTGGAAGTTATGCATAATATATAACATAAGTTTTACATGGAAGACTCAAATGTCATGTCACTCATTACCCATAGATCTAGCCAATCATCACTCAACATCTGGAGTATATAAGTTCTGTTTGATCTTGTATCCTGTACATGGCTGTTAAAGCTCTACAGGCAAAAAGTATTATTATAATGGAAGCTTCACACTTTTAATGAATTGTATTAGCAATATTGGCTCTTCGATAATACAAAGTGACAATAAAATCACCTGAAAAATATCTACAGCACGAAACTATTTGTGAACGTGAAATGGACTTGAATTGATTGAAGAGTGTAATATGAGGTATTTTTTGGTTTGGACTGGAAACAGAGCTCCTCTTGTATGCATATTAACAGCAGATTTAGAAGATGAGTTGGCGATGAGGCCAGCTGTGTTGTTATGGCCTGGTGCTATAGTGCCGATCCAGAGGGTTTTAGTTGGCAGTGGCAGTGTACTGTGAAGGTTGGCACTGGCAAACCGCACCAAATGGGTTCGGTGCCGCCTAAGTCATTCATTTCCAATTGGTCGAAGCGGTTCTCTAGAAAAAAGTCCTGAATGGTGTAGCATATGGGTGGTGAGAGGCAGCAGGCTGGAGAAAGAGTTGTTTTATCAATTGTGCATCTAATTGTTTTATTCATAGAAACACATTAAGCTCAGTACACTTAATTGAATAATGGATGTCCCTGCATCACTGCAGCTATTTCACCGCCGCTCAAATCAGCTCTCGGTTAGCAAGACTACTGAATTTGAACTCCTCTCATGCCTTTTGTGTTTTACCTGCTGTCTGCTGCGATCCAGAGACGAGCTGTGTTAGGAAAGTCCGCCATGAGCCGAGGCCACGTGAGTGACAGGCTCTTATCAGCGGGCCAGCTGGCTGATGAGAGTTCAGTGAGGGTCAGCGTGAATTAAAGAGCACCTAATTAAAATGTCCCGAGTACAAGCCCGCTGCTGCTTCGTTTATCTCCTCACGCAGCCGCTGACGGAGATATGTGCTACAAATAAAGGGGCGCCACAGTATAACTTCCAAGTTCAACAGCATGTGATAGCCGATGCATTGAACTCCCTCCGCTGTTTGTGTGTTTCGGACTTGAATAATGCTGAAGTCTCATTGTCCACTGCTGTGACCTTTCCCCTCTCCCTCTTATTCACAGGATAGGTAGAGCTGTGCTTTCGAGTGTTGTACCCCTTTGAGTCTTTGAAATAATTAGCCTTCTGCTTCTCAGGGTTTTTGAGGTCCAGTTAACAAACTTCTGTTTTTTCTTCCCATCCTTGACAGCTTTCAGCCATGAGGATCAGCTTATGTTGTCATTTTCCCATACTTGTAATGAGAAGCGTTTATAAACCATCTGTTGGCTATGAAAAGAAGCTTGATGGTTTATCGTTTGAAAATTAAGATATTACGAAAATTTTTGTAATTTTACAGTTGTACTACTGTTAGCAAATATTATTAATATTATTTTATTATAAATACTGTTTATTATACAAGGAATGTAAGAATTTGCTCCCAGTTGACTTGGCTAAATTAACATTAACACTATTTATAGAAAGAGTAGTTGTTTGGCACTTTCTGCAGATCGCTTTTTGACATTTACCATTGATTCTGGGTGTTTACTAGGGGTGTAACGGTACACGTATTCGTACCGAACTGTTTCGGTACAGGGCTTTTGGTTCGGTGCACACGTGAACAATTTTAAAATAAGATTTAGAAGTTATTGCAAAAACTGCCTTATGTGAAATTTACATGTTGGTGTACTATGTTATTTGAGTGTTGATTATTATACCTAAAAAATAAATAATTTAGGCTAATAGTTTGGGCTCTGTTGTTAACCTTTTAATATTCATGTGCAAGTAAGGAAGTCAAGTCAAGTCAACTTTATTTATATAGCGCTTTTAACAATGCAGATTGTTTTAAAGCAGTTTTACAGTGTTAAACAGGAAAATAATGCAACATAATTTTTTTCAGCCTTATAGCCATTCTGGAGAAAACGGTGATGTCATCAGTTCATTTCAATTATCATATAGTGACAGTGTGGGCTTTAGATCAGTAATTAGATCAGTAATTCAGTTTATATGGTTAATTTAGTTTAATAATTAGATTTATTTGGATATTTAGTTGAAACATTTAGAACAATTTAGTGTACCCAACTGAGCAAGCCAAGCCAGAGGCAACAGTGGCAAGGAAACCAAAACCCCATCAGGTGACCTAATGGAGAAAAATAAACCTTGTGAGAAACCAGGCTCAGTCGGGGTACCAGTTCTCCTCTGGCCAATTAACAAGCAGTGTATGATTATTATCCTGGCAACTTTACAGGTCAGAGGTCATAATAGATTGTAATATTCGAAGGATTGGAGTCATCACACTGGAGACGGTTTTATTGAGGATGCCGTGTCGACGATGCAATTTCAGGGGGAGTCTAATTGACACGGTCTCTGCAGACACTTCAGAGTCATGCGTTGGTCTTCTCTGGGCGCAGGTCCATCATCTGATCTGGATACGGCCCGGATCCGGCTGACTGCAGTAAACCTTGGGATAAAACAGAGAGACTATCATTAGCGTAGATGCCATTCTTCTGATGATGTAACGAGTACATCAGGTGTTATGGGAAGTGTTCCCGGTTCCGGATGACCTAGTTAATGCAGCCTAACAATCAATTCATTGAAAAAGTGTTTTTTGTGTATGCCACAGAAAAGAGATGTGTTTTTAGTCTAGATTTAAACTGACAGAGTGTGTCTGCTTCCCGAACAATGTTAGGAAGACTGTTCCAGAGTTTAGGTGCTAAATAGGAAAAGGATCGACCGCCTGCAGTTGATTTGGATATTCTCAGTATTATCAACTGGCCAGAATTTTGAGACCGCAGTAGACGTGATGGAGTATAATATGTTAAGAGCTCGCTCAAGTACTGGGGAGCTAAAACATTTAGTGCTTTGTAAGTAATAAGCAAGATTTTAAAATGTATGCAATGTTTAATAGGGAGCCAGTGCAATGTTGACAGAACTGGGCTAATATGGTCACTTTCTGGTTCTAGTAAGAACTCGAGCTGCTGCGTTTTGGACCAGCTGGAGTTTGTTTATTAAGCGAGCAGGGCAACCACCCAGTAGAGCATTACAATAATCTAACAAATGCTGCATTGAGAGCATGTGCCGTAATTTAGATATATTTTTAAGATGGTAGAATGCAATTTTACAGACGCTAGAAACGTGGCTTTCAAACGAAAGATTGGTATCAAAGAGCACAGCCAGGTTCCTCACTGACCACGAGGACTTGACAGAGCAGCCATCAAGCGTTAGACAGTATTCTAGGTTACTACTTGTGGAGATTTTTTGTCCAATAATTTTTGTTTAATTTTTTTTTTAATTGAGTTCTAGGAAATTACTGGTCATCCAATGTTTTATATCAGCTATGCATTCCGTTAATCTTGTGAATTGGTAAGTTTCTTCAGGGCGTGAAACTTTTACTTTGTTTTTATCTTTCACACAGACTTTAATTGTAATTTCTGACATTTAAAAGGAACTGATGACGGATTCATGAGTAACTTGATGTTAGTTTAGCAGCATTTTACTTTGAAGTTAATCAAAGGTCATCATATAAAATGTTACCACAAATGTACCATTTTATTTTTTTTGTATTTTCATTGTATAATTATTATTTTTTAATATTAATATGGGTTTGTTTTATGCGCATTACCCTTTTGAATAGGTGAACGCCTTTAATTTCTTAGTGTCTTAACATTGTGCCATGCTAAGACACCACATCTATTTATTTATTTATTTGTTGGGTTAGGTAGTAAATGGCTATTACTTTTGCTCATACTTATTTGAACAAGCTTTTAATCAACCCATCACAAGGTTTTTTTTTTTTTTGCTACAGACATGAATAATAGCACAGATTATGGGGCTTTTGTTGTGATATTATATTTATAAACAATCAAACATAACATTTTTGCCTGGGTGGTGATTAAACTTATGTTAAAATCCTCATAGTATTGGATTTGTTAGCAATTACCTAGCCACCGAATAGCATCACACTAAGAGTACATGTACACGACAACAATGTACTAAAAACAGAAAAGTTTTTCCTTTGCGTCTCTCACATGCAGACAACAATGTTATCAAATTATTAAAAATGCTGTATTATGCTGCCAGGCCAGTAGTTGGCAATGTCACTTGGTAAAGAAGAACTACGCGACTGAACACGTAAAATGCATGCGCATGACTTCATCGTTTTTACAAATTCAAATTACAAATTGGTTTTCAAAAACTTGCACTTTGAAACCTGTTTTCAAAGGTTTGCACTTTCATGCCCCCAAAATGACGTTGTTGTGTAAATGAACGGCCAAAATGCCTACACATTTTTTATTTTTTTTAAATAATATTGCAATTGCGATTTTATTTGCGATTTTGGCAAATGTTTTTTGCTTTTTCAAACATGCTACATTCTAAATGTATTCAGTGCACAAAAAGTGCATAACAAAACATTTCACAATGAAATAACAGTATTAACAGCTTAATAAACAAAACTGTAATAAACTGTCTTTAAAACAGACAACATAAAATAAATTACGTTTAACTAACCTAAATTCTAGTCATAACAATAAAAAAACTTCAAAACCTTTAAACTCATATATGGCTCCATCGTTCTGCTGAACCACATATCTGTGGTCCAGCTATTAAATAATAGACTGGTCGAATTTTTGGATCCATGTAATGCGTACATATGCATAATTTACTGTTATTACTATGGTAAGTAAATGTAACATATGTAACAAGGACACTGTCAAATAAAGTGTTACACAACCCCCTAACATCATGGCAGTTTTTCAGGAACCGAGTGACCGTCTGACACTCCAAGGGCACAAATTGATAACTCTAATTTTACAGTGAACAAACTAGCTCAGGCCTCAAATAGATCATTTTACATCACCTCTTAAAGTATGATTACCTGACACTTGCTTCAGAAATCCATAAATCTGGATTTGTTCCATTGCATTATGACTTTGCCGGTGTCCGAAGAGGGGTGGATCACAAAGCCAGAGGCGACAGGTGCAATAGCTCACGGAAGACAGGTCATGAAGTGAAGAAATGAGAGCGCCGCATCCCACAGCAGATGATCAGTCGTCAATAAGTTTACTGCATCCTGATGCTCCAGCCCTTCCCTCCACTTTGCATGCACCTCCCAGCTTCTCTTTTAACACAAAAGTACACTAGCAAGGGTCACAAGATGATCAAGTTCTGATGTATTGCTCTCCATCCTCAGACTGTCTGGTTTTTGTTTAAACATAATATTAGCTTCTCATTTTCTTAAGCTGCTCCCACAACACCTTCCTTATCATCCGCTCTTAATGACTCGCATGAGAAATCTCGACGTGCAAAATGAAACCCCACAAGCTCGTGTTTTTCACCCACCCTTCCACCCCGGCTCTCGACAAAAGCTCATAACATGCATGACTTCTGTGGAGACAAAATGCATTTTTCCCATTTTCAACCGAAACGTCCCTCCCTATCTTGGCTGCAATGATCAAATACCTTTATGTCTTCCATATTCTTTCGTTCACATTATCAAATTGAGTAAGTCAATCTAATAGGCACATGGGGAAGTGTGGTGACACTGCAATCAGATTAGAGGCGCAGCAGGGAGTGGAACCGGAGAATCTAATATTGCTTTGTGTGGAGCGTTCGGGGCCTGGGTAATGCATCTCTCAGAGACCCGTGGCCCAGATGAGAGACGTGCCAGCCTGCAGAGCTGCAGTGTCCTTGGAGGAGAAATTTTCGGCATAACAGAAAGTGAGGTGTTATCCTGTATATACGCCATGCCAGTGTGTTTCAGGCATTGGTCTGTTGGGAAAGACCGTTCATAACAGCAGATTCAGATTTATTATGGTATTAACATGTAGCATGTGGGAGACCATATAGGACAGAGCTATTCCCCCTATACTATTGGAGGCGTAAATTCAGACTTCACATAAAATGACACTTCTGCATTATGAAGATGTTATGTTCGACAGTACTGCTGTGAAACTACATAAAAACATCTGTTGCTTAATTTGAAACAATCATGGGACTTGTATCTCTTTGTGTGTTTGTTGGGAGACCATCTTTGGTCAATGTGCTACGCCTCTTGCTATTTGAAAACATTTATACACCCCTCCATGGTTCCTCCTCTAGGCATGTACCCATATGGGTAGATGCCCTGGTTTTGCTGGGATTTACTCCCTTAGGGATATTTTACCATACCCTCATGATTCGGTGTGTCTTTTTATTAATCACCAGGTCAATACAAACAGGTAGTTGCTATTTGTGTGTGTGATAAACTGAGATAAATGGTCAAGTATACAGTGGTCATCATACTGCAAAAATATTTAACTGCAGAATGCAGTGATTGACCAGTCATAATCAAGTATTCCAGAGAGCCACGGAATAATCAGAAATATTTAAAGGGTCTTGCCTTTGGACTAATCCTAATTTATTCAACTTTTAGCCTGTGTAGTGCACCATTTCTCCTCAGTGAGTGTGTGAGAGAGAAACAGAGAGAACAAAATGTCAGTATGGAAAGATCTGTGTTGAATTTGGCTGAGGTGGCATGAGGGCTGCCATCATGTTTGGCTTAACTCCTCTTTACCCACACAGTGGCGCCTACATTAATCACAGCAGGGGTCTGAGACTCAGTTCACATGCCATAGTATTTTAGGGCCAGGAGACAGTGTGAGAGAGAGATAGCTGGCCATCCAGCCAAACAGATTGACAAACCAACAGACGACAGCAGCCAGAGCAAATAAGAGGAGAGCTGGAGCTCCGGTGGGAATGTGGGACAGTGAGGGGCGAGCTCAGCTCAGACCCGCAGTGCATCTGTGTACTCCGCTGATCTAGATTAGTTTAGTGGCAGATCAGTTGGACAGAGCTGAATGCTCTGAAATGCTGGAGCTCCTGTGTGTTGCAGGAAATGGCCCTGCTGTTAGTAGCAATGCAGTGACCCCACAGTGAATGTCTCTGTTGTGATGGATGGGGCGAAACTAAGCCCTGTCTAAAACGCACTTACATTTTAAAATCACATAAAAGCATTGTAACAGTATTCTTATTTACTGTATTTCTGAGGAAATAGATACATTTTAGAAAAACTCATTGATTGGTAGTCTCAGCATTCTGTTTACAGACATCTGATATATAGAGTGGTGCAGGTATGACATCACTTTGTAGGTCAAGACTCGGAAGCGAGTTAGCATTTTAGAACTTCCGGTTCCCTCGTCCTAAAGTCAATGGGTTTTTTGAATGGGGTTTTGGTTAAATAGCTGGAATAAGGTCTGTGGTGAACACAAGCTCAAGACACTTTCACGTTTTATTCTACAACATAAAATACACCAGTATTACCCCACTCACAATTTTTTTGAAGCTGTTACGTGTCTTGATAAAGGTGGTTGCTAACAAGTGCCTTGATGGGACTATAGAGGCAATCGAGGAGATTAGACGTCATCACGACGAACAGGTAAGTTCAGTCCTCTTTTACAGCCTCATGCTTATAATTGTGCTCTTATAATCTATTCTAACCAAGTGACAACCTCTTGTAGTTTCTCTTGAAGCCAATACGGAAGTGACTTAACCTGCAATTCATCGACTGGCCGCTAGGGACAGGCTCCAGAAGGGAGCAGAATCTCATTGAGCCCCATGTTAAAATGCCCAACTTTACGGCAGACAAAAACATGTTTACAGCCTGGTACAAATTGTGGTTTTGGTTTATACGGCTAATTTTGCACTTCATGACAAATGTGAGGGGGGTGATTTTTTTTTAAAACTAATTTGTTTACATTTTATAAAGCGTTAAAGTTCTGCATAATAAAGGGTGTGGCCACTTTGAGTGACAGGTGGATAGCCATTTATCTGCTGTTTGTTAGTCATCGTGTCACCTCAGCTCCGCCCACATCCCACCTCTTTGCCCATTTTCTGTTATCCGGGAATGACGCGCGATGACGCACTGCCAAGATTGCAACGGCCAGCTCGTCCCTACTTTACGCTTTAAAACTGCTCTTCAGTATCCTATGGGTGACGTCACGGACACTACGTCCATATTTTTTTTTACAGTCTATGATTCTAACTCTATGTCTTGAGATAAAACTAAAAGAGTTGTCGGAAGCTTAGTGATGGTGACGTTGGAATCACGGGACCATGTTGTAGTCCGTTTATAGCCTACTTTTAGCTTTTAGCTTTTTACTTCTGGCTACTGCATTTAGGCTTGTTCATCTGTGATAATTATCTTGATGGACAAACCTTGTACGTATCATAAACTTGTGTTGATCACAGAGCTTGTTTTTGTGATAATCCAAAAGCCTATGGTAAAATCCTATTGTTTTTTTCTTGAGGGAACCAGTGCGTTAGAAAGTGACGTCATACCTGCACAACTCTATTATGTACACTCTAAAACTGTGGACTGCACAATGATTTTTCAATGTTGTGCAGTAAATAAAGATTATTTCTTACATAAGAGTACATTGCACATGAAACTACTATTTCAGTGTTTCTAGTTTTTCAGTCTTTGTACTTTTAAAAACTTCACATTTAATTCAGTGTGTAACTTGGCATTTCTTTATAATTAATTGTGACATTTGCAAGCAATTTCTGAGTGAAAATTTTCAGAGTAGTCCAATTCATCATAAAACAGCGTTTTTAGCGTTTTTAGAGAAACATACTGCCTGATCAGTGTAGTCCGATTCACAAGGTAATGACTCTTATTTGTCAGTTCTTTTAATGAAACATTCAAAAAGATTCACAAACACATTTTCGGACCTCAAAACCATTCACTGCTTAATCCATATGAGGGAGAAGGAACAGCGTTGATTCTTTATAGCCTACAGCTCCTTTTTTCCCTAATGATATTTGTCAGTTTACTTTAATGTGCTTTTCTAAAAGGTAAAAGAATAGAAGAATATTAGTTTCTTAGAAATGCATTGCTATGCTTGGTTATATAATTATTCTTATATTGAATTTGAAAATCCTGTACCTTTGTAATTGCTTCCGTTTGCTGCTGTGTCTGTTTTGTTTTTTGTTCAGAAAGTGATTCATCTTAAAAGAATGAACAGTGTTTGTTAGAGGGAAGTATGGAGAAGATTATGCCCTTTCATTCAAGTGATAAATGCTTCCTGGCAAAACATCCTTCTTCTTTTAGGAATGTGTAACAGGGAAGTGATTGCAAGATTCGCAGGAAATCCTTGGTATTAATTCGTATAGAATGTGCTCAGAGCTGGCTTCTCTCACCAGGCACTGCAAGACAATGGAACAATGGAACAATTCTTAAATACATACCCAGTTACAACTTTCACTTTGCTTTTTTTGTTCATTTCTGAATTATAGTGGTTGAATCGGAATACTGTAATAGCTTCTTATTTGGATGAATCATGCACAATGCATAACATTTCTTCAAAAAACAAATTGAACGCACAGTAATTCAGTGCTGGTGCATTTCTTTTCAGCAAGTAAGACATTCCCATATGGCCCATATGTTTTAAAAAATAAATACACAGCAGTCACAATATGGGATGAATTCCAAAGCACAGAAAAGACATCCAACCAATATATTATATTTTAGTTTTTACATCAGATTTTCTCTCTTCTTTTGTAGCCCTTACAAGTGAACATAATGAGATCTCCTTTTGACCCTGGAACATTAGTTTCAAAAATCTGCCACATAAGGGATGTCCGAGGAAATGAATGCTGCATTATTTATGTGCTACGGCACTGAATTTATGATACAGTAACACGGTCGCACAGTCATCTTTTGTCTTCCTTAATTCCTGACTGTCATATGGAGCTCTATAATATATATGTTGAAGCAGAAGCCTCCCTATGGCAGTGTATACACTTCTTTTATAGGTGCTGAGAAGCTACAAGGATATCACACTGCAAAGATGTGCAATTATTTTATGGGTTGCTTTGTCCTCCTGCCAGGAACTAGCAGCATCTGGCCGTGTCAGCAGTTCTGTGTTCTCTTAGACATAAAACGGCCTGAACTTTACGCCTTGAACCGGAAGCTGGTTTGGTAGGTTACACGGTTTTCCTTTCAAGTTCAGTTCTGTTCTTTTTAATGCTGACTCAAAGTAGTATTTTTAATTTCAGAACTTACTTTGAAGCTTATCGCTGGAGAAGTGTCTCTGTTAAACTGGGTTAACTGTACAGACACCCTTTTGCTAAAACGAACATTTACTACAGCGAACAGTGATTTCTCGAGTAGATAAATCTGGCTGCTTTATCAGTTCAAACACATTTAACTGATAAATCTGAAAGAGTGTCACGTGGTGCTCTGCTTCGTTCTGGCAGATGGAAAATAATAGATCAGCATAATGTTGAATCAGGTGCAATATTAAATTCCAGAATGAGCTTCCAGGGCAATAAATAATTTCTTTTCATGATCTTTAAAATGTGTTTCTCGAAATGTGAGTCAACTCAACTCTCTGAAGTCTATTGAAGTGGTGTTTTAATAAGACAAACAGCAAAATAAACCTTAGTTGATTAACATTTTAGTGATGAAAGGCTTTGATTTGATTGAAATTTAATACGATTAAAAGGAATAGTTAGTTCCAAAATTAAATATTTTGTCATTTACTCACCCTCATGTTGTGAAGGATCTGGGATGTTTTTCTCTCACATTCACCAGGGCTGCATTTATTGGATCACAAAACAGTAATATTGGTGGTGGTGAAGGAGATTCCCCCCTTTTATATGTAAAGCGCTTTGAGTACCCAGAAAAGAGCTAAATAAATGTAACAAAATATTATTATTATATTATTACAATTCAAATGACTGTTTTCTATTTTAATATATATATTTTTAAATGTAATTTATCACTTAAATTATTTTCAGCAGCCTTTAGTGTCAAATTGTTTTGAGCTTTGGTGCTCAAGAAACACTTATTTTATCAGTTGAAAAAATACAATGTATGTTTTAGAGTTTAGTAATGTCTTAAAGGGTTAGTTCACCCAAAAATTAAAATAATCCCATAATTTACTCACCCTCAAGTCATCCTAGGTGTATATGACTTCTTCTTTCAGCCAAACACTATCAGAGTTATATTAAATAATATCCTGGCTCTTCCAAGCTTTATAATGGTAGTGAATTGTACCCTAGATTTTGAAGCCCAAAAAGCACATCCATCCATCATAAAAGTAATCCATATGGCTCCAGGGAGTTAATAAAGGCCTTCTGAAGTGAAGCAATGCATTTTTGTAAGAAAATATACATAATTATAAGTTCCGCGAGTTCATAAGAGAGTCGAGTTCTGGCGTATGACGTAGGACTTAGGCATAACGTAAACTCGGTTCAAAAAAATAGGGTTAGGCAACAAACTCGAGCTCCTCTGACATTTCTCTTTAAAACTTCTAATTTTAGACTTCTAATTTATGATTGGTGTTTTGTTGTGCTCTATTCTCTGTGCTTCCGCGTTATGTCATACATCAGGTCAGAGTTCACTCTTCCGCCGGAACCAGACTCGCATACGGATGTTACCGGAAGACAGTATTTCTAGTTTAGAAAGTTATAAATATGGATATTTTTCTTACAAAAACGCATCGCTTCGCTTCAAAAACATTTTATTAACCCCCTGGAGCCGTATGGATTATTTTTTATGATGAATGGATGTGTTTTTTTTTTCAAAATCAGTTACTATTCACTCCCAATATGAAAAAATATTTTTTTTAATATAACTCCGATTGTGTTTGGCTGAAAGAAGAAAGTCATATACACCTAGGATGGCTTGAGGGTGTGTGGGATGAATTACATTTTTGGGTGAACTAACCCTTTAAATTTCACTCAGTCCCTCACATAAAGCCATTGTTTGGCTTTAAATGTATTGCATGAGTCATATGTACCACTTTTATGGAGCTTTTGTAGTCTTTTTGGAGCCCTTTTTTATGGACGTTCAAAGAGCTTTTACAGAAACCTCCTTTTATATTCCACAACAACTAGCAGCATACGGATTTGGAGCAACATGAGGGTAAATAATGACAGAATTTCCATGTCTGGGTGAATTATTCCTTTACAGATTTTTGCTTTCAAATCGTACCAGTATCTAAGGCCATGCTGAGTACAGTTTGCTTCTGGTTCTTAAAAAGACTAATTAATTAGGTCTCAAATAGTGATGTAGATCTTTTAACCTCATGATTCATGATCCAATTGCACATTTAAAGCATCACCGAAAGCAACAGAAAACTGAGGCATCAATGGTCAAAATGGACTGCGGGGCAGACATTGCCTAATGGTTAGAGAGTAAGACTTTTCTTGTGTTGCAGTCCACAATGCAACTCTTTATAACCGCTAAATGTGTTTTTAAATGGTAAAACAAATGAATGTGGCCAAACAAACTGTTTACATGCAAAAACAAACAAACAAATGCTTTGCAGAAGCACTCCCACATAATGTGTAAGCTCACGTATTTGAAGTCGGACTTCAAATAAACGCCTTGCACCGCTTGCAACATGGTTTCCCACACAAACTGTTTGGCTTCTCTTTAGATCAGGATACAGTTGCATTCCCGGGTGGGGTGGCTGCAAAATAACGAAAGGAAGGGAAAATGCAAATGCCTGGAGAACAGTGCAAAGGGGCAAGGCTGCCGTTTGCTGCAGTGCTCTGCGCTGCATTTTTGAGGTATATCGGCAGCATTCGTGAGGTGAAAATGTTTACATAATCAAACGGTTTACCCTTCAGCATTTAAAATAAATCAGCTGCAGAAAACCCCGTTAGTTTTTCATTGCAAACTAAGTGAAATCATGATTATTTTTTCTGCGGTGAAGCTCCAGTTCATTTGAGTCTGTTTCTAAGCTTATTGAAAGGATGAGGGTTTTAATTAACCACTAGTGATTCTTTTGTTGAGGTCTATCCATGGAATGTTTGGTGTTTTGTTTGGTGGGTTTTGTGTGAGGTTCTGACAAGAGGCAATTTATTTTATTTAGCTTAGCCTTCTTTAAGATTCTGCTTCTTTCTCAAAAGACTTTGCTCATTTGCACATTAGCCTTTGAAAAAAATTATTTCACATCTAAAGTATTTCTTACACTGAAATTAAAAACCAATATTTAACATAGATTGCCCATACAGCACCGTCTGCTGTAATAGGTTTATTTTTTATTGAAATATACATGAAATAAGCATTTAAGAACTTGACTTGTATGTGCATTGGTCATTGGACTGTGCCTGAGCAGATGTAAATGTTGATTTCTTCTGGAATGGATATCACAATGCATGTAAAAAATAATGTAGTATTATTTTATATCCCTCTCACTTGGAGAAAGAGCTCATGATCTGTGCAAATCGATGAATGAAATGGTATCAGACAATACAGCCATGCAAAGTGTCCCTAAAGAAACCAGTCAAGCCTGGAGACATCTAGATCCATAAAAAAAAGAATGTTATTAACAATTTGTAGATACACACGATATCTGTTTGTATATTTGACTTTTACATCACATGGACGTCTGTGTATGTACCTGTTTACCATGGGGAGGTAATGGCACCAGGGTGAATTATGGGATGACGACAAGCTGGTGGAGGGAGTGTGATGCTCTGGGCAATGTTCTGGGAAACCCTGGGTCCTGCCATTCATGTTGACATAATTTGACATGTGCCACCTGCCTAAACATTATTGTAGACCAAGTGTACTCCATGACAATGATGTTCCCTGATGGCAGAGGCTTCTTTCAACAGGATAATACACCCTGCCACTGCACACATTGTTCAGGAATGGTTTGAGGAACATGATAAAGAGTTTAAGGTGTTACCTTCCCCAGATTTTGATCCAATTAAGCATCTTCTGTGGGATGTGCTCGACCAAGTTCGATCCACTGCGACTTGACCACAGAACACCTGGGTCTTGTAGAGTTCATTCCTTGTCGGGTCAGCTCTGTTTTGGCAGCACGCAGAGGACTAACAGCATATTAGGCAGGTCAACATCATGCTTTGGCTCATCTATATATAATCATATCTTTAGAAATGATCTGATGAAAACTACCACAGACAGCTAACTCTGAGTTCACCTCTTCAATTGTTGCATAATGCCTGTTTTATCAGCAGTGATTAGTAAATTGTTTTGACAACATTATTAGTCCATGACTCATGTCGTTTCAGCTGTATTTAAAGGGTAATGACACTGCATGATAGATGCAGCAATGATATTATGTTCAGCATTAAAAGCTGTGAACCAGGCATTTTGTGAATCATATTGACCTGTTGTATGTCAAGCAGACTCTAATATGATCAGCACATTGTAATATCAGCCACGACTGCAGATTTCTGGGCTGAAAATAGCATACTCATGGTTATCTCAGACATTCACAACATGAAAGATCAGGAATAGATGAAATCGCTGCATCTTAATTTAAATGTTTTAATATTGAGGAAATACTGCCCCGAAATGTCAGTGTATCACCCAGAGTAGAATTGTATTTCAAGGCAATATATACTGTGTTTGACCCCCTCTCGCCTTCAGAACTGCCTTAATTCTACGTGGCATTGATTCAACAAGGTGCTGAAAGCATTCTTTAGAAATGTTGGCCCATATTGATAGGATAGCATCTTGCAGTTGATGGAGATTTGTGTTTGATGTTCCACCACATCCCAAAGATGCTCTATTGGGTTGAGATCTGGTGACTGTGGGGGCCATTTTAGTACAGTGAACTCATTGTCATGTTCAAGAAACCAATTTGAAATGATTCAAGCTTTGTGACATGCTGCATTATCCTGCAGGAAGTGGCCATCAGAGGATGGGTACATGGTGGTCATAAAGGGATGGACATGGTCAGAAACAATGCTCAGGTAGGCCGTGGCATTTAAACGATGCCCAATTGGCACTAAGGGGCCTAAAGTGTGCCAAGAAAACCAAGAAAAGTCCCCCACACCATTACACCACCAGCAGCAGCCTGCACAGTGGTAACAAGGCATGATGGATCCATGTTCTCATTCTGTTTACGCCAAATTCTGACTCTACCATCTGAATGTCTCAACAGAAATCGAGACTCATCAGACCAGGCAACATTTTTCCAGTCTTCAACTGTCCAATTTTGGTGAGCTTGTGCAAATTGTAGCCTCTTTTTCCTATTTGTAGTGGAGATGAGTGGTACCCGGTGGGGTCTTCTGCTGTTGTAGCCCATCCGCCTCAAGGTTGTGCGTGTTGTGGCTTCACAAATGCCTTGCTGCATAGCTCGGTTGTAACGAGTGGTTATTTCAGTCAAAGTTGCTCTTCTATCAGCTTCGACCCATTCTCCTCTGACCTCTAGCATCAACAAGGCATTTTCGTCCACAGGGCTGCCGCATACTGGATGTTTTTCCCTTTTCACACCATTCTTTGTAAACCCTAGAAATGGTTGTGTGTGAAAATCCCAGTAACTGAGCAGATTGTGAAATACTCAGACCGGCCCGTCTGGCACCAACAACCATGCCACGCTCAAAATTGCTTAAATCACCTTTCTTTCCCATTCTGACATTCAGTTTGGAGTTCAGGAGATTGTCTTGACCAGGACCACACCCCTAAATGCATTGAAGCAACTGCCATGTGATTGGTTGATTAGATAATTGCATTAATGAGAAATTGAACAGGTGTTCCTAATAATCCTTTAGTTGAGTGTATATATATATATATATATATATATATATATATATATAATTTTTTATTTTTTTTACCTCTTTTCATAGTATACACCGATCAGGCATTACATTATAATCACCTTCTTAATATTGTGTTGGTCCCCCTTTTGCTGCCAATGCCAAACCAGATCTACATCCCACAGATGCTCGATTGGATTGAGATCTGGGGAATTTGGAGGCCAAGTCAACACCTCAAACTCATTGTTGTGCTCCTCAAACCATTCCTGAACCATTTTTGCTTTGTGGCAGGGCGCATTATCCTGCTGAAAGTGGCCACAGTCACCAGGGAATACCGTTTCCATGAAAGGGCGTACATGGTCTGCAACAATGCTTAGGTAGGTGGTACGTTTCGAAGTAACATCCATACATGGGCACCCTGACTGGTCTGTGGCTATGCAGCCCCATACGCAACAAACTGTGAAGTACTGTGTATTCTGACACCTTTCTATCAGAACCAGCATCAGACTGGGAATACCCCACAAGGATGCTAGTGAACAAAACTAAATATATTATGCATCTTGAAAGGAACCATACTGAACTCCTCAGTAAATGCAAGTATGTATGCCAAATGTCTAGTTACATTGTATGTATATTCTAGTTATGTGAATAAATGTTTAAAAATGACTGGTAGAGGAGCAGACAGTGGTCAATGAAGCATAATTCGATGTCTGGCTGGTATTGGCTTTTGTTGGCAGTAGACACCACTCAGCAACAAGGATGAAACTGAAAACAAAAAAACTGAAAACAAATGTGCTAATGTTGGTGTGACTGAACATACAGTAACTACAAGTTTCAGAGATTACGCCTGGCTAACATGCATTTCAGACTGAATGCTCTATTGTAACTCAATCCTGCAATTATAATTGCCATCATATTTTATCTTTTGATGACTGGGTTGTTCCCAGCAGATCATAAACCATAACATGTGCAATGATATTTCAGCCTCTGAATTTTCTGACATTCTGCAGGCGATTACACGCTGTTTAGGGAACTCTGTAATCAGCCCTTACATCAACTGCCGGAGCGTGATTGAGCTGATGAAATTGGTTTACACGAGCATAGCTCTAAGTAGTAAGCTGTAATCTATGTGATATATCTGTTAGCATTTGATTGATGGTGCCATTGCACACAACATGGTTGAATTAGTGCAAGTGAATCACCCCACAAATGAAACGAACATGTCAAAACAAAACAAGTGATATTCCTAGAATTGTTGGGATTGTTCACCCAAAAATGAAAATTCTGTCACCATTTACTCACCCTCATGCTGTTCCAAACCCATATAATTTACTTCCATTAGAGGAACACAGAAAGAGACATTTTGGAAAAAAATGAGTTATCCAGTAGGAATGTCACAGTTAGGATATTTTCTCATCTGCAACACTGGTATAAACACGCTCACTTTTCACTTTCGCGTTTGAATTCGCGATCACTTCTTACATCACAAACTACCTTGTAACCAATAACGTCAACGTGCGGTCGGGCTTTAGCATATCATCATTACAATGCTGTGAAGCAGGGGAACTCAAGAGAAGCCAGGTTATCCTGTTATATTTTTCTATTGATATGAAAAAATCGGGTACATTTAGCAATATAGCGGGTGAATTATGTATATGATGTATATTACGGTGTTATGATGAACTATGCCTTTCTCCACTGACTTTCTTTGATGTTCAGGATGCTGATTTTTAGAAGGCAGAATGAGATGCCGAACGGGAACATGATTTGTGTAACATTAGCAACACATTATTAGCTGTTTGTTAATGTAGTCATGCAAAAGGCAAATCATATTAATTTTTTTTTTTTTAATTGAAAAAAATGTGAGGATGTGAGTACTAACCCTTATGTAGTTGAATGATTCAGCAGAATGTTCAGGCTGCTCTTTTCCCCATATAAAAGAGATTGATAATCCCAACTGTTATGCTCTAAAACTAGCTAAAGAAGTTACATTTATAGTAGATCGCATGAGTATCTGTATTGCAGTTTTTATTACAGTAAATATGATTGGATTTTTATTTCAAGGCTGTTGTATTCCTTTAAGATGATCCTCAGGGATTTCTCTGAATAAAAAAAAAAAAAGAAAAGCTGTACACACTAAAGCTGAAAAATAAACAATGAAACATAATTTACATTTCTGAGAGTTATGTCCGGATGTGCATTGCCCACTGGTTTAGTCAGTCGGACTGTCTTTGATTCTGATCAAAAGACTTGAGTCAGAAAGTTGGCCGGTGAAAGTCTGAAACAAATGCAATTATAAATGCATCCCGAGTGGTGACTTTTTGAACTGAAGCAGACCTAAAACATTCAAATAGTATGGCAGACCCAAATTATGCACAATGAATTACTCACAAGCTCAACCGACTGAGTTTGATTACATCATATCGTTCAAAGAGCCCGAAAGAGTTCATTGCTTATTATCTAATTGGCCTCCTCTGACCACAGCTGTCCTTGTATTGCGATCAAGCTGGCCTGCTGTCCTTGTAATAGCGCAGGCTTCAGATACTGTAGACAAACCTTATGCATTTCAGATGTATATTGAAAGAACCCAGTTCCCTTTCGAAAGGGAACTCGCGCTGCATTAGCTGACGCTACGGGGAACGCCTCCAGCGTGACAGGTGCCTGAAATCACAATCAAAAAACGTCAATCCTATTAACCGGCAACAGCCTATGATGTCATCAAGGTGCGACCAGGAGGTATACAAGGGCGCCTTGCCAACATGACAGCATCTTTTCATCTTCAGGGACTGTTTTGCCTGTATCAAGTAAAGCGTCATCAGAAGCAATGAAGAAATGTGCCCAGAAGCAACGCCACTTCCGCAGATGTGTGGAGCCGTGTACCAGGTATCTTACGCCTGAAGATACACACACACTCTGTGTGCACTGTCTGGGTGAGGAGCATGCATGGGAAGTTCTCGAGGGAGCTTCCTGTGCAAACTGTGAGCGTTTTGAAGCCTCTCAGCCATCCTGTCCCATGTACGGGGAGCTGTTGGAGGTCATGGAACGCGATGCGGGTAGACTGCAGCTGCCTTGGTAGCGTGTGAGGAGAGAGGCCGTTCATCCGAATCGGCTGGACGACCGGTTTCTCTCCGCTTATGACCGCCCAGCACCCGGGAGTCTTCCATTTCTTCCGGATCTCCACCAGCAGATCTCGAAGGGATGGAAGAAGCCTTATTCAGCCCTTATCCATCGACATCAGCGAGCTAACTTCGAACAATCAGGGAGAACAACTAGTGTGTGAGTACTGTTTTCATTTTCCTCATTTGATCTGTAGTTCAGCTGTTACTTAGAACGTTGTCTGTTTGGTGTAGTTGGCTGTTTGTTGTAGTCTCGTTTGTTATCACTTGACCTCGTGCGAGCTAATGCGTTTCACTGGGAGTAGCCAGCTGTATTCATTAACGACACTTAATGTGAGTATAAATTGAGTAGTACTACGCGGCAGCGGAAGCGGCAGACTCTGCGCGACTCCACTCGAGCAAGGACACCGACAAGGCACTATATAGCTATATATACACTTTGTCCACTTTTGTGTTTTTGCTTGTTTTCATCTGTTAATTTCTCTGACCCGTATTCACAATGTGCTTCCAAATCTCTACTATTATCACACACACCCGTAAATCACGCTCAGTATATTCTAGACGCCGTAATCCTAATAATCTGCGTAGTATACCTATTTCCTCTGCTACATTAACGTCCATTCCAATTGGTCTCTGGAATTGCCAGTCTGCTGTAAACAAAGCAGACTTTATTTCATCTATTTCCACTCATTCACATCTCAGTCTCATGGCTCTAACTGAGACATGGATCAAACCAGAAGACACTGCCACTCCTGCGGCTCTCTCAAATAATTTCTCTTTTTCACACACCCCTCGCCCGATTGGGAACTGGTCTGCTCATCTCAAATGATTGGAAATTTGAGCCCATTCCTTCTCTATCTGGCAACTGCTCATTTGAATCGCACTCAATCACTATCACTCACCCTGCTAAAATCCATGTTGTAGTTATTGGTGTTCGTATTGCTGCCTGCCTAACAGACATTTCTGCCTGGATGAAGGAGCATCACCTGCAACTCAACCTTGCAAAGACAGAACTGCTTGTGGTCTCAGCCAACCCAGCACTTCATCATAATCTCTCCATTCAGCTAGGATCTGCAACCATTACTCCGTCCAGGACAGCCAGGAATCTTGGAGTTGTGATTGATGATCAGCTCAAATTCACTGACCACATTACTGCAACAACCCGGTCCTGCAGATTTGCATTATACAACATTAGGAAGATTAGACCCTTCCTATCAGAGCAGACCACACAACTCCTGGTCCAAGCTCTTGTTCTCTCCAGACTGGACTACTGTAATGCTCTTCTAGCGGGTCTTCCGGCATGCACTATCAAACCCTTGCAACTGATCCATAACGCAGCGGCGAGGGTGATCTTTAACGAGCCGAAGAGAGCGCACGTCACGCCTCTCTTCATCAGTCTCCATTGGCTGCCAATAGCCGCTTGCATCAAATTCAAGACACTGGTATTCGCCTTCAAAGCAACCACTGGCTCTGCACCAATATACCTAAACTCGCTTGTTCAGACGTACACACCCTCCAGGAGCTTACGTTCTGCCAGTGAACAACGCCTTGTGGTGCCATCCTAAAGAGGCATGAAATCACTCTCACTGACCTTTTCCTGGACCGCCCCCACCTGGTGGAATGACCTGCCTATCTCAATTCGAGCAGCCGACTCTGTAGCCATTTTCAAAAAACAGCTAAAGACACGTCTTTTCCAGCAGCACCTGACCAATCAAGAATAGCACTTAACATTCTATTCATTTTCTGTCTGTCTAATTTATAAAAATAAAAAATAAAAATTGTCCTGTGTGTTCTGTGTTAGATTAACTGAGACTTGTTACAGCACTTGCATACTGTAGCCTTTGACTGTTCTAGTTGCTTCTATTGCTCTCATTTGTAAGTCGCTTTGGATAAAAGCGTCTGCTAAATGACTAAATGTAAATGTAAGCAGGCTCACTTGACCTCCCCTGAGGGGGCGTTCCCGGGCTCCAGTCACTGGATGGCTAGCATGAGTTGCTAGTAGGTAGTAGGCCTCACCCGGCCTCCCTGAGGGCGAGTTCTCGGTTCCCAGTCTCTGTGGCGGTGAGCATGGAGTGCTACGAGTAGCACGTTCTGCTATCAGGTGGTAGGCGCTGGGCCTCCCTGAGATCGTTCCCCGGTCCCCAGTTTCAGTAACAGATGGTGGCATGGGTTTCTAACAGGTAGCAAGCTACACGGGGCTTCCCTGTGGGATTCGCTATGGAGTAGTAGGCCTGTAGAAGGGACTTTCATAGATTGCCTACAGCATGGTTACCTACCAGGCAGGCTTATGAGCTCCTCTCAAGTGAGAGTCTGCTGCGAGCTTACGGCCGCCTGGCGCTGATCCTATGGTTGTAGGCCCCTCGGGGCCTCCCTGGTAGGATCAGCCTGTAGGCCTTCTGGCCTTCTGAGCACGTTTTAAAGTAAGTGCTTGGTAGATCCGAGGATCGAGCGGCTGAACTCCCCTTGCTAGCAAGGGTTAGAAAGCACTTCGCTGAGCGCTGCTCTCCAGGATAACCCGTCTCTGAGGTCTGGCTGGTGGAGGACACTGCCTTTTCTGCAATACCCTAGCGGGATGTCTCATCGGAGGCGAGTACCAGAGGCTCTGTACTTTACAGACAGGGTTGGCTGTACTGACGTGTCCCATATGAGGTCACTAGGTCAGACCTCCCTGGTGGCATTCGGTGAAATCCTCCCGAATAGTGACTGGCGCAGGTTCCCTCGGGTTCCCTTGCCACGTTCCCTTAAAGGAACCCCTTCTGTTGAATGGGCTGGTTCCAGGCCTTCGAGCGGCTATGGGTAGGACCTCATATGGTATGCGAAGGTTACTTCTCAGGTTATAGCTTGGGCTTTGACCGTAGGGAGCGCTGTCACTGACAGCCTAAGGTGACCAGAAGGGGAGTGGTTCAGGCATTTCAGTTGAATTTGCTTGTCCTGACAGTTGTCACTGCCCGGTGGGCATGCACTCCCTTCGGCATGGCGGCGTGGGTATATCGTTCCCTGTAGCGTCAGCTGATGCAGTGCGAGTTCCCTTTCGAAAGGGAACGTCTCGGTTACGTATGTAACCCTAGTTCCCTGAGAACAGGGAACGAGACGCTGCGTCGCTTTGCCATGCCTCAGGGCTTGCCTGCCAAACAATCCCTTCAGACGATTAGATGCTGTCATGTTGGCAAAGTGCCCTTATATGCTTCCTGGTCGCACCTTGATGACATCATAGGCTGTTGCCGGTCAATAGGATTGATATTTTTTGATTGTGATTTCAGGCACCTGTCACGCTGGAGGCGTTCCCCGTAGCGTCAGCTGGCGCAGCGTCTCGTTCCATGTTCTCAGGGAACTAGGGTTACATACATAACCGAGACGTTTTTCAAAGCACATCATTTCACACGATAAAAAGGCTCAACATCAATATACATGCTCTTCAATGAGAAAAATGAGTGTCATTACTACTAATCCGGCATTACAACTTGATGACTCAGATATTTTGCCACTTTCAGAGAGAGAAAGAAGGAAAAAGAATGTATTAGTCATCTTTATCATGCTTTCATTAGCAGTTGTAATCCCACTAGAGGAATACGGGGCAGGGAAGAAGCCAAACCCGCCATGTTGCCAAAAGGGATTTATCCACTGACTTCATTTTCTCCATTAAAAGGCATTTAACCAGCTGCTGATTGCTGGTAAATTACTCACAAACTCTTAATTCTTCAAAAGAGTCGCAATACTTTTGGGACTCACACTCTTTGACAACTTTCAGTCTCGAGACGCCAAACTTCTCAATATCTTCGCGCAGGTCTGATGACACAGACAAGACGAGCTAATTTAGCAGACGAGCTAATTCTGTGGCTGTGCATTGTGTTTACTTAAAGGCTTAAGGTTGTGCGCTAATGCTGTCTTTTTGAATTTGATGTTCATTAATTATTGAGGTTTATGTGTAATATTATCTCAGAATTGTATAAAAAGCAGTGAAGGCAGAGCAGAACACTTTGAAGCTTATTTTGAATGTGCTGATATCATGAGAAAAGGCATGATACGAGGAGAAATGCTACTGCTGCAATTTTCGATTTGGACTGAATGTGCATATATGAGAGACTAGAGAGACATATTCAGAGGCCAGCCGCTCTCAAACACTTCTCTGATTTTCATATTGACTCAATTTTGGAAGTGAGCAGAGATATGTGATTTTTCTCATCGCTTTCCCTCAGACCCTAATAGAAAATCCTGAAAAGATCATTTCAAATGTAGGAGAATGCTGGCTGCCACCTACGGCGCGACCTGAAAGGACCCTGAATATTGAGCCTGTCTGCATATCTGCACTGCATTCGCCGCTACCCATGTGACTTGAGAACTTAACGCTTAGGCTGATATTTTAAAATCCTCCAGTGAGAAAACACACACAGTTAAATCGTGTTGCAGGTTCTCAGTCAGAGGAAAATGATGCCAAATGTTCTTCCTAAGTCCTCAGAGCGGAGGATTGAACCCATGCCCTCTGTTAGTGCGGTGCGCGAGCCAATCCCCTCACCGGCAGTGGATTCGGGACTTTCATGTAACCCTGTGTTATGCACTGCTGCATTCCTATCAAAGCTGCTCATTCTGCTTATCTTCTCGCCGAATCTTCAAAGTGATAGAGATCTCTGCAGTGGATGTTTATTTTAGTTGCAAATGAAGTTGACCTCTTTATGAAGCATTCTTGTGTGTGGAAGTCCTGTGGAGGCAGTATGGGACCACGGATTTGGCCTTTGAAAACCCTCCATTTTCTCGCCAGGCTCATCCTGGGAAAAAGAAGTATAGGAAGTGTATTATGTGGCCCTGTGAATACCAACTGAAACTTCTTAGCCTGGTAATCCACAGGTCTGGAGGTCACTGGGCTTCCTGCATTAATATGCAGCTTAGAAGTGCAATCAAATCCAGTGAAATTTTGCGTGCATAAAGGGCCATTGTCTGTCATCAGTAGTGCAGCTTTGTATGAAGCACAGCTCACACAGAAGTCACTTTCAACTCAAGCAGCTTTCTGTTGGTCATTTGGGCGAATTTGTGTGACTGATTGAACCAGTTGTAAAATCTGCATGGGGAAATCTTTCCCTTATTCTGAATTCTAGGGGTGTGACGAGCTCACGAGATGAGACACGAGATTGATTTTGGAACCTTCAGAAAACTTTCTCGATTTTTCTCAAAATTGACTTTGCTGACTCTATCGACTTCAAACAGGTGTAGCTCTGTCATTTTTTGTCCAATTCAAACAAATCATACATCATTTTAAAGTTTTTTTTAAATAACTCATTTTTTAACATTTGCTCATTTAACTCATTTTGCCAGCACGGGTCACAAGTGTAATGATTGCCATTATAGTCTGTTTTTGCACCGTACAACCACATTGAGAGGTCTATGCATGGCCTGTAGACTATGTGTGAATTTGAGTAATGAGAAATATATACAGTGAGGAAAATAAGTATTTGAACACCCTGCTATTTTGCAAGTTCTCCCACTTGGAAATCATGGAGGGGTCTGAAATTGTGATCGTAGGTGCATGTCCACTGTGAGAGACATAATCTAAAAAAAAAAAAAAATCCAGAAATCACAATATATGATTTTTTGCACCTTGTTGAATCAATGCCACGTAGAATTAAGGCAGTTCTGAAGGCGAAAGGGGGTCAAACACATTATTAGTATGATGTTCCTAATAATTCTTTAGGTGAGTATATATATATCGTATTATATATATATATATATATATATATATATTATTCTGTATACATCAAATATAATGTAAACATAGCGGTGGCATATTCTATGCTAACTTTACCCTCACAGCTTTTCACCTCGATGAGAAATCTTGTTACAGTTTAATATCGCGAGATCTCGTTGCACGAGATCTCTATCACACACAACTAAATTCCCAACTGCCTGGCTTTATGTTGAAATGGATTTTGCTTACCAACATTTGCAAAACAGCGGTAAATGTAACCGCACATTTATACATGCTTTCTGATTTAATATAAAAGTCCAGATAATCAGTTTCTTCATTGTCATCATAGATCTTTTTCAAATGTGGTCTGTTGTTTAAATCTTGACTGTTTGTTACTTATTGGGCTTGATAAGCAGCCCATTGTAATTCATCCCATCATCCTTTGCAGGTGTTTTTTTTTTTTTGCAGGATGCACTCCCCTCACTGATTCGGAATATTTAGATTCATCACCATGCTCACTGACATGTACACCAAGGTTCCCTGTAGCAGCTGCTTAAATCTGCTGCAATCAAATTGCATTAAACTTTAAATATTCTCAGATTCTACTTTAATTAATCACTTGTTTGAGGGTCCTAAGAGTGGGACTCTAATGAGGGGTGTTATGAATGACTGCGAGCTGTGGGAGAACACTCACAAAACAGCTCTTCAGTTTAATTACACGCACCCAACATAAATGCCTTGACTGGATTAGATTCCTGTGAAATCTTTCATTTCCATTTCACAAATGGAATCTTTCATTTGAGCTGCACATTTAAGTGTGTTGTTGTGTAATCAAGTTAATGCATTTGAAGTTATCTCAAAGTTCATATCCACTAATTATTTTGTGAGTTCACATTTACAAATACTCAGAGTATGCATATTTGGTGTGCTGTCTGAGGGGAAGGCTCTGAGAGAAAAGGAGAGAGAGATGAACAAACAGTCTTCACTTCATATATATAATGCTGGGCTGAGGTCCAAACAGTTTTTAAGAAATTAGGTGAATTATGTTTTCCTTTGACCAGAGAACAAGGGCTGCAAATGTCTCTGAGGGTGCCCAGTGGTTTAAATTATGCCTTATATCACAAAGGGTTATGATCGTCATTATAGTCTATTTGTGCACCGTACAACCACATTGAGAGGCTGAACCTGACAGTGCCTTTGGAGCATGGCCTGTAGTCTGTGTGTCAATGTGAGTAAGAAGAAATATATATATGTGTGTGCAGCCATATTCTTCTGTACTCTGTGGATGGAGGAGATGAAAGACAGGGCTGCCTCTGTTAGCTCCTGTTTCTCTGGCTATGTCTTCTTTTATTCTGTGCTTATATTGATTTCTTTGTGATAAAGACCATCACCCAAAAGAAACACAGATTGCCTTCTTCAATGCAGTAATTGAAGATATTGGTCTTAGCAGCTAGAGGGTATTATATATCTTATTATTATTATTATTATTATTATTATTATTTATTTATTTATTTATTTAGTATCATATCTAGTTATGTTCACACTTACTGGTCACATTGGATTTGATTTGCCAGGAGATAAAGATGTATGACAAATTCAGAATGCCAAAACAAATTAACCTGCCGTTCATGGCTTTAAAGCGCCAATTGACTTAATGGCCGTGTAATATCTCTAGTGCTTTACACAGTGTCTTTGAACAGAAGTACTTTCATAATGGAAATAAGATGATGTTGTACGATTTTCTGTAAAAAGGCCTTTTTCTTCATGTATGTGGGTTTTCCAGAGAGATCTAGGGATGGGATGCACCAATTTTTCATGGCTCATTCGCATTCCTTTTTGTTTTTTTACAAGTAACTTGGCCGAGTGTATACCGTAGTGTTTTTCGGTTTTAGTGTTTTAATCACTATCCAAACAAAGATATTACACATGTAGCATGAGCAGTTGTTTTTTATTTAAATTAGATTGTATAATTTCAAATTTTATAGCTTTGTCAAATTATTCTACATTAAACATACCTGCACAAAACAAAAACAGCTGACTGACTGAACGAAAATGCTAATTCACTGTTTGACAGTCGGTGGCGCTTATGAAACAGCAGCGATATATCATTTATTTGGTTATATACAGTATAAGGGCTACTTTAATATGCATTATAGGGAGGTAGAGGAAAAGAAAATTCCATCAAAACTTTTCTGAAGATAGTTCCCTTCAGAGATACAATCATATAGATCCCCATCCTCAAACAAGCATCGTAAACAGTGAGCTTGTTGTAGCTGGCACAGTATTTGCTCTGCTGGCGCGTCTGTATTCTCTTCTTTGAGTATGTCTTTGGCGTGTCCTGTGTTAACGTCCTGTTTACAGACTTTGTAATATTTTCACACAAATAACATTTGTAATGAATTATTATTACAATGCAGTTTGTGTACAAGTCTGCAACAGAGGTCGGCCAAAATAAAACTAAAAACTGCCGGTTGCCGATCGTGTTTTGGAGCAAAAATGAGCCGGTTTCCGATTGATGGCCGGTCGACTGGTGCATCTACACTCTAAAAACGTTTACTATGATTTACTCAATTTTTTGGTGAAACATTTTTACAAAGTAAAATTTTTTACAGAGTAAATTTTAAAGCAGTGTAATCAATTACATACACCGTATAAGTTGAACAAATGCAAGTAAAAAAATTAAGTAGATCTGAGTAACTACATTTGGCACATTTACAAATAAAATTGAGTAGAAAAAATTTAAGGAAAAACATTTAAAAAACAATATTTATGAGTAATATTAACTGTTTTTATTCATGAGTAATATTAACTCTTATAGTATAACTTTAATATTAACTTTAATTTTCTCTAAACCTTTGTTAAATACTCCACACAACCACACTTATACATGACATTGGCCTTTATTGTCGATGAGTAACGTTACAGCAATACAGCATATATTACAGTTTTGACATGTATACAATATTGGCAACATTTAAACTCATGTAACAAACATTTTATAAGTAAAAATTAAACATTTAAAAGTAATTTAAGTGTAATCAACCTGTCTGTTAACCAATTTAAACCGTATCAGCGGCGTTTCTCGAGCCTGAGATGGACTCGCGCTCTGCGGGTGGACTTTGAACTTCAGACCGCTGTCCTGCGTTTCACTCGTAGCTCAAAGATGCTGCAACGCGCCTGACTCCATAACCTGCCAATAAACAAACAGTGCACAGTTTTAAGAACATTTTATCATCCAAATTAATAATATTCATTATATTAAGGAATAAAGTTGTGTGCTTTGGCTTCAAAGACAGATGTCACACCTGTTTCGGTGACTCACATTGCGTCACTGTATGTTGTTTTGCATTAAATACAATTATTTTAAGCACAGTAATGGTTTTATAGATAAAATAAAACACACAAACCTGAATTTCACAGAGGAAATGCACCAGTTCTGCAACGCTGAGAAGAAGGAACCGCTCTGGAGACTGAAGAGAATTCAAACAGCCCGCGCTCACTCAACCGTCGAGCTGTCGTCACGTCAAGGGGCGGGGGAGGGGTGCAGTGTTATAATCGAGTAAAGTTACTCAGTTTCTTCAGTCTGTGTTAAAGATTAATAATCTTGATTTGAATGAAGTAATATTTATGGTTCTTGAAACAGATCGATTTAATTCTCCTTTCGCAAATATTTTGATGGAAATTTCACCAATATATTAAGTATATTTTAAATAAATAATTGGTTATTCGAACACTAAATTCTTTTAGTGAAAAAAACTTAAATATAACTGTAAATTTGAGACAAAATTAACTGTTGGATTTTTAGTCAATTATTTTGGTATGTTCAACTCAAAACATCAGGTAAATTATATTTAGAGATTTTATTAAGTTAATAAAGTTAATTATTACTGTGATATTTACTAAGCCACTGAATAATTTTTTTAGAGTGTAGGCCTGGCGCGATAGTCAATAAATCACGATAAAACGATAAAAAAAATTAGCTCAATTCCAGCCGCGATAATTTCCACTTGCATGCTTGTTTGTTTTCCTCCTCTCTCTCTCTCTCTCTCTCTCTCTCTCTCTCTCTCTCTCTCTCTCTCTCTCTCTCTCTCTCTCTCTCTCTCTCTCTCTCTCTCTCTCTCTCTCTCTCTCTCTCTCTCTCTCTTGCTGACTGCGTGCGTGCCTCGTCTGATTGGGGAGGTGTTTATACTCGACGCGCAGACTGGGTGCCGGCGTGATGAGACGTCATGCTCGGCCAGATTCGCCTGGAACTAGTGCTTCTTTGGTTGCGGAGAGTTACAAAATTTGACGTGCACACCGCCAAGCGAAATGGGGTCTCACGCACTCAACGTGCACTACCGCCCGCTACGCATTGACGTAATTTTTGCCGCACGCACCCTCATGCTCGTGCGGACGCATTGAGTTTAAACAAGGCTTAAAGCTACACAGAAGTTGGCAGTTTGATAAATGCAAGTTAATTATTCAGCTTAATCTTTGTGTGCTAAAAAGGCACATAAGTTACTGTAGAGATAGCAATACATATTCTCCTTTTTTTACCAAATAAATGAAAAGCATGTCATCAATGTCTTCTCTCTTGCTGTATCAAAATCTCATCCAACTTTCCTGAGATGGTCCCGATAATGTGCTTAAAGTCAAGTCAAATTCAGTTTGTGCATGATTACATGATATAACAATTTTTTTAATACTGTATCCTAAATTGTGGATAATTAAGCTAAATATTATATGCTGAAGCAAATTTCTGGAGTGTTAACGATTAAAAGAAAAAACAACAACAAGAACCGCACAGAACCGAAAACCGTGATATGAACCGTGGGTTTTGTGAACCGTGCCACCCCTAATATGCACCTAAAACACGTCATCCGTTGCAGTTTTCATCCATTGCTTTTATTGTTTTTGGTTTTTTTGTTCATTTATTGTGGATATTTAAAATGTTTTCCGTTTTCAGTGTTAAATATTCTTTAGAAATAAAAGTTGATTGATCTTTGAAAAGGTGTACCTGCATTATTATGCCATTATCATCATTTTAGATGAAAATGGTCTCAGAACGACAATATTATTGTTTATCGCAATAATTTCTTGGCCAATTTATCGTCCAGCAAAATGTGTTATCGTGACAGGCCTAGGTGCATCTCCAGTACATCTCCAGTATCTACTGTATGGAGGCATTTGCCTATGATTTACTCAGCACGTTAGTGAGACAGATGGTGACAAATATGTAAGATGAAAGTGATAGACTCTCTCTTGTTATCTCTGCACGTCCCTCCATCTGATTGGTCTCCTCAGCATCAGGGCAGGAGGTGACCTGGAGAACTACCACAATGAGGTACAATGACAGGCAGAATACATTGTTATACCAGAAAGATTTCTTGAATTTCTCTTCAAGCCAGGGCTGTACGTTAACTTTATTTTGCACATAGCACTGGTGCTACAGAGGTTGAAAGTTTTGTAGCACAGCCCACAAAATTGTAGCACATGTATAAAACGTCTGTTAGCATGTCTGAAAAATGCAAAAAGTGCTATACAATACAAATATTTAAGAATAAAAATAATAATAACAATTATTATTATTATTATTATTATATTTTACAGAAAACATAAATCATTAGAAAGTTTTAAGGTTGTATAATAAAATATTAAATTATGATAAAAAATGTGACTAATGTCAAATTTTTGTCTTATTTTATCTTATGTATTCACTGAGAAAGAAAAAAAGTACTGTACACGTCTCTACACCGCGAATCTATCACTGTACTACAGAATATATAAAATAATATCATTTCTGCCTCATTCTGTGATGTGAAGCCTGTCAGATTACAAAAGTAGGTTATTTCAAACACTCGATTAAATGTTCTCTTTTGTTGGACAACAGGTTTGTAAACACTTCTCATTACAAGTTTGGATAGAGGTTGTTGCTTTTTTCTAATACACATTTAGGGGGAGCTTTAACACTGGGCACGTTTGCTGTGGTCATGTCCATGTCCATGTGATTGTTCCCGGCGCCCCCCACCCACGTGAATCGCGGGACAGTTCGAGTGCCACCTCCTTCAGAGTCTCGGGTTCTGTACCCCAGTGCGCACCGAGCCCGCGATTGACAGCTTTTACATTAACAATTTTTCAAATGCCAATGACTCCATCTCACAGTGCATGCAGAGATAGAGCAGCATTTATTGCGATCCGATCGATCCACCCTGAACAGTGCTGTGCTTCATCTGCACATTTATTTATTTAAAAAATGGAAGCGATTTTCATAATTTCACAAAGACAAATCTCGATTTTGGTTTAATTTCAGTCAATCGTGCAGCCCTAGATTAACCTCACACGAGCACAAAACAAATTCTCCCTTCACTCAAACGAGCTCTGTCTCACATGCTAAACTGTATCGCACGCGTGCTACTGGGGTAAATATATTCATCGTACAGACAGATTTTTTTGTAGCACGTGAAACATATATGTCGCACTGTACAGCCCTGCTTCAAGCACTCTCTGGTTTAATGTGAAATTCATACAGTATAGTCGACGTAATGATGGCAAGTTTGCGGGCCTCGAGGCAGCAAAACACCCCCAAACCACAACACTCCCACCACCATGCTTCTTTAGACCTTAGTCTTTAGCTTTCACCAAGCATCTCCACCTTTGACTCATCTGTCCAGGGCAAATTGTTCCAGAGGTCTGGTTCTTCATGTAGGTGTTGGATTGCATTTCTTTTTTAAATACTGAGGATTTTTCCTTTCTGACCTTCCAGATTTGTGCACTCTCTTTCCAATGTTTGACTGGTGTACTTTCATATTGACTGTTTCCAGATCTGGCTGAAGATCCCTTGATGACATGCGCTGTGCTATTGGGGTGAATTTGGTGGAACAATTAAATTGTATTGAGAGTTTGTTCATGAAAAAAAAAAGAAGAAACACCCACACAATGAACAGATGGGAATATATTTATTAGGGTGAAAAGTATATCAAAGGCAGATTGCAGTTTGAAGTTTTAACTGCGTAACCACTGTCATTGTGAAGCATTACAAATAACTGAAATCCACTGTCTTCCAGCAATCATTACAGTCATTGCAAATTACACTTTTTTCAAAGAGTAGACAATGTTAAAGTTGGCTTTAAGAGTTGCCAAGCAACAGCCATTACATTTAGATGTTTATTCTCTGTCATATAACATCTACCCTCCAATTACTGTAATGACCGGACTTTGCGCCGTCTTCTGCTTTTGCTGATGCCTTCAAATTCATCTCCAGCAGGGAAAATTGTAAATGGTGCTTTTCAAAATGCTCAAGGAAAAGCGAGGCATATTCCATTAGCAGAGGCACACCTGTTTGACAGCGCAGAGCCTGGAAACATGAGTAAATTACTTTGAGAATCATTCGCCCACAAAAGACAGAAAGATTTCATCAAGTTTTGATACTTTCCATTTCCAATGAAGACTGTCATCAACAGAATTGGAAAAAGCTCACATAATAAATGTGATGAGTAGAGATCAGGTGACGGTTAGTGTGTAAATGCTATCACTCATCCCCACAGTGTTTCATTCTCTCACTCCCTCTTGCTGTCTTTTATTCTCTTTACCTCTCTTTCCTTGTTCGCTCTGATGATCTCTGGTAATGGAGATATTCGTCTTGCAGGGGCAATAATGTTCATTACTGGGCTATTATTGTGCTGTGCCACATTTATAGAGATACAGTGAGGTCCGAAAGTCTGAGACCACATAGAAAATATGGAATTTAAGGTCTGTTTTAAACTTGGAAATAAGTTTGAAATGAGGTGGACACAATAGGCCAAAAATAAACAGTGCAATACAATTTAATTGTCCTATTATTTTTAATAAAGTTAAAGGAATATTCTGCTTATTCTTTTTAATTGTGTTATGTAGTTTTCTAAAATATTGAATTATTGATCATTAAATTAATGATTATTTTTCTCATTGATTAATCTATCGACTATATTCGAATAATCGAATGATCTTTTATTTTATGAATAGTTGATTGGTCCTTTGGTTCTTTTATTTACCAATGATTTACCAATTGCTTATCTATGTATGAACTTTGATGATATTATTTATCACAAAAGATAAGGTTTATGCAGAGTCGGTCTTATTAGGAAAGGTATTTACAGCTTGCTTACCAGTGTGAATCCTGAAATGTTTTGTTTATTCAGGAGATTAATTTACGTAATTGATTACATTGACGCATCGTTTCACAATGTTATTATGAATAATATATTATAATATTAATAAATTATAATGTTATTTGTATTGAAAAACATTGTATTAAATTAGAAAATGCTAGAGGTCTTAGACTTTTCGATCACATTGTATATCACAGAATCATGTATTTTGGCCTGCAGCACTGTTGAAATGGCAGTGATGTGACATTTTAATATTTGAATCTGTGATAAAACATGTTTGTGTGTTGGTGTCTTTTGGAAGGCAATCTTACAAATCTGATTCTGTCATATATGCAAAAATAAAACCACAGCTAAATGAATGGCATTGATTTGAATGCCTTAAGCAAAACAGAAGGTCAAGTAAAAAGCAGTGTGATCAGAGTGAGGTCTGTAATGCTCTTTTTAGGAATTACATTTGAGACATTCTCGTTTCATTCCTGATGCATTTGGTGTAATGTGACTTGTCAGTGTAACATAAAACTTATAAAAGCTTTGTCTGTTTAAAAAAACAGAATCTATTAATGCTGGGATTTGTATGTGTATTAGGCGGGCCTACCTCTGTCTGGTGTGCTGCAGAGCTGTTTTGTGAATGTTGGCACATCAGTAAGCTTGTTGTTTGCTTTGCAGTGTGTCTGGACTGACAGCAGCAGAGTGTAAAAGAGGGAACAGGCTTTAGTTTCTCCCGGGTTTCCCGTGCCGCTCCAGCTAGCCTTCGATTTATGATTTGATAAAACACAAGTTAATGTAATTTAATCAGGAGAATTTCCGTGCAGCTGAGCTGTGAAAGTTTTCATTGCATTCATAAGGGATGTTTGTGTGTGTGTGCACATGTGTGTTCCAGTCTTCATGTTTATATGCAGGTTCTGGGAAGCATGTTGCCTGTTTAAATACATATTTATGGAAGTAGCTAGGGCTGTAACGATTCATCAACGATTCATCAAGGAATTTAACAAAAATTCCTCAAGGCAAAAATTCTGCCTCGAAGCTTCGTTAAATTCCTATGACGTGCACTATATGCGCAGGGATCTGATTCACACGGACTACTGTTCAATGTTCAGGAAGCACACCATAGCGTGTGATACATTTTGTATTTAGTTTTAGATTCTAGATGCCCAGAATCACTATAGTAACTGCATGTTTTACACAGTTTATACAGGTAAGTTGATTGCCGTTCTTATAGCTGCCACACACACACACACACACACACGGCGCACGCAAGCCCCGAAGCCAGATCGCTTTCACTTTCATCCTCATAAAGTTTGTCAAATAAATGCGTTTAAAGGCTTGCCATTTTGAATATTGAAGCGATTGTGTACTATTCAAAAACAACAATACGGAAAACTTCCGTTCAGTGCTCAGCTTTTTTGTGTGACACAGAGAGCCGAGCCGTGTCGCGTCTCTGACAGCGTGCACACACTGAAGGCAGACCTCTTTTCATGTGAAGATCGCGCGCAGAGAGCAGCGCAGAAACGCAGTGTCAGCGCTGTCCTGTGACTAAAGTTAAGTCACTAAAGTAGCTTAGAAACTCAGCTCAACCGTTATAGGCATATATTTGAATACCTTTGAAGTACAAACCACAGCTTCATAATGAATAGAGACGGTATGAGTAATTCACACACACAATCTCTCTCTCATTAATGCATTCAAATAAATGTAATGTAGGCCTACTGTGCCTGTCTGATGTAAAACAAACATAAATCTGCCCCATAGACAATAACTGCTGAAAGTGAACCGTTTCCTTCAAGTATTTTAAAATCACAAAGAAATGCACTTTTTGCATTTGTTGGAAAAATTCCAACTTTAATAGTAGAAAATATTTACAGTAAAAACCTTATCAGGAACTTACTCTAAAACCTTATGAGGGCAAAAAATGGAAAGCAATGTAATAAACGTATACACGTTCAATTGCACGAAAGTATAGCCTAAAAAAAAGAACCCCTTCACACCAGTGTTAATTTTGACAGCAAAATTTGATTTAGTTTTAGTCAGTCTTTTGACTAAAATGCCATTTAGTTTTAGTCATATTTTAGTCACCTGAATTACTTTTAGTTTTAGTCTAGTTTTAGTCGACTAAATATCATAAGATTTTAGTCGACTAAAACTACAGTAGATTTAGTCTCCTAAAATCTAATGAGTTTAGTTAAATTGTAATACATTAAGCATTTAAGCATTACATAACCGACTGTCACTTGAACTGTCATTTTGTTTTTGACATTAAAAATACACGAAAGAGCTCAATTCACTTTTTTGTTTGTTTTTTAAAAATGTTCTATATAGTTTTTTATAACTTTGTATTTCTGTTTTAGTTAGTAGGCCATATCAGGTTAAGCTAAATCTTCAAATAAGTTTGTTTATTTATTTATTTTTATTTCAGTTAACATTTATTTAATTTCAAGTAATGAAGTTTTTTTTAAATGGTTTTAGTGAACTATTATAACCCTGATACTTTATTGAATATGTGTCAAATCCTGGTCTTTCCTCCTGAATATGAATTAAATGGGATGAAATTAAATACAGTTTATTGTGTAACCAATAACGAATATATAATGCGTGACTTTTAATGATATACAAGCTCGAAAAACACCGGGACTCTTATTTTGAAATGTTTACGCCTCTGTTGCAGTGGCAGCTGCTCATTCAAGTTCAGATGAGGAGATAAAATATGCATTGTTACAACCGTCTAAAACATTTACTATATAAACATCGTAAAGTAAACATTGTCATTATTCATCAGCATTAGTTCATAAACAATTGCCTGGCGTAAATGTGCGCTATTAATTGATTGTGAGCCGCTCTGGAGCGCTGGATTGGGGATGCATGAGCCTGTAGAAGCGCAACAGCGGCGTGTTCTCCAGCGGTTAGATCAGCACGTCCAAATCAAATGTGCGCATCTGTTACACAGGACATCAGTTCTGACTGGATCTCTTCCCTAATCGTCCCTCCCTAACATTTTCGTCTCGTTTTTATTTGTTGACGAAAATGACAGTTGATTTTCATCATAGTTTTTGTCATCCAACACTAGTTTTTATTTAGTTATCGTCTAGTTTTCGTCAGTGAAAAAGATCGTTGATGAAAATTGTGACACACACGCATGCACCCTCGTCTCTCTCACGCGCCAGTCAGACCAATCGCAGCAATGCATCACATATGCTTAAACTTTTATGTTGCCATGCAACAATAATTTCAGCATGCATTCACCGTATACACCGGGACGTGATGTTGTGACGCGATTTTTCGAACGGATGCTTCACCTAAAATGCACTGCAATGCAAGTGATGCAAGCCAAATGCAGCGTTCTATTGAAAATTAATGTATGTATTTCTGCCGTACCAAACTGCAAAGAAGCCTTACGCACAACACACACACACACACACACACACACACACACACACACACACACACACACACACACACACACACACACACACACACACACACACACACACACACACACACACAGGTTGCTAGGTTATCATAGCAAATAGGCTCACCTCAGAAATTATATATTATTTGTTAGTAGCCTAATGGTAAATGCTGCAGATGTAGAAATCTACATAAAACAGATATTTACTTTGATGTCAGGGCTAGATTACAGCATGAAACCTATTGTGCATATTAATAAATTAAATTGCTTTTCCTCTTCATTTTTGTTATGCATTATTTGTTTTGGTTGTTTAAAAAAACACAAACAAAATTGTATCCGATTAATCGACCGATTAAGTGCTAGATTAATCGATTACAAAAAGAATCGATAGCTGCAGCCCTAGAAGTAGCTAAAAATAATTTAATGAACTTGAAAAGATCAAGTTTATAACACTGACACCTTCCTCCATCCAAATGTACTAATAGAGCATATAGCAGTTGCTTCAGAGTGCTTTTCCACTTTTTTCCTACTATTTTAACGTGTTTGTTTGTTTTTTGGTCAATGTAAGCCAGCTACGAGGTGAATCACATTACAAATTTGATTTGAAGTAAAAAAAAAAAAAAGAAAGAAAAGGGTTTGAATATTAGGCAAAAAGACAAAAGTATAACACTGTGTACCTAATTTTAAAGATGTTGATTGTGAATGTTAGAAAAAAACATTAAAAATAGTAGTAGTTTTGGAGAGTATGGTGATTTTATTACATCATTTGCAGTGCTTCATAGGAGTGGGCAGGCACTAAAGTGTTCTTTTGATACAATTGGCTTGTTTTAAGTCTCTTACTGGTGGAGATTTCTTTGCAGAATCATGGGTAATGTTGTTGTTTTTTTTGCCAGGAACTCTGCTGTTGAGCTACTTAAAGGTGCAGTACACTCTAAAAATGCTGGGTTAAAAACTAAAAACAACTCAAGTTGGGTTGAAAATGGACAGCGGTTGGGTTAAATGTTTGCTTAAAACAACCCAATTGCTGGGTTTGTCCATTTTCAACCCAACTTGGGTTGTTTTTAGTTTTGAACCCAACATTTTTAAGTAGTTCAAGAGTGTATGTAGTACTGGGCAAGAAGGTCCCCGACACGAGTCCCGGCTGAGCATTTTCTCCCTGTGTCTGCGTGGGTTTCCTCCAGGTTCTCCGGTGTCCCTTACTATTAAAAAACATTAAAGGTATAGGTGAATTGTATATACCCGTGTGTGTGTGTGTGTGTGTGTGTGTGTGTGTGTGTGTGTGTGTGTGTGTGTCAAGTCTCCCGTATGCCAAGAGATGGCCATAGAATCAGCAAGAGTTGGATACGACTGAAATGTTAATAGATAGATATATTATTGACTGCAAACAGTTGAAATGAGTATTGCAGTTCAAATTCAAAATATTGGAGAGAGTTATTTCCCTCACACCTCCTCTTCAGACTCGATGCTCACGCAGGTTGCCAGATTGAGGACATGCAACAGGAACAAGCTTATGTGACAATAGAAGGCAACAAGCCGTACACTGTAATTTGATGAGTTGATTTATCCACGTTTTTTATTTTTATTTTCACAGATGTAGAGTGCCAGTCACTTCCTGTTTCAATATTCACCACTGTAATATGACAAAGAAATTACACACATGCAGTGACACTGTTGAGTATCTCATTGTGATGTACTCCCTGTGTCTTTTACAACCACAGCATTCAGACGTTGTTGATGGAATCTCAATTATACACATATCTTATTGCTTTTTAATACAGCTTGTCCTTGGTTATTGTACTTATTCTAGGCACATTGCAGTACTGCAGAGCAATTCATCTAAAGAGGAGGAGGTGGGTCAAGTGCGTTCCGCTGTCAGGTATGATTTATGTAAAATCCTGTTTAATATGAACGAAGCGCTCTGGAGGAGTCAGTCTCATGCTGTCCTTAGACCCACACTGTGCAGAGACGTCCACTCAATGGGCCTTGATATCGGGGCCCAATGTGATCTCTGTCATTGTGACCATGTGTTTTGTTATTAAGGGCTTGTGGCTCTCCAGGTGGCTGTTAACGTTGAAAAAAGCCACAGCCACTTTACCTGAATGATGAAAATTATGGTGTGGATTTGACTTGTGTTACAGTAATGTGATGTGATAATGAAAGACAAGAGAAATGCAAAAACACACTAATAACCATGCGATTTTGCAAGTTAATAACAATAATTAAACTAATGGCAATTCATAACTATTTTACATTTGGTGGCTAATTCATATGAATTAATGCAATCTCATTCTGACATTTTTGTATTATCCTCTTACACTCTTATCCTATTCACTGACAGTTATGTTTAGGGGTGGACCTTCCCACTTGTTTTTTTTCTCAAAATTTTTTTGTTTTTGTACGATTTACATTGAAATTAAATTCCTGTGAGAACGACGTCTAATAATTTCCTTCCTGAAAAAAAAAGTGGACCCACTTTATATTAGGTGGCCTTAACTACTATGTACTAACATTTTAATTAATCATTTGATACATTGCACTTATTGTGTACATACATGTTTTTACATTGTACTTACATTTTTATAAATACCTGCATGTAATTACGTCTGTAATTCATTTCTGTAGTTACATTTGTAATTACACTGTTGACACTTCCCTTACATCTAACCCTACCCTTAAACTTACCCATACCACCACACCTGTCCCTATCTTTGCCTGTATCCCACCTCAATATCAGCAAAGGTGTTTTGCAATACAATATGAACACAGTAAGTACATTGTACTTATTTTTTTATGAACGTACATTGTAGTTGTTACAAACAAAGGTGACACGGATAACAGATGCAGATGTAAACTGGGTTTATTGACAGAACCAGGAAGTGAGCAGATGTGGTGAGTAACAGAAGTGGCAGACCAGGAGAATGGTGATGACAAAGGGTGATACAAACGTTCTTGTTTGCAGGTTGGCAAGACAATGGAGTGAAGGATACAAGGAGATGAGACGAGGAGACACTCAGGAGACGTTGGAGAACAGGTAAGGAGTTCAGGTGAGTCCGTGGAAGCAAGCATTAGCGTAGGGCATGTGCAAACTATACCGGATGGTGACTGAGTGCATGTGTGGGGCTTAAGTGCAGGTGGTGATTGCAGTGATGATGATGTGCAGGTGTGTGTTCAGAACTCTGGTGATTGGGGTCGTTGTGTCTGGGAGAGGGTGGAGCCTGGCGTGCTTGTGACATTACCCCCCCGAGGCGCCGGTCTGTCTGGGCGAGAAGCGTGGAAAGTCTCCAGTAAGATCGGATCTAGGATGTCGTGCCTGGGTACCCATGAACGCTCCTCTGGGCCGTACCCCTCCAAGTCCACGAGGTACTGGAGTTGACCACCACGACGCCGGGAGTCCAAGATTTCCTGGACCTGGTACACCACGCCGTCGCCAAGGAGGAGCGGAGGAGGGGGCTCCGGGGTAATGCCAGGCTCTGGGGAAACAGAAACAGAGGGGTAGTGAGGTTTCAGGAGTGACACATGGAAAGTGGGGTGAATCCGGTACTGAGGTGGAAGTTGAAGTTTATACGTTACGGGGTTGATCTGCTGCAGGATGGTAAAGGGGCCAATGAATCTGGGACTCAACTTCTTGCACTGCAGACATGTCTGATGTCCCGGGTGGACAGCCAAACCTTCTGCCCAACCTGGAAATCAAGTGCTTCTGAGCGGCTGTCATCCTGCGTCTGCGAAGGGCCCGTTGAAGTTGGTGGTGGGCTGAGTCCCAGACCCTCTCACTCTCCCGGAACCAGTTATCCACCGCAGGGACGTCGGAGGGTTCCCCGGACCACGGGAAGAGGGGAGGTTGGAGGCTGTCGGAGGGAGTTTTGTGCGTACTCGGCCCATCCAAGGAACTGGTTCCAAGAGTCCTGGTGACCATGACAGAAGGTATGGAGGAAACGGCCAATCTCCTGGATCTTTCGTTCTGTCTGCCCGTTCGTCTGGGGATGGTATCCTGACGAGAGGTTGACGGTCACACCTAGGAGGGAGAAGGCCTTCCATACCTTGGAGATGAACTGGGGACCTCTGTCTGATACGATGTCTTCGGGGATACCATAATAACGGAAGATATGGTTGAATATCGCTTCAGCAGTTTCCAGGGCTGTGGGTAATCCTCGTACTGGGAGAAGTCGGCAGGACTTAGAGAAACGGTCCAGCACTACGAGAACGCAGGTACAATTGTCAGAGACTGGGAGATCCATGATAAAATCCACCCCTAGGTGTGACCATGGGCGGTTGGGAACGGACAGATGATGGAGTTTACCAGCTGGCAGGTGACGAGGACTCTTTGATATGGCACATTCCCTACATCCCTGCACTTACCTTCTGACATCAGCTGACATTTGGGGCAACCAGAAGCGCTGGCGTAGCAGTGAGAGGGTTTCATTGACCCCAGGGTGACTAGTGCCCAGTGATGTGTGGGAGGAATGGATGATAGGGATGCGTTGTGCTCGTGGAAGGATCTGCAAGCCTGGAGGACAACCCGGCGGCACATTGGTGGAGGCATTGGAAGAGGGCAGGGTCTCCTCCGACCAGGAGATGGGGCTAAGGAAGAGCTACGTTGGGAGAATGGGCTCATCTTCTTCTAACCTTTCCTCAGGACCGTGGATGCGGGAAAGGGCGTCCGCTTTGATGTTCTTGGCCCCTGGTCGATATGAAATGTTGAAGTTGAACCTCGTGAAGAAGAGTGCCCATCTGGCTTGACGAGGATTCAGCCGTCTTGCCTCGCGGAGATACCCCAGGTTCTTGTGGTCGGTCAGCACAAGGAATGGATGTTTGGCACACTCTGCCAGTGCCTCCACTCCTCCAGTGCGAGCTTGATGGCGAGGAGTTTGCGGTTCCCAATGTTGTAGTTCACCTCCGTCGGAGTTTGAGCTTGCGGGAGAAGAAGGCACATGGATGGAGACGACTGGGGTTCCCCTGCTGCTGAGAAAGGACCCCACCCACTCCTGTGGTGGAGGCATCCACCTCGACTACGAAGGGTAGTTCAGGATCGGGGTGGACTAGGAGTGGAGCGGTCGTGAAGGCGTCTTTCAGGGTCTGGAAGGCTTTGGTGGCTGATGGGGTCCAGGACAGGGACTTGGGCTTGTTACGTAGGAGACTGGTGAGGGGACTGGCGATGGAGCTGTATTGATGGATGAAGCGATGGTAGAAATTGGCAAAGCCGAGGAATCGTTGGAGTTCCTTGACAGAGGATGGGGTTGGCCAAGACCGGATGGCTTCCACCTTCCTCTCGTCCATCCGGATGCCACTGCGGTCGATGTTGTAGCCGAGAAACTGCACTGAGGGCTGATGGAATGAGCATTTCTCGGCTTTGAGGTAGAGCTGGAAGTTCCTCAGGCGTTGAAGGACCTCTGAAATGTGACGGCGATGGTCGGCCAGGCTCCGGGAGTAGATCAAGATGTTGTCGATGTAGACCAGCACGAACCTGTGGAGACACTCCCGGAGCACCTCATGTATGAAATCCTGGAATACGGAGGGGGCATTGGCGAGTCCATATGGCATCACGAGATATTCATAGTGGCCAGTGGGCGTGACAAATGCGGTCTTCCACTCGTCCCCCTCACGTTTTCGGATGAGGTTGTACGCGCTGCGGAGGTCCAACTTCGTGAACACAGTGGCACCACGGAGATGTTCCAGGGCAGCTGGGACGAGAGGAAGGGAATATCGGAACTTGACAGTGATATTGTTGAGTGCTCGGTAGTCGATGCAGGGCCGCAAGCCTCCGTCCTTTTTCGCCACGAAGAAGAAACTCGAAGCAGCAGGGGAAGTGGATGGACGGCTGTAGCCTTGCTCCAGCGCCTCCTTGATGTAATCCTCCATGGCCTTCTCCTCCGGAAGTGAGAGGGGATAGATCTTACCCTTGGGCACTGGTGCACCTGGCTGCAGATCGATGGCACAGTCCCATGGCCGATGGGGAGGCAGCTTGGAAGCCCGTTGGGGACAGAAGACGTCACTGAAGGGGGCGTAACAGGAGGGAACATCCACCGAACGTCTCTCTACCGGACTCTCGATGGACGTGGCACAGACAGGGAGATCTTGGGAACGAGGAGAGGGACGAAGAGGTGGTGATGGGAAGCAGTCTGGGAAGCAGCTGTCGCCCCACTTCAGGACTTCTCCTGTCTTCCAGGAGATGACTGGGTTGTGCTGCTCTAACCATGGGCGCCCCAGAATGATGTCAGCGGAGGATTCCTCCAGAACCAGCAGGTGTAGCCGCTCCATTTGGAGGATTCCAACTTGAACTCCGATGGGGCCCACAGAGTGACTAACCTGCCTCCGACTGAGGGGTTTCCCGGTTACCGACTGGATCTGGTAGATGGTCGGAGTGGCGGTTGTGCGGAGCTTGAGCTGGCAGCAGAGGGTACCCGAGATGAAGTTCCCGGCTGACCCAGAGTCGAGGAGGGCAGTAACTGGAAGGGAGATACCGGCAGCAGTAAGGTTTACAGTAGTGATGAGTGGCTTCATTTTATTGAGTGAAGGAATTATTGCACTCACCATGGGTCGTGGAGGACGGACTGGGCATTCGGAGATGTAATGCCCAGGAATACCGCAGTACAGGCATAGATTCTGGGTCAGCCGCCTCTGCCGCGTCAGACGGGAGTTCTCCAGTTGCATGGGTTCGGGGTTTGGTTCTGGAGGGCTGACACCATCTGGTTGGCGGAGGAAGGATGAGAATGACGACTGGTCCTGGTGTTCTTCTATACACGACTGCATACGAGTGGCGAAGCGGATGGAGAGTTGAATGAAACGATGGAATCCTCGTATGCAGCGAGATGCAGCCGCACCCGAGGATCCAGACCCTGTCGGTAGGTCGTAATCAAGGACTGCTCATTCCATCAACTGGCAGCAGAAAGGGTTCGAAACTGGAGAGCATACTCATTTACTGTAGATGCACCTTGCTTTAGATGGTAGAGCTGTTCATCGATCAACGAATCTCAGGATTGCTTTCCAAAGACCTCTTTGAAGTGTGCCATGAACCCGGACAGGGTCTGGATCACTGGACTGTCGTTGGACCATAGGGATTCCGCCCACCGGAGCGCTTTACCGGCTAATTGTGAGGTGATGAGCGCCACTTTGGTGCGATCGTTCGGGTACAGGCGCGGCTGCATCTCCAGGACCAGCGAACATTGAAGCAGGAATCCGTTGCAATCCTCCGCCGAACCAGAGAAGGGCGCCGGTCTGGCCATGGGACTGGCGCACTCAGGGGGCGAAGAAGCAGTGGTGTTGTTCCCGAAAGTGCTCTCTGGTGAAGGTGCAGGTGTGCTGGATGGAAGAGCTCGCCGAACAGCATCGATGAGCTCTTGGAAGGGATCCGGGGTGCTCATCTTGGTGCTGTGCGGTGTAGGTCCGGTATTCTGTTACAAACAGAGGTGACACGGATAACAGATGCGGATGTAAACTGGGTTTATTGACAGAACCAGGAAGTGAGCAGATGTGGTGAGTAACAGAAGTGGCAGCCCAGGAGAATGGTGATGACAAAGGGTGATACAATACGTTCTTGTTTGCAGGTTGGCGAGACAATGGAGCGAAGGAGACAAGGAACCAGGAGACAAGACGAGGAGACACTCAGGAGACGTTGGAGCACAGGTAAGGAGTTCAGGTGAGTCCTTGGAAGCAAACATTAGCATAGGGCATGTGCAAACGATACCGGACGGTGACTGAGTGCGTGTGTGGGGCTTAAGTGCAGGTGGTGATTGCAGTGATGATGACGTGCAGGTGTGTGTGTTCAGAACTCTGGTGATTGGGATCGTTGTGTCTGGGAGAGGGTGGAGCCTGGCGTGCTTGTGACAGTAGTTAAGGCCACCTAATATAAAGTGGGGCCAAAAAAGTTTCAATTAGCTAGGTGGTCAGCTGGTCTCTAACTAGTTAGTCTGATCTGGATCTCTTGGCATTTGGTGGTCAGACCAGTTTGGCCAGGCTAAGAGATCTAATAAACCAGATGGGACCAGCAAATCTCTTTAGGGTGTTTTTCTCCACTACGTTTGTTCATGGCACTCTGTTAAAACGGCTTAAACCAGCCTTAGCTTGGTTAGTTTGAAAGAGGTTTCTTTTTCTTTTTTTTTTCTGGATTTTCACGCTAACCTGCTGAAATTGCCCAACACTAATTTTATGGTCTCTCAGCCTGGTCAGGCTGGTCTATTTTGTTTGGAACATAGCTAAGAGACCAGCTGGCTAATTAGCATAGCCAGCTAAGCATCAGATTAGCTCAGCTGGGAGACCAGCATAAACCAGCTAAGACCCTAATTCCACCTAAGGCTGGTTTAAAATGGCTTTTTCAGCAGGGCTTTTCATGGGCTCCATTATATGCGTTCAGTCTCTGTCATATGGGGACCTTAAGCATTAATATAATGAGACAGATGTTTTCCTGTGGCTCTCTGGTGGGTTAACAATTACCAAGAAAATGATGGATTGATTTACATAGCAAGCGAAGCATATGATGCTGTGCTTGGTGAAGACCAGAGGTCAATTCATTCTTGCTTTCACTAGTTTATGGCACTGGGATGAGATAGACTCTGCCGGACGAGACTTATCGTGTTTTAGGATCGTTTGCATGCTGGAGGAGGAGTATGAGGTGTAATTTACAGTGAGGAATGAGTGCATGATCATCACTTTCTCGCTTACAAATGAGGTTGTTCCTGTGTGTACCGGCAGCACTTAAACCCTGTCAGCATTTGATTTCCTTCTGGCTAGCGTGCTTATGCTACAACCATTGTTGTTCTTACACCCATAAACTTCCTCTTTAGGCTCTCAGCGCTCATCTGTTTGTACCACAAGCCAACAATATGTCCAGCAGAATGGTGAATTGTGCATCTAGAAAGCTTGGATGGAAATTTATGGGGCAATTTGCCGGTTATTTGCTAAGGCACAAAGGACTGGAGCTGATGGAGTTCTGCCGGTGGGGAGTTGATGGGGCCAGCTGTTCTTCCCAACCACTGTCCGTGCATGCTGAGGAACTGGTTTAAAGTGGCAGGTCTGAAGGCTGAGGATGATGTCCTGCTATAAGATCAATGGGTTGTGGCATAAGAACCCACCATGGCTGATTAATTAAGTCTGACAATCATTTAGTTGAGAAGTATTATACTTGTATATTTTTAAATATATAATTATATTTCTACTATAATTATACTTTTTTGGGGTCAGTAAAATTTAAAAAATGTTCCCCCTTTTTAAAAGACATGAATACTTTTGTAAAGCAAGGACATGTTACATTGATCAAAATCTTTCATTGTCATAAAAGATTTCTTTTGAAGTCAAATAATACAATATATCACAGTTTCTACAAAAATAATAAGCAACTGTTTTCAACTGATAATTAAGAAATGTTTCTTGAGCATCAAATCAGCATATTAGAATGATTTCTGAAGGATAATGGGTTACTGAAGACTGGAGTAATGATGCTGAAAATTCAGCTTTGCCATCAATATTTAAAAAAAATATATTCCGATAGAAAACAAATTATTTTGCATTATAACAATATGTCACAATATTACAGTTAATCAAATAAATGAAACTTGGATGAGCATAAGATTCTTCTTTAAAAAAATGGAAATTTATGTTAGGTGGCCTTAACTACTATGTACTAACATTTAAATTAATTATTTGATACTATGCACTTATTGCGTACATACATTTTTTTTACATTGTACTTACATTTTGAAATAACTACATGTAATTACATCTGTAATTAATTTCTGTAGTTACATTTATAGTTATCAAAATATATATTTTTTTCAATACAATATGAACACAATAAGTACATTGTACTTATTTTTTTATTTAAGTACATAGTAGTTAAGGCCACCTAATATAAAGTGGGACCATTTTTTTTTTAAATCTCACAACCCAAAACTTTTGAACATAAAATATATTAATATAATAGATAAATTAACAAAATGTGAAATTCTAAATGTGAAAAAATATGATTTTTCTTATTGTATAAGTATTTTTATATTTTTTATTTGTATTTTTAGAATTGTGTTATGAATGTATTTTATAGACACTATATTGTTTGTTATCTTTGATTCATCAAAGTGCAGTACATTTGATAAACTTATATGGATCCTTATGCTGTAGTTGTGTCTCTAAGCTGCAGGGTTTCCGCGGGGTCTTAAAGGTCCCGTTCTTCGTGTTCTTTTGAAGCTTTGATTGTGTTTACAGTGTGCAATATAACGTGTTCATGTTTCGCATGCAAAAAACCCCAGTATTTTTAACACAATTTACTTATCTGTATATCGCTGTTTTCACTGTCCTAAAAACGGCTGATGACTTCCTTTATTCTATGAAGTCCCTCCTTCAGAAATACGTAACGAGTTCTGATTGTGCCAGCGGTTCCCGTGTTGTGATTTGACCGCATCTTAGCAAACGTGGCACGGTTCCTGTGTTGTGATTCGACAGCAGCTTAGCGCACGTGGAAATGTCACGCCTCTTAACGGGAGATATATGCGCTTAATGATCTCTACAGCGTCCCTGGGAAAGCCAAACAAAGGTGATTTGACTCCGGGATGAAAATAACAGCGTCTCGACGACATGGCGACAAACACACTCAAACGCAACAATTCCTTTTCTCCACGCGACACGTCCTCTTCTCCACGTGGGACAGCAACAAGACCACGTCCCCTTTTTTCACGTATTCTTGTGGGCGGAGGTTAGTCTGTTCTACTGACGTCATTTATGAAGGAAGTACCAGGATGTAGTCCAAGCCAGCCGTTCGCTGTAGGCTTTGAAAGGGAACTTCTGTTAAATAAAATATCTCGCTTGGCATTGAACTTAGAGCTTTATAATTTTACAGGTATTATTTATGCTCTAACAGCAACATTACACACTAACTAAAGTTTGAACAATGGGATCACGAAGAACGGGACCTTTAAAAAGTCTAAAAAATGTCTTAAATTTCAAAATCAAAATTTAAGGCCTTAAAAAGTCTTAAATTCGCTGAAGTATTGAGTTTTAGGTCTTAAATAATTTTAAACATGCCTTAATTTTCCTACGTCCATGTAACGCTACCTCTAATGCTCATTAAAATGCTCCCGCAGCGTTTTAGTGTGTGTGTGTGTTTTGTAGTTCTTTCTTTCTCTAGGCCAAGTGTAATTCGCTGTATTACGACTACGAATGAGACCAACATGCATCTTATATTGCAACCAATCAGCTTTGTGTTATTGCCGCGAGTCTCTTTCGGATTGTACCACAGACAGATAAAACAGATTTTATTCTTCAGCCTACAGATCTCCAGTTCTGTGATTTGAGAAAGCGAAGGTGAATCTTTCTAACCTGCTGTCTCGCATAAGTGACAAGGACCAGGCGAAGCGATTGCGCAAGGTGGATGAAAGACCAAATAAAAAGTATATGCCTGATAGCACTAAAAAAGAGTAAATAAAAGCAATGTAAACCATAAACTCAATTTGGTACTGACACACGGACCACATCAGACTGGCTGCAGATTCTGTGCATACGTTTGCCGCCTGTCAGCACTCGCGCAAGTGTACAGAAATATGTCTTATTTCTAGGCTTATTACTCTTGAACAATCAAATACACACATAATTATGACTGTATTGGATCTGCACATTACAATAGGTCTTAAAGTGAAAGCAACATAATATATCCCATACCCGCTCCTTTTTGTGTCATTAATGTTAAACAAACAACAACAACAACAGGGGAAAAACAGTACTTAAACTACTTAAAGTTTTTATTTTATTACTGATTGTTTACTTGATTACTTAATTACTTGAGAATGTATTAAGCAGTTGCTTATTGTTGTGGTTTGAGCCTACTTGTAAGATTTTTGGTCAAATTTCCTACAAGCGATCGTGTTATTAAAGCTAGATAGCACACCACCGTCCTAGCCTTTTTTTCCTTTTCTTTTTTTGTAAGATACCAAACAATATTTATGCATTTTGTTTGATTTATTGGCGTGTGTAACTATTGTGCATCTAACATAATAATATGGTAAATGTGGCATCCTAATTAAATAGAAAAAAAAAGAAAACCGTAAATTTCTGGAAATTACCACCACACAGTATATATATATATATATATATATATATATATATATATATATATATATATATATATATATATATATATATATATATATATATATAGTGAAATTCTGGTGGGATCGAGCTGTGATGAAGTGCAAGTTTACTGATACTTTGTTCAATTTGAATTTTGTGATTCTTCATTTCCTTTGTACATTTTTTTTATTGTGTGATATAGGTCTTACATTTAATTCATAATGGTCTTAAAAAGGTCTTAAAAAGTCTTAAATTTGACTTTTTGAAACCTGCAGAAACCCTGAAGCTAAGATCCCCGTCTTGTTTAAAACATTCAGCATAATTCTCCCAGGAGACCTATAGTAGGTGTTCTCTATCTCATCTGATGTCCTCGAACCTTGCGTCTCACCTTACTTGCGAAACCATGTTACAGCCTGAAGGCATCTGAACCCTAACCTGGACACCAGCCCTCTGGCTACTGTGTGTCTGCACACTGTGCTTTGGCATCTTCAAGTCTGAGCCATCTTCCTACAAGAGAAACAAACCTCTGAAGACCGGCGAAGTTCAGCAGCGTTCTAGTCCTTCATTCTTTCCTGCAGCAAGAGGAGAACTATAACCCTGCATAATCGCCATGCACTAGCCATGAACTCTTGCTGAGCTCCAAACGTAAGCCTGCATTCAACAAAGCGGAGACACAACAGCGCAGTTAGCTGGGATCAGTTCTGCTCTGCTTTATGTCTCTTTCATGCATTCAGCCAGATCAGCCATGTAGAAATCTGCTCTGTTTTTGGCCAAACACACAAAAATAGTATCACTTAAATTTACATTTTAAGTCTTTTGGGGAATTCACTTTTGCTTAAGGTATTTCGGCACAGAAATATGAGGCTAGTAGAGTTTTATTCAAGGCAGTTTAGGATATTTCTTAAGCCCATTTAAATGCTTTACATTCTCGTCGACAGACCTTCTTTGTTTTATTCACATTTTCTGACTGTTTAAACACCTAATTTACATTCCAATTACGTTCCTTTGCTCTTTTTCCTTCTGGTACCAAGCAACAAAGTCCCTCCTAATCACACGTTTTCACCTTTGTGCCCTCTGAATACATTTTCTTTTGTTTTTTTTTTAATGAAGGAAGTGTTTTCGTCCGAGCCGCACCTTTTGGGTCTGATGTGAAATGACTGACATCTGCCATGGCTGTTTCACATGTGCGTTTGTGCTGCAGTTGGAGCTGAATACCCTTATTTAAATTCAGTACAATCAGTTTTCATGAGCTTCAGCAATGTTAAACCCACGGCTACATTCTGACAACTCAGAACCCATTTTAAAAACCCACTACAGTAAAGATGCTTAAGAACTCTTGACACTTAAATGAGAAGTGTCTAAATTATGTAGATTTCAAAACAGGGTTGTGCTTTCATAGAATGAAAGTGGATTTGCCCAAGCATAAGGTTTCATCCCTCCATCCCTTCAAAAAAAAAAGGTATTAATTGTTATAGCTGGTATGTTTCATTCAGCCATGATCACCAAGTTTTTCTGAATTCGTTTACGTAGGCGATTCACTCTTGCTTGAATATTTTAGTTTTGTGGATGATAACTATTTTATTGTTGTAATGTTGATATTCACTTGAGCATATTATTTAATATACAAACTGGATATAGATACTAGGGATGCACAATATATCATGTGCAATTTTATTTATTGGCGTTTTATTGGAATTTATCAGTTGATATTGGATCTATGCCAGTTAAAATTATATTTACACTCAAATAAAGGATTATTAGGAACACCATACTAATACTGTGTTTGACCCCCTTTCGCCTTCAGAACTGCCTTAATTCTACGTGGCATTGATTCAACAAGACACTTTTTGCATTTGTTGGAAAAATTCCAACTTTAAAAGTAGAAAATATTTACAGTAAAAACCTTATCAGGAACTTACTCTAAAACCTTATGAGGGCAAAAAATGGAAAGCAAAGTAATAAACGTATTCACGTTCAATTGCAAGAGAGTATATGCACCCTCGTCTCTCTCACGCGCCAGTCAGACCAATCGCAGCAATGCATCACATATGCTTAAACTTTTATGTTACCACGCAACAATAATTTCAGCATGCATTCACCGTATACACCGGGACGTGATGTTGTGACGCAATTTTTCGAACGGATGCTTCACCTAAAATGCACCGCAATGCAAGTGATGCAAGCCAAATGCAGCGTTCTATTGAAAATTAATGTATGTATTTCTGCCGTACCAAACTGCAAAGAAGCCTCACGCACGGCACACACACACACACACACACACACAGGTTGCTAGGTTACCATAGCAAATAGGCTCACCCCAGAAATGAAATATTATTTGTTAGTAGCCTAATGGTCAATGCTGCAGGTGTAGAAATCTACATAAAACAGATATTTACTTTGATATCAGGGCTAGATTACAGCATGAAACCTGTTGTGCATATTAATAAATTAAATTGGTTTTCCTCTTCATTTTTGTTATGCATTATTTGTTTTGGTTGTTTTAAAATACGCAAACACATTTTTATCCGATTAATCGATTGATTAAGTGCTAGATTAATAGATTACAAAAATAATCGATAGCTGCAGCCCTAGATAAAATATTGATAGGGCAAATATCGATATTTTAATTAATATAATAAAGCGTTCTAAATAGATTTCCCTGCTCCCAGCGTCGCTTCTTCATGGCTCTCCGTGGTGGCACTCAATACACGAATGAGGGAAACATGAACATAAGTTCCCTTTCAGTCGGTCACGTTTGACGTACATCGGATGTCTCTGTTCCCTCCTTAAGGGAACGAGAGTTACATGCGTAACCGAGACGTCAACTAACCTAAGAAAAAGAGGTACTTATGGGATGGCGGACAGCAGTGTGAGTAAAATAATAGATTCCCCAGCCACTTTTAAATCCAAAGTCTGGAAAACCCGCACGTAACCTTTTCACAGGCGTTTTGTATTCATAGTTACAGCAGAATGCTGTATTGTGATATTATCGGTATCGTGAGCCATGTATCGTATCGTATAGTGAGGTACCCTGTGATTTCCACCCCTAATGTAGAATATGCTCATCCAGGCATTAATGTGCTTTTTAAGTAAAAATAAACAGACTAACAGACTAATAAGCAACTATAGTTAATAGTGAGAATTGGACCCTAAACTAAATTATTACCCATACATTTTGATGCCTAAATTCATATGATATCTAAATGTTAAATTGATTCTTTTTATTTTGTTGTGTTTAATTACTTGCTGTGATGCATTGCCGATGTCTGAGACATTATTTTTGTTCTATATTGAGTTATTGAGTTCTATATTGGTTTTATAAATGTTGTGCCGGTCTACTGTTAACCTTTGATGAGTAATCATTAAAAGTTCAACATCACCTGCTTGAAAGTCTCTGCCTGTGCTGTGAAGACGTTTGCACAGCAGTAAAAACAACATAAAGAGAAGGAGAGTGCTGTAGAAAATCTCCTTAAATTTGAAGTAAAACAGAACTGGAGGAGTTATGGTGAAGAGGGATTGCAATCTACCACACTCCTCTACATTCCCTGAAGTGGGTGGCAGTTCTCTGAAGTGGTCAGAGGAGCAGGAGCTTTAACCCATTCTTGTTCTTCAGCTACCTTTAGCTACACTGTTATGAGGAAATGCAGCAATACTGTTAGAGCCTGCTTGTTATGACAACCTGGTTATGTAGAGCTGAGAATAGATTTTCACAAGTGTAATTTGATGGTTGATCCAGACATTGCACGTGTTTGTCTGTATTTATAGCCATTGGACTGTTTTAATGGCATTGCGTTTGGCTGCCACTGTAAATAAGGCCACCATTTAAGGCCAGGTCTTTTTTGCACCACTGTGCACAGTTTATGCCATGAAAACATTTTTAAACCCAGTTTTGATGGAAGATGGTGCTGCTCTTATTTGTGAAACCTGTTATGTAGTCTTTAGAAACTGACAGAAGTAGTGAAAAAATGTTTGTTTGTTTTGGTATGTGTGATACACATCAGTTCCCACCTCCTCCTTCCCCACATAATATGAACGTTGTTACACATGGTTTCCACAAAAATATTAAGTAGCACAACTGTTTTCAACATTGATAATAACAATAAATATTTCTTGAGCACCAAATCAGCATATTAGAATGGTTTCTGAAGGATCATGTGACACTGAAGACTGGAGTAATGGCTGCTGAAAATTCATCTTTGCCATCACCGGAATAAATTGCATTTTAAAATATGTTCAAATAGAAAACCGGCATTTTAAATTGTAATAATATTTCACAATATTACGTCAATAAATATTACAATATTTACAATATTACACAATAAAATATCATCCTCATTATAAACAAAGCATTTATTTAAACAAGCAGTTCAATTTGCATATGGCTTCCTCCAGAGCCAGACATCGACAAATAGTTAAACATCATCGCACCATAGGCCCATTATAACCACTGACGCTGTCTACGCTGGATACAGTATACAAATGTGCGTTCAGTTTCTGATGGACTCCATGCACTCGAGTCTTGCTTTGACGTGTCCAGTTTAAACAGCTCGTTTGTGATATAATGGAGAGTTCGCAAAGAAAATTTGATTGAAAGATGAAGACAGATGTCAGATCTGACAGCAGCTGCTTCACAAACCGTAAGTAAATTATTTCATAATGCTTTGACTTTAAATGTCAGTTTTTAAATGATAATGTTTTCAAAACACTCACTCGCATGTATTTATTTGTTTGTTTGTGTGCAAAAAACCTTTTACAATATAATTGAACCTCAATGAACATATTAAAATAATAATTATATAAAATATCCATGTCATGATCCTGTTAAAAACACCAGCGTGCATTTATGGAATGAGCCTTTTGTCAAGTGCTGCTCCGAAGTACTGTTTACCCTTTCAATTACTGTAGAAATCAGAGTTAGGCAAATATTTCTTTCAAACTGTAGGCCTATTTTACAAGAACAGCAAGTAACTAACAACTGCTGAGTTGGTAGGTAATTCAATAGGCTAATGAGTGCAGTGGTATTAAATTTGAGTCACTGAAGACAGTTTAAAGTGTTAATCTGGGATGTGTATAATATATATATTATAAGCTGAGGTTGACCCAGTATACCTCACCTCATTACTGCTGTTTAATTAGTGGTCTTTCCTGGATTGTACAGTGTGTGACAACTGTATAAGACCAAGGCCTGTAAAGACTTTCATATAAACAAAATGAAATGGCAATAACCTAAATTTAATCTTAATTACTGTTACTATTGAAATGTATAGTACTTCAGTAATATAATATTCATCTTCACTGTTTTGATTTCAGAGCTCTGCACTGGCTTTAACCCTTGAACGTTTCACCCCTATCAAACGCCTGTATACTATGTGTGGATTGGGACTCATTTTCGGATTACCAGGAAAGAAACAACCAGGAATACAAAACTCAGCATGTTTAATCTCCGTGCTCATTTCCTGTATAGTATTGCTGCTTAATTAGTATGCCACATCTTCGGCTTACAGAACTCCAGTAACAATACCTGTGAAATTCAATTTCCCTGCAGCTGGGCCTCTGGCTCACTTTAGCATCCTGTCATTCTGGCTAGCACACTCTTCACTCTGATGCCTTTGTTCAGGGAATTTTCCTAATTACCATATCATATTGAAGTTAACACAGTTTTCTCCAATGTTCATTTGTATAAACAGCCGTCATCTGTAGGGTGAATCCAAGTACTTCTGAGATGTGCTTCTCCTCTACAGTTAGCATGGCCTCATTAGCCCCTGTTGGTAGATTTTTGTAATTATACTTTCCATCACCATGTTTACTGATTTGGCCAGAGGAGAACTGGTCCCCCGACTCAGCCTGGTTTCTCCCAAGGTTTTTTATTTATTTATTTATTTGTATCCATTTCTGTCACCTGGTGGGGTTCCTTGCCACTATCACCTTTGGCTTGCTTAGTTGGGGACACTTAATATTCAGCAATATTATAGACTTCACTGTCCATCCATCCATCCATCCATCCATCCATCCATCCATCCAGCCAAACCACCTCTTGTTATAGGTTGGGTACTAGAGATGCGTGGTTGATTAACCGCGGATTGGGCGGATGACGTGACAAAAAATAATATTTTAATTAAATTTGGGAGATTGAACCAATCAAATGAAAAAAAAAAAAAAAAAAAAAAAAAAAAAATATATATATATATATATATATATATATATATATATATATATATATATATATATATATATATATATATATATATATATATATATATATAGTTAAATATCTTTGCAGCCCCTGGTAGGCCACTTAGCAAACCTGCAAGCTATGAGCCCAGCTGTCAATATTGAGGCCTAAACGTCCCGTAGATGAGACTGCCTGGGTTATTTTGTTACGATATTAGTTATATTTTAAAACAGCCAGTCATTGTAGCCTACCACTCAGGGAATAGGCATTTAAAAGAGAGACAGATTATGGAGTGATATCAGAAATGACATCAGGCAATGGCAGCGCGAGATGTTCAGAAGAACGCAAGAGCTAAACTTCTACAAGCTCAATAACATCCACAGCAAAAAAAAAAAGAAGGTAAGAAAAATAATCTGAAAACTTTGCCCATTAATTAGATGTGCAAGGCAAGCAGGCTAGTTTAGGGCTTGTTATGGACAATTAAAAATGTGAACATGCACCTTTTTTTTTAAATCAAATTTCAGTGAATGAATAGAGTCTGTGTTTCTTTAATATTGAGGCTCCATAGTTTTTTTTTTTTTTTGATGATGATGATGATTGTTAGGCCTGCTGGTATAAAATGAATTGCACTGTCTGCCTGAAAAAGACGCGCTCTCTTCCCATGCAGTCAAAATTAACATTTTAATTTCTTCAGGCTCGTCCTAGTCGTCACCCTGACATGACAGTGCATAAAGTTAATTAGCCTATAATGTGAATAACTTATTTTATTCGAGCTTTCTTTCTTTTTGCAAAAAAATTAGGTGCAATAGGCATTCATTAGTAGTGGGCTAAATAGCAGCATGTTGAAATTATGTGCCAAATTGCGTTTTTTATAACAATGATAAAATTGTACAGTAGCCTATCCAGGTAAGGTCAGGTTTGCCGATGTGTGTTTTATATAGGCTATTTATTTATTTTTGTCCCTGTGCGCATATCATAGACAGAGTTCACTGCTGATATTCTGGGGATACAATATTCATAGCCCATAGGCTATACTAGTAGGGACTTTAGCCTTTAAAATATCCTTGCTGCATTGGATCAGTATCCTTTCTGGAACAGGCAAGAGCTTTCTAGCCTCGCAGCAACAGTGCCTTGCATCGCCCACAGACCTTAAAACAATCAGCGGATGGCAGGCGGGTGCGGCTTTGAAAATTGGTCAAAAAAAGTTGGTGCGGATGGATGATGAGTTTTGTGATGCGTATGCGGATGAAATAATAGCCCATCCGCGCGCATCTCTATTGGGAACCAAAGAAGGTTCCCAACCTATAACAACGATGATTCATTTCAATGTCTGGTATTTCCAGAAAGTTTGATCTGAATAACCACACAGTGAGTGAGTTTCATGCCGCAGTGATGTTGGCTACACTTGGCACAGCACTTTGCAGAAAACACACTTTTACCCCTTCCACCTGCCGTAATCACTACAGCCACAATGATTGCTTTCGAACAGGTCTCAGTGATGAATTGAGCGGTTTTGTTTTGCTTGTTTGTGCAGCTTGGAGTTTGATGGCACTAGTTTTGTTTACTGCTTCAAGTAGTAAGTGCTACCTTAAATCACAAACAACCCCACAATGCAATGTACTACTATACTGTTTTGTCATTTTTAACAAAAGCCTTTTTACACTAAAAAAATATTGCTCTTAAAGGGATGGTTCACCCAAAAATGAAAATCACCCTATAATGTACTCGCCCTCAAGTCATCCTAGGTGTATATGACGTTCTTCTTTCAGACGAATACAACCAGTTGTATTAAAATATGTCCTGGCTAATCTAAGCATTATAATGGCAGTAAATAGCAGCCCAAATGTTGAAGCCCAACTTTTGAAGCCCAAAAAAGCACATCCATCCATTATAAAAGTACTCCATAAGGCTCCGGGGGGTTAATAAAGGCCTTCTGAAGTGAATCAATGGGTTTGTGTAAGAAAAATATCCATATTTAACACCATTATAAGGTAAAACAAATCGAGCTTTCGGCAGACCGCCTTCCGTATTCATCTGACTAAAAACGTGTAACTGGCATGGCAATGATGTTGGGCATAGCGTAAGCGTTTTGAACTGCGAGAGGTAGAGTAGGGCACTATAAAATCTGTTTTATTTTTTCCCAAATTCCACTTTTTCCGTTTTAATTTTTGTTAATTCCGTTTTTTCCGTTTTAATTTTTGGGAATTCAGTTTTTTTACCCTTAAAGGCCCACTGAAGTGCCTTGGAACGCGCAGCATTATTCAATGTGTTGACGTAATTTCCCCTGAAACAGCTGCAGCTGTTAGCAGCTCCTCCCCTTTTTTGAAACAGTCAATAGTGTTCCGTTATTACAACAGATTGACTAGAGCCTTTCTGTTTTTTTTAAAGCCAGTTTCCTCCGAATCTAACCGTTTATCATCATAATCTCCTCCATATCTCCTTGAAATACAGCATTCTGTGCAGCATTTAAATGGGTCTGATATGTTTTGTTGTCTGCGCCGACTCGCGCATATGATCCGTGCTGCGCTCTCGTGTATGTAGTCAACGGCTCTGGTCTAGGCTATGTGTGTGCGGTGCGTGAAACTATCGTGAACCCAGACTTCATTCACCTCAATTGAAAACATTATATTCACACTGTCTGAATCGTTTCCTATCGCATATATAGTGCGCTATGTGCCATTCACCATGTAGAAAATAGTAAATGCGTGAACAACTGACCATTTTCAGACGCAGTTCAGGGTCTATTTATAATGCAAGGGGCGGGACTTCAGATTCTAGAGCGCATTTGATTGGACAGAAGATTTGATGAGAAGGTGAAGTCTGCGATGATGTCATCAAAATCTGTGATTCGTTTTAACGGAAGTGAGAGACTGTAATTTTTGAATGCTTATATCTCCTAAATGCAAATTTTGTCATTGTTTTGGAACACACCAGCTTATTCATAACCTTAAGGCTAAGATAATCATACTAAAAGCTAAAAAACTTTATTTTGATTTCAGTGGGCCTTTAACTGTTATTTTAGTCCTAAAAAGAGTGTGCTTTTAATGTTAATATAATAGAACATAAAACATAAAATAGGAATGACCTTACATTTATTGAGGTAACAAACATCACATTTACTCAGTACTTTTCAGGACAAATACTGCACTCTAAATACTTCAAGTCACAACAAAATATTAGTGCTGTGAATTGATAAAAAAAACTGAATGAATCACATTTTTTTCTGTAATTAATCATGATTAATTGCAATTAAAAAACATTGGAGTTTTTTATATTTTGATATTGTAATAATTTCAGTTATTTTCAGTTTTTTCAGTTATTTAAATTAATTTAGAAACAATTTAAAGACAGCACATTTTAAATATGTGTAGTAATGGCATGTTTTTATGAATGAAGGCCAGTATCACTGATACTAATGTCTCTATGAAACATTAATGACGTTATATTACAGTATAACTGAAAGATACCAATTTCAACATTTATTAGGCTTTAAAAAACAACTTTTAATTTAACTTAAAACAATTTTTACATAAACCCTGCATGGCTGCTCGGCTCGGTACTGAGGGCTGAGCGTTGAGTTTCTTAAAGGGTTAGTTCACCCAAAAATGAAAATTATGTCATTAATTACTCACCCTCATGTCGTTCGACACCCGTAAGACATTCGTTCATCTTCGGAACACAAATGAAGATATTTTTGTTGAAAGCTGATGGCTGAGATAGGCCTCCATTGACATTCAGTACATTTACAATCACAAGACCCATAAAAGGCACTAAAAACGTTGTTACAAAGTCCATCTCACTACAGTGGCTCTACAATAATTTTACGAAGCGACGATAATAGTTTTTGTGCGAAAAACAAAAACAAAATAACGACTTTATTCTACAAGTTCTTGTCTTCCTTGTTGGCCTTTGCCGTGAAACTCACGAAGCACCACGACGCATGCGCGAGAATATGATGTAGTGCCGGCGTTCGGGAATCCATGAAATGCACACTTAAGTCCCATTTTGAGCACTACGCCGAGTCCTAAAGCACGACCAATGTAGAATTCAACAGCTTAGATACGGCGCGTCTTCCTCTGCTCTTTGTAAACAAATCTCCTCGCTTCGGAGTCACGTGTCCGAACGCCGGTTCTGCGTCATATTCTCGCGCATGCGTCGTGGTGCTTCGTGAATTCACGGCAGAGGCCAACAAGGAAGACAAGAACTTGTAGAATAAAGTCGTTATTTAGATTTTTTTTTTTTTTGCACAAAAACTATTGTCGTCGCTTCGTAAAATTATTGTAGAGCCACTGTAGTGAGATGGACTTTGTAACAACGTTTTTAGTGCCTTTTATGGGTCTTGTGAGTGTAAATGTACTGAATGTCAATGGAGGCCTTTCTCAGCCATCAGCTTTCAACAAAAATATCTTCATTTGTGTTCCAAAGATGAACGAATGTCTTACAGGTGTCGCACGACATGAGGGTGAGTAATTAATGACATAATTTTCATTTTTGGGTGAACTAACCCTTTAACTTTTTTGCCGACGAAAGCAGAGCTGTGGAGAGCCGCTTCGCCATACTTTCATTGTTTTGAAGGGGGAGCTGAAATGACGTGAGGGGTTGTGTCGCCCAGATTTGCTTCCCCCGGTCAGCATTTTCCCCAGACATTCGTTCTTCTCCCACACAAAACAGCATTTCATTCCAAATATGTACAATTCCGCATTAACGCTAGATTCCGCGTTAATATGCCAATTCCGCAATTCCGTCCACGATTCTGTGAACGCGGAAATTATAGGGCCCTAATAGAGCTGCACGATTCTGGATAAATTGAGAATCACCATTTTTTTTTTGTTACAAATTGAGATCACGATTCTGAAGAAAAAACATTAGACAACTAAAAAAATTACAATTTACTAGAGTTTCTGATGTTCACTGCTTGAATGTTCATTGCTTCAGTCTATTTAAAAGTGCCCTAGAATGATTTGAAATAATATTTTAAATTGTTCTCTGATATCTACATAGAGGGTATGTGGATTATTTAAGGTCAATAATTATCCAGATACGGTTTTACAAGTCCATTTACAACCCTAGAAATTGTCCTTAGGATGAAATGGTCTGTTTTTGCCTTATTTGGAAGGGTCATGAATATTAATGCGGAGTTCTACTCTGATTGGCTGTTTCACTGCGCGGCTCAATGACAGCAAACACATCCATACTGTCCGTCATGACAATGGAGAGATTAGGCATTCAACCTTATATGTTTGAGCCTTTTTCTGACGAAGATGCAGATTTTGAGGAACAACAAAATGTTTTGAGATTGGAAATGAACGCTTCTGAGTGGTAAGTTTACTATTTATTTCCATTAAGAACCTGCAAAATTGTTACGTCCATACTAGAACTTAAGCCTAAACGATAACTAGCATATAGCATTAACTTTACACGTCAGAATTCACAACAGAAGTCACAACAGTTCAAATGACTATCGTTTCAACTTAAGTGGTGGAGAAGGTGACGTTAGCTAGAAGGATCGAGTGAGCGATCTGTAAGGAACTAAACTAACGTAGTTATCTCCTGAGTTATGTGTTGTTGATGAAATATAGGCTAAATTAGATTTATATCCGCCAAAAGGGATTGACATGCGTATCTACGGTTGTATTTTGTAATTTATGACAACACTGGCAGGAAATAATTTTTTTTTTTTTAATTGTTAGACAATAAGTAGATAAAATCACTACTTACTGCTTGCAGGAATATGGTTGGAATTGCCCCTTTCTTCAGTATCAGACGCTGAGCGAAGCCTGTTTGATATTGTCCCAGGTTTGAACAACTGTCCGTGGTGAAATGGGCCGAGCAAACTAACTTTGAATTAAATTGTTGTGGTATCCGATTATAAATAAACATCAACCATGCCTGTTGACATTTTTTATCTGTGGGAAAGGTATGAAAAGTCCTCACATCCCCTGCACAGCCTGGAACATAACATTTGTTTCCATGATCTGCCATGCTCACTATCCTCGCGTGACGCTTGTTTACCTGCAGAGATGATACGGCTGCGCAGTTCCGCCTGACATTGAACATGTGCTGGCATATGCAAATGTTGGGGGGCGGGCGCACATATTAATGATCCCGACGATTGCATCACTCTCGGTGTTATGTTGAGATTTGCCTATTTTTCCGTGGTGTTTTTCACAAACAAGATTTACATATGAAGGAGGAGGCAATGGTGTTAGAGACTCACTGTATGTGATTTCCATGTACTGAACTCTTGTTATTTAACTATGGCAAGGTTAATTCAATTTTTCATTCTAGGGCACCTTTAAAAAAACAAAAACTAAATTTGAACTAAATAATTCAAAAATAATTTGAATGAAGGAGTCATGTCTCGTTCATAAAGACTTGTTTCATTATTGGATCAATCAGCGTTTGTGAACAAATCTCTTGACTGAATGATTCAATGACAAACACTTTGTTAAACAATCTCTTGTCGCCACCTCCTGGGTTATTAATACATACAAGTGTCAAAACTCTTTCAAAAAGGTGATTTTGCTCTATTTTGATCGCTAGATATTAGGGGTGTAACGGTACACATATTCGTACCAAACTATTTCGGTACAGGGCTTTCGGTTCAGTGCACGTGTGTGCCGAGCGGTTCCGAATGCAATCTTTAACAGTTAACAGTCGGCTTGTTTTAAGTGCGAAACACACTTCAATCCAAGTTCCCACACAAACATATTAAGTATTCAGTCCATTTTATCACGAAATTCAAACGATAAATGCCGTTTTGACGCTCTTTAATGTGACGTGACTGATCACTGTATAGGCGTGTCAGTTCAAGTGGCAGCTAGATATTTTACTTTATAAAGTTTTAAATATGGATATTTTTCTTAGACAAACCCATTTTTTATAATGGATGGATGCACTTTTTTGGGCTTCAATTTTTGGGCTGCCATTCACTGCCATTATAAAGCTTGGATTAGCCAGAATATTTTTTATAACTCTGATTGTATTCGTCTGAAAGAAGAACGTCATACACCTAGGATGGCTTGAGGGTGAGTAAATTATGGGATTATTTTTGTTTTAACTATCCCTTTAAGTGGCCAATTTATGGCCATTCTGCTACATTTACCTCTTCATTCTTAGGATTTGCTGATGAGCTGCACATTTATTTGTACAGTGCAGTGCAAAAATAAATCTTACAAGATACATATGCCTGAGAAGCAAAATTGCATACAACAATTTAATTGTTTTCGAAGAATAAATCTTGAATTGTTTATTTCTCTTACCCTATTTGCATTTTTTTTTCCATTTACACTTCATTCACATCACTGTGCTTAAAACAGACAGAGAGAGAGAAAGAGATAAAGAGAACAATGTGCTAATGGAGGAAGTAAAACAAACCTAATTTAAGATGTTGAAATGCTATCAACATTAATTTATTAATATATGCGATTTATTTATATTTTTTGAACACGTTTTTTCCGTTTTCCGTTTTTTCTGTCATCCTTTGGCTAGCGTTATATTATGCTTTTAAACCATTCAAGCGCAACAAGTCACAAGAGAATGTGCTGTCTGTGAATATCCTGTGTATGTGATATGTGGTCTGTGTATGTCACAGAAAGACATGTGAGTATCGTGTGCACAGACGGCGTGAACGCGTACATTATATTTCTCTGCAATGAGGGGGTTACATCGCTTTAATGAAGTAAGAGCGATGTAACCAGCTTCGTGTTGGGCAGTTCTATGCCTCCACGTTGTGCATTAAAATTGTTTTAATGCACAGCTAGCCATGGATTATCTCTACACACACACACACACACACACACACACACACACACACACACACACACACACACACACACACACACACACACACACACATATATTCACTTTTTTTCTTTTTTCTAAGTTGTAATGTTTTTTGCAGGCTGGGGTCAAAATGTGATGTCTGATATCTGTATCTCCATTTAATTTAATTTAATTTAATTTGTAAAGATGTATTCTTCCCTCTCTGTTTTTTCTTTTCTCTCCAGTCTAAACAACCTCCTCCTTTCCAGACCTCCATTTATCATATTCTTGATATTTCAGGGGCTGCTGGGAAAGCTGCATTTACCCTGCTGGTATAAATCAGCTTTGGGGCATTAATTCACGATCAGCATATGCTAGTGCACTTTAGAGGAATTAAAGCGATGGAGAAAACACACACATAGAGGGTCTATCCTATAAACACTGTTTCCTGAAAAATGAACGCCTCCATCGCCTATTAGGAAATCACATAATTGACATATTAAAAGACATTAAAGGTGTTATATTTGTTATAAAGGCCTTTCAACCAAAAGCTGTGTTCCATACAGCATAGCATAACAAATTAAACGCTATAAGCTCAAAGGCCTTATACAGTGAGGAAAATAAGTATTTGAACACCCTGCTATTTTGCAAGTTCTCCCACTTGGAAATCATGGAGGAGTCTGAAATTGTCATCGTAGGTGCATGTCCACTGTGAGAGACATAATCTAAATTTAAAAAAATCCAGAAATCACAATATATAATTTTTTAACTATTTATTTGTATGATACAGCTGCAAATAAGTATTTGACCACCTGTCTATCAGCTAGAATTCTGACCCTCAAAGACCTGTTAGTCTGCCTTTAAAACAGGGTTCCCCAAACTACGGCCCGCGGACCGAATACGGCCCGCCCCCACATTTGGACCGGCCCTCTGAACCAGAGTCCTGCACGGGCGGGTACCCAACGGGTGATCCGCGAATATTGCTGAAACGGGTGAAAAAAACATTCTAACTGTGTTACGGGTGCGGGTCGGACAAGGGACAAACACGGGTCTAAACACGGGTTTTAAACAGTCACGTGCAAACGAATATATATATAAAAATATATGCATGTATATTGTAGATGTGTTTCTAAAATAAGTATGCATATTTTTAGGAACACATCTACAAAAATATGCCTTGCCTGTATTTCAAGTTGATAAAATAATTTCAAATCCATATTAGTTTATTTGTGGTCGTGCGGCGCGTGCACGTGCCCTCCTAGGTGATTCACAACCGCGCGCGATCTGCCTGCACTGCAGTCGTCGAGATGGATCCTGAGGAGTTGAAGAAAAGATAGCCGCAAATGTGGAACTTCATCGCTGAGGAAGCATGCAGATAACTGTGGTAACAAACCAAGCACACACAGTTCTAGCGAACAGTATTTTTCAAAAGGGGACAGAACTGAAGGTGCCTCGTAGAGATGATAAGGACACATAACCATGTTTGACAGCTCTGAAGTTGTCCTTGTGCTAATGGTCGTGTAATAACTTCTGTATGCTGGCAATAAACATTTTTGAAAGTGTGTCTATAATGTTATGCTAAACATTAGATTTTTAGTTTGATGAATAGATTTAAAATCATAATAAAATCTCCACAATAATACTGGTAGTCACTCCGGCCCATGTAATTTGACCGACCTGGCCCCCCATTAAAGAAAGGAAAAATGATGTGGCCCTTACAGAAAAAAGTTTGGGGACCCCTGCTTTAAAATGTCCACCTCCATTCCATTAATTATCCTAAATTAGATGCACCTGTTTGAGGTCGTTAGCTGCATAAAGACACCTGTCCACCCCATACAATCAGTAGAATCCAACTACTAACATGGTCAAGACCAAAGAGCTGTCTCAAAGAAACTAGAGACAAAATTGTTCACCTCCACAAGGCTGGAAAGGGCTACGGGGAAATTGCCAAGCAGCTTGGTGAAAAAAGGTCCACTGTTGGAGCAATCATTAGAAAATGGAAGAGGCTAAACATGACTGTCAATCTCCCTCGGACTGGGGCTCCATGCAAGATCTCACCTCGTGGGGTCTCAATGATCCTAAGAAAGGTGAGAAATCAGCCCAGAACTACATGGGAGGAGCTGGTCAATGAACTGAAAAGAGCTGGGACCACCATTTCCAAGGTTACTGTTGGTAATACACTAAGACATCATGGTTTGAAATCATGCATGGCACGGAAGGTTCCCCTGCTTAAACCAGCATATGTCAAGGCCCGTCTTAAGTTTGCCAATGACCATTTGGATGATCCAGAAGAAAGTCATGTGATCAGATGAGACCACAATAGAACTTTTTGGTCATAAATCCACTAAACGTGTTTGGAGGAAGAAGAATGATGAGTACCATCCCAAGAACACCATCCCTACTGTGAAGCATGGGGGTGGTAGCATCATGCTTTGGGGGTGTTTTTCTGCACATGGGACAGGGCGACTGCACTGTATTAAGGAGAGAATGACCGGGGCCATGTATTGCGAGATTTTGGGGAACAACCTCCTTCCCTCAGTTAGAGCATTGAAGATGGGTCGAGGCTGGGTCTTCCAACATGACAATGACCCAAAGCACACAGCCAGGATAACCAAGGAGTGGCTCTGTAAGAAGCATATCAAGGTTCTGGCGTAGCCTAGCCAGTCTCCAGACCTAAACCCAATAGAGAATCTTTGGAGGGAGCTCAAACTCTGTGTTTCTCAGCGACAGGCCAGAAACCTGACTGATCTAGAGAAGATCTGTGTGGAGGAGTGGGCCAAAATCCCTCCTGCAGTGTGTGCAAACCTGGTGAATAACTACAGGAAACGTTTGACCTCTGTAATTGCAAACAAAGGCTACTGTTCCAAATATTAACATTGATTTTCTCAGGTGTTCAAATGCTTATTTGCAGCTGTATCATACAAATAAATAGTTAAAAAATCATACATTGTGATTTCTGGATTTTTTTTTTTTTGATTAAGTATCTCACAGTGGACATGCACCTACGATGACAATTTCAGACCCCTCCATGATTTCTAAGTGGGAGATCTTGCAAAATAGCAGGGTGTTCAAATACTTATTTTCCTCACTGTATATACTGTAGTAACTTGTGCGTAATGCTCCACTCCGCTGCGTTCATCCAGTGTTTAGTTTATACTTTAGTGTCTGCAATACACTGTAAATTTGTTTCTACACTTCAAAATTTGATCTGTAATTCTATGTTGAATACTTGCCATTTCTTTGTATTTATTTGTGAAATTTGTTTCTACCCCAATTTTAATTTACATATGTGGTATAATTGCCTTAATTGGCATACATTTCCCATTAGCTTAGTTGTTTATTTAATTAAACTCACCCTCAAGTTTCACCCTTCCAGGGCAGGACACTTGCTAGAGAGGGTCGAGGGGGTCAGCGAGGCTGCGTCTGTCTGCTAGCAGATATTAATGTGTGCAATTTGGATGTGTGCATCACGGGAGAGCAGCAGCCAGAGAAAAGTTGTTTTTATGGCCCAGGCTTTGCTCAGCACAAGCAAACACCCCCAGGATTTCTGGGCATGGCACATAATTGCAGCATTAAGAGCCGGTCAGGTCCAGTGGCTCATTAGGCCTGCTGTAGAGACAGTCGAAAGGGCCTTCGGGAGGCAGGACGGCGCGTAGCATCAGCATGACAGCAGGGGGGTTGGGCAGCGAGAACAGGTGGATGGTGCAACGCAAAGAGGCCGCTTTTGTTCTGCTGAACCCTACTGGAGGAGTGGGTAGCTCATCTCTGCAGTTTCTCATTAGTTAGCTACGAAGGCAATGCTAACTCAGCCCAATGTCATCTGCCAACTCACTGCTGCCACAGATCCTGTGCTCAATGATCGACCGCATTCATATATGCTCAGTGAAGCGAGAGCTGCTGAAACAAACATTCGCCCTGAGGATTGTTGGATATTGTGCTGTAAAACATGCCGTGGTTAGACCCGGTACGGCTCAGATCGGTTTGCTTTTCCTCTGCAGTTAGTACCACTTCAAAGTGTGTGGGATTATAGACTGATCGTTATAGTGGTGCCGCCTCTACTGCTGTGACATCATCACAAACGCGACACAAACAAACGCACAACAATGCAATGGAAAGGTGTTCTAGATTAGGGGTGGGCGATATCTCGATATTTAAAATATATCGAGATATTTTTTCAACACGATATGGATTTTGACATATCGTATATATCGATATATTGTTTATATTTAATTCTGATTCCGCCACTTTGCTTGTTTGCGTTCTCTGTGCTGTGCTCGCCCCCGCTCGCTCGCCCCCCGCCTCCTTGCTTTTGTTCCCCCTCCCCTCGCGTGTTGTCTCATTGAACATGGCGGCGTCCACAACCAGCTCGGAGGCTACAGAACTCGTCTGGACAACTGGCTCCATTATATGGAGCTACTTCGGTTTTAAGAAGTCGGACGAACAGCAGACAGATGTCTACTGCCATGAATGCCGACAGTTGGTTCTCAAACACTTGATCCAAAATACAGTTTACCTAGTCGGCATTACTTTGCGAGACAAGAACTCCCGCGACTGTACACTACAGAGAGAGAGCGGCTTAAGTAATGCGCGCGCACTAAAAGCCTGTCAAACAAAAGTGATTACTGGACTAAATCTTACTGCGCTAATAATGTCAAATACACACAAGGTTAACATAAACACAGTCGGTTATGTCTAAAGTGAAAGTAAAATCGGCGTGTGTCTGTATAAGTTATTAGATGCGTGCAAGTCTTAAATTGACAGCAGGGCAGCCTATAGTGAACCCGCTGCCACTTGTCCTTAAAGGGACAGTTCACCTCTAAAATGATGTAATTATTTACCAACTCTAATGGTGTTCCAAACCTGTATTCATTTCTTCTGTTGAATACCAGACAGTGGATGGTAGTGATTTTCATCCATATTATTATTTCCGACAATGAGGACCAGTCACCAGCAACTGTTTGGTTTCCAATATTCTTAAAAATATGTCCAACAGAAGAAAGAACTTTATTCAGGTTTAAAACAACTTGAGCGCAAGTAATAAATGACAGAATTTTCATTTTTGAGTGAACTGTCCCTTTAATGTTAATACAACAACAAAAGACAAAGAGAAAATCACTCACTGCTCTTGACTGAAAAACTAATACAGTAGCTTTAATAAGAATCAATGTATATTTTTACATTTATTCATTCAATTTCATACTTAAATACTGCTGTACAGCTCTGAGCTGCCAGTGTAAATCTTTATATATATTTATTTTATATTATACAGTACACTAGGAATGTGTACAATGTTTTTTAAAAGTAAAGTTTTAAGTTTAAGTAAGGTTTTTCAAGTCTTTTATGTAAAATAAAGAAAGAGTATTGCAATAAAAAAAAATAGTATTTTTTACTTGCTGTTTGGCTAAGAATAGAATAGCAAAAATCTGTTGCGACTAGCCAACCGAACCGAACCGAAAACCGTGGTAAAAAAACCGAGGTATGTATTGAACTGTGGACTTACTGTATTGTTGCATCCCTACTTTGTTCCTACATTAACTGCCTACCTCTTTGCACTTTGCATATTTGTTTTTGCAGTAGTTTTTGGGGGGTTATTTTTCCGGTAAAGATATCGAGATATATATCGTATATCGAGATATAGCAAAATATATAGAGATATAATTTTTGCTCCATATCGCCCAGCCCTATTCTAGATTCTTGGCATGTGGATGTTTTTCACTAGTCTGGTCCCACCAGACTCTTGTACATTTCATTTGTACAGAGAGTCTGGCCACTCTCCATTGACAAGCGTTAACTTCCTTGAAGGCGGATACTCTGATGAAGTTTAAAACTATTGGATCTGCCCAGAGCCACTCTGGATCTGCCATAACCAATCGCTAACGTTTGGTCGTGACGCATGTCATCTCAAACTAGCGCACGACATCAACGTCATCGTTCTCAGCCACTCCCTCTGTTCGCTGATTGGACCGGTTAAAATTTGACCCGGAGAAAACCAGAGAATATACCGCAATCCCAGACGGAGTACTGAAGGAAAATGAAAATTGAGCGGAATTATGTAGGAGGGCGGAGCCAGGCTAGTTTTACACTGCAAGACGAAGAAGTTTGTTTCTAGCAGGTTTGGTGCCTCTAGTGATATACCGGTAATAGAAAAGTATTGCAATACCCTGATATTAAAAATGGTATGATATTAAATTTTATTAGTACCGATACTTTAAGAATTACAGCATTTTAATGAGAGCAGTATTTCTTATTTGCGTTGATGTGCGACAGCACAAGTCAGGACGTGTGTGCAGAGCTCTGCTTCCACCGTTCACTTAACAATGGAAGCAGAACAGTCAAATTTATATATATATATATATATATATATATATATATATATATATATATATATATATATATATATATATATATATGTATGTATGTGTGTGTGTGTGCAGCACATGACAAAGAAAGCAACAGAAAGGCATGAGAGGTTTATTTAGGTACACATTCGGGTATGTCTTTAGTGAACGTATTCGGTTGAGTAAGAAATCAGTGTTCCAATTAATTGGATCCATGCAGATCTTGAGAGAAAGGGCCTGACCTAATATTCTGTGATTTAATGTTAATCAAACAACAAAAGAAAAAAGAAAATCACCCATGCTTGACTGAATAACGTTAATACGTATATAAGAATTAGTGTATAGTTTATTTATAGAGTGAAGACTATGCAGTTTTTTTTATATTTAATTATTCAATTTCTTTCTTGAATGCTACTGTTAAATAGACCTACTGCAGCTGAAAATAAAGTATTGTTTTTGTCATATTGTTTGTAATTTGCATTTTTGCTTATTTAAAAAAAAAAACTAATATAAAATTAAATGAAATGTCTATATTGTAATTATAAAGTTACATTTAAAAATATTAAATTACTCGTCGTGAAATAAGATTTTGGTATTAGTAAGTTCTGGCATATTATTATCGATTTAGTATCTGTATCGAGGTATTTTAGTCTGGTATCGTATCAAAGTCATAATTTTTGTACTGTGACAACACTAGGTGCCTCATGTCGCAAATCCAATGACTCTGGTAGTGGCAATTCTCTCTGACTAATCAGTGATCTGCAGTGTTGTTTATACATCACATTTTTACACATCACATTGGTACAGCTTGCTTGAAACCTCAACCGAGGTGGTACTATTTAAATGAGCCGTACCAAGTCGTACCATACAGTGGAAAAGCGTCTTTACTCACCCTCATGTCGTTCCAAACCCCTAAGACCTCTGTTCATCTTCGAACACAAATAAAGATATTTTTGATGAGATCCGAGAGCTCTCTGACCCCTTCATAGACAGCAATGTAATTAACACTTTCAAGGGCCAGAAAGGTAGTAAAGACATCATTAAAATGGTCCATGTGACTCCAGTGGTTCAACCTTAATTTTATGAAGCGACGAGAACTTTTTGTGTGCAAAAAACAAACAAAAATAACGACTTTATTCAACAATTTCTTCATGTCTGTGTCAGTCTCATATTCTGTTTACTTTATAACAGCAGTGTAGCACTTCTGATTTTTTTATTTTAGACATTTTGCTAAACAGTGTTATGTATCAGTTTTTTTGTTCATAGCTTGTTAATTTCAATCTCAGCACCCAAAAGAAAACTAGAAAGAGATGTTTATTCATTGTGCATTCCTTTTTCTTCAGTCTGGAGAAAAGTCTTTCAGTCTTTCTGTCATTCTCATCTATCCTCATATATGTGGTAGCTTGCTGAGGATCCCATGGTGTTTTTCTCTTCATTTGGCCCACAGATCAAAACACCACACCAATCAGTGGACAACTGTAGGTATGGATGCTAGAATTCATTATAGAGATTTTAAAAGTATTCTCTCCGCTCATTATAAAATTGACCTGTTGTTTCTTCTGAATCTTATTATGCTGAAACATAGAATGGCACACTCTTTCTGGAAATAAAATAATATTTTGATTTGGTTAATTTAGACCTGAACTTCAAATTGTTTTAAAACTATTTTTTTTCTTAAAGCCCATTATGCAGGTAGTTTGTGCACTATAAAAGTAATTGGATAGATTTATTAGAATTATATGTATCATAAATGTCCATTTTTTCCTTTTTTAATTTCTTCCTCATTAGTGAATTTATATATATATATAAAATGTGTGGGCTTATTATGCAGACCATTGGCTTTTGACAACTGTCTTGTGCTTTGCTATGAAGAGCTCAGAATAAATTTACTGTAAACTACATTCAAAGACATTAGCAATTACAGTTTGACAGTTTTTTTTAATAATCACTGTATAAAGTATCTTTATTTCATTTTCTTTAAAACATACCTACTGAAAAGCACAATTTTGTTTGATTGGCCAGCCGACCTCAGTCTGTTGTGATTGGTCTACACTTAGAGTGTGTCAGAAATGTAAGGTGCCTTATCATAACTGGCAGTATGAACTGTGGAAAATTATAAGTGATCTAGGAGCTTTATACAGTTTTTTTCACAGTGGATGCCATTGAAAACACGGTAAGTCTATCCCTCACAGCCTCGCGACCTGTCGTGGCGCTGGTCTGAATAAGGTCTATGACATCAGTTTTGGCTTATCTGTTTGAGTCCTATAATGTCAGTCAATTTTATCGACCCGAACCACCTTCACAAGCACAACTTGTGCAGGATGTTTCACAATTCTTCCAGATGTGATGTTATAACCATAGGCGGAGTGTGTGTAAGGCCTTAGCCTTCCCCTGGCCACAGGTAAAAAATGTATGGGAGCTATTACGGCATTCAGTTTAAAAGTGCTCATGTTGCATCATACTTTTTACTTGTTTTACAGTGTTGCGCACTGTAACTAATCACACACGACTCTGTTGAGCTTATGAATGCAATAGCCAATCAGAGGCCTTAAGATTAGTAATTGCTGAAACACTGGAATTTTGTTCAGTGCATGAGCTGCACTCTGCAGTCTCGCAAATACTCTCATCATAAACTGATAAACAGATTTGGTGATTGTGCTCTTGAGAGTGTTGAAACTAATATAAATAGGTTTTTCTATTTACAACGTATTTTTGCAGCGTTGCGCAATGTAGCCAATCGCAAACATATCTGATGATTTCTTGAACACAATGGACAATCAAACGTGTTTAAGTTAGAATTCAGAGTTTTTGTCCAGTGCTGAGATCTGGACACTCTCATCCTCTCGTTATGATTTAAAGCTGCAGTTCTTAACTTTTTTTTCTTGTTAAAAATGATCAAAAATCTATTAGTACTGGTTAAGTACATAACCAGCCAGTGTTCAAAACTATCTCCTTACCTTAGCCGATTTACAACGGTAAGTTTGTAATAATGTGTTATAATTTGAGTGGTACTGGTGAATTTCAGCGGGAAATTCGAGCATGTCTTTGTGTCATTATGTCACATCTGTATACATAAAGAAGGAGTCAGGTTAGCTTAATCGGTTAGCAGAACTTTATTTTTGAATTATGTGAATATGAATTAAGATGAGTGACAGCTTAGTGATTATATAGGGAGCGCTTTTATGCACTCTTTCTAGACGATAATCCATTCAGAATTTGAAGAAAATGTATGTTTTAGAGCATGCAAGGCAATAATCTATTTATTATTCAAACTGGCTTCCATGCCAAATCATGCATATGCTTGCCTGTTCAAATTATAGTGGTTTGTGAACATAACCACTTTAATAACAAGAGCGTTTATGCTGGGATGCGCTGGGTGTTGATAGTCGACATGTAACAATTTCATGACCTTCTATTTAAATGTGTTTCGCATCTAGCCTTACCCTAGTGTTGGTTCCCCCGCCGCCTATAACTGTAATTTATAACATCTGACCTGCATTGAACTTGCATGGTTCAGAAAGCAGTTGTTAGAAAGAAGTTGAGCCCACAACAAAAAGGTTGTGTTTGTATACGGCTGAGGAATAGTTTCAAAAATACAAACAGCGTTTCCTAAATGTGTCCACCTAAGGAAGGCTGTAAAAGGCAGTTTCGATTCAGAGTGGAAAAAATTTAATCTTTAGGATATGGTGACAAAACACTACTAACACAACTTATCCAGGCCTCGCCACTTTTTATTAATATGCCTTGGGAGGGAATTATTTAAATTAGGAATATTGTGACGTGTATGTTGCCCAGAAGACAACTCAAGACTACAATCGCGGTGTTTCAGGGAGTTTAGAAACAATACTGATATGGAAAAAAATTCCCTTTGCAGTGGACTTTGTGCTTTGTAAGATTGCAGACCTTTTTACATTAAAGAAATTTGAAAATGTAAAAAAAGCATTTTACCGTTAATACAGATGCTGCATCATTGTTTTCTCTCTGATGCCAAGTTTCCCACTCGAAACAACAACTTTTTTGGTGATGTTCTTGTGCGTTCAACTCGTAATTATTATTGAACCCACCAATTTTTATAATTATTAAAATACTTTCACACTGAAAGCTTGTTTCCACTGCTCAATAAAAATAGTAAAGGTAATTGCGACGTTTTATCTCACATTTCTGACTTTTTTTTTCTCAGAATCGTGTGGTATAAAGTTGCAATTGCGAGTTATAAAGTCAGAATTGTGAGATAAACTTGCAAATTGTGAGAAAAAAGGTCTTTCTGTGGTGAAAACCAACTTCCGTATTCACACAGGGTTGTGCAATGTATAAATGATTTGGTGGTTTATTTTCTAGCAAAAATAACAAAATATTGTGATATAAACAGTTTCCATGATACCCATTGTAATTTATCTTAGGGTGTGAGATTTAAGCATGTTATAAAAAAATATCCAGCAGATAGAGATGCCTTTACTGAAGGAGTAAATTGTTGGACTTGTCGGAGGACTCTTCAAGATGGAGTTCTACACTTAAATGCAGTTAAAAGCCCTGTTATTACAGGCGCTGCATCAGATCCCTGTTAGGCTGAAATGAAGGTCCTGCCCCGTGGGAGACAGAGGAGAGAGGGATGAGGGAGCAGGGGCACTGAACCCGTGCATCTCTCACTGTGGAGATGGCTATCGATTTGCAGTTTTTTCCCGAAGTGGTCCTGGTGTCATTTGTGGTTAGTCTCTCACATGGGCAGGTGACGGCAAAGCATTGGAAATGATGAGTAGATTCTGCACTGAATAGTGCCACGTCTCCTCCTTTTAGTCAAGTCACTCATGCTTTTGTTTATTCAGAGATGGTGAAGTTGGTTGAAAGCTGCTTATTAATCAAGGAATTAAATCTGACAGATATTCAATTAAAGAATGGACTAGAAATAACTATAAACTTTTTCTTTACCACAAAATGATCATATTCCTCCTAGAAAGACATATTATACGCAATAATGGGAACATTGCTCACAGCAGGTGATCTGAGGTCTGACAGTAATTGTCTTGAAATGTATTGAAGTTGATTTATTAAAAAGATTTGCTGTGGTTTTGTTAAAGAATTGTAAGTTGATTTTAGAGACATAGGGCCCTATCATACACCCTGCGCAATGTGACGCCAGGTGCAACAAGTTTTTTTTTTTGCTAGTTTCAGCCCAACGCAGTTATCATTTTCACGTCCAGCGCCCACGTTGTTTAAATCGCAAATGCTTTCGCGCCCATCTGTTCGTCCATGGGCGTGCTGGTCTGAAAATGAGGTGTGTTCAGGCTCATTGTTGGCGCGTTGCTATTTTGAGGCAACTGAAAATGACTGCGGCATTTAGATTGTGTTTAAAGTCAATAACACAGTATTTTTTTATTTAAAGGGCCCGCTAGTAATATGCGCCTATAGGCTGATACACAACGCACACACACTCTGCTTATTACACACACACAGGGACATGCAATAGGACACAAGCATGCCAAATTGTTTAAATAAATGGATTACGTTGTAAAAGATTATGATTGTGTACATAAAAATAAAAATGCCTTCATGTCATAATTGATAGATATTGCGTGTATTAGAATTACCTATTTGCAGTAATGAGGAAAGAAATTGGCAAATTATTTGACCAATCGTGGCAATAGACACATGTATTTAAAGGGTTAGTTCACCCAAAAATGAAAATTATGTCATTAATTACTTACCCTCATGTCGTTCAACACCCGTAAGGCCACCGTTAAAATCAAATATTAACATTGAATTTCTCAGGTGTTCAGATACTTATTTGCAGCTGTATCATACAAATAAATAGTTAAAAAATCATACATTGTGATTTCTGGTTTTTTTCTTTTTTTTAATTATGTCTATCACAATGGACATGCACCTACGATGACAATTTCAGACCCCTCCATAATTTCTAAGTGGGAGAACTTTAAAAATAGCAGGGTGTTCAAATACGTATTTTCCTCACTGTATATATAACCTAACCTTGTATCTTAGAAAGTTCAGTTCTACACACTTACTTTTAGACACAACTTTAATGGAGTGAACCTTTAATATTTAACCTGTTTTATTTTCCATTAAAGTCCGATATCTGTGAAGACAGCCTCCTCCTTTATTGTAATACCTCTGCAGTGTGAATTTTTTTTAAAGGAAATTGAGACACTGGAGTATCAAATCCCACCAGTAATGAAAAGCATATTTGAGAGTGCATTTCATTTGCTTACCCAAAAGATCAAATCTCCAATAACTGGAGCAGACATTTCTAAAGTCTTGTACTGGAGTGTGGTTTATTGGGGATATGAATATGAATACATGCCCTAGTGGCTTCAGATAAAGGATTCTTTGCTCTGCCTCGTTGTCATTGGCCTTCTATCAGTGCGGAGTTAGGCACCTAATGTTCTCCACAGAAACTTCCCGTTCTTTGATCAGGAGCCTGCAGAAGGGTCGATAGGTAATTTTTGATTGTGTTCAGGAGTCTTTTGTCACTTGTGTTAATGCAGTTGTCGATTCCTCCCTAGTCATTTAAATAGGATGCTATTGTTTTTGTCATGTCAGCACAAGCTGAGCACCATCAGTCTGGCTAGAAGCCTCTGCAAAGTACTAGTAGGGATCTGTTCTAGACCGACGATTCATTTGATTCAGTTCAAATTGACTTGAACTTGAAGAGCTCATTATCTGAGATTGATGTGAATGATTATACAAGAAAATGGACTGCTTACAAACAGTGCTTACAATGCACTATGCACAACATAATTTTTAAAGGTCCCGTTCTTCGTGATCCCATTGTTCAAACTTTAGTTAGTGTGTAATGTTGCTGTTAGAGCATAAATAATACCTGTAAAATTATAAAGCTCAAAGTTCAATGCCAAGCGAGATATTTTATTTAACAGAAGTTCCCTTTCAAAGCCTACAGCGAACGGCTGGCTTGGACTACATCCTGGTACTTCCTTCATAAATTACGTCAGTAGAACAGTAGAACAGACTAACCTCCGCCCACAAGAATACGTGAAAAAGGGGGCGTGGTCTTGTTGCTGTCCCACGTGGAGAAGAGGACGTGTCGCGTGGAGAAAAGGAATTGTTGCGTTTGAGTGTGTTTGTTGCCACATCGTCGAGACGCTGTTATTTTCATCCTGGAGTCAAATCACCTTTGTTTGGCTTTCCCAGGGACGCTGTAGAGATCATTAAGCGCATATATCTCCCGTTAAGAGGCGTGACCTTTCCACGTGCGCTAAGCTGCTGTCGAATCACAACACAGGAACCGTGCCACGTTCGCTAAGCTGCGGTCAAATCACAACGCGGGAACCGCTGGCACAATCAGAACTCGTTACGTATTTCTGAAGGAGGGACTTCATAGAATAAAGGAAGTCATCAGCCGTTTTTAGGACAGTGAAAACAGCGGTATACAGATAAGTAAATTGTGTTAAAAATACTGTTTTTTTTTTACACGCGAAACATGAACACATGTTATATTGCACAATGTAAACACAATCAAAGCTTCAAAAAAACACGAAGAACGGGACCTTTAAGATATATGAGGAATATGAATGCATGTCTTAAGAGAGACATTATGTAATAGACCACTTGTAATTGGAATAAATATTAAAGCTGGACCAGGATGAATAACATAATTTGTATACTATATAATTGTATACTATATAATAAATATTTGTATACTACTTATAGAAAATAGCTTCCATGGTGTTAAAGTCACCATGAAATGAAAAAGGATAAATCTTATGAAATATTGCAGTATTTATTATAAATGATTTATCCATGCACATCTTTTTTTAAATGAATGTGTCTTCCTAATCTTTAATCAAAATAACTTCCCCTCCTTCTTGCATTGACATCTCTTCTCCTCTCTGATGATGTGTTTACTGGACCGAGGGCGGGACAACCTGTCCCTCACATGAGATCAACCAATAGCAAACCACAACCATTCGAGCAATCCCAGATGGACAAATTCAAGTCCCGCCCTACATTTTATCTAGTTCAAGAAGCCATTTCACTTGGATATACGTCACAATAGGAAAGAAAAGAACTAGATTTGAACTGTCCTTTCAAGCAGATTATTGAATGTCACTTTGGATAGTATTTCTGCTAGTTGTCACAATGCTAGTAATCAGCATGTAGGGTTATAAGTAGGGACGAAATCCGAATACTGTGTTCGGAAAAGAAATGGTGCATTCTACGCAGTCCCTAAAGAGACATGGTGGTGGAAAAATACAAGATGGGTGGAAAAAATATATTTCAATGTTTTTGCGTTCTCTAACAATTATATAGTTGGGTTGTATTGTATATAATATGCGGGTATCAGGGAGCTAACCCTTTTCACATTCAAATTTGCGATCATGCGTAATCTGTGTATAAGGAGCGGCGGTGCTGACCACACATTTTACAAGATAAGATATTTGTTAATGCTGCTCTGGATCTGTTGCGCACCAAATTCTCTGCCATCGTCCCGTCATTCATCTCTCCTTATATCTTCACGTGATAAGTGGAATCTGATGTGTTGTAACGTAACCGACTACCACAGCAAGCCTAATCATGTACCTTTAGGGGCTTCATAGAATTTGTTACTCATTTTCTGTGCCTTTCCAAACTCGGATTTAGGCTTCTGGCACATCCCTAGTGGTTGTTATCCCTATAAGTTGGTTATATAAGGTGGCTGCACTTTCAGTATTGAATAAAACAGTGCTGTGTTTTATTAAAAAGTGAATATATGATAAAGTGACAATGTTTTACTTTGCAGTCTCTCAATGTCAAAATAGTGCAACACACTTATTTGCAGTACTTTGTGATGTTTCCTCTCTTGTTGACCCACTTCTTGGAATTGAAACTGAAAGCTTCCTAAACCGCTGTTCCCTTTCAGTCAGTCACGTTCGACGTACGTCGGAACTGACCGACGAATTAGGATCTGTTTCAGAGACCAATCTACTTTGAGTGTATAGAAACGAGCCAATGAACATTGGCATGCAGTTCACGCATTCCACGCGCCGCCCCGCGTTGCGGGTATAAATACGGAAGTGGAAGTACCGCATATCGCTTTCAACTTCTGAGCCAAGCATTGTTTATGTTCCTACGAAGAGTGTTTTCGACTACGAGTCAAGAGAGAGAGGAAAACTGCTTACCTGCTTCCAGTGTCGGTGTGACGGTGCCTTACAGCGGTGGTCGCGAGCAGAAGAAAACAAACAGCTGTTCTCACAGCTCACTGGGCGTTTTCCTTTGAGTGCTCACAGCAGGCTTGTGCCTTTGAACTGCTGTGAGCCGTGGCAATTTCCCCTGTGTGCCTCGGCACTTGTTGGAGCGGTTTTTCTTCTTCTAAAAGAGCAACACGGTTTGACCCTGCGTTTTTTTCAAGATGTCATTCAAACCGTGTGTTTCTGGATGCCGTCGGTATCTGTCTCCAGTTGACGTGCACGATCGCTGTCTCACGTGTTTGGGCGTTCAGCACGCTGAGGCGGCTTTCGTGGATGACTCATGTTTGCACTGCGCGAACATGACCATCGCAGTATTACGGTCTAGGCTCCAATACCTCAAAAGGAATGGAGTCCCATTGCGGATCCCCCGATCTAGTGGTCCTCCCGCTGCAAAGCAGAGGGCTGCTACTTTGGCTGATGCCTTTGGTGGAGACCTGAGGGTTACAGTGAGGGCACTCCCGCCGGGTCAACAGGCTCCTCGGGCCCCTCCCCCCTCCGCTGCGCCGGTAGAGCTTCCGGAAGAGCGCGCTGGTCCTTCCCATGGGGGGCCAGCCGTTACTTTCGGGGCTCCGACTGAGGACATGATATCGATAGCTGCATCGGGGGACGAGCTAATGGACTCTGGAGATGAGGATCCGGCTGCGTTACCCCCTTCGGGTGTGGTAGCGTTGTCCGTGTCTGATCCAGAGCTCACGCCGCGAGTGTCGGGTTCGAATGGAACCCTCCGCGGTGTCCCGAACCCTCGCGGCTGGACGATTGGTATCTCGGGACGGACCGTGCTGGTTCTCAGCTCCCCGCCCCAGTACCTTTCTTTCCGGAAGTGCATCAGGAGCTCACAAAGTCGTGGACGGCGCCCTACAGCACCCGTGCACGATCGACTGACTCCTCCATCCTCACTACCCTCGATGGTGGCGCAGCTAAGGGTTACGTGGAGGTCCCCCCAGTGGAGCGGTCGGTAGCGATGCAACTGTGTCCGAAGACCGCTACCGACTGGCGGGGTCATCCACGTCTCCCCTCCCGGGCGTGTATGTTCTCGTCCGGTCTAACGGGCAGAGCCTACACAGCCTTTGGGGAAGCTGTGTCATCTTTGCATGCCATGGCGCTCCTGCAGGTCTACCTGGCCAAGGCGCTCAAGGAACTGCACGAGGGTAGTTCCGACCCAGGGGTTATGCAGGAACTGCGTACCGCGACGGACCTCGCCCTCCAGGCAATGAAAGTCACCGCACGCACTCTGGGTCAGGCGATGTCCACACTTGTGGTCCAGGAACGCCACCTATGGCTGAACCTGGCAGATATGCGTGAGGCCGACAAAGTGCGGTTCCTCAACGCCCCTGTCTGTCAGGCCGGCCTCTTCGGCGACGCCAACTTCGCCCAGCAGTTCTCGGTGGCCCAGAAGCAGACGGAGGCTATCAAGAACATCCTGCCCCGGCGACCTGCTGCTGCCTACACCCAGTCGCACCTCCGCCTGCTCGTCGCCGAGGGCGTCCTTCTGTGGCTGCCTTCGCCCCTGCTAAACCCAAGCAGCAGCCTCCACAACCGGGGAAGCAGGGCGCCGGTCGCAAGGGGGGCTCCCAACCCGTGTCGGGGCCCGCAAAGTCTGAAGGCAAGCGTAAGGGCAAGCGGCCCTGACACGGGGAGCCCAGGGAGAAGAGGAGCTGCTCCAGGGGAGGTGGTGTCCCAACCCCTCCTCCACCCAGAGGAGGACCGGGGGGAGAATGTCTACAACAATGCTGGTACCGAAATCCTGCCACTGGCCCTCCGGGGTCCAGTACTAACATTCTCAATAAAAGAGCAGTTTCCTCCCTCTCTGAGCTCCGAGAGGGACAGGTTGGCAGTGTGCGACGCCCCTGGGCCTTGCCACTCCTTTCCTCCCCTCTCACCCCTCGCCAAGGGGCAGCAGTGTGGGCACCGAGGACGCCCCCGGGCCTTCTCACCCACACTCTGCCCCACCTGGAGTACTCAGACAACACTCCGGGCCACCCCCAGGCCTCCCGAGTCGGGTCTGAGTGCTCCACCTCGCTGCCTCACCCCGGGTACATCTGTGGTGCCGTTGGTCCCGCTTGTTCGGTCTCTGGGCGCCTGGCTTGGCCTCCCCAGACCGTCACACTGGCTCATCCGTACCATCAGACTCGGCTATGCGATTCAGTTCACATGCCGGCCTCCCAAGTACAGGGGCATCCACTTCACCTCAGTGCGGAGCAGCGATGCCCATGTCTTGCGGTCCAAGATCGATGTCCTGCTGGCGAAGGGCGCGACCGAGCCGGTTCCTCCTGCCGATATGAGGTCGGGGTTCTACAGCCCCTACTTCATTGTACCCCAGAAAGGGGGTGGGTTAAGACCAATCTTGGACCTGCGCATTCTGAATCGGGCCCTGCACAAGCTTCCGTTCAAAATGTTAACGCAGAAACGCATTTCCCAGTGCATCCGTCCCCAAGATTGGTTCGCAGCAATTGACCTGAAGGAACGCGTACTTTCATGTCTATATCCTTCCTCGACACGTTCCTGCGCTTTGCGTTCGAGGGGAGGGCATATCAGTACAAAGTCTTGCCCTTCGGGCTATCCCTGTCGCCTCGCGTCTTCACGAAAGTTGTCGAGGCAGCCATTGTTCCGCTCAGAGAACGCGGCATTCGGATACTCAACTATCTCGACAACCCCCCTCTACGAGGCGCCTCTATTTCCTGATGTGGAACCTGTTCGTCGAGTGGTGCTCTTCCCGCCAGGAAGACCCCCGGAAGTGTTCGATTAACGTTGTGCTTTCCTTCCTGCAGGATGGGTTGGAGCGAAGGCTGTCTCCCTCCACCCTCAAAGTGTACGTCGCAGCAATAGCGGCGTATCACGATGCAGTAGACGGTAAATCCTTAGGTAAGCACGACTTAATCGTCAGGTTCCTCAGAGGTGCGAGGAGACTGAATCCTCCTCGTTCAACCTCGGTACCCTCTTGGGATTTAGCCCTGGTGCTTAGAGCACTCCAGGGTCTGCCATTTGAGCCTTTGCAGTCAGTTGAGCTAAAAATCCTGTCCATGAAGACAGTCCTCCTGACTGCATTGGCCTCAATCAAGAGGGTAGGGGACCTGCATGCACTTTCGGTCGACAAATCATGCCTAGAATTCGGGCCGGCCAACTCTCACGTTGTCCTGAGACCCCGGCCTGGATATGTGCCCAAGGTTCCTACCACTCCCTTTCGGGACCAGGTGGTGAACCTGCAAGCGCTGCCTTCGGAGGAGGCAGACCCAGCCCTGGCTTTGTTATGTCCCGTCCACGCTCTCCGCGCTTACATTGACCGGACTCAGAGCTTCAGATCCTCACAGCAGCTCTTCGTCTGTTACGGAGGTCAGCAGAAGGGAAAGGCTGTCTCCAAGCAGAGGTTGGCCCACTGGATAGTGGATGCCATCGTCTTGGCTTACCAGTCCCAAGACGTACCTTGCCCGTTTGGGGTGCGAGCATACTCCACTAGGAGCGTAGCTTCATCCTGGGCGCTGGCTCAAGGCGCCTCGCTGACAGACATATGTAGAGTTGCGAGCTGGGCGACACCTAACGCTAGGTTTTATAGCCTCCGTGTAGAGCCGGTATCTTCCCGCATCCTCGCCCCCAGGGACCAGTGGCGCTAAGTACCCGTTCTAGTGTCGGCTTGCAACGCCACTCCCGCCCTCTGGGCCGGATACGTGCGTCTATTTGAGTTCCCCGGAAACGGCTAACCCTGTGAGTTCCTCCGTCACCCCTGCAGTGTCAGACGTTGCGGACTGTCTGACACTAGGCCTGCACCCGTATGCTTGTGGAACGTGTGTGTAGGTTGGGTTCCATATGTTGCGGTCCCCTAACGGTTACCCCATAAGTGTATTTTCCACGGTACCAGCTACCCTACTCGGCTAGCCCCGTGTCTTTCCCTTGACAGAGCCTGCTCTGTCGTCTCTGGGTGTGTTCTTCCCCCCCTGGGACCAGGTTGGGTCCACCCCAGAGACTTCCATATGTTGCACTACCCTGATAGGTTAGTCCTTATGTGCATTGCACTTCTCCTTCCATTGAAGGATGTGGCTCTGCAGCGTACCATCTCCCGAGATGGGCACGCTTTCCCAGCGTTATCCAATAGTCACGCTGAGTGGGTCTTGCAGGAACAGCAGTGACTGTCCTTCCCTGCCTGGAGCCCTGACTCCCACTCCAACATAGGAGTAGTCAAGCGAGCTCAGGCAGGGCGCTGGAAGGGCCAGCATTCCTGGCGTGTTGGTAGGGATCCCAATTCGTCGGTCAGTTCCGACGTACGTCGAACGTGACCGACTGAAAGGGAACGTCTTGGTTAAGTATGTAACCCTCGTTCCCTGAAGGAGGGAACGGAGACGTATGTCCCGTCGCCAGGTGCTATGCTTCAGCTGAAGGCCCGAGCAACTTATCTCGGCTCCTCAGTTGAAAACGATATGAGGTACTTCCACTTCCATATTTATACCCGCAAAGCGGGGCGGCGTGTGGAATGCGTGAACCACATACCAATGTTCATTAGCTCGTTTCTATACACTCAAAGTAGATTGGTCTCTGAAACAGATCCCAATTCGTCGGTCAATTCCGCCGTACGTCTCCGTTCCCTCCTTCAGGGAACGAGGGTTACATACGTAACCGAGACGATTTATCATGGACGGTAAATAACCCCACTGATGGGTTTTATAGTTCTGAATGTCGGACATGCTAACACCAGGCAGATATATCCTGCGAGGATATCACAGATTTCTCTGGCAGTAAAGTTTTAACCTGCGAGTGACCTTCTGGTATCGTGGTGATTCAGTATGCATTGTGAAATACCAATCATTGCTTTTATGGTTCTGATTTAGAGTGTTGTGAATCTACTGACTTTAACAAGCTTTTGGTTTATGCCCAGCTGAAGCCGGAACAGAGATAGGAGTGTATTAGCCCTCAGTTGTTTATTAGTTTCATATTATAAAATTCCATTCTCACACAGCAAAAATATATTTTCAAATGTATGCAAAATGGATCAAACATATATTATTTTAAGTTTTAGATACTTCTATTGCACACACACACACACACACACACACACACACACACACACACACACACACACACACGTCTGGTTCGCCTTGATTGAAATCGATCATTCATTTATGTGTTGGATGTCATACTGGATTGCCTACAATTTTATTAGCAAATATATGATATTAAGCCATACATCATTTTCTTCTGTCACGGTTTCTTCTGTTATCCATTCAGATCCAGGGTGGATCAGGACTGTTTAGGTCTTAATTGTAAAGATTCAGCCTCAGTATGGCTCTGTTTTATAATGTTTCAATCTGTATTTGCTTTGTGATGTTCAATATTAGTGAAGATCCATAATCATTTTGATGTAGCCCAACACTGGCAGGTATCCCAGAACTGCTTGAGAAAACTGAAGTTTTATGGAAATATGATAAATTCAGGTAAATTGGGCAACTTTATGCCATCCATCTCACTAACAAAAAATGTTCCAGTTGACCTGAATTCCCCCTGCTTTACCTAATACAATCACATTATGCTTTTGTGTCTGTGACAGGCCATTTCTTGTGATTCAGGCCGTGATTGAGACTAAATGTAGCAGTTCAGCTTTTTGGCTCTTAGTAAAGTAAATACCATACTGTTACAACAACAACAACAACAACAAAAAAAACATTACTCATCACTATAGCAAGACAGTCTGCAAGTTCATGATGTTTTTGCTTTCCTCAAATGGATTTTGAAAAATGCTGTGTGCATGTAAACTTACTATGTCCTCACAATAGTAATACCAGTCATTTTTGACCTTGTGGGTTTTTTTTTTGGTCCCCATAAATTAAACAGCTTATAAATCATACAGAATTATGTTTTTTGAAAATGTAAAAATGCAGAAAGTTTTCAATTATGAGTAGGTTTAGGGTTATTGGTTAGAATATACAGTTTGTAAAGTATAAAAATCATTGTCTATGGAATGTCCCCATAAAACATAAAGACTGGATTGACCTACATTATGAGGGCTTAAAGTCCTTATATTATGGTCTGTATTCAGGTTACACGCCGTGTCCTAAGGACATGCCGCTAAATAAACATACTAAATGTAAAATTATAAAACTGAAGAAAGTTTTCTGTGATAGATAGGTTTAGGGTTAGGGGCTTAAAATGTCATTAGCTCAGTATAAAAAATATTATGCCTATGGAATGTCATCATAATGATAGGTGTACCAACATGTGTGTGTGCAAGACATGCCTTCATGGTACCAACTTTTGATAATGATAATGTGCTACATGCTAATAGTTGTCTCTGGACAATTGTTAGTTACTTATTAAAATATATATAATTACCAACTTTGGTGCATAAAGAGATTCCCAAAACCACCCCAAATTACTTTCCTTCTTCTGTGGAACACAAAATAAGTTATTTAGAAGAAGTGTTCAACATTGGACCCCATTGACTTTCAATGAACGGACAAAAAACGGACTGATAAATTGTTTAAAATATATTCTTTCTTTTTTTCTATAAAAGAAAATCTATCGTACAAGTTTGGAACGACATGAGGGTGAGTAAATGGTTGCAGAATTAAAATTTTTGGGTGATTTATCCCTTTAATAATGGTAAAATACATCATACTCTTCATATACTGAATGTCAGTGTATGGAGAGCAACAGGGATTGTGGACTTGCATGAGGCAGTTAAATGTGGCAATTAAAATAACAATATTTAATGTATTAAAGCGGTTATGTGATGTAGAGGTTAAATACTTTTAGGTTTTAACCCAGTAAGGGGTGATTCATAAGCTATAGGCATTGTGCCTTTAAGTAAAACACTTAACCTCAGGTTACTCTAGGTGAACGCTCCCTGTAATACGTTTATTGTAAGTCACTTTGGATAAAAGCATGCTAAACGGCTACTTTATTATTTACTGTATTAAATTACACAATATTGCTGTACAGTACACATTCCAAAAATAGCACCTTTTGGTATAAAGAATTGCTTAACAACTGAATTAGAAACATTTATTCATTAAATGTTTTACTTACTAAACCAAAAAATGTAAAATAGTAAAAGTAAAATATTTTAAGTTAACCTTTCTCTCAATTTTACAAAAAGAACATTTATTCCTGGCAACCGGCAATTGAAAATCAAAATGATTTTGAGTAGACAATTCAAAAAGAGGCACTTACCAAAATCTGCCTCTCATGCACTGTTGTTATTCCACAGAGCATGTTCAACCCCAAAATGCACCATTTGCACGGCAACTCTGCAGGGTATTTGAGTAGTGAGTGCCTAATATGTCTTTTGAATCAATTATTTTACGAATTCTTGAAATAAACTACTGAGGCTGCATCTCGAAATTGAAAAGTGCTACTCATAATGTGGCACAATGTTTGTTGTGGCAGCAGCGTGACACAATGAAATCGTCTCCGGTTACGTATGTAACCTAGGTTCCCTGAGAACAGGGAACGAGACGCTGCGTCAGCTGACGCTACGGGGAACGCCTCCAGCGTGACAGGTGCCTGAAATCACAATCAAAAAACGTCAATCCTATTGACCGGTGACAGCCTATGACGTCATCAAGGTACGACCAGGAAGTATAAAAGGGCGCCTTGCCAACATGACAGCATCCAATCGTCTGAAGGGACTGTTTCGGCAGGCAAGCCCTGAGGCATGGCAAAGCGACGCAGCGTCTCGTTCCCTGTTCTCAGGGAACCTAGGTTACATACGTAACCGGAGACGTTCCCTTTCGAAAGGGAACTCGCGCTGCGTCAGCTGACGCTACAGGGAACGATATACCCACGCCACCATGCCGACGGGAGTGCATGCCCACCGGGCAGTGACAACTGTCAGGACAAGCAAATTCAACTGAAATGCCTGAACCACTCCCCTTCTGGTCACTTTAGGCTGTCAGTGACAGTGCTCCCTACGGTCAAAGCCCAAGCTATAGCCTGAGAAGGAACCTTCGCACACCATGAGGTCCTGCCCTGGCCGCTCGAAGGCCTGGAACCAGCCCATTCAACAGAAAGGGTTCCTTTAAGGGAACGTGGCAAGGGAACCTGCGCCAGTCACTATTCGGGAGGATTTCACCGAATGCCACCAGGGAGATCTGACCTAGTGACCCCATATGGGAGACGTCAGTACAGCCAACCCTGTCTGTAAGGTACAGAGCCTCTGGTACTCGCCTCCGAAGAGACATCCGCTAGGGTACTGCAGAAAAGGCAGTGTCCTCCACCAGCCGGACCTCAGAGACGGGTTATCCTGGAGAGCAGCGCTCAGCGAAGTGCTTTCTAAACCTTGCTAGCGAGGGGAGTTTAGCCGCTCGATCCTCAGATCTACCAAGCACTTACTTTAAAACGTGCTTAGGAGGCCAAAGGCCTTACAGGCTGATCATACCAGGGAGGCCCCGAGGGGCCTACAACCAATGGATCAGTGCCAGGCAGCCGTAAGCTCACAGCAGACTCTCATTTGAGTCTGCCTGGTAGGTAACCATGCTGTAGGCAATCTATGAAGGTCCCTTCCTGCAGGGACCGCATAGCAGCAGCGTCGTCTCGTCATGCTAGGGTATGAACACCGCCTTCAGGTCTCGCGAACGGCTAGAAACCGACGCCTGATAGCAGGTGACACACGCTGTCAGCGTAAGGCCAGTTGTGTGTTCCCGCATAGGGAACTCGTTCCCCAGGGAGGCCGAGAGGGGCCTCCACCTGGTAACCTGTGCCGACTGCTCGCGTGTCCAAACAGCGAAGCTCGCCCTCAGGGAGACCAGACAGGCCTAATACCTGATCGCAGTCATGCTAGCCCTCGAGGTAGCTGGGAAGAACAGGGACTCGCTCTATCAGGGAGGCCTAGCGAGGCCTACCATCTGCCAGACGTCGGGCATTCCTCCATCACAGCTTCCCGCTCAGTGACTGGACTCATCCAGAAACCGCGATACAGGAGCGTGCCCTCAGAGGAGGCCACGTGAGGCCTACTACTCCATAGTGAATCCCACAGGGAAGCCCCGTGCAGCTTGCTACCTGTTAGCAACCCATGCCACGATTCGTTACCGAAACTGGGGACCGGGGAACGATCTCAGGGAGGCCCAGTGCCTACCACCTGATAGCAGAGCGTGCAACTCATAGCACTTCATGCTCACCGCCACAGCGACTAGGAACCGGGAACTCGCCCTCAGGGAGGCCGGGTGAGGCCTACTACCTACTAGCACCTCATGCTAGCCATCCAGTGACTGGACCCCGGGAACGCCCCCACAGGGGAGGTCAAGTGAGCCTGCTTACCCCACAGCAGGCCCTTAGGGAGGCCTGGTAGCGCCTACCACCTATTAGCAGCTCGTGCCAGCCATCGAGGGACTAATGCCCAGTAATACCCCCTCGGGGGAGACCTGACAGCGCCTGCTACCCATAGCAGGCTCTCAGGGAGGCCTGATGGGGCCCACCACCTGAGCCAAGGTAACCCTAAAAAACCGGGAGCCTACCCCTCAGGGAGGCCTGGCAGGGCCTACCTCCAAATAGGAGGCCTGCAGATTCCATGGACCCTGCCGTGATTAGGAAGGCTGGCTGCTGCGTCCCGGGCTGACGGCAGCTGTCTGCTGCTGACGAAGATCTGGAAATCCAGTTAGCACCTGGGGACTCATCCCCAAGGAGGCCAAAAAAGGCCTACTAGTTGACAAGGTTTTTGTTGACGTCGAGACTGTCTTGCAAGGAGGCCTGTTGATGCCTACTACCCGTCCTGAAGTCTTGCTGCCCAGACTGCCCAAGCTGGCTACTCACAACCAGCTGGCCTTCGTACGCCCGCACCTGGGGCTGGCTCCATCCCAGAGGCTAGATGGCCTCCATGACGGCGCAGTCTCTCGGGCAGTGCCTACAGACATGAACCTAATCACATTGCCAACAGCAGTGTACTCAGCAACAAATGCTTAACAAACCCTCTAAAGCGAAGGGAGTACAACTTACGTCACCTGCTTCGGGGCGGTTGTCTTACTTTTCATACAGCGGCCTGCCGTACAAGCGGAAGCGTCAGCCATTGGCAATGCTTGGGCCTCAGGGGAGCATCTGACCAAAACCGGCAAACAGAAGGTTGTTCGATGTTCAGCTCAACCTGAGCCCTAAAGAAGGTGGAGCAGAAGACATAGAGCAAGGGTGAAATATCATACAACTATGCAACACACCGGCCATGCCATCCTCCAGGATGAGGCCGGGGGCCGCCAGAAGGTGGCGGCCACACAAGCTCTGAAAGGTGGAAACAGCAAATAAAGTCTAATCGCAAACAAGCGAAAGACGCTTAAGCCCGCCCCACGACCACTGGCAAAGTCGCTGTCCCTGCTGCAACACCTAGACTGCATTACTCAATAACCCCAGAACGCAGAGAAGGGGGCGGGCCTTGGCCGGACGACTCTGTAACAAGAGGAGGCTGAATCAAGGATGCATAAACAAAGCCCTGTTCTTATACCTAAAGAGAGGCCAGGGGCGAACCACCTTCTTAAAAGGGAACGCCCCCCATCCTTGACCGAGCCTAGGCCAAGTGGTGCGATGCTAAGTCTGCACTAGATCTACTCAGGGCTCGGGAAAGAAATATTATCACCCCTATAAACACAATGAGGCCCCGAAAACCTCTTCCCCAAAGGCCCGCAGAGCTGGGCGCAGATCTCACTACAGCTCATGCATAAACGCATACCCGGTCGTCAGCTACTTCACACTTTAAGCTAGGAAAACACAGCTCGCCCCCGACACTACAAGCCCTCGGGCGAGAGCGCAAATTCAACTACCCACATTAGTGAGAGAGATAATACGGAGAGGCAGCAAATCTCTACTAGCAAAAGTGAGGCACTCATACACAACCATATAATGTTGCAAAGAAGATCGTTCTTAGCTTACTCATGGGGATGAAGTCCAGCGATGTTCCATAATTCCCCAAAGAACCTCTCAGGAGAGCGAAGGTACAGAAGTCCTGAAAAACATAGTTTTGAAAATGTTTCACCCTCATTGAGGGGAACTCACCACTCGCTCCTCGCGGCGCTTCAAACCCAGCCATCAAGCTAGTATACGACCACCGTCCTGAGGGGGGCGCTTTCACCAAACAAACCAGGCGGGCCGTCAGAATCTTACATTTTCTGCTCAACATAAGCCCACCGGCCTGATGTAAAGCGCCCGGGGGAAACACAAGAGGAAGGGAAAAAGGCAGCGCTCATCTGCATGTCCTAGAGGGCGGAGTCCGCTGCCTGCGCTGGTTCCGGTTACCAGCCCCGGCTTCCTTCCTCCTTTTGTTGCGGGTGTCCCACCTCCTCTGCGCACCAGTCCTCCGCTGAGTGGGCGCTCAAGAGGCGACGCTGGTTCGCTGGTCCCGCCTCCAGCCCTCAGACCGTGACGGGCCAGGGACACCCGACTGCCTGGGCGCGGCCCCGGACCTCAGCGGAATGTATGTTCTACATTCTGCCGAGCGCGCCTCCACCTCTCCGAACTTTCCCACCACTGCTTCTACGGAGGTGCCGAAAAGTTCATATGGCGAAACCGGGGCATCAAGGAGAAAGGAATTCTCTTTCTCCCCGATGTCCACAAGGTTTAACCACAGATGCCTCTCCGTGGCGACCATCGCCGCCATCGAACGACCGATGGAGAGCGCTATTTGTTTGGTGGCCCGGAGAGCGAAAACCGCGGTCCGGCGCAACTCGACTATCGCATCAGGAGGTCCCTCAACAGGTCCGCCTGGTAAGCCTGCAACACCGCTGTGGTGTGCAAAGCCGCCGCAGCGTGACCCGCTGACATGTACGCCCTGCCACTCAGGCGAGACCGGCAGGGTGGGAGCCCTCAGTGTCGACGGCCGCCCAGAGGCGAGATAGTTAGCATAACATCTCGTCCACGGGTGGCACTGACACATACCCGGCCTTGGGCAGTCCCTCGACATCAGCGAAATTTAGCTCGCTGATGTCGATAGATGCGGGCTGAGTATGGTTTCTGCGGGCTGAGTATGGTTTCCATCCCCTCGAGATCTGCTGATGGAAATCTGGAAGGAATGGACCCCAACTGACTCACCCATCCTCTGCTCGAGTGGAAGAGCAGCAGACAAGGAGGAGGAACAATAATCCTGCTCCTCCTCCGAAGTCGCCTCTCGCGATCTGGATCGTCCTCGAGAACCACATCTGTCTCCAAGCGGCGAGCCAGATCCATCTGGGAACCACATGATGTTTAGACGCCGCTCAGCCTCAGCTCGAGCGGGGCCGTTCCCAGATGCTGAAACCTCTCCCCTCGAGAAGAGGTCCAGACGAGAGCGGAGTGTTCCCAGGGGAAAACGCTTGCAATTTGCACAAGAGGCTCCCTCGCGAACCTCTCGTGCATGCTCTTCTCCCAGACAGTAAACGCAAAGTGTGTGTGTATCCTCAGCATAAGATATCTGGTGCACGTTCAACACACCTGCAGAAGTGGTGTTGCTTCTTAGCACACTTCATCGTTATCCTTCTTGTAGACGCTTTACGTGAAGACAGGCAAAACAGTCCCTGAAGACGAAAAGATGCTGTCATGTTGGCAACGCGCCCTTTTATACTTCCTGGTCGCACCTTGATGAAGTCATAGGCTGTCACCGGTCAATAGGATTGCGTTTTTTGATTGTGATTTCAGGCACCTGTCACGCTGGAGGCGTTTCCCGTAGCGTCAGCTGACGCAGCACGAGTTCCCTTTCGAAAGGGAACTCACAGCAATCCTGTTAAAGATTCTGTGCTTGCATTGTTTACATTCGATTCCTCTGAATAAATAATAAATGAGATTTAATGATGAAATGGCATGTGTTGATTTTATTTCTGACAGACGATTCATTTAATTTTTGCGGCGTATGTTTACTTTCATCCACTTTCAGTCATTTACAACTTGGAGACTTCAAGAAAAAACATCAACCAGAAACTTTATCTATCCATCCTTGATGGTGGTTATGAATTCTGCTTGTTTTCACAAAGTATTTACCCTGCGGTTCATTCTTCTCATTGACATCTAGAACAGCAATCCTCCATGACTCACTTTTTGATTGGCAGTGGATGTCAGCGGTGAATGCAGCATAAAAAATGTTGTAACAATTCAGTCCGGCCTTTGTTTTTGAGACAAGAGCTTTGATGGACACTTAGAGGTATTTGGAGAGAATGTGTAGAAACTACGGTTATGAGTGACAGGTTTGCGGTGCTCATGGTCTAGCAGCCTTTATCTAGCTTTAATTGAAAAGAGCTTCTCAATTGCTAGACCTTAATTTGATACCTTTTACAAAGGGATGCATCCTGGGGACTGAGACAGGACTAATTAATGTTTGGATTGAATTACTCCATATTGTATAGAATCATTCACTTGGCTTTAGTTAGATATTGTTGCGGTGGCTGGTCAAAATCAAGCTGCTTCACCTAACGACAGCAGCCGAGTGCGTTCAGAACAACACATGGTGATTTTGCCTTTGTTTTACTCCCCACAGCGAGCACTTGTCTTACAAAAACAACCAACATGCTATTTCTGTGGTATCCCATTACTGATTCAATCCTCAGTCCCACACACACACAAACCAACTCACATTGGGGAAAGGCTTCATTAGAGATTTAAGTGGGAACTGTGTGTTTGAATGTCATTTATTCCATACATTTGTCAGTTATCATAACGATACAGTTCTCCAGCATTCAAAAGACTTCTTCACTTCAGGAGGGCATGGCCATTGTGTGGTCATTGAGTGCTGTTTTCTACAGAAGATTACTTGTATTGTATTTAGTAAGTGTAATATCACATTATTACCATATTATCTAGAAAAAGCATCAGTATACAGTGGCAAGAAAAAGTATGTGAACCACTTGCAGAATCTGTGAAAAAGGGAATAATTTAACTAAATAAGAGGCATCGTACAAAATGCATGTTATTTTTTATTTAGTACTGTCCTGAATAAGATATTTTACATAAAAAATGTTTACATATAGTCCTCAAGACAAACAAATAGCTGAATTTATAAAAATGACCCCAATCAAAAGTTTATGAACCATTAATTCCCGATACTGTGTCGTTCCCTGGATGATCCACGGCTGTTTTTTGTTTTGTTTTTTTTTGTATGATGGTTGTTCACGAGTCCCTTGTTTGTCCTGAGCAGTTAAACTGCCCAATGTTCTTCAGAATAATCCTCAAGGTCCTGCACATTCTTCAGTTTTCCAGCATCTTTTTCATATTTGAACCATCTCCAGCAATGAATGTACGATTTCTAAGATCCATCTTTTAGGACAATTGGGGTGTTACACATCTGTCTGGTCTGTGTTAGCACACGTGGTGTTTTTGGGTTGTTTCTGTGTCATGTGTGCTCCTTTCTTCTGTCTTGGCCCCACCCCTCTTGTTATCTGATTATTGGTAAATTTGCTCCACCTGTTGTCCCTTGTTACCTGCCTTGTTTGTCTGCTGTCCCTGATCTCTGTCCCTGATCCTGATCCTGATCCTGATCCTGACCCTGGTTTGTCTCTGTTTGATGTTTGATTTTTACCCCCTAATGGGTTTTTGTTTTGTGTTTATGTTTCTTTTGTTAATAAATTCTTGTTCACCTGCATTTTGAGTCCTCACCCCTTTTTTCACCATACCAATCGTGACATGAGGGACTCAAACACAACTATTCACAAAGGTTAAATACAATGAAATGGGGCCCAATGTTTAGTTTTGGACCCGATTCACTTTAATTGTATGGGCAATTCTTTTATTCACATAGAAGAAACAGGATCAGTATCAACTATTGTTTTAAGTGAATCAGTTATTGATTTTGATCAGCTGACAAAACATTTAAAAATATTACACACACACACACACACACACACAAAAATCCAGCGAGAATCCAGTGGGCCAAAACATTAAATGTGACCTAAGCCATAAAGACAGCCACAGTTTTAATTTATGTAAAAAAAAGAAGAAGAAAGAAAATCATCCATTTCACCCAAAAGCTAGTCATTCCACATTTAGAAGGTTTTCTCTGAACATTGCTTGAAAAAAAAAATCCTCTGCATGGCTTGCCTGGGCAGATATAGGTAGCGGTTTGAATTGAGGACACATCACGTCTGATTCGCATGTTTCACTTTGAGAGCGATGACAGTTTCATAAACGAGTAAGAAACGGAACACATTCTATTTTCATCCTTCTGTTCATAGTCAAAAGACTACATTGCATGCTGTGGTGTTTGCAGGGTCTCTACTGTATTTTGAATTGCCTGTCAGTTCCTGAATGGAGCCTTTTGCCAGATACCGTTCCAGCCTCAGTTCATGCTAAAACGCTTCCTGTATTTCCAAGAGGAGTATCTCATTAATATTAATGTGATCTCTTATCAATTAAAGAGTGCTAACTTTTGTGAATGAGGTGAAAAAAAATGGTTGTGCTGAAAAGAATAAGACAGGGCTATTTAAACAAATTTAGGGGCTTGTTACACTGGACACTGTGGGCTTTTGTAGTAGATACAATTCAGGTTTTTGCACCGATAAACCATGCAAAAGTGTTAAATGGATAAATCACCCAAAAATTCATTTTTATTGATGGCGTTAGGGTGAATAATCATTTTAATTTGTCTTTTTTTATTTTAAAGCTTAATATTTTGCTGCTAATTATTTCAGAGAATGAAAAAGCCATAGTAAATTGAACAGCACAAGATTATAGACAAATATTAGGTGTACAGCAGTAAAATAAAATGACACGTGTCAGTACAAATGTTGTTTCTTTTCTGTATTCTGCTGCTGTGCTCAGGCCATGCGAAACCAGTAAAGATGATTTGCTGTAATTGCATTTGAGCAAAATGATTTGGATGTGCATGCAATTTGTAATTGTCATTACATCCTGCTTCAATAAATGAATTAGACGTGTGTTTCTTGATGCACACCCTTTCTTGAAATCTCTGTCTAGCTGCTTGATCCTTGGTGTGTGTGTGTGTGTGTGTGTGTGTGTGTGTGTGTGTGTGTGTGTGTGTGTGTGTGTGTGTGTGTGTGTGTGTGTTTACATACTCTTCATAAGCTAGAGATGATAAGTTGTAATGAACAAGATTTGATGGAGAAAGCGGGAGTATTTCAGTAAAATAAATGTGTATCGTGACCAATTTTTTATCTTCTGCCTTTGCCTCAGCATCTTCAAAGCAAATGCAACAGACATGGTTTGAAAGGATTTCACACTCATCGTTTATACTTAGAAAGAATTTACATATTCAAACTGAAAAAACATTGTCTGCTGTGTCACAATATGTGTCATTATAAGTAAAAGCAATATATATATGATTTATGTTTTTCTTCCGAAGTAACAAAACATTTCAAATCTTACTGTATTTTTTCAGAATTGTATTGAATAGATGTTAAAGGTGCTGCATATCATTTATTTTGTCTGAACTTGTCATACTTGTTTCTGAGTTCCGTGTAGGAATGTCTGTTTTTGTTTTGGTGTGTGATCCCGCCCACTGCCAATTTCCCAATAGTATTTCAACTTGAATGGATGAAAAATAATAACACATGTATTTGAAACAAAAAAAGCATGTTGAATTGCACTAATTGAAAAAAATATCTGTTGCATTAACAGTGTGTTGTATTAAACAGTACATTTGATATGAAACATACTGTATACTGGTAGCAACATGAATCATTAATGCAATTAGACAGAGATATTGTAGTAACATTGTCTCTATTGCCGCAATACGCAGAGTGTTTAACAATAGTGCAGAATAGTAGATTTTTATAGAAGCTGAGTTTATTTATTTCCTGAAATTCAGCCAATTTTAAATTACCTTCAAACCAGAACATCATTGTATGGTTCCCATTTGGTCATTTTTGGGGTAATTTTCTAGGTTAGTTATGAGATGGCAACCCGTGACATTCTACCCTGAGCTGTTCTGATTTATGCGTTTCTATGTCAACACTATCAATGCCAATATGAATCTGCAGCAGTCAGGTGGTTTATGCTCATTATTATTGTAATGTAATGTGCTTTGAGACATGAGATAATGTAAAGCCATCTCTCGTGACGCTTTGCAGACTCTGCGCTGGCTGTATGTATTCATGTGTTTTGGTGGAGGCGTGGCTTTGGAGACGCTCTGAAGAGAGCATGGGATCTTAAGCTTTCAAAGCTAGCTTGCTATTGCTAGCCTCTCTGAAAACAGCCTATCCTACCATTAAGCACAATATAATATGATATTTGAGGTATGGTGGATATGACACTATGGTGGGACAGATGCTTCATGTCTTTTAGAAAACATAACAATTAAAAAGTTATCCTGTATTGTATCATTATACACTTTTTGACATTAGTTGCTAGTTGACAAACTAGTAAGAGTGTTTAAAAAAATGTCCTTATTTTCTAAAAAGCCCAAAAAGGCCCTTTAGTTGAAGAAATACTTAAATACACTGCCTGGGCAAAAAAAAGTTGTTGTTTGGATTTAAATTGGCAAATGCTTAAGAGTCAATGATTGGATCAGTATTTCAGTTTGGCAACATTTCTTCCAATCCTAATTGATGGAGTTTGTGGCTTTTAATTTCTTAAACAACCATGCAAGACCACATATTCCAGGGTGACAATGTCAAGATTCATCAGGCTCAAACTGTAAAAGAATGGTTGTGTGAGAGCATGAAGAATCATTTCCACACATGAATTGGCATCGCTGAGTCCAAACCTTAAATTCATTGAAAGTCTTTGGGATGTGCTAGAGGAGACTTTACAGAGTGCTTGACTCTTGCATTGTCAATACAAGATCTTAACCAAAAATTGATGCACCTCTTCATATAAATGCTGTGATGTTATTTCCATCAAGAGGTGCATCAATTTGGGTCCAGATCTTGTATTGATTCTTATTGATAAAATAAATAAATGTATTAATAAAATGATTCTTCCTGCTCCCTCCCAACCATTCTTTCACAGTTTGAGCCTTGGCCATGAATTTGGCCATGATGTGTCTTCCTACATGGTTGTTTAAGAAATGAAAAGCTAAACACTCCATCAATTAGGATTAAAACTGTTGCCAAACTGATTTTGTGTTAAACAACTTAAAATACTAGTTATTTTTGGCCTCACAGTATGTCAAATATCCATATGAAAACAGCGAGAGGTACAGTTCCTCCAGCAGAGCCTCATTATCTTTAATGTGACCACACCCACGCGAGAAAAGAGATTCACATGCAAATCGTCCACCTGAAGGAACGCAAACCTGTAATCACCTCAAAACAAAGAATCTTCATCATTCTTATCATTTTCATCGAGTTTGGAAGACATGCTGTGAGTTTACCTTGGATTTAATAAGTTTAATAAGAATGCAATTTTAAGATGAGAATTTTTAAGGTAAAACATTTCTGCATGCTTATATTAGCGCTATTTTTGCATAAACTTCACATTTTAGGCTACTATTGAACTATTGCTAGACTAAAATGTGTGAAATCAACGGAAACATGTTGAAAATTAAATATAGACAGGTAGGCAACCTTTCAATGCTAAATAAAGATACATATATGGCATGAGTGTATTTTTATGCTGTATAATATTAAACACAGCATATTATAAAAGTAGGGTTGCCAGCTGTCCCGTATTAGCCTGCTCGTCCCGTATATTGGGCCTAAATGTCCTGTACGTGACCTCCCTTGTCCCGTTTATTGACTGCCACGCTCATCTAACCACTGAGAGGTCATTCACATATGTTGCGTCTTTTGCATGCTCAAGTTCGTTATTTTAAATGTAGATGCCCGACAAGCGCTCAAAATAGAGAGCAATGGCGTCGTGATGCTCATGCATTTTGAGCATCTTTTTTTCCTTAGGCGCATCTATGCCTCAGCGACATGATGGCAGACACCACAGGAGCGTTTCGTTTGTTCTGCAAACTATGTGTGTTCGAATAAATGCCTTTTAATGAAGTGGTCAAAATCATTTCTGAAAATCATTTTCTTCCGACATATTGCAGATCTTATGATGTGTCTTACTTTCACTTTTCATAATCAACATAGATGAAATTAAAAAATAACATTATAATATTTAAACATAAATATGAAACTAAATATGTTTTTTAATGGCTACAACAAATATAGTACAGTTGAAATGTCATGATTGTACCACAAGTGTACCACTCCTTTGATTGAAAAGTGTGTTATAAATTCTTCTGTTGTGTTTTGTGTGGCAGGTGGCTGTGTGAAGGGGGACCCCCAGGGCTGGACCCATGAGGAGTCAAAGAAGATGCTCGCAGCCTGGGCGTCTTTGCTCTTCTTAGCCATGTGGGTGAGAAACGCCACCAGTGGCCCGCTCTCGTTCAGAATAGGTGAGTAATGTCTTTCACTTTCAAGCTGTAAAGCACATCACTATCTATTGCCCGTATCTCTCGTTAGTCCTAACACTGAATGGTGTAATTTGTAATCACTGTTAATTAAAGTGATGGGGTTTTACACCAGATTTGCAGCCTTAAGGCAGACTGTAACTCCCAGAATTAACACACTGGAAAAAGAGAATGAGCATAAGAACGCTGCTTGTTTTATGTTGCTGTTGTAAAAATGTATGGTTTGCAACACTGTGCAGGAAGCTGTGGTGAAACAAAATATGTCTGACTCATGGAGGTCACTCTCTATATAAAGATTCCTATTCATTAACTTTTCAGGGAAATCAACCTACAGGGAGAGCAGAATTATTAGGCAAGTTGTATTTTTGAGGATTAATTTTACAACATTAATAATTAAACAACAACCATGTTGTCAATGAACACAAAAAACTCATTAATATCAAAGCTGAATATTTTTGGAAGTGGTTTTTAGTTTTAGCTATTTTAGGGGGATATCTGTGTGTGCAGGTGACTATTACTGTGCATAATTATTAGGCAACTTAACAAAAAACAAATTTATACCCATTTCAATTATTTATTTTTACCAGTGAAACCAATATAACATCTCAACATTCACAAATATACATTTCTGACATTCAAAAACCAAACAAAAATAAATCAGAGACCAATATAGCCACCTTTCTTTGCAAGGACACTCAAAAGCCTGCCATCCATGGATTCTGTCAGTGTTTTGATCTGTTCACCATCAACATTGCGTGCAGCAGCAACCACAGCCTCCCAGACACTGTTCAGAGAGGTGTACTGTTTTCCCTCCTTGTAAATCGCACATTTGATGATGGACCACAGGTTCTCAATGGGGTTCAGATCAGGTGAACAAGGAGGCCATATCATTAGATTTTCTTCTTTTATACCCTTTCTTGCCAGCCACGCTGTGGAGTACTTGGACGCGTGTGATGGAGCATTGTCCTACATGAAAATCATGTTTTTCTTGAAGGATGCAGACTTCTTCCTGTACCACTGCTTGAAGAAGGTGTCTTCCAGAAACTGGCAGTAGGACTGGGAGTTGAGCTTGACTCCATCCTCAACCCGAAAAGTCCCCACAAGCTCATCTTTGATGATACCAGCCCAAACCAGTACTCCACCTCCACCTTGCTGGCGTCTGAGTCGGACTGGAGCTCTCTGCCCTTTACCAATCCAGCCACGGGCCCATCCATCTGGCCCATCAAGACTCACTCTCATTTCATCAGTCCATAAAACCTTAGAAAAATCAGTCTTGAGATATTTCTTGGCCCAGTCTTGACGTTTCAGCTTGTGTGTCTTGTTCAGTGGTGGTCGACTTTCTGCCTTTCTTACCTTGGCCATGTCTCTGAGTATTGCACACCTTGTGCTTTTGGGCACTCCAGTGATGTTGCAGCTCTGAAATATGGCCAAACTGGTGGCAAGTGGCATCTTGGCAGCTGCACGCTTGACTTTTCTCAGTTCACGGGCAGTTATTTTGCGCCTTGGTTTTTTCACACGCTTCTTGCGACCCTGTTGACTATTTTGAATGAAACGCTTGATTGTTCGATGATCACGCTTCAGAAGCTTGGCTATTTTAAGACTGCTGAATCCCTCTGCAATATATCTCACTATTTTTGACTTTTCTGAGCCTGTCAAGTCCTTCTTTTGACCCATTTTGCCAAAGGAAAGGAAGTTGCCTAATAATTATGCACACCTGATATAGGGTGTTGATGTCATTAGACCACACCCCTTCTCATTACAGAGATGCACATCACCTAATATGCTTAATTGGTAGTAGGCTTTCCAGCCTATACAGCTTGGAGTAAGACAACATGCATAACGAGGATGATGTGGTCAAAATACTCATTTGCCTAATAATTCTGCACTCCCTGTATAACTGTCTTACTTACTTAAAGACTGAAGCCAAATTGAAAATCTAGGATTGAAAAACACTTACAGCCTAGAAATTAAAGCTGCAAGCAGCGATGAAAGGGCCCTCGCACCTGTGCCACTGCCACCCAGTGCTTTAGGAAAACAGAGCACGGTGGGCAATATGCATTTAAGCATATAAAAATAGCAGGACTACATCAGTCATTTGTATTAGCCACACTTCCTGCTACCAGCTGGTGGTGCTATGACTATATCTAAAGATGTCTTCAGGCCATGGCACTTATCAAACATGTGAAGTTTGAGGCAGATTGGATATTGTATGCTTGAGTTACAACAACTTCCTGTTTCATGACGATAATCGCATGTTTTAGCACTCAGCTAAGTGTTGCTAGCATGTTTTAGCACTCAGCTAAGTGTTGCTAGCATGTTTTAGCTAGCATGTTTAGTACTCAATTTCATATTTTAGTTTGTTGTTAGTAGTGCATCACAGTGTTAAACACGTCACTTCCTGTTGCCAGTGCTTGGCGCCATTACTATAACTGAATATTGACTGGAGCAGATTGGTCATTGTGAGTTACAACAACTTCCTGTTTCATGACGTTAATCGTATACATTAGCACTTAGCCAAGTGTTGCATGATTTAATGTGTGTTTATCTGATAAAATCTCTAGCAGAAGTTTGTTAAATTACAATGTCTGGAAATGGCAAAAACTGAAACAATTTTGCTGAGAAAATTTGAAATATCTCACTTCCTTTTGGGTTTTCAGGGACTTTTTTGCAGGTATTGGGCTGTTACACGTGTCTACCGAATTTCATACCTGAACGTGAAACGTAGCATGAAAGGCGCTTGATTGAAATTTTGTAGGTGGCGCTATCGAGCCATTTTGCCACACCTAAATTCTGAAACCCATATCAGATGTACATTTCTGCTACTTCTTACGCGTATGCAAAGTTTCATGAGTTTGAGCATGTTAGGCCCTCACCAAATGCAATTCATTTTGGAGAAGAATAATAATAGGCCGAGCAATTACAATACACCATCGGTGCATGAGCCCTAATAAATCCCAAAAGTTTTACGGTTTTAAGGGATTTTTCATGACATTAGATTAATTTAATATGCAAATTAATGACATCGATCCAAAGACCATGTTGTGGTTTGATGGAAGCCAGTGCATCTGTCCATCTGTACAAAGAGTCACATGATCATTTTCAAATTTCAAACCAGGCTTGATCACTTGTTCATCGGGTTTTACACAGACTTGTGGAGTTCATTAAGCTTGAGTGCTAATGTCATTAGCGCAAAAGAGGAACAAATCAAATGGCAAGACATTCTGAAATTCATGTTAATTTTTCAAGCCAAATTGTTATGCTAATAATAGAATTTGTAATGAAAAAAATGCATTCTGGCGCAAAGGACTATAATTTTTGGGTGAACTATCCCTTTAGAAATCAGCCTTAGCTCTATTATCCTCATAGAAATACTCAATATCCAGTTCAGAGAGCAGTAGATGATGTAGTTTAGCAAGGGTATTACAGTATTTTGAGTACATGATTTGAATAGTCTTTGGCTGTTTAAAGCAGTTAAGTCGATCACAAGAGATTTCGAAACACAGCATTGTATCGCCGATGACATTATCGTCCAAAACATTGGGCTGGATGTTTTTTATTCACGAGAGCACTTTTGACTTATCATTAATGTAAAATCACTTTCAATTACATCCTCCCAGAGAGAGTGCTAATAATGTCAGTCATAATGCTAAAGTATAATTATATGCTAATAAAAATTAGCGAAGGTCCCAGATACTCAGTTAAAATATGTTGTTTTTGTGAGTTGTGTTTAGTAGCACCCACACAGCCTCTGTCTCACTGGAGAAAAGCATTAAGGGACCTTCCCCTCATTAAGGAAATTAATGTTCAAAAGCTGTTTAAACTGACTTCATTACGGTTTGGAACAGCATCGGCTAGGCGAACCGAAAAAGAAAGAGCAAAAAAGAGCCCATTTAATGTAGGTCTGGGCTTTCAATGGTAATCTATCTGGTGCCATATTGAGCAGTGCAAAATGTAAATTTTGTTCCAGCTGATTTAGCGTGTGGTTTTTGCATGTGTTGTGTGTACAAGTGTGAAGCTATTAATTCACTGTGGTACTAAGGCTTGGTTGTGAGATGTTTGTGCTCGGTAAAAAGAGCATTGATCTGCTTATTTGGTGGCATATTACAAAAACAATCCCACTGATTCCAGCAGCTCAGGGATCAGTTGAGGCGGCGTGCTCTCATCTGCACGACACAAGCTCCTGCTTTCGTAGATCAATTATTAAGCAGCCGATGTGATCACCGTCTCTCCTGAGCTTGCCTCTGTCATCTCCTGATGAACGAACCGCTCCCAACCAGTGTTAATTTCGTTGACGAATAATTTTCGTCATAATTTTCGTCAACGACCTTTTTTCACTGATGAAAACGAGACGATAACTAAATAAAAACTAGTGTTGGATGACAAAAACTATGACAAATCAACTGTAATTTGAATAATCAACAAATAAAAACGAGACGAAAATGTTAGGGAGGGACGATTAGGGAAGAGATCCAGTCAGAACTGATGTCCTGTGTAACAGATGCGCACATTTGATTTGGACGTGCTGATCTAACCGCTGGAGAACACGGCGCTGTTGCGCTTCTACAGGCTCATGCATCCCCAATCCAGCGCTCACAATCAATGAATAACACACATTTATGCCAGGCAATTGTTTATGAACTAATGCTGATGAATAATGACAATGTTTACTTTACGATGTTTATATAGTAATATGTTTTAGACGGTTGTAAAAATGCATATTTTATCTCCTCATCTGAACTTGAATGAGCAGCTGCCACTGCAACAGAAGCGTAGACATTTCAAAATAAGAGTCCGGGTGTATTTCGAGCTTGTTTATCATTAAAAGTCACGCATTATATATTCGTTATTGGTTACACAATAAACTGTATTTAATTTAATTCCCATTTAATTCATATTCAGGAGGAAAGACCAGTATTTGACACATATTCAATAAAGTATCAGGGTTATAATAGTTAACTAAAACCATTTAAAAAATCTTCATTACTTGAAATTAAATAAATGTTAACTGAAATAAAAATAAATAAATAAACAAACTTATTTGAAGCTTTAGCTTAACCTGATATGGCCTACTAACTAAAACAGAAATACAAAGTTATAAAAACTATATAGATGTTTTTAAAAAACAAACAAAAAAGTGAATTGAGCTCTTTCGTGTATTTTTAATGTCAAAAACAAAATGATGTCAAAATGTCAGTTCAAGTGACAGTCGGTTATGTAATGCTTAAATGCTTAATGTATTACAATTTAACTAAACTCATTAGATTTTAGGAGACTAAATCTACTGTAGTTTTAGTCGACTAAAATCTTATGATATTTAGTCGACTAAAACTAGACTAAAACTAAAAACAATTCAGGTGACTAAAATATGACTAAAACTAAATGGCATTTTAGTCAAAAGACTATGACTAAAACTAAAAAAAAATTTGCTGTCAAAATTAACACTGCTCCCAACTTACCCAAGTATGGTTGGATAATTAACCGCCGCTGCTCTCCTCCTTCTCCTGTGTCTCCTCACCTCCTGCACCTACAAAAGCACCTTCTCGTTTATTTGACGACTAATTAAAACGTGTGGTTTCTGTTTTTACCACTGTGATGCAAAGCGGCTCTGTCTGTGCTTGTGTAAATAGCGCAGGCGGCATTAACGTCTTTTCTTTCCCAGCATGATGACGGGTTACTGACTTCTCTGCAGGAGATGATATTTAACACTGCTGCCCCTCCAAGCCCATAATATCACTGGATGGCTTGCTCAATAAAAGTGTCAGGCCAAAATAGCATCACATTGCCAGGCAAACAGATATGTGGTGTTTGGATACTTATCCCCAAATTGGGATGGATACTGGTGCTCACACAAGGCTTCATAGTCTGTTAAAGGTCCCGTTCAATCAAATCAAATCAAATCAAATCACTTTATTGTCACACAACCATATACACAAGTGCAACAGTAGGTGAAATTCTTAGGTGCAGTTCCGAGCAACATAGCAGTCATGACATGACATGTACAACATTTAAAGCAACATCAGATTACACATCTGATGCGCACACAATTACTCACAGCACAGTAAACTCTACAATAAACAATAAATAATTTGCACAATGTGAGTGTAGTTCTCACAGCTTTAAACAATATACACATACTTACAATATACATATACTTTAAACAATGTACACTAAACATACATTAAACAATATACATTACGCTATAATAATATACAATGTACAGTATACAATATTAATCACAATAGAGATCCAATGTACAATAGATGCTATATGATAAATAAATGAGTATATAATGTGTGTGTATCTACAGTGGGTTGTGCTGAGTGATATTCTGTCCAGTGTGTGTTATGATCCTGATGGATCAGGAGTTAAGGAGTCTAATTGCTTGTGGGAAGAAGCTGTTCTGGAGTCGACTGGTGCGTGTTCTGATGCTGCGGTACCGTCTGCCTGATGGCAGCAGTGAGAGCAGCCCATGGTTCGGGTGGCTAGAGTCTCTGATGATCCTCTGAGCTCTCTTCACACACCGCCTGGCATAAATGTCCTGGAGGGTTCTTTGTGATCCCATTGTTCAAACTTTAGTTAGTGTGTAATGTTGCTGTTAGAGCATAAATAATACCTGTAAAATTATAAAGCTCAAAGTTAGAACAGTTTGTTGACTAACCTCGAGCCCACAAGAATACGCGAAAAGGGGTGCGTGGTCTTGTTGCTCTCCCACGTGGAGAAGAGGAAGTGTTGCGTTTGAGTGTGTTTGTCGCCATGTCGTCGAAACGCTGTTATTTTCATCCCGGAGTCAAATCACCTTTGTTTGGCTTTCCCAGGGACTCTGTAGAGATCATTAAGCGCATACATCTCCCCGTTACGGTAAGAGGCGTGACCTTTCCGTGCAACGTGCGCTAAGCTGCTGTCGAATCACAACACAGGAACCGGGCAACGTGCACTAAGCTGCAGTCAAATCACAACACGGGAACCGCTGGCACAATCAGAACTCGTTACGTATTTCTGAAGGAGGGACTTCATAGAACAAGGAACTCATCAGCCCGTTTTTAGGACAGTGAAAACAGCGGTATACAGATAAGTAAATTGTGTGAAAAATACTGTGTTTTTTTGCACGCGAAACATGAACACGTTATATTGCACACTGTAAACACAATCAAAGCTTAAAAAAAACACGAAAAATGGGACCTTTAACTGTTAACCTGTTAACGGGACACTTGGAGCGCTTATTTGTTCCCCATCTCATAATTTAGTAATCCTCATAAATTAGGTATCATTTCGAATATTCCCTTTCATGCAGTGTGTGATATAGCTGTTTGTGAATGTAAACATTTTGCAAAGTTGAAAAGTCAAAAGTGCACGATAAATAAAATTATTTGGTCTCATTCACTAATAGGGATGGCTTGATACCACAATTTTGACTTCGGTGCGGTACCACAATCTAATACCAAAGTACCGATATTAAATTGATACCATACAGGGTCTGAATTTTGGCGCGGGTATTGCGCATAATTTTACTCACTCTCGCAAGTTTGGGGTTTATAAAGCGGGAAATTGATGCAAATGTTTATTATTAAATGAATGAACAAAGATCACATCAAATCAGTCGTTTGAAAACTTTCTTGTGAGAAGTAATTTCAGCAATACTCCCTTCCCTAGCTCTCAAAATTAGCAAATTGCTTCTGGCTTCAAAAGACTTCGCACATGCACTATAAAAGCAATCTGCGTGCTCCGATTCAACACTTTCGCTATTATTTGGGACAGCTGACGGAAATCTCTGCCCACGTCTTTTTAAACCTTGCCAATTTGAACATGCAAGCGATCTTATAGCATTCCATAATACATGGGATGGGAGCTCTTTATGAGAGAGATTTGTTCAAAATATGTAGTTTCGTGTTTTATATTGTTTAGTTTCCGGTTAATCAGCTAGCTCACGTTATTACTGTCTTACTGATATAAATCTGCTAAGCAGCTGTGTGCCACTTTTACTTACAATTGTGTCATTACAGTTTTTCTCCATTGGTTTGGCTCATTTCTTGAAACAGAAATTACATTCTCAAAATTGTAAGATAATTTGGCAAAACAGTCTTACAGTTCAGCACAACACTATAGCTCACTTGCAAAAGCTAATATCTCTCCCAAAACTGTTCACTCATGCTTCAGAACTAAATTCCTTTCCCATATAAATAGTCAGTGCCACCAAAATGGCAGAGATCCTTCTCAATTGCTTCTGCTCATTTCTTGAAACAGACCGGACGTTCTCAACACTCTTGGTGCTTTTGCCAAAATAACGTGGATGGTTTGGCAGAACACCATGGTTCACCTGCAAAAGCTCATACCTCTCCCAAAACAGTTCACTCATGTGTCAAAACTAAATTTCCTTCTCATTTAAACAGTCAGTGCCTGAAAACATAAATTTGGTCCCTGTCTTCTTTGGCCATATCCTACTCCAGGTCTACCTCTTCCTACCCCCCTCTTATCCCCTTCCCCTCTCTACCCCTCTCATCCCCCTTCCCCTCTCTACCCCTCTCATCCCCCCTTACCCTCTCTTCCCCTCTCTACCCCTCTCTACCCCTCTCTACCCCCTTCCCCCCTCTACCCCTCTCATCCCCCTTCCCCTTTCTACCCCCTTCCCCTCTCTATCCCTCTTCCTCCATGGGCTCCCCCTCTCATCCTCACTCTTCCTCGAGCAGGCAGTTGCCCTTGTTCATTCACTTGGCCAGGTGTAGGGTTCAGAAACCCTCCATGGTCAGAAATTGTACTGGTCCTGCATGGTCAAGCTCTTTACATATATGTTTGGCAGCATTCACAGTCATGGACAGCACCTGTAAACATACTGTTTGATTGGTCATCTGAGATGTGTGAAAGTCCTCCTTCATTAGACTGTCAATTGCTGTAATACATTTATCAAATGTTCCAAGGGATTCATATATGGTATTCATGGTATTATGTTCTAATTTTGACAATTGAACAGACAATTGTGCATGTGATGACTTATACAATGAAATGACGCTGAGAATCAAACAATCAGTTTACATCAACAATATCTATTCACTTGCAAACTGTGTAGTAAACTACTAAATGTAGGCTACCTTTACTTAATCATTTGCAAATATTTACTGAGACATTGAGACATGTACTTAGACATTTGCAATTTGATGAAATGAATGAGAAATGCTATTCTGTTGTGAACAATTGCCAAGTGGTTTGGAGATTTGTCCATGTTGTTTTGAGAATGTAATTTCTGTTTCAAGAAATGAGCCAAACCAATGGAGAAAAACGTCTCGGTTACGTATGTAATCCTCGTTCCCTGAAGGAGGGAACGGAGATGTACGTCGGAACTGACCGACGAATTGGGATCTATTTTCATAGACCAATCTACTTCGAGTGTATAGAATTGAGACCAATAAACATTGGCATGCGGTTCACGCACCGCCCCGCAGCGCGGGTATAAAACACGGACGTGAACAACGCATACCGCTTTCACAACTGAGGAGCCGAGATGTGACTCGGGCCTGCAGCTGAAGCACAGCACCTGGCGACAGGACGTACGTCTCCGTTCCCTCCTTCAGGGAACGAGGGTTACATACGTAACCGAGACGTTCCCTTTCAGTCGGTCACGTTCGACGTACGTCGGAACTGACCGACGAATTGGGATCCCTAGAAAAACGCCAGGGTGCTGGCCCTTCCAGCGCCCTGCTTAAGCTCACTGAGTGCTCCCATTTGGAGCAGCAGACAGGGCTTAAGGCAGGGAGGTCTGACACTGCTGTTTCTGCAAGACCCACTCAGCGTGACTATTGGATAACACTGGGAAAGTGTGCCCGTCTCGGGAGATGGTACACTGCGGAGCCACATCCTCCGGAGGAGGAGAAGTGGAGAAACTCATACGGACTAACCTATCTGGGTAGTAACTACATATGGCAGTCTCTGGGGTGGATCCAACCTGGTCCCAGGGGGTAAAGAACACACCCAGAGACGACAGAGCGGGCTCTGTCAAGGGAAAGACACGGGGCTAGCCGAGTAGGGTAGCTGGTACCGTGGAGAATACACATATGGGGTCGCCGTGAGGGAACCGCTACATATGGACCCAGCCTAACACACACGTTCCACAAGCATACGGGTGCAGGCCTGGTGTCAGACGGCTGCAACGTCTAACACCGCAGGGGTGACGAAGGAGCTCGACAAGGTTCACCATTTCTGGGGAACACAACTGGAGAAGATAAACGCACGTATCCGGCCATAGGCGGAAGTGGCTTAGCAAGCCGACACAGGAACGGGTACTTCGCGTCTACCGGCCGTTGGAGGCGAGTACACGGGAAGAAACCGGTTCCACACGGAGGCTATAAAATCTTGCGAACGTGTTAGGTGTCGCCCAGCCCGCAGCTCTACAGATGTCTGTCAGCGAGGCGCCTTGAGCGCCCAGGAGGAAGCAACACTTCTTGTGGAGTGTGCTCGCAACCCGAATGGGCAAGGCGGGGGTGTGCGGACACCATCTCCCTCCGAGCAGATCCATCCGTCCCTGGGCTGCCCATCTCAGGGCCGCTACCCTTACGTTTGCCGGCAGACTTAGCAGGGCCCTGAGCGGGTTGGGCGGCCCCCTTGCGTCCGGCGCCCTGCTTCCCGGGTGGAGGCTGCTGCTTGGGTTAGAAATGCTGAAATGCTAGGTCCCCCCTTTTTTCAAAAAAGGACCAGCAATCCCATCTGTAAGCTACCAGCAGGCATGTGGGACAAATGAACGTGGCCGCCCGACTTGACGGCACACGGCGCGCTGAACACTCAAGCCCCTATTTAGAAAGAGGCATGGTGAACAACGCGCCGACGTGGTCATGCTCTCATAAGGGAACATGAACCACCCACGAACAAAGTCTCAACATGCTTGTGATGCGATAGAGGAGTGGGGGCCCACGGGGAATGGTTACCCGGCAGGGAAGCCCCACTGTAATCCTCAGGTCACCAAGGCTTATTAACCAAAGTAGCGCTTTTCTGGTGCACCAGAAAAAGAACTAGATCAGGGAATAAGCAAAGGGACTCAACCCCGTTTGAGGCATCATAGTCTCGACCGCGCACCAGAGCGCGAGTGACGCGCTGAGTTGCCGTGGCAACCCCCGCTGTCAGCCGCGCCAGACGGCACACGGTGCGCTGAACACTCAAGCCCTTACGAGAAAGACTTGAGACAAACAACGCACCGACGTGACCACGTTCTCCTGAGAGAACACGGATCACCCACAAACGCCTCACATGTTTATATGCGAGAGAGATTGTGGCCGTCAAATGACGACAGGAAACAACCGCATCCAGAAACACACGGTTTAAGTGACATCTTGAAAAAGACGCCGGTCAAACTGTATGCTCTTTTAGGAATGGAAAATTGCTCTTTTAAAGTGCTGAAGCACTCAGGGAAATGGCCGCGGCTCTCCGCGGTCCGATAGTGCAAGCACGAGGGTGAGCACTCAAAGGAAAACGCCCAGCGAACCAACACAGGAACTCTTTTTGCAGCCACTCGCTGACTCGCGCCGTCACGCTAACACCAGGAAGAGCACTTCTCCAGACCCGTTCTCTTGAACACTCTCGGCAGAAACAGTCTTGCGCAGGTAAGCAGCAAAACTATCGGCTCCGAAGTTGAAAGCGGTATGCGTTGTTCACGTCCGTGTTTTATACCCGCGCTGCGGGGCGGTGCGTGAACCGCATGCCAATGTTTATTGGCTTGTTTCTATACACTCGAAGTAGATTGGTCTCTGAAAATAGATCCTAATTCGTCGGTCAGTTCTGACGTACGTCGAACGTGACCGACTGAAAGGGAACTGTAATGCAGATTGTCTGTCACTCTTACTACTTTGAGTAATGATAAAGGATAGAGCAAGATTTGCTTGCCAGCTTTATTACACTTTCATTGTTTTGAAGAGAATAGCTGAGAAATTCTGCTCAATTTCTTTGGTGTTCTACAAAAGACGGATAGTCAAAGTAAATTATTATTTTTGGGTGTCTATCCATAACAATTGGGTGTCTATCCGTAACCACTAGCTTAACCTCTTGGCCACTAGCTTTACATCAGGCATGAAATGGACCCTGTCTATTTTCTAATTACATCTTATTGTGAACAATTAATCCATGCTTGCGTAACATTTTTACAGTTTTACAGTATTTTGAGCTCATAATTTATAATCAAAATGTCATGACAGATTTCTCGAGTAACGTATGCTGGACTTCTCCAATCATTTAGTCTGCTTAAATCCCACTCCTTCCTTACAATCGATCACACACTCGCATTCAGATCTGCTTCCATCCAATGAGAAACTTAGTCCCTGCTTTACATGTTTTCTTTTTCAATGATTTCTTTCAGCCGGATCTGCGTCACAATATGGAAGAAAAGATCTGTCACTACTTCCATTACGTTGCGACTTTAACAAGGAATTTCCTGCAGAACTAAACTAAGTGGAGCTAACAGACAGATAAACGGTTTTGGTGTTGGAGCTGTGGCTTAGCAGTGAGTTCGATTCTGGCTCGTGATATTTCTTACCCCATCAAAAACAAGAAATGCTTTGATTTCTGTGTTAGGAAATGCTTTTATGGATCCAGATGTGTTTTTGAACGATTCCCTCTGTCTGGCTATAAAATGATAAGCTGTAAGTTACAGAGTTTGAATTGCTTCCATTACTTTTTTTTCTCATGTATATTGAATAATTGATGGTGTGCTTGTTTGTCGGCCTCCGATATAATAAACTATGAGGATGTAAAGAAAAATCAATGTTGCCACCTCCCTTTCCCTCTCAATCTCTAAGTACAAGCGATCGTTCATAACACAACAAGGAAAAAAGAAATGTATAGATTTTCCTTTGGATAGTACATTTTGCCCCGCTCATTTGGTGCCCGATAACATCTCATACCGCCATCACTGTCACCTTCCGCTTCTAAAAGTCCATTCAGACATGACCTAATGTGCAATAGAGATAGCAGCTGGAGAACGCTGATTGACTCTTGTCTAAGAAGTAGATGACCCTCTCAGCTTTAATATATCTTCAAATACTGACCAAAAGCTGCTTTGAGTCTAAAAAAGAACATAAGAAAGTAAGATAGTAAGTGGATGTATGCAGGTGCAATGCATGTGTTTTGTCTACTGGGAGAGGCAGGATATAACTCAACTGGATCACAGCTGGGAAGGTAACCTGCTAGGCCATTTTTTTTAAGGCCTGCAGGGTTTTTTTTTTGGTTTTGTTTTTTGAAAGAGAGTGATGCTTTACTCTCTATGCTTTATAGCTATTTCTGAATATAACATAAACCAATATAAGGATACCAGTGCACTAGATGGGGCCAGTAAAAGTAGAAACATACCTTGCCTCTGCATGTTAGCAAAGATCAATTTATGCATATGGTAGATATTTCAGTGCATACATCTCATCTACAAATGCACAATATTACAATCCTTGCCATGCTGAAAACTATTTTCATGTTAAGGCCAATAACCAACACATTGTTTACATTAAATTCTAAACTTTTTTAAGCTTTTAATAAAAATTAAAGCTCTAAAAGTTAATTTAGGCAACACCATAATGTACAGTATGAAAGTGAATAACCAGTATCCAGTATATCATTTAAATATTGCACATCTAGTAGTGAGTTCCCTGGGATTTGAACACACAGCCTTGTCACTTGCTCCATTTTCTAACATTTGAGCTACAGGAACACACGCACTTACAGATGCATGTACAATTTTATAAGCACTGGTATCCAGGTCTTTGACAGAAAGATTGAGGCTTGAGTGTGTTTTCTGGACAAATGATTGCTAGGATAGTGCAAGTCATACAGTTAACATCCTTCTGATCACATGGTTGAACAAGCTTGAAAGGTTTCTGTTAGTTTTTGTGAAATGAACCTCAATCGTGACTGAGTTTTATAACAATCTGATGGATTTTGTCATAACTTCGAAATCGTTTGTGACATTTGACTGCTTTGTAAAAGCCTTTAGTCACTTATTCTCGACTGAGTACAAGGATGATTGGTGAATAGATCCAAAGTCTTGGATATTTTAAGCAGTCAGAAATACTCCAGACAAATCAGGGTCATGTCCATTAGGAGGAAAAGTTTCACTGAGGACCATGTGAAAAGACTGTGACATTTACCAACTCTGAGCCAGACAGGGACATAAGCAACCGACAACCCCACCCTGCCAACTTCTCCCATCCAACAGATCCATTTGGCTCCTCCCGTCTCCATCTATTTAACATGACAGGTGCAGCTATTTAACTCCCCAAGTAGTCTAGAAATGAATTTCTCCCCAGAGGGAGTGAGTATGAAGTGACCTTGTGTCTTTGCCTGACAGAGCTACTATGGCGCTCCACACACTGGGTGGTTGACATGGAATGTTTATTTTACCTGTCCAGAGAGATATACATGTGTGGAAGTAATAAAATTATAAATTTGTACGCATTACATTTTATTTATTGCTAGTAAATGTTTAAGTGCCAATAGTAAATGCATATGTTTCTCAAGAATATCAGTTATTGTACTTTTTGTACAATTTCCAGTTACACCACCAATATTTGCCATTAAATTCCACAAAAATATCAAAATAATTTAAAGTTACTGTATTGGATTGGATTGTCTCATCCATTTATTATTATTACATTGAATTGCAAGTTTTGCAACACAAAATATTTTGGTGTAACAGTTAAAGTAATGATTAAAATCTGATTTTGACAATCAATAATTATAAAATAATTAGATAATTAGATAATTAGAAATGGTCTTAAACAGTCAAATGTTTTTTTTTTTTTTTAATTATAGTTTAATTTCTTAAAACCTAATTATGTGTGGTGACTTTAAATTTACTTAGGATACGGATGATGTTGTTCTGTGCTGTGTTATTCATTTTTAATGTAAATTATATTAAAGTCTTAATGACTGCATAGGAATATATGATGTTATAAAAAAAACACAAAAAAACGTAATAGCTATGTGCTGTGAAACCTTAAAATGTTCATATGGTTATTATCAGATATACATTTTATATCTAGCTATAAAATTTAATTAAAACATGACTGCGGGGCTGTGAATCACTTGGAACAGGTAAAACTTGCTAACATATGTCTCACTTTCTTTGTCATGTAAACCCTGTCTCTGTAGGGTTTTTACTGGGAAAAGAAGCTGTGGGATATGGGGATACAGTACTATCCTGACAACATTTCAGTGCTTTAGCTTCGGGTCAGACTGCAGATCTGCTCTTGTGATATGTTTTCATCTGCTGCAAGCTGAAGGAATACAATATAAATGAGAAAATCTGAGGTTGATATGACAACTCCACTTCAACATTTTTTAACAATTTACACTTCCTTTTCCTGACAAAACATTCTATTTTCCTGGATTTTGACTGGTTGGCTTTGATACTGTGGTGGTATCATGGCGCAATGATTGTATCAGATGGTATTACCTTGGTATTTGGATATACACTACATTTAGTTCCCCTTCGAGGGAACTCGAACTGCATCATCATGACGACACTTTGGGGAACGCCCCTAGCGTAAAGCGTCTGAAGAATGAATTAAATCAGCCCAATCCTGATTGGTGTTGCGTCATGACGTAGTATGTGACGGCATACCCGGAAGATACAAAGAGACGTCTGAACACAACAGAGCTCTTCAGCGTTAGCGCTCTGTGTTGTCAGTCTGAAAAGTATTTGGTGTTGTTGTCACAAGCAATATTATGGCGAGCGAGCATTTCAGGTTGTGTGTGCCTCCGTGTCCACGCTACATTACGGGCACGGACACACATCAACTCTGTGTGCAGTGTCTCGGTGTGCAGCACACCCGGGCCGCTCTTGAGGGAGCGGCCTGTGGTTATTGTGAAGTGCTACCGCTGAGAGGGTGGAACGATCGAGGTCGCTTCCGCCCAGGGGCTCTCTGGGAATTCCCTGCACGCGTGCGCGCGCTGTTCCAGCCGCCTCTAATAAGACCTGCGGAGGTCCAGCAATCGCGTGCCCCCGCCGGATCTCTTCCCCAACTTCGCCCTGCCGGTCAGACGCTTCAGGGGGTCGGGGAGGAGGCTAGTTCCCTTGGTAGATTATCTCGGCACATGGTCATACCTTCCGGGTATATCTGCATGAGCCCTGCGTACTGTGGAACGGGGTTACAGGCTTGCAGTTCGGTTTCCCTCTCCCGAAATTCAACGGGGTGGTCCGGACTGTATGCAAGAGATCTGCGAGGCGGCTGGGTGGACCACTCCACACACCTTCATTAGGCAAGGCAAGGCAAGGCAAGGCAAGTTTATTTGTATAGCACATTTCGTACACAGTGGCAATTCAAAGTGCTTTACACAGAAATTAAGTTAAAATATTCGTAAGTTAATTAAATAAAACTATATATAGTATAACAGTTATAATAGGAATTAAAAGAAATAAAAAATAAAGAAAAATAATTAAAAAAAAAAAATTAAAAAAAAGTATAATTAAAACTAAAATTAAAAACAGGGTTAAATTGATACATAATTAAAGTGCAAGCAGTTCGGACAGAGCACAGAGCTCATTCAGTAAAAGCATAAGGTGCAATCAGTCGCACAGTCTGCATAGATACTACATTAGATACTACAGTTGGGTATGATTGGTGCGGCATAGTGGGCACTCGTTCCCCAAAGTGTCGTCACGATGACGCAGTTCGAGTTCCCTCGAAAGGGAACGTCTCGGGTTATGAATATAACCCTTGTTCCCCGAGAAGGGGAACGAGACACTGCGTCTCGTGTCCGCCCAATCAGACTATCTCTGTTGTGTTCAGATGTCTCTTTGTATCTTCTGGGTATGCCGTCACATACTACATCATGACGCAACACCAATCAGGATTGGGCTGATTTCATTCATTCTTCAGACGCTTTACGCTAGGGGCATTCCCCAAAGTGTTGTCACGATGACGCAGTGTCTCGTTCCCCTTCTCGGGGAACAAGGGTTATAGTCATAACCCGAGACTTTTGGTAATGTGACAGTAATGTGACACTTTTATTCAGCACAAGCACATTTAATTGACAAAAAGTAATTGTTTATGTTTAAATTTAAGAAGAAAATGCTGTTCTTTTGAACTTTTCTTTTCGTCAAAGAATCCTGAAAAAAACGGTATCACTGTTTCCACAAACATATTAAGCAGCACAACTGTTTTCAACATTGATAATAATAAGAAAGTTTTTTTCAAATCATGATATTAGAATGATTTCTGAAGAATCATGTTACACTAAAGACTGATGCTGAAAATTCAGCTTTGCCATCATAGGAATAAATGTCTATTGTTATACATGTTAAAATGTCAAGTTATTTTAAATTGTATTAATATTTCACAATATTGCTGTTTTTACTCATTATGCCTCATAGTTTCCTGAGGAATATAAGGCAGTGATAGTCTGCTCAAGACAGTTTTTTTATTGGCAGCATGTTGTGGTTTGCCCCATGAGAGGTGTAGTTCTTTCAGTTTAGCTTCTACAGTCATCCTCCATGTAGTTTTCGGCCTTCCTTGCTTCATTTTCCCAGGTGTGCTCCAACATGTAGCTACTTTCGGGATGCGGTCTGGTCCATCCGGATGGACATGCCCAAGCCATTTCTTTCAATGGCACTTGATCTCCATCACCATGCAATGCAAGTTGGTCTTCTTATATCAATAAGCATTTGAGATATTCTCTGGCCAAAATATATAGTAAATTCTCTTGAGGAAATTGTTGTGGAATACCTTCAATCTTCTTCATGCCGCAATTAACGCCGGCATTCTGACCAATACTGCAGAACAGATTTCACATTGCAATTGTTTAATCTCATCTTTGTTCGGAGGATGTATATGCAGAATTTCAGATGGGCTGTAGTATAGCGACTGCACTGCAAGCTTTATTTAGTCTTGCTTTAATATCCTTAACTTCAGCATTGCCCTTTCTCAACGGAATTCCAAGGTAACTGAACTCCTATTTTCTTGGCAAAGTTGTCCAGTCTATTGGTCTTCTCTTGTGGGTGGACATGCGTAGATGACAAAAGAGCTATGTTGTCTGCAAAATCAAGGTCTTCAAGTTGTTGAGAGTCTGCTGTATGCCTCTAGGCTTATCTCATATTGTCTGTCTCATGATCCAATCAATGGCTACCAGGAACGCGATTGATGAGATGATGCATTCTTGTCGTACTACTGATTTCACTACAAACCACTAAGATTGCCATCTGGGGTGTCACTACACTTGAACTGCAGATATAATAGTTCAGTCAGTGTAACCTTTTTCTGAGGAATTCTGTAGATACGCAAGATCTTCCATAAGGTGTCAAGTGTAGGCTATCAAAAAGCTTTTTGAAGTCAATGAAGTTGACGTTTAAGGGAGCATTCCACTCCAATGATGTTTCTTAGTTCAAAAATCTGGTCTACACAACCTCTCCTCTTCCTGAAACCAGCTTGCTCTTTTTTCAGCCTGATGTTGATGGCTACTTCAAGTCTGGTCAGGAGGATTCTGCAAAATACTTTAGATTGTATTGAAAGTAGTGTGATACCATGCCAGTTGTCACAGTTTTTGAGGTTGCCCTTCTTTGGAATTAGGCCTTTGGACCAGTCTTCTGGGATGATGTCTGTCTTCCAAATGTTCTGGAATAGGTCAGTGAGCACTCTGGTAAATGTAGTGAGGTCTGCTTTAAGCATCTTAGCATGGACAGTGTCAATTCAGGTGCCTTCCCATTCTTTGGGTTCTTTTTTTGAGTTATTTAATAGCACGTCTGACTTCAGCCTTGGACTGATGTCAATGTCTTTTTTTTTTTACTGCATTCTAGATAAAAAATAAATGCAGCCTTGGTGAACATAAAGGGACTTCTTTTAAAAACATAATTTAGAAAATCTTACCAACCCCAAACAGTAGTGTACATTATGGTATTAATTTTATCACATCACAGTTTCGACCTTTACTTGCCTGGCAACATGTAGTCTCAGCTTTTATTCACTAACAGGCTTGGCCCGCACATTGAATTAACACCCAAGCAGTGTGTAGTCCAATATTTCCACTTTACAACTAATATTGCCAAAGATACAGATAAAGATACTACAGTGGCTGCTTCAAGTCAGTGCTAAATCAGTCACTGAGTTTACCTGTGTGACTGCAGGAGGAGTTGCTGTGTTTCTGTGGTCTAACATGTCATCACATCACTGGACAGATCCTAACGCTGTGTCTGATCAACCAATTTTTTTTTTAATTTATTTGAATCAATCCACAGTCTGCCATCCTTTATAAGACAGGCGACGGATGCTCATTGCAATAGAGAAAGGGGCGGTCGAGATAGTGAGAGAGAATGAGAGAGAGAGACATCCTCTCCTGGCAGTGATATGATGCAGCCATCCTACTGTGGACGATGGTGTGCCCTGGGAAAAGTCAATCTCTCAGTGGGTGTCATTACCTGTCATTCAGGCTAAATGTGTCCGGTGGGTGCCCCCAGACAGGACTGCCGTAATTGTATAGGAGAGGGAGTGAGAGAGAGCACAAGAATGCACATGTGCAGGAGTCAGATGGCTTGATGGGTATCGGGAGAAAGCAGGCCGACGTGGGCTATAGAGCTGACAAACAACTTCTCAGATTCAAAGGCAGCTGGAACAAATGATGCATCTGGATCAGACTGGCAGTAACTGAAAGGCACAATATTAGAGCTGCTTGATGGTCCTGAATGTGTTTCAATCATTAGCCGTGTAGAATACATCCTCGAACAAAAGAATCACCTTGACAGCTGTAGCAGAACAGATGCACAGAAACGGACCACTGGTTATTTGAAGGATGTTTTTTTTTATTTGAACACAAGTAAGAGAAAACTCTTCTAAAGTATTATCTCATTCATAGGGTTTCAATATTTTTCATATTTGTCTTTTTATTCAGGTAAGATTACCATAACCTTGATTTATGATGTTTGGTTGGTATCAACATTATAGCTCACATTCTGAAGTCCTATTCATCTTGTACTATACCTCTTGTATTTATGTTAGCCACGGTTTCTTGCACCAAAAACATTTCTTTTTAAATGCCATTTTCCAGCCTCTCCGTGACCCTCAGAATTAAAATGTTTTACCTTTTAGAAGTGGGAATGTGCATTCATCTGTTTCAGCCAAGTGATTTGTAGGCTTTTTTGCCATATGTATGGCCACCAAGTGTTGGTGGTGGATACAAAAACACATGAACAAAGTTAGCAAGAAAAACCATTAATCATTGCATTCGATCTGTGCCAGGTCTCAGAAAACATTTTTATAGATCTCAGGTTAGTTCAGACTCTTCTAAAGACACTTCTCTCAAAGAGAAGTCCTTAAAAAGTCATTTGCGTGTATATGATACGCACTTTATGGCGTGTAATACACACATAACCCACACCACTAATCCTGCCCAAAGGGTTTACAGTGCATATTGTATGCACGCAAAAACTAATTTTTGCATATAAATTACATGATAAATACGATTTGTGCTATAGATACCGTGTTAATATGAAGGGATTTGCTGTATTGATTTTAAATTATTATAGTATTTGATTAATATTTTACCCATATTTCAAATTGCGTACTTCATTGTGTTGTGTTTAGGGTAAAAGAAAATATCTGTAAACTTAATGGAAAAGGTATTGGTGATTTTCTGCCAGGACATCCATTTTCTTTTCTGGCTTAGGTTTTATTTTTATATATTCATGTTAATTTTTGTTAAGTATTTTTCTATGTTTTATTTAAGTTTAATTTATTTCTACATCAGTTTTAGTTTATTTCCATTTTAGATTTTTAGTGCTTTAATTTCAGCTAGTTGCCAAGGCAACATTTTTGTTTAGTTTAAGTTTTTCTTCTAATATTTATATGTATATTTATTAGGGCTGCCACTAATGACTATTTTTATATCGACTAATTTATTGATTAATCAAATAATCAATTGACTAATTTATCGCAATAAATTATCAGCAAAAGTTTATTTAAAAGTGAACTAATCCTTTAAAAACAAACAGTTAGCCCCACCCCAAACTCAGACCATTGGTTTATTCACTGTTGCCATGGGGGGATGGTCGAAATTTTCAAACCGAGAATTTTTTTATTTTGTTATGGTAATTTTTATTGTGTATAAAATTGTGAGGTTTTTTTTTATAAAAAGTTTTTTCATGATTTGTTACAATGATAATCTGAAATGTTCTTTGCTTGTTAAAAATGTCTCCACAATTTACATCACGCTTGATGATGTGAATCTATTTAATTTTTCTATGCTCTCTGACATTGAACTTTGAATGATACAGGCAGCTTTTATATGAACTGCATTATCAGCAGCCCTGTAATGAGTAGATCTTGTGTTTCTATGCATTCGTCAGTAAGGGCAGGGGTGAAAGTCTTACCCTCCGGCTGGTCTCTTCGCCACTCATTGATCGCCCACATTTTGACACGAATCAAAACCTGTGGTAAATTTACCTCAGTTATTCATGAAAACACCTCATATAAAAGTTCAGCACGCGGCAGGCCTCATGAAGCTTTAAAATGACAGCTTGTGCACAGATATTTAAACGAATGTGTGAAGAGAGATAGGTCACAAAGGTCAGGTTCCTCTCAACCCCTTCATTAGTCTGATGTTGATTCAGTCAGTGAGGTCCTAGGACATGTGGATGGGGACTGAGTGTGGTGTCTTAAGGCAACAGGTATTTCTTCCTAGCTTTCTGTTTGTGCTTTTACTGCTTACAATTAATCAGAGAAATGTATTACAATGTAGGCAACAGATGGACATTGGTGGGCATGGCCGTTTGCCTATACCCAACAAAAAAATGAGTAAAATGTACATTTCATCTCTGATTTGCTTTTGCATTCTTCTCTAATTGATCATTGACCTTTTGAAGGTGAACTGACACTTTTTTAACTTTCTGTTGACAGCTGTGTTTGAAATATAAAATTGCTAATTACCTCAGGAGTTATGTATACATATATATATAACAAGACAAGAAATAGTTTTTATAGTTTTTCCTTATCCATTTTATATGAATTAAATTAATTTTTATATTGCCTATTAACCCTCATCTTCAAATGCCCACCCTAAGATGGCATCCTAGTAGCACTGTGCTGGTCCAAATTGAAAAGCAGATGCCAAGAATTTAAAAGTTATATTGATGGAGATGTGGCCTCTGGAAATATCAGTATTAACCTTCTCTCCAACTAAATCCACCCCTGCAGTCGTGTTGAGATGACACGTTGGAAATTGTGTGTCAGTCACCATTGTGTCTCATCGTCTGGACTGTTTGTGCTGTGGGATTGGATTCATTTTGCAGAGGTTAGCTCTACGACACATATGCGGAGATACACAATAACCAACTCTCTAACTAATAGAATAAAAGATCTTGGCTTGTGAGATTTAGATTTTCTGTCACAAAGAACCAATGACAGACAGTCTGGAACAGTCACCATCCAGGCTGAATTTGCCACATGTGGAGTGTAATAGTCTTCTGTTATCAGTCTTCCTACAAAGAAAATGCTTTTTTGTAAAATCAAATCAGGAGTCTCATTCACACTGCTTATAATTTGTTGTAGTGATTTTTTTTTTCTTTTTTCGCTGAGCCCTTTTACAAGACACTTATCATTTCCACTCTTGGATATTAAATGGGTATTGTTTTCTTAACTTTTCAATTGTGACTTTCCCAGTCAATATAGGTGACAAGAATTCATCTTGAAACACATTATCAATTTTCTTTTTTTCCTAAGAATATCCATCTAACCTGATTCTTTCCCATATAGCTAAGTGATTTCTCCAGATAATTGCTGTTTCTATTTTGAGTTTAAACTTATTTTTTTATTGATAGTATCATAATTGCAGCATGTGTTGATGAGTACTAGGCCGGTTGGTTCCTGAACATTAGCAAGATGTATAATTTAAAAAATAAAAACAAGTGGCACATCTCACTGTTTCTTTTGACAAATGGCTCCTCACAGTTAGAGATCTTACATACACCGCTGGAACAACATTTCCTACCAAGTACATCTTGCCACAACGAATAGAGTGGCCCAGAGAGGTGCTTATCACAAGTGCCTGGAAGCTTGCCACGAGATGGTGGTAAGGTGTGTGTGCGAGCAACAACGTAGTGCTAAAATAGCACTAACGGCCCATTGCACTGTGGAACCTCTCCTGCGGGGCCTAAAGAAGCAAGACCTTTGACTGTACTACTAAGAGAGAAGAGACCCTTAAACCTCACAATGTACAAAATGATAATTTTTACGGTAAAAGACTTGCTACACCAAAAACCTGTCATTAGCCCTATTCGGGCGGTAATTGTTTCTCATTTGGACATCTGTAAAAATAAATTTGCATTTGCCTCAGTGAAAAAACTTGTGCATTCGTATGCCGATTTATTCACGGTGAAGGAGCCAGCTTTGTGATCCTACGAACCTGGGAACGCGCTGCGCTGTTCACGCAATTGTCTGCTGTAAATAAAATGTCATATGCGTAGAATAAGAATACATTTATATTTAATTTAATAATAGGAAAATAATACCCTAGTTATTATTTAATTATTTAAATATCCTGTTTCAAAATAGGGTGATAGACACATTATAGTTAAAATGGTTTTCTGTCTTGTAATTTTTCTCAGAATGATGGATGTCATTTAAAAAATGTGGAAATGAGCGGAAATAAGTTAATTCTATTTACATGAGGTAAACATATTTCTGCTTGGTTATTTTAACATATTGCTGCCATAATAACGGCCCATTTCAAATGTTTATGTGCTTTTCTTCTCTTTCTTTTGACCGGTGATGAAATATTGTTCTTGTTAATACTTTCCAGCATTTCAGTAATAAAAGTGCAGGCTAAATCTTCAAATGCATCCCCTTTGAGAAACAATTACCTTACGAATAGGCCTACTGACAATTACTCAATTGTCTGTGCTGTAAGTGTAAGACCAATCACAGCAGACTTGGCCATCTGACCAATCAGAGCAGAGAAGTCTCTCGGAAAGGAGGGGTTTAGAGAGATTTAATCATTTATTGAAGGAGGTGATGCTGTAATATAACATAATTTCAGTAAATGAAAATGTTTTTTATTGTTAATTTAAGTTAAATTTGTAAAATGCTGCTACCATATTTTATATGTTAAGTTCTACTACTCACAACTGCCCTTTTTTCACACACTCTTAAAAATAAAGGTTTCCAAAAAATGTTTGAAGCAATCCCAATCCTAAATTATTTTGGGTTCCCCAAAAAGCCTTTTTTATTATTAAGAATATTTTAATAGTCTAAATTTTTTATTATTAAGAATATTTTAATAGTCTAAATAACCTTTTTTTTTTGTATAAAATACTCTTGTACAATACAAAGGATCCATGGATGTTAAAGTTTCTTCATAGAACCATAAATGCCAATAAAGAATGTTTATTTTAAAGAATGCAGGTGAGCTGCACACCATACAACGGTTCAGTAGTGCTCAAACAGGACAGGGACGCGCTCACCCTGTCCTACCACACACCTTTGGATTCAGCCTTTCCGCTGTCTACCAAAGGCTTTTACAGGTCACTGACGCCTGCCTTCTGCTGCTGGTTACTGCTCAGATATGCAAGAAGCAGTTGACCCTAAAGATTTAATAAGGTGCTTGTATTCCCTGCGGAATATATTTAAGGTAAGAGCATGCCGCAATCCAGACCTGCTCCCTAGAATCTAGACCATTGTACGATGGGCATCGGCCCGACAGTAACATGTTGACCTTCAGCATGTTAAAGCCGACGAGGGCCTGTCAATGACCCCAATCACTCAGGCGTTATATTAACAGTGTGCACACAGCCTGTGCAAGTTATCACAGTGCAGTGGGCTGTGTGATTAACACGGCCGCGGTAAACGTGGCCATTGTTTGTTATCTGGCCCATCCATTGAGCCGCACTAGGTAATCAGTTTCCACCAGCCATGTAAGTTAATTGGTCAGAACAAACGGAGAACTGTTGCTGTTCTGAGCAATATGAAATTTCAAATATTTGAGCTTGGCAGCATGAAGAACAACCGGCGAGATGAAATACATGGCAATACATGGGAGTTTTCCCTCATGTAGCTTCTGTTTGTACATAACAAAGACAAGTAAACAGTGAGGCAAAGTAAAACAGCCTTTTCACTGTCTGCAACCACAGGATATGATCGCAATTCGCCCCCTAGTGGTAGTCATAATGATCCATAATGACCCTCTTTTGGCATTAAAAAAGACATACAGTGAAAAATTAAACCTGAAAAGGTGTGGACAGTTATGTTTGTGACTGACCTTTTTACTGCCCAAAAAGGCGCGTCTTAAATAAGACACTAATACAGATATTTGTTCAGAGTGCACATTGGGGAGCACAGATGCCTACTTTCATGCCACACGGACCAGTCAACCAGTTCATTTTGGATATCATTGACCACAAAACTCTCCATTATTATGGGCTGTAGAATCCTTCTGTCACTCTGTTTACTCAGTAACAGCATAGAAGTCGATAATCTCCCAGTCAAATATAAAAATCCACTTCTCATTTCTCTAACTATCGCCAAGAAAGTAATTTTGCTAAATTGTAAATCCAAAAATTGTATATCAATCACAATAAAATACAATGTTTATTTATATAGCACATTTAAAACAACTGAAATCGACCAAAGTGCTGCACAAGGTATGCAAAATAGAACAGTCAACAAGATTACAAACAATAAGACACAATATAAAACACACACTGTAAAATGGATGAGGTGCATTAAAATAAAGGATCATTGCACAGCAAGACAGGAAATATTAAATGCCAAGGAGAAGTAATAAGTTTTGAGAGTAGACTTAAAAATAGACAGAGTTGAAGCAGCTTGAATATGAATTGGGAGACTATTCCACAACTTGGGGCCAATAACAGAAAAAGCACGACCGCCTCTGATTTTGAGACGTGCCCTGAGAACTTGCAATAACCCAGAATCAGCCGACCGAGTGCTCTTGATTGAGTGTATGGATGTAGCAAATCAGATAGGTACTGCGGAGCCTGATTATGAAGAGATTTATAGACAAACAATAACATTTTAAATTCTATATTTTACTTTTAACAAGAATATTATATCTACATTTCTTGATATCTGCAAACCATTCCTAACTCATCTTCATATAAATCAGTCACCTGGAACCGGACCCACGCACTCTCCCAACCGCATGTTCACAAACGTATAATAAATAATCTCTGAATATATCATTGAATACAGATGATAGATGTCTCTTATACTGTATGTATGTATATATATATATATATATATATATATATATATATATATATATATATATATATATATATATATATATATATATATATATATATATATATATATATATATATATACACACTCACCTAAAGGATCATTAGGAACACCTGTTCAAATTCTCATTAATGCAATTATCTTATCAACCAATCACATGGCAGTTGCTTCAATGCATTTAGGGGTGTGGTCCTGGTCAGGCAATCTCCTGAACTCCAAACTGAATGTCAGAATAGGAAAGAAAGGTGATTTGAGCAATTTTGAGCATGGCATGGTTGTTGGTGCCAGACGGGCCGGTCTGAGTATTTCACGATCTGCTCAGTTACTGGGATTTTTACGCACAGCCATTTCTAGGGTTTACAAAGAATGGTGTGTAAAGGGAAAAACATCCAGTATGCGGCAGTCCTGTGGACGAAAATGCCTTGTTGATGCTAGAGGTCAGAGGAGAATGGGCCGACTGATTCAAGCTGATAGAAGAGCAACTTTGACTGAAATAACCACTCGTTACAACCGAGCTATGCAGCAAAGCATTTGTGAAGCCACAACACGCACAACCTTGAGGCGGATGGGCTACAACAGCAGAAGACCCCACCGGGTACCATTCATCTCACTACAAATGCAGTTTGCACAAGCTCACCGAAATTGGACAGTTGAAGACTGGAAAAATGTTGCCTGGTTGCCTCGATTTCTGTTGAGACATTCAGATGGTAGAGTCAGAATTTGGCATAAACAGAATGAGAACATGGATCTATCATGCCTTGTTACCACTGTGCAGGCTGCTGATGGTGGTGGTGTAATGGTGTGGGGATGTTTTCTTGGCACACTTTAGGCCCCTTAGTGCCAATTGGGCATCATTTAAATGCCACAGCCTACCTGAGCATTGTTTCTGACCATGTCCATCCCTTTATGACCACCATGTACCCGTCCTCTGTTGGCTACTTCCAGCAGGATAATGCACCGTCACAAAGCTCGAATCATTTCAAATTGGTTTCTTGAACATGACAATGAGTTCACTGTACTAAAATGGCCTCCACAGTCACCAGATCTCAACCCAATAGAGCATCTTTGGGATGTGGTGGAACGGGAGCTTCGTGCCCTGGATGTGCATCCCACAAATCTCCATCAACTGCAAGATGCTATCCTATCAATATGGGCCAACATTTCTAAAGAATGCTTTCAGCACCTTGTTGAATCAATGCCACGTAGAATTAAGGCAGTTCTGAAGGCGAAAGGGGGTCAAACACAGTATTAGTATGGTGTTCCTAATAATCCTTTGTGTGTGTGTGCGTGTGTGTGTGTGTGTGTGTGTGTGTGTGTGTGTGTGTGTGTGTGTGTGTGTGTGTGTGTGTTCTATAAGCTATACTTCTTTTAATTTTTTTTATTTATATATGTAAAATCTGCATAGTATTTCCATTGCTATGTATTGTTGTTGGTGATGGTGGTAGTAGGGATGGTGGTATTGGTATTGATATTGATATTATAAAACTATTTGTTTTACTTCCTTCTCTTCTCCTATATAAATAACATTTCAGAAAACATTTATTTATAATTTGTATTTTATTTTATAAAATATAAATGGTCTGGGTCAGGCGGTTGTTCTAGGTGCTGTCTGTGGGACTGGCACGTCCTGTTGGCATGAACACTACAGACTTGGTTGTTGGGTTGACTGGCCCTTCCCTCTTACCGCCTTTGCCCCAATCCCTTCTCTCATGTAAAATAACTGTGTTAAATTGATATCTGTCTGGGTTGGATGTGGTGTCTCTGGCTGGGGAGCTAGCCGGTGCACACCATGGTCCAAGCCACAGAAAGAGAAGAAAAAAAGGCCAACCAAACATGACTTTTGTAAAAATCAGACTAGGTGAGCTTGGTATGTAGGTGCCTGTTATGGTGCCCCAGCGTACTTTGTGGAGGAAGACTCAGGTCTGTTGGTTGTGCTCAATGGCAGTTGTGGAGTGGCTCCCAGACCTAGAGAATAGTGTAAATCTACAATAATTTTATTGACTGGTCCAAATGTATTATTATTTGTATTAGTATTAGTATTATTATTATTGTTTCTAATACTAATACTATTGCTATTATTAAAAAATTACTAATGCTACCACTACCACTACTGTCCCAAAACTCCCTACTATTATTATCATGAATATTATTGTTGTTACTACTACTACTACTACCACTACTACTACTTTTATTGTTGTTATTATTAGTATGATTTCTACTTCTACTACAACTCTATTACTATTTTCTTTCTCTTTGTTTTTGTTTTTATCTCTTCTGTATATGTCTGTGTCATTGATCTCTTACCTTGTATAAGCTACTGTTTTGTTAATTTGCAATTTTGCTCAATAAAAAAAAACATTCTAATATTCAGATTTTCTGCTCAAGAAACATTTCTTATTATTATCAACATTGAAAACAGTTGTGCTGCTTAATATTTTACTGGAAACCGTGATACAATTGTTGTTGTTTACTGTCATGCTTTTATTTTCCAAATATTCTATTTCTGTCTATTTCTTGAAAAAAAAAAAATCATAATTGTTGATATTTCTTACTATACACTGTAAGAATACATCACATCCAGTTCAACAGTTGCATACTGTCACGTTACATTTCATATTTCAATATTTGTGACCTGATCCAGCAAAATGAGCCCAAATTTCAAAATTGAGACTTTGGTAAGAGGAGACCATAAGCTTTAAAATGATATCCTAGTCAAAGTCGTACCTTGAATGGTTTTAAAGATTTGAATTATAGTCGTCTGCCCGATTTTTCCCATTGAAATCCTGAGAAAATCGCTTTAAATGTTTTTTGCATGTTTTTTTGTTGATTTCTTTCAAAATCCATTGCATTTAAAGTGATAAACTATTTATTTTACAGCTTAATTTGACAAAAGACATTTGTATATTATATACACATCTTTTGTCAAATTAAGCTATTAAACCAGACAAATTATTTTAAAGTATTTATTTGAATACAAAGATTGACTAAAATCAGAAAGATTGAACAGAGGTGCTGCTACATTTTTGCTATGCTGCATCCTTGACTGTCACCTCGCGTGTAGACGCCCATGCACACATACACGCAGTCGCTTTGGCCTCTTTTGACAGCGACATTTCTCAAATTAATAAAAAGAACTTCACACAGTATACTACACTATACTACACTACACAGTATTGAACCATCTTTCTGATGATATCTGCTAGCTTGTTGACAGAGCGCTGCTGGTCTGACAGGAGTTGAAACGGGGCTTCCCATTGACAAATGATCAGCGTTTATGTCACTGTTTGTGTACTAAGCTTTTTGATTGGTTTTATACAATGTTTAACACCATATTTGGAAACGTTTCAGGGGATACCTGGAATGTAGGAAATGCTCAGATGTGACGAGAAATTTAGTAAAACTTTGTCAACTTTAATAGTCATATAAATACTCAATTATCTGGACTACGAAACTTTGGGAGATTATTTTTGAATGCCTGTTCTTTGAAATTAGGTAAAAAAAAATAAAAAATAAATCTATGTTTTCACACTGAGATACTCTGATTACAATCTTTCATTAAGCTAGAGACTTTCCAGGTAGTACTCTTCTCAGCATGGCCATGTTTGTAGACTTGAAGTCATTTAGTATCTTTGATTATTTAGTATCCTTTGCCTTCAGTTACTCGTTTTACCAGAAATGAATGAAATCACAATTATTTTAGTTGCACCTAATAATTGCTCAGAAAAAAAGTACAACATCCATCCATCCATCCAAAATGGCCATAAATGTGTAGTTGTATTCAATACAATGTATCTATAAACTCTAAAGGCATCTTTACACAGCAAATGTGGCACAGAAACCAAATCTGCATATTAATATGTTCTTGGGGCAAAATGTAATGAAAAAAGAAGTGTAATAATGAGAGTAATAATTGGCAACATTTTCATAATAATATCTAGTGTTTCATAGGGATATTGACTTGATATATAATTTCTTCCACTTATTGTATATATATATATATATATATATATATATATATATATATATATATATATATATATATATATATATATATATATATATATATATATATATATATATATATATATATATATATATATATATATATATATATACAGTCCCCTCCAAAAGTAATGGAACAGTGAGGACTATTCCTTTATTTTTTCTGTAGACTGAAAACATTTGGGTTTGACATCAAAAAATGTATATGAGACAAAAGATCAATCTTTCAGCTTTTATTTCCAGGCATTTACATCTGGATCTGATACACAACTTAGAAGATATAACCTTTTGTTTGAACCCACCCATTTCTCATTTGACCAAAAGTATTGGAACATGTGACTGACAGGTGTGTTTTGTTGCCCTGGTGTGTCCTATTACATTGATTATTCAAACAATAAATAGCACTAAATGTCTGCACTCAGTTTCAGATTTGGGTTTTGCCTGTGCAGACTGCATTTATAGTTAGACGTGTAACCAACATGAAAACCAGAGAGCTGTCTATGGGTGAAAAACAAGCAATTGTGAAGCTGAGAGAAGATGGAAAATCAATCAGAGCCATTGCACAAACATTGACCATAGCAAGTACAACCATTTGGAATGTCCTGAAGAAGAAAGAAACCACTGGTGTACTAAGTAACAGACCTCGAATGGGTAGACCAAGAAAAACATCAGCTGTTGACGACAGAAACATTGTGAGAGCTGTAAAGAAAGACCCTAAAACAACTGTTAGTGACATCAGCAACAACCTCAAGAGGGCAGGAGTGAAGGTATCACAGTCTACTGTCCGCAGAAGACTTCATGAAGAAAAGTACAGAGGCTACACCAGAAGGAATTTGGAATTTGCCAAAAACTACAGAGAGAAGCCTCAAACATTCTGGGGCAAAGTTTTATGGACTGATGAGACAAAGATTAACCTCTACCAAAGTGATGGAAAGGCTAAAGTTTGGAGAAAAAAAGGATCTGCTCATGACCCCAAACATACAAGCTCATCTGTGAAACACGGTGGAGGTAATGTCATGGCTTGGGCTTGCATGGCTTCTTCTGGGACGGGCTCATTGATCTTCATTGATGATGTAACACATGATGGCAGCAGCAAAATGAACTCTGAAGTGTACAGAAACATTTTGTCTGCCAATTTACAGAAAAATGCAACCAAACTGATTGGGAGATCCTTCATCATGCAGCAAGATAATGACCCAAAACACAGTGCCAAAGCAACAAAGGAGTTCATCAGGGGCAAAAAGTGGAAGGTTTTAGACTGGCCAAGTCAATCTCCAGACTTAAACCCTATAGAGCATGCATTTTACCTGCTAAAAAAGAGACTGAAGGGAGTAACCCCCCAAAACAAACAACAACTGAAAGAGGCTGCAGTGGAAGCCTGGAAAAGCATTACAAAAGAAGAATGCAAAAGTTTGGTGATATCAATGGGTCATAGGCTTGATGCAGTTATTGCAAGCAAAGGATTTTCAACTAAATATTAAGTCTTATTCACTTTAATCTATTTTAAGTTAATCTGTTCCAATACTTTTGGTCAAATGAGAAATGGGTGGGTTCAAACAAAAGGTTATATCTTCTAAGTTGTGTATCAGATCCAGATGTAAATACCTGGAAATAAAAGCTGAAATGTTGATCTTTTGTCTCATATAAATTGTTTGATGTCAAACCCAAATGTTTTCAGTCTACAGAAAAAATAAAGGAATAGTCCTCACTGTTCCAATACTTTTGGAGGGGACTGTATATACATACACTCACCTAAAGGATTATTAAGAACACCATACTAATACTGTGTTTGACCCCCTTTCGCCTTCAGAACTACCTTAATTCTACGTGGCATTGATTCAACAAGGTGCTGAAAGCATTCTTTAGAAATGTTGGCCCATATTGATAGGATAGCATCTTGCAGTTGATGGAGATTTGTGGGATGCACATCCAGGGCACGAAGCTCCCGTTCCACTACATCCCAAAGATGCTCTATTGGGTTGAGATCTGGTGACTGTGGGGGCCATTTTAGTACAGTGAACTCATTTTCATGTTCAAGAAACCAATTTGAAATGATTCGAGCTTTGTGACATGGTGCATTATCCTGCTGGAAGTAGCCATCAGAGGATGGGTACATGGTGGTCATAAAGGTATGGACATGGTCAGAAACAATGCTCAGGTAGGCCGTGGCATTTAAACGATGCCCAATTGGCACTAAGGGGCCTAAAAAGTGTGCCAAGAAAACATCCCCCACACCATTACACCACCACCACCAGCCTGCACAGTGGTAACAAGGCATGATGGATCCATGTTCTAATTCTGTTTACGCCAAATTCTGACTCTACCATCTGAATGTCTCAACAGAAATCGAGACTCATCAGACCAGGCAACATTTTTCCAGTCTTCAACTGTCCAATTTTGGTGAGCTTGTGCAAATTGTAGCCTCTTTATCCTATTTGTAGTGGAGATGAGTGGTACCCGGTGGGGTCTTCTGCTGTTGTAGCCCATCCGCCTCAAGGTTGTGCGTGTTGTGGCTTCACAAATGCTTTGCTGCATAGCTCGGTTGTAACGAGTGGTTATTTCTTCTGTGCTGAACGAGAGGCTGTGCTGAAAGTGACACAATCGACATTAGCTCAGCGACCTGACTTTAATGCCAGCACCTCTTGCCACCCAGACCATAGAGTCATCGAGGAAACTCACTTACACTTCAGTCTGATGCCAGTCGCATGCCAATGATCAGAGAGATCATGAACTCTAAGTCTTGACCGGGCAACTTGTTTGCGATTTGAAAATCAATTTGTTGCGATTTTATCCAAAGCGACTTGCAGTGCCAATCCCCCTGGAGCAACATGGAGTAAAGTGCCTTGCTCAAGGACACACTGGTGGTGACCACTGGGATCGAACCAGCAACCTTCTGTGTAACAGTTCCATGGTTTAACCCACTGGACCACCATCTTACAAGAGAGAAGAAACATTTTTGCACTCATGATATGCCATCCAAAGATTAACCTTTAGATTTGATTTGATCAAATTCATCTGAAAGAATAAAGTTTAAAGATACAAGAGCTCAAACTACGGTGGGTGATATGACCAAAATCTTATATCACAATATGAGTAATAATGATTATACCGGGGAGACAGGAACGTGTGACATATGCAAACAATCTGAAAGTCAAATCAAACTGAAACTAAACGTGACTTTAACACTTGGCCTAAGTTTTTTTTTTTTTTTTTTAAATCTCAGGATTATTGAAGACAAGTAAATAGTCAGTGATAAAATAAGAACAAAGTAATTAATTACAAGCAATAGGACAAAACTACAATAGAACAAAGACTAGACTACATAAATTGTATAAAGTAATTAAATGTACAAAAACTATATTCTTATTAAAGTTACAATAGTGATTCAGTCAAGAGAAGTTTCTCTATTTCTTTTGTTGTTTGATTGACATTAATCGTGTCTTCCGGTATATCCCTCTCCCCTAGCTCAAACACACTGCTTCAGCAGGGTGTCCACAGCGGTACTGCAGGGGCGTCTGTCAATTATTGTTTGATCTGAGTCTATTTAATGTGGGAAAAGGTGAAAATATTGCATTAACTTCAACCAAAGCTAAAATTAAGCAGCTAAAGTTGCATTATGTTTTATTGTTCCTTTCACACTGAATTGTACATTCCATTTGAACTTGACTAATTGTACATTTATTGTTTTAATAGCTTTGCAATGCAGTCATTATAATAAGGTACATTAATGCGTAAATATGATACTATACACGTTATTATAGGCCAGGATTAAAATGCAACACTCCACATTCCACCTTTTAATGATGTGTAACAAGAAGTCCCTGCTCCATATTTATCTACCAAGATAGTCATGCTCTACAATTCCTGGAAATATATAATGAGATTGAAATAAGCGAAACGATTATTGTTATTGTTCTTTTTTATGCCTCTAAATATGTCATCCGTTCCATAAAGCAAATTAGCTGCAACACTGGACAGAACAAGAGTTCTCCCTCTTGAGGTTTTATACACCAGTGTTGTTTGATTGTGTGAGTAAATTACCTCATTAATCATATACTGTATATATATATATAAAAAGATAAATCAGCAAATCTTGTGGCAGAGAGCAGATGCTGAGCACTGAGTTCGCATTAGACAGAACTGGGCTCTGCTTCAGTCTTCACTAAACACACCAGAAATTAAAAAGAAGTGAGCAGAAATGAATACTAGTCTCTGTTTGGGATCTTTGAGAAAATTGAAAAAGGTTCATTTCCACGTTCCATTTTCTCTTGCCATTAAGCTAGACGAGAAATGAGTTATCCATGACTTTAAGCTTCAGCACCAGTCTTTAACAGGCTTTTTCACACCAATTCTTCAGCACAAAAAATATGCAGGATTTTTAAAAGGAATCTTTATGAACTTCTTCAAACAGAGTCTGAAATGTTGGATGTACTTCACTGTAACTCTACACTACTATTCAAAAGTTTGGGGTTGACAAGACTTTTTACAAGTAACACCCGTTACATAATCATATTAACTGATAAACATTACATTTAAATTATAAAATATCTGAGTTACTTTTTAAAATACAATAAATAACTGAAGTTGCTTTGCTTTCCCATTTATTGACTGACAGATCTTCTGTCCTCCATGTTGAGAGAAATCGGGAGTGAGGATCAAAGGCAATGTAAACTGTGCTGTGCAAACATGATGGTTATTGTAGTTCTAGACTAAATGTGAACATGCATTTATTCATCTCACTTGCTCAAAAACAGATTCAGTGTATACCTCAAAATGAATTAAAACTCAGAATATTATGCAATCCTGCAATGAATATGTTAATACAAATATACTTTATGTATTTAATCTCACTTTATTAACCAAAATCTTTGCTGCTGACATTCGATGATCCAATTCAACAATAGAAATAAGCAAAAATAACTTAAGTTAAAGGGTACATAATAGAGGTCAAATGATTCATCGGTTTTGCCAATTAATCAACAAAAATCCATACGGATATCATTGACGCTGTCATTACACAGTACAAGAGCTCTGATGCTGCCCAAACGCAAATAGAGCGTTAAAATTGCGTCTACCACGTCTAGTTGGATGCTTGAACATTTTGAATCCATTCGCACGTCCACAGCAAATTGGACGCGCGTATAAATCGAGCGTTTGAAGCGAAATTGATGCGCGTTCAAGGCGCTCCATGAGAAATATGCCATAAAACACCACTCTGTCTCTTTTCATTTTCATTAAAAATATATATTAAGCATTAATAGCCACACAAATGTGGTCCAGGCAACTCCTACATTATCTTCACTGCATGTATATTTAAATATCCTTAAAAAAATAAAGTTATGAAACTTCTCTTTGCCCTCAGTCAAATTGATTTGGCAGACAACAAATTATAGATTCATGACACCAAAGATTGCCCGTTAGATCCACACAAGACGAACCACTACAGGACATCAGAGCCAGCGGCAAATGTCAGAAGGACTAGCCGAGGAAAGGCTGCTCTCGCTGGAGTTAATGAGCGCTGAGCGCCCGGTGATCACCTGGATCTCACAACTCCAAAAACAAATTTTTCAACTAGGGCGTCAGACGCGAATTCGCTTCAAACGCGTGAATGCACAAAAAGCATCACTCACGCAAGACTCTCAATTTGCGTCCAATTCGCAAGAACGCGCGAATGAGGCCTCCAGACACGCGTCAACTCGCCTTTCCATTGACTTAACATTGAAATCGCTCGCTCCTGGCGCTCTATTCACGTTTGGTGTGAACGCAGCATGAGAAAGGTATGCTGGCATTACATTGCACAAGAGCGGCCTCTAGAGGCCATACAGGGCCATACTCGAGAAAAAAAAAACGTTCCAAAACTTGTGTATTTGGCACTGAAATACTCTGTCATATGTCCAACTCGTTTTTTGAAATTTTGGCCATGTTTAGCATGAGAGTCCCACTCTCATTGTTACTAGTAAGAAAGCCATTTTAAATATCTGAAATTATATTGATATAACAAATACATTTTCAGATATCAAAAATGAACATTTTTACTAGTAACAATTCAATTGTTGATATCAAGAATAGACATTTCATCTAGTGACAATTGAATTCTTGATATCAGAAATCCACATTTTTACTAGTAACAATATTGTTATTGATATCAAAAAATATATTTCCACTAGTAAGAAGTACAAAGCTGATATCTGTATTCGGAATTTTAACTAGTAAGAAATGCATTTTTGATATCTGTAATAGTTTTGTCGCCATTTTAACATTTAAACACATGTAGGATATGAATTGTTGATATCAACAATTAAAATTCTTGATATCAACAATTTAATTATTGATATCAGAAATGCTGATTAATGATATCAGGAATTTAATTATTGATATCAAAAATGACGTCATCACTCGCAGAAATACATTCATGATATCACAAATGAAATTACAACTAGTAAGAAACATACTTCTTGATATCTGTAATTTAATTCTTGATATCTGTAATTAAATTCTTACATGTTAAAATTAAATTTTCACTAGTAAAAGTTGTTATTGCAGATATCATGATTGTCTTTTTGGATATGTGCATAGTAATGAACCCCTTTTTGGATATGTGCATAGTAATGAACCCCTTTTTGGATATGTGCATAATAATGAACCTCTTTTTGGATATGTGCATAATGACGACTGCTTATAAATATTCAAATAAGAGCATGATGTTTTCACGTGACAGAACGGCGATGTGTGAACAAACTGGTAATGGCAGAAGAGGTTTTGAGGCAAATGTTAAGTCAATGTTATGCCATTGAAAGGACGTACCACTATGGCTTTTGTGGTCAACCATAGACTTGGTCGGCATTACTGGGAACGCCCACAAAAACGTTATATCCGTTTGGGAGAAAACCCATGTATTATTACAAATAAATCATCCAGTCTTTCGACAGTTGCTATAAACAAGCAAAAAACGTTTCTGTTATTGTCAGTAATTTGAGAATGGTAAAGATTTAAATTTGTAAATTGTAAAATTTGCTTTGTAAAATTAATTTGTGCATGGTACTAACTAGAAAAAAACGAATAGCCTAAATAAACAGATAAAGCCACATGCATGCAAGAACAGAAAACTGACGGATGTCTAAACTTTGTCTAAACCTGGTTCTCTGATGCCAAAGAGCTCATCATATAACTGGATTTTAGGATTTTGACAAATGTTTGTTAAACGTTTGTTAAAAGTCTGACGACAGCTATTGACTTTAAAAAAACCTGCTGAAACATGTGGCATACTTGGTAAAGCGCATAAATTGGAGATCATTGTATTGTCGCGATCAACACGAGTTCGAGTCTGCCTTTTGCAGAGTTTGCTCTTCTCTCTTTTCTCATCACAAATCACATCGGAAAGGCATTTATTTTCAATAAAAATAAGAAAATGTTCTAAATTAGGAAATAAAGTGCCTAACGAAATGTTTAATTATAATAAAAGCATTTATTGGGTAGGGTAAGGGGGCTGTGTAGAGAGTGCTTTTATTGTCCCTTTAAGTCGGCATCCATTTAATAATTTAAATAAAAATAATAATTTACACTGTTATTTTTGCATCAGGTTAATGTACAACAATACTGAAGTGTAAATAGTATGTATCTGTCAAAATAAAGTTTTTTACTATTACTATTTACAAAATTACTATTTATATTACAAAGAACTGCTACTTTTATATGGTGTAAACTATACTATTTTCACTTAGTAAATACCATCTACAGCTATTAATGCTCGGTGCAAATAGCCGCTGCCTTATCTCTTTTAAGATTACATATTCCTTTCTATTCCATTCTATTGCGTGTTTTGTGAGAAAAAGCGTAAAGGGTTAATACAATAACCAAATTTGCAGTAGCCTATTAACTGGCAGCAGCTACACCTGCAAGGTACTGTTGCTTTGACAGTTTTTTACTGTAAAAAATTGCCCAAATTTATTTGTAAAATGCTGGCAGCACAGTTGCACTAAATTAAAACTCAATTTAATTAATTTCATTTTCAGAAACTTTAATTTGTTGAAACAGAGTAGACTTATGCATCTGTGGTTAAATTACTAGATTTTCATGTCAATGCATGTTTATTTTAATGCGAACAATATGCTGTCACTTTAATTCAGCGCGTCCAGCACAGCAAAAAATATACTCGGTGCGGAAACGAACGGCGCACTGCTGTATACGCCACTTCTGGAACGAGTGCCGGAACACATCCGCGTGCAGTCTGAAAGCTATAATCGGTTGATATGTGTACAGGAAAAAATACGAAACGCAAACGGAGTATGTGTGAAACGGGCGTTACTCACTGGTCTCAAGTCATCAAGTGTCAAGTCCGTTATTGACAGTGTTATGTTTTTAATGCACTTTAATTTAATGCACTTCACATGCACAATTGTGATACCACAGCAGTCAATTCACTCCCGAACTGGGTAGAGAGTGTAAATAGTTTGGCTCATCATAGGCTATCCCATAAGAGAAAGTTTTGGTGTAAATAATATATTAATTTACAGTAAAAAAAATTAAAATAAAAATAATAATTCGCACCCATAGAATTTGTGCATGCATGATGACGACTCATTCTGTATTATGTCCATATGTAAATGTCATGTAACTATAAAAATTGTCCAGCAAAACGTTAAAACTTTGTTTGACTCATTACACATTATCTTTCGTTTTGGTTGTATTTTTATTTAATGCATTATAAAGTGTAATGAAAACAAAAATAAACATGCCATGTTCATTTTTTCGTTAATTCTCCGAAGGACCCAGTGGCCGATAAAATTAAACAGGATTAAACTACTTTTTAAAAGAATTAACAGAAAACGTCTCGGTTACGTATGTAACCCTCGTTCCCTGAAGGAGGGAACGGAGACGTACGTCGGAACTGACCGACAAATTGGGATCTGATCTCAGAGACCAATCTACTTCGAGTGTGTTAAAAATGAGCCAATGGAGATTGGCATGCGATCCACGCATTCCACGCTCCGCCCCGCGGTGCGGGTATAAATAAGGAAGTGGAATGCTAGATCATTGCTTTTTTCTGCTGATGAGCCGAACTAGTGACTCGGCCCCCTAGCGGAAGCGCAGCACCTGGCGACGGGACGTATATCTCTGTTCCCTCCTTCAGGGAACGAGGGTTACATATGTAACCGAGACGTTCCCTTTCAGTCGGTCACGTTCGACGTACGTCGGAATTGACCGACGAATTGGGATCCCTACCAAAACACCAGGGCGCTGGCCCTTCCAGCATCCTGCTTGAACGCACTGGACCGTCTTAGATGGTAAGGAAGTCAGGGCTCCAAGCAGGGAGGACAGTCACTGTTGTTTCTGAAAGACCCACCCAGTGGGACTATTGGATAACACTGGGAAAGCGTGCTCATCTCGGGAGATGGTACGCTGTGGAGCCACGTCCTTCAGTGGAAGGATTGGTGGCGGAAACACATAAGGACTAACCTGGCAGGGTAGTGCAACATATGGCAGTCTCTGGTTTGGTTACAGCCAGGGTCCAGGGGGGAAAGAACATGCCCAGAGATGACAGCGCGGACTCTGTCAAGGGAAAGACACTGGGCTAGCCAAGTAGGGTAGCAGGTACCGTGGAAGAATACACATATGGGGTTGCCGTGAGGGAACCGCTACCTTTGGAACCCAGCCTACACACACTTTTCACAAGCATACGGGTGCAGGCCTGGTGTCAGACGGCCGCAACGTCTGGCACCACAGGGGTGACGGAGGAGCTCGACAGGGTTAGCCGTTTCCGGGGAACACAACTGGAGACAATAGACGCACGTATCCGGCCCAGAGGGGGTGGGAGTGGCGTTGCAAGCCGACACTTAAAACGGGCACTTAGCGCTACTGGCCCCTGGGGCGAGGATGCGGGAAAATACAGGCTCTACACGGAGGCTATAGAATCTAGCGAACGTGTTAGGTGTCGTCCAGCCCGCAGCTCTACATATATCTGTCAGCGAGGCACCTTGAGCCAGCGCCCAGGAGGAAGCAACACTCCTTGTTGAGTGTGCTCGCAACCCGAACCGGCAAGGCACGTCTTGGGACTGGTAAGCCAAGACGATAGCATCCACTATCCAGTGGGCTAACCTCTGCTTGGAGACAGCCTTTCCCTTCTGCTGGCCTCCGTAACAGACGAAGAGTTGCTCTGAGGTCCGAAAGCTTTGAGTCTGGTCAACGTAAGCGCGAAGAGCGCGGACGGGACATAACAAAGCCAGGGCTGGGTCTGCCTTCTCCGAAGGCAGCGCTTGCAGGTTTACTACCTGGTCCCAGAAGGGAGTGGTAGGAACCTTGGGCACGTATCCAGGCCGGGGTCTCAGGACAACGTGAGAGTTGTCCGGCCCGAATTCTAGGCACGATTCGTTGACCGAAAGTGCATGCAGGTCCCCTACCCTCTTGATGGAAGCAAATGCCGTCAGAAGCACTGTCTTCATTGACAGGATTTTAAGCTCCACCGACTGCAAAGGCTCAAAGGGAGGGCTCTGAAGTGCTCTGAGCACTAGAGCCAAGTCCCAAGAGGGTAACGAGTTTGGAGGAGGAGGATTTAGGATTTAGGTCATGCATAGTACCCGGAGGTGCAGGCTGCCGTGAGAGCTCGTCGGCTGTCCGGTTGAGCGCACCTGGGACATAAATGGCACGAAGCGACCTCAGATGCTTCTGACTCCAAAGGAGGAGGTGGCGGGCGAGTTGGAACATGCAACGGGAGCGTAGACCACCCTGACGGTTGATGTATGCAACGGCTGCAGTGTTGTCCGTACGGACCAGTACATGCTTGCCACGTAGCAGCCCCTTGAGGCAGTGCCAAGTGTACTGCTAACAACTCGAGGCAATTGATATGCCAATGCAATTGAGGTCCCGTCCACAGACCTGAAACTGCATGCCCGTTGTACGTGGCCCCCCAGCCCGTGGCATCAGTGAAGAGCACAGCATGCCTGGACACTTGTTCTAAGGGCACCCAAACCTGGAAAGTTTGGCGGCAGTAAGGAGTCACTGGGACCCGGTACTGGCCGCTCTGCCATGAATTCAAGCAGTTCAACACCGACCGGACCCGCTCTTCCGTGAGGCGCGCAATCTGGCTGACCGAATCCAGCTCCATACCGAGATAAGAGATCCTCTGTGTGGGACAGAGTTTTCTCTTCTCTCGGTTGACCCGAAGGCCCAACAGGCTGAGGTGACTGAGCACCATGTCCCTGTGTTCGCACAACTGCTCCCGAGACTGGGCGAATATGAGCCAGTCGTCGAGATAGTTGAGGATGCGAACGCCGCATTCTCTGAGCGGAACAATGGCTGCCTCTGCAACTTTCGTGAAGACGCGAGGCGACAGGGACAGCCCGAAGGGCAGGACTTTGTACTGATATGCCTTCCCCTCGAACGCAAAGCGCAGGAATGGTCTGTGTCGAGGAAGGATAGAGACATGAAAGTACGCATCCTCCGGAGAGCCAGCGGCAGAGATGTTGTACCAGTCGGGGCCCCCCGGTCCTCCTCCGGGGGGTGGGGGAGGGGTGTGGACACCATCTCCCTGAGAGCAGCTCCTGTTCTCCCTGGGCTGCCCGTCTCAGGGCCGCTTGCCTTTGCGCTTGCCTGCCGGCTTAGCAGGACCCTGAGCGGGTTGGGCGCCACCCTTACGTCCGGCACCCTGCTTCCCCCATGGAGGCTGCTGCTTGGGTTTCGCAGGGGCGGAGGTGGACATAGGAGGACGCCCTCAGCGACGAGCAGGCGGAGGTGCTGCTGGTGACGACTGGGTGGAGGCAGCAGCGGGTCGTCGGGGCAGGATATTCTTGATGGCCTCCATCTGCTTCTGGGCCACCGAGAGCTGCTGGGCAAAGCTCTCGATGCCGTTGCCGAAGAGGCCGGCCTGACAGACAGGAGCATTGAGAAAACCTTGACCTTGTCGGAATCATGCATGTCTGCCAGGTTCAACCACAGGTGGCGCTCCTGGACCACTAAGGTGGACATCGCCCGACCCAGGGAGCGTGCAGTGACTTTCGTCGCCCTGAGAGCGAGGTCCGTCGCCGCACGCAGTTCCTGCATAACACCCTGGTCGGAACTACCCTCGTGCAATTCCTTTAGCGCTTTGGCCTAGTGGACCTGCAGGAGCGCCATGGCATGCAGAGATGATGCAGCTTCCCCACAGGCGGTGTAAGCCTTGCCCGTTAGTGCGGACGAGAACTTACACGCCCGGGAGGGGAGATGCGGGGCACCCGCCAGTCCGCAGCGGTCTTGGGACACAGCTGCATCGCCACAGACCGCTCGACTGGGGGGATTCCCACGGAACCCTTTGCCGCACCATCATCGAGGGTAGTGCGGACGGAGGAGTCAGTCGATCGGTTTTCGAGCATTGTAAGGCGCTGTCCACGATTTCGTGATTTCCTGATGCACTTCCGGGAAGAAGGGCACTGTGGCGGGGCGCTGAGAACCAGCACGGACCGTCCCGAGATACCAATCATCCAACCACGAGGGTTCGGGACACGGTGGAGGGTTCCACTCGAGCCCGACACTCAGATCACTTGATCTGGGGATACGCAATGGCACTCCACCCCTTTCGAAGTATTGGATTCTGGACCGTAAAACTGCGATGGTCATGTTCCCGCAGTGGGAACATGAGTCATTCACAAACGCTGCCTCAGTGTGCTGAACACCCAAACACGTGAGACAACGAACGTGACCATCAACTGGGGACAGAAATCGACCGCATCCAGAAACACACGGTTTGAATGACATCTTGAAAAAGACGCAGGGTCAAACCGTGTTGCTCTTTTAGAAAGGAAAACTGCTCTTTTTTATGTGCTGAAGCACTCAGGGAGATGACCGCGGCACCACACAGTACAAAGGTGCAAGCCTGTGTGTGCACTCAAAAACGGAAACGCCCAGTGAACCAACTCTTTGATCTCCGTTGAAGCGGCCACGCGCTGAGACGCGTCACACCCGCACTGGAAGCAGCAGTCGTTCCTCTCACGAGACTCGTCGTAAACACTCTTCGTAGAAACAGGAAACATTCACTGTTCGGCTCTGAAGTAAAAAGCAATGATCTAGCATTCCACTTCCTTATTTATACCATATGTGGATCGCATGCCAATCTCCATTGGCTCGTTTTTAACACACTTGAAGTAGATTGGTCTCTGAGATCAGATCCCAATTCATCGGTCAGTTCCGACGTACGTCGAACGTACGACTGAAAGGGAAAGAAAAATCAAGCCATAATATATTTTTTATGTTTCGTTAACTAAACAAATAAATAAAGAAGGAGCCGTTTCTCAGCGTGGATGTTCTTCCTCCATCTTTGGCCTAAAGAGGATTATGGGAAAACCAGATCTCATTAATATTCATTACCTCATTACCATAGCTATTCTTGCATGTAAAAATGACACTTCTAGATATCTGTAATAGTATTTTTACTAGTTAAAATATTGTTTAAGATATCAATAATTCTATTTACACTAGTTGCAAGGGCAATTTCAGATATCAACTGCCTTTGTTGATATCAATAATTATATTGTTACTAGTAAAAATGCGTATTTCTGATATCAAGAATTCAATTGTCACTAGTTAAAATGTCTATTCTTGATATCAACAATTTAATTGTTACTAGTAAAAATGTTAATTTTTGATATCTGAAAATGTATTTGTTATATCAATATAATTTCAGATATCTAAAATGTCTTTCTTACTAGTAACAATCACATTCATGATATCAGAAATTAACATTGTTACTAGTGACAATCAAATTATTGATATCAAAAATAAGCATTGTTACTAGAAGCAATTTTATTGTTGATATCAAGAATAGATATTTGCACTAGTAACAATGTAATTATTGATATCAGAAATTCACATTTTTACTAGTAAGAATTGTATTTCTGATATCTGAAATTGGAATTTCTACTAGTAAGAAATAAATTCTTGATATCAAGAATTGAATTTGAATGGCCGCCTATGGTGACATTTCACTAGTGAAAATACAATTACTGATATCAACAATTAGAGTTTTTACTAGTGGAAATTAAATTCTTGATATCAAAAATTGGCATTTTAACTAGTGAAAATGTAATTGTTGACATCAAGAATTAATGTTGTTACTAGTGGAAATTTAATTTCTGATATCAAGAATTGTCATTGTTACTAGTGGAAATATAATTCCTGATATCAAGAATTAACATTTTAACTAGTGAAAATTGAATTGTTGATATCACAAATACATATCCTGCGATTGATTAAAAGTCAAAACGTCTTGCCTATTGCCATTCCCTGGGTATAAATTGTTGATATCAAGAATAATATTTTTTACTAATTGAAATTTAATTCTTGATATCAACAATTCGATTTCTGCAAGTGATGTCATTGTTGATATCAAGAATTAACATTTTTACTAGTGACTTCTACATCAGCCTTGGTGTGTGGCCACACTGGGTTCTTCCACTATTGCACAGTTCATCCCAAAGTGATAAAGATACCAGTTATTTTGTCATTTTGTGGCAGTTATGGCTTTTGAGACATGTGATGGAAAGAAATTTCAGTACCGACACATGTTTCTTTTAATGCACTCTGAAGATTAAAAACAAACTGGTATAAGATAAGTGTTTTTCTAATATGAAAGGAGCTCTTTCATCAGCTCTACATTTTTAAGTATCTAGACTAGGAGTCCTTGATATTTTATTAATGTATCATTTTCAGACATTTTGGAGAGAACTCATTTGCCTTTACATTAATATGGGATGCAATGCATTGCATCATTCAAGAGAATTATATAGCCTCAGGTGGATCCTAAATGAAGGAGTTTAGGGTAGGAGAGCCTGGAGGGAGAGAGACATTTGAATCCTCTTGCATGGCAAACACTGGGCAGCATTTCAACAATTCTTTCTTTTGTGCTGGCAGCGTCGAGTGGAGTGTATTAGAAAAGCTGCAGTGATCTCTCCACTGTCAAACCCACCTTAAAACACATCCGTTTACTCTTGGCTGAGTTGTTCTGGGTAAAGGACATGAATAATAAAAAAAAAAGCCTGGCAGTTCTGTTCAAAAATATCTCCCACCTGCATACTACCTGTTCGCACCTCAGTTCAGTGTCTTGAAAAAAAAAAAGAGGGGCAAGAAACACAGAGAAGCAATGCTATTTTCCACCCTGTCAAGATGAATGGCCGTTCATAGGTGGCCAGGAACGGAGATGTATCCTCGAAAGCAGCTTTTTAAAATGCAATTAGTCTGTGCCATCGTCTGTGATTTGGGCTGAACTGCAGTGGCAGACCTGATTTGCAAAATTCAAGAATGTGGGTGCAAGGCATTGAGTCTATAAACGTGAAGAGACGCTGTGCCGTTAATTATTTAGGAATAACAATCATCGGGACGTTTGTTTTGTATGTCTGTACAAGTTCAAATCAGAGCACATTTTATTTATTTGTCGGTGGAATAACGCACTATGACTGTATCTGCCTGTGTATTGTTTTTGGCACCAGATCTACCCATAATGCACTGTGAATTCTAATGTGGAGAGATAGGAACGCACAAGGTCAGCTCAGATGTGCTCCGCTGCCTTTGAGGTGATAACAGGGACCTTGACAGTGAGAGTCTCATTAAGACCCACCTGATGGGTCTGTGGCTTACTGTGGGGATGAATGGTTATACTTCCTCTTTTAATCACTGGACCATGTGAACAAATCAATGCAATGCAACTCCCAAGCAACTCTGAAGCCCAACCCACATAATCAATGTGAACACTTGGACTGCATAAAAGAGGCTTTAACAATACCATTGTGCATAAAGCTCAAGTAATTTTCAGTCATTAACAGATGGCAGTGTTGTTTCAAATTATTGCTCAATTGGTAGAGCAAAGATGGTGAGTGGCTTAAAAAAAATAAAAAAAATAATATATATATATATAAGATGCACCGATCGACCATTTTTTCCGCATGATCGATCCGGACCGGTGACTGGCCGGTCAATCTCACGTCTTTCCGATTCTGTTTTTCTGTTTTCTGATTCACAGGCAATAACATCAGCTGCGCGTTTCAGAACCTTCTTGAATCTGTGCCGCGAAGAATTAAGGCAGATCTAAATTTTAAATAAACTGTTTTCTATGTTAATATATTTTAATGTGTAAATTATTCCTGTGATTACAAAGCAGAATTTGCAGCAGCCATTACTCTAGTCTTCAGTGTCACGTGATCCTTCAGAAATCATTCTAATATGCTGATTTGTTGCTCAAAAAACATTTATTATTATTATTATCAATAATGTTAATCGATAATATTTCACTACATTGCAGTTTTTACTGTATTTTCATTACATTTACGAATGCATAAAGATAACTTTTGCATTCATAATGTCTTGTAGCAAGTTTTTTGAGAATTTTGTACCTTTTTTCTTTCTTTTAAAAAAGATTTTTAAAGAAGTACTGCCTGTCACACCACAGAACATGCCAACTTTATGTCAGTAGGATTCAGAGAGACTGTTTTCTCACCTGACGTCAGAATCACCACCAGGCCTCTGAAATCCCATTTTAACCCTACACACAATTGCCGTTTAGTCTACAGACTCATCTGTCATCACTCTAGAGTCTCGGTCTGAGCTCAATGGCCCGTGCACTTTTACGTTAAAGTCCCTGTAAAGTCAAAACTAAACATGTGTTCTGCGTTCCCTTTCAGTCGATCACGTTCGACGTACGTCGGAACTGACCGACGAATTGGGATCTGATTTCAGAGACCAATCTACTTCGAGTGTTTAGAAACGAGCCCCGCGGCGCGGGTATAAATAAGGAAGTGGAATGCATGGTCATTGCTTTCTACTTCGGATCCGAACAGTGCATGCTTATTGCTTCCTGTTTCTACGAAGAGTGTTTGGAGAGGACTGCTTCTTCCAGTGCGGGTGTGACGGCGCGTCAGCGAGTGACTGCTTCAGACGGACATCAAAGAGTTGGTTCGCTGGGCATTTCCGTTTTGAGTGCACACATAGGCTTGCACTATTGTACTGTGTGGTGCCGCGGTCATCTCCCTGAGTGCTTCAGCACGTAAAAGAGCAGATTTCCTTCTAAAAGAGCAACACGGTTTGACCCTGCGTCTTTTTCAAGATGTCGTTCAAACCGTGTGTTTCTGGATGCGGGCGATTTCTTTCACCAGTTGACGGTCACGTTCGTTGTCTCACGTGTTTGGGCGTTCAGCACGCTGAGGCAGCGTTCGTGAATGACTCATGTTCCCACTGCGGGAACATGACCATCGCAGTGTTACGATCCAGGCTCCAATACCTCGAAAGAGGTGGGGCGCCATTGCACATCCCCCGATCTAGCGGCCCTCCCACTGCAAAGCAGAGGGCTGCTACTTTGGCTGATGACTTTGGTGGTGATCTAAGGGTGACGGTGAGGGCTTCCCCGACGGGTCAAATGGCTCCTCGGGCCCCTCCCCCACCCGAAATGGAGCTTCCAAGAGAGCGCGTTGGCCCCTCCCAGTGGGTCCCAGGCATTACTTTTGGGGCTCCGGCTGAGGATATGTTGTCGCTTGCAGCATCGGGGGACAAGCTTATGGGCTCTGAGGATGAAGACTCGGCTGCGCTGCCCCCTTCGGGTGTGACAGCGTTGCCCGAGTCTGACCCAGAGCTTACGGCTATGCTTTCCCGGGCCGCCGCGAGTGTCGGGCTCGAGTGGAACCCTCCACCGTGTCCCGAACCCTCGCGGTTGGACGATTGGTATCTCGGGACGGCCCGTGCTGGTTCTCAGCGCCCCGCCCCAGTGCCCTTCTTCCCGGAAGTGCATTTGGAGATCACGAAGCGCCTTACAACACTCGAAACCGATCGATTGACTCCTCTGTCCTCACTACCCTCGACGGTGGTGTGGCTAAGGGATACGTGGGAATCCCCCCAGTCGAGCGCTCTGTGGCGATGCAACTGTGTCCCAAGACCGCTGCGGACTGGCGGGGTGCTCCGCGTCTCCCCTCCCGGGCATGTAAGTTCTCGTCGGACCTCGCTCTCTGGGCGACGAAAGTCACTGCACGCTCCCTGGGTCGGGCGATGTCCACATTAGTGGTCCAGGAACGCCACCTGTGGCTGAACCTGGCAGACATGCGTGATTCCGACAAGGTCCGGTTTCTCAACGCCCCTGTCTGTCAGGCCGGCCTCTTCGGCGACGCCATCGAGAGCTTCGCCCAGCAGTTCTCGGTGGCCCAGAAGCAGACGGAGACCATAAGGAACATCCTACCTCGACGACCCGCTGCTGCCTCCACCCAGTCGTCGCAGGTAGCACCTCCGCCTGCTCGTCGCCGAGGGCGTCCTCCTGCGTCCGCCTCCGCCCCTGCGAAACCCAAGCAGCAGCCTTCATCGGGGAAGCAGGGTGCCGGACGTAAGGGTGGCGCCCAACCCGCTCAGGGAGCCGCTAAACCTGGTGGCAAGCGCAAGGGTAAGCGGCCCTGAGACGGGCAGCCCAGGGAGGACGGGAACTGATCTCGGGGAGATGATGTCCGCATCCCTTCCCCACCTCCCGGAGGAGGACCGGGGGGCTTCAACTGGTTTAACATCTCTGCCGCTGGCTCTCCGGAGTCCAGCGGTACCCACCTTCTCAATAAAAGAGCAGTTTCTACCCTCTCTGGGCCCCAAGAGGGCCAGGTTGGCAGTGTGCGACGCCTCCGGGCCTCCTCACTCCTTTCCTCCCCTCCCCCCGCCACGGGACAGCAGTGTGGGCACCGAGAACGCCCCCGGGCCTTCTCACCCATACTCTGTCCCACCCTGGAATTCTCAGACAACACTCCGGGCCGCCTCCGGGCCTCCCGAGTCGGGTCTGTCTATTCCACCTCGCCACCCCACCCCGGGTACGTCTGTGGTGCCGTTGATCCCACTTGTACGGTCTTTGGGGGCTTGGCTTCAGCTCCCCAAGCCGTCTCGCTGGCTCATCCGTACCGTCAGACTCGGCTACGCGATTCAGTTCGCTCGCCAGCCTCCCAAGTACAGGGGCATCCTCTTCACCTCCGTGCGAAGCAGCGATGCTCAGATCTTGCGGTCAGAGATCGATGTCCTGCTGGCGAAGGATGCGATCGAGCCGGTTCCTCCAGCCGATATGAAGGCGGGGTTCTACAACCCCTACTTCATTGTACCCAAGAAAGGGGGTGGGTTACGGCCAATCCTGGACCTGCGTATCCTGAATCGGGCCCTGCACAAGCTCCCGTTCCAGATGTTGACGCAGAAACGCATTTTCGAATGCATCCGTCCCCAAGATTGGTTCGTGGCGATCGACCTGAAGGACGCGTACTTTCATGTCTCTATCCTTCCTCGACACAGACCGTTCCTACGCTTTGCGTTCGAGGGGAAGGCATATCAGTACAAAGTCTTGCCCTTTGTGCTGTCGCCTCGCGTCTTCACGAAAGTCGTAGAGGCAGCCATTGTTCCGATCAGAGAACGCGGCGTTCGCATCCTCAACTATCTCGACGACTGGCTTATCCTCGCCCAGTCTCGGGAGCAGTTGTGCGAACACAGGGACATGGTGCTCAGTCACCTCAGTCTGTTGGGTCTTCGGGTCAACCGAAAGAAGAGCAAACTCTGTCCCACACAGAGGATCTCTTATCTCGGTATGGAGTTGGATTCGGTCAGCCAGACTGCGCGCCTTACGGAAGAGCGGGTCCAGTCGGTGTTGAACTGCTTGAATTCGTTCAAGAGCAGGACAGCGGTCCCACTGAAATCTTTTCAGAGGCTTCTGGGGCATATGGCATCTGCAGAACCTTCAGCCTGTGGACCGACGCTTCGTTTCTCCGGGCCGGTGTGCCCTTAGAACAAGTGTCCAGGCATTCTGTGCTCTTCACGGATGCCTCCTCCACGGACTGGGGGGCCACGTACAACGGGCATGCAGTTTCAGGTCTTTGGACGGGACCTCAATTGCATTGGCATATCAATTGCCTCGAGTTGTTAGCGGTACACTTGGCACTGCGCCGCCTCAAGGGGCCGCTACGTGGCAAGCATGTACTGGTCCGTACGGACAGCAGTGCAGCCGTTGCATACATCAACCACCAGGGTGGTCTACGCTCCCGTTGCACGTTCCAACTCGCCCGCCACCTCCTCCTTTGGAGTCAGAAGCATCTGAGGTCGCTTCGGGCCATTCATGTCCCAGGTGCGCTCAACCGGACAGCCGACGAGCTCTCACGGCAGCCTGCACCTCCGGGAGAGTGGCGACTCCATCCCCACGCGGTCCAGCTGATATGGGACCTCTTCGGAGCCGCACAGGTAGACCTGTTTGCCTCTCCGGACTCGACCCATTGCCAGTGGTACTATTCCCTGACCGGGGGCACCCTCGGCACGGATGCACTGGCGCACAGCTGGCCCCGGGACCTGCGCAAATATGCGTTTCCCCCAGTGAGCCTTCTTGCACAGACACTGTGTCTTGTTAGTTGCGCCCTATTGGCCCAACCGGACCTGGTTCCCCGAACTCACACTCCTCGCGACAGCCCCTCCCTGGCAGATTCCCCTGAGGAAGGACCTTCTTTCTCAGGGACGGGGCACTCTATGGCACCCGCGTCCAGACCTCTGGAAACTCCATGTCTGGTCCCTGGACGGGACACGGAGGTTCTAGGTGGTCTACCACAGGCAGTGGTGGACACCATCTCTTCTGCTAGAGCCCCCTACGCGTTGAAGTGGAACCTGTTCGTTGAATGGTGCTCTTCCCGCCGGGAAGACCCCCGAAGGTGTTCGGTTGGTGTCGTGCTTTCTTTCCTGCCAGATGGGCTGGAGCGAAGGCTGTCTCCCTCCACCCTCAAAGTGTACGTCGCATCAATAGGCTAAATCCTCCTCGTCCAAACTCGTTACCCTCTTGGGACTTGGCGCTAGTGCTCAGAGCACTTCAGAGCCCTCCCTTTGAGCCTTTGCAGTCGGCATTGGCCTCTATTAAGAGGGTAGGGGACCTGCATGCACTTTCGGTCAACGAATCGTGCCTAGAATTTGGGCCGGACAACTCTCACGTTGTCCTGAGACCCCGGCCTGGATATGTGCCCAAGGTTCCTACCACTCCCTTCCGGGACCAGGTAGTGAACCTGCAAGCGCTGCCTTTGGAGGAGGCAGACCCAGCCCTGGCTTTGTTATGTCCCGTCCACGCTCTTTGCGCTTACCTTGACCGGACTCAAAGCTTTCGGACCTCAGAGCAACTCTTCGTCTGTTACGGAGGCCAGCAGAAGGGAAAGGTTGTCTCCAAGCAGAGGTTGGCCCACTGGATAGTGGATGCCATCGTCTTGGGTTACCAGTCCCAAGACGTACCTTGCCTGTTCGGGGTGCGAGCACAATCAACAAGGAGTGTTGCTTCATCCTGGGCGCTGGCTCAAGGTGCCTCGCTGACAGATATTTGTAGAGCTGCGGGCTGGGCGACACCTAACACGTTCGCTAGATTATATAGCCTCCGTGTAGAGCCGGTATCTTCCCGCATCCTCGCCTCCAGGGGCCAGTAGCGCTAAGTGCCCGTTCTAAGTGTCGGCTTGCAACGCCACTCCCGCCCTCTGGGCCGGATACGTGCGTCCATTTTCTCCAGTTGTGTTCCCCGGAAACGCCTAACCCTGTCGAGCTCCTCCGTCACCCCCTGTGGTGCCAGACGTTGCGGCCGTCTGACGCCAGGCCTGCACCCGTATGCTTGTGTAACGTGTGTGTAGGCTGGGTTCCATATGTAGCGGTCCCCTAACGGCTACCCCATATGTGTATTCTTCCACAGTACCTGCTATCCTACTTGGCTAGCCCCGTGTCTTTCCCTTGACAGAGCCCACTCTGTCGTCTCTGGGCGTGTTCTTTCCCCCCTGGAACCAGGCTGGAACCACCCCAGAGACTGCCATATGTTGCACTACCCTGCTAGGTTAGTCCTTATGTGTATTCCGCCACCAAGCCTTCTACTGAAGGACGTGGCTCCGCAGCGTATCGTCTCCGAGACGGGCACGCTTTTCCAGCGTTATCCAATAGTCACACTGGGTGGGTCTTGCAGAAACAGCAGTGACTGACCTCCCTGCTTGGAGCCCTGACTTCCGTACCATCTAAGACGGTCCAGTGCGCTCAAGCAGGATGCTGGAAGGGCCAGCACCCTGGCGTTTTGGTAGAGATCCCAATTCGTCGATCAGTTCCGACGTACGTCGAACGTGACCGACTGAAAGGGAACGTCTCGGTTACGTATGTAACCCTCGTTCCCTGAAGGAGGGAACGGAGACGTACGTCCCGTCGCCAGGTGCTGTGCTTCCGCTGGGAGGCCGAGTCACGAGTTCGGCTCCTCAGCAGAAAAAGCAATGATCATGCATTCCACTTCATTATTTATACCTGCGCTGCGGGGCGGAGCGTGGAATGCGTGAATCGCATGCCAATCTTCATTGGCTCGTTTCTAAACACTCGAAGTAGATTGGTCTCTGAAATCAGATCCCAATTCGTCGGTCAGTTCCGACGTACGTCTCCGTTCCCTCCTTCAGGGAACGAGGGTTACATACGTAACCGAGACGTTTCTCACACCACAGATAAATGTGTTATTAACCACCCAGCCAAATTTGAATCATAAAAAAATCTGCCAAGTACATAAAATAGCTTAAAACTCGAAAAAATTAGCAGCATTCTCTGCTCTCAAACGCTGGGGGTGTGTCCGCTGTCGCCGCCAAAACCACGCGCACTCGCGGGAAAACTGCCGTAGCACACAAGACAACACTCACGTACTGATCACGACCGTCTATGATCACGACGCACCCGATGTCGGCGGGATGGGAGGATGAAGGCCGGGGCAGGGGATAGTCGGTTCTGCAGCGGATTATCAGTGAATCCCAGTTGTCTCCGGTGAAAGTTTGTAAAACGATCCGGTGTAAAGTCACTGCAGAGGCAGGTGTCGGTGGTGAGCCTCAGCTCTCCATCAAGGTAGCTGTTCACAAAATTAATCCACCTCTTCTTGATATCATCGTTTTTGTTTTGTAAGCTGTTTTGTAAGTTGTAGGCCATAGTAACCAACAGTACTGTCAGTAACTCGTGATCGAGCGGGCAAACTGATGTGAATGCGCTCTAGTTATGATAGTGGTAAGGGAGGAGCCAGGCTCGGTGGCTCCAGTGCGTCATCGAGCCACCGTTTTAGCCCCGCCCAGAAAATCCTGAACACAGCAACGGTGAAAAACGGTCTAACTTCTGAATTCAGTACTACATAGTTCACATTCTTTGTAATGTGTTTCAGCAATACATTTCTAACATTTATAATGCGTTTAGAAACAAATCTCAGAATTGCCTTTACAGGGACTTTAATAGACCAACATCACTTTTAAGTTTTCCTGTCATCTCTGCATCACATTGCCTCGCTTTTTTTGTTTGCCACGGCCTTTTCCGATCTATGTGTGAAATAAAATGTAAATGCAGAATTTCCACTTTAAACATCCTCCTCGCAAAGCATACAGTCAGATATTGTTTGCTCTGTTGGCATCCAATTTTGTCTGTTGTTTAACACTGTTCTGGAATCATCAGCTGGAGTCTCTGGAGCCGTGAGAGTGTGGGGGTAGGTGTGATTCTGCATTAAACACTTGTGAATGTCTTCATGGTAATAATGTAGTATGTGGGAGCTTGTTTTTGGTGATGTTACGGTGCCACTGTGCGCGGTGGCAGGCAGAATAACAAATCCCTAGGTCAGACGTAGACTCCAGAGAGGCTATTACTGCAACCTGATCTTTAGTGGATGTGCAACCAATTGAATTTAGTCAACTGCAATTCTCCATCACACTCTCCATGTGAAGAAAAAAAAGATGGGGGGGGGGGGGGATTTGGTGCTTAGCTTTGATAATGCTCTATATGGAGTGCACTTTCCGTGCAATGTAACAGGGATTTGTATGCTTAGCCTTCGGTTTACTGTAGGCAAGATAAGCACAGGGAGCAGAAATTGAGAAAGAGCGCAAGACTTCATCGTTAGTCTAGGCATGCTGTTATCGCCTGACATGTTTTGGACACTTCATCACAGGAGGGAATGTCATCACCAAGTAAGGGAGTAATCTTTAATTATTGTAATTTGTGTTATTCAGAAAAACACAGTACACAGGACAAGCACTCAGAAGCAATGACATAATGTGCATTAATAAAAAGAGGTTGGAAAAGTGATTTGTGTTAGTAAAGGATATGTACAGGTACTTTACATCAACAGCAAAATCAAAAAGAAAACCTTTTACAGTATCATATGGTCAATATCACTTTTTACACTATCAAGTCCTCCTGGGGAGTGCATATTTATGAGTTGGGAAGTCAGGCTCAAGTCACTTTGGTTGGAGCAAGATGGTGATGTACCTTTTCTAAAAAAAAAAAAAATACACAAAAAAAGCAAATATTTTTTACTATAGAAGGCAATCAAATCCACGTTTTGCCAAAACTCATATTGATCTACCACTATTATGAATAATGTTCATAATAATGTTTTGGAGCTTTAATAAGCCCTCTAAACAGGAATTCAAGTTAGACCTAAAGAAAATGAAACAGATTATTTTTATTCTAGGTTAAAAAAAAATCAAAGTCGAAGAGCACTTAATCTAATGTATTATTTCTAATAATCATGCTCTCTTTCTTCTATATAGAACCTTAATGGGTTCTGGCAGGCACTTCATACACTCACCTAAAGGATTATTAGGAACACCATTCTAATACTGTGTTTGACCCCCTTTCGCCTTCAGAACTGCCTTAATTCTACGTGGCATTGATTCAACAAGGTGCTGAAAGCATTCTTTAGAAATGTTGGCCCATATTGATAGGATAGCATCTTGCAGTTGATGGAGATTTGTGGGATGCACATCCAGGGCACGAAGCTCCCGTTCCACCACATCCCAAAGATGCTCTATTGGGTTGAGATCTGGTGAATGTGGGGGCCATTTTAGTACAGTGAACTCATTGTCATGTTCAAGAAACCAATTTGAAATGATTCGAGCTTTGTGACATGGTGCATTATCCTGCTGGAAGTAGCCATCAGAGGATGGGTACATGGTGGTAATAAAGGGATGGACATGGTCAGAAACAATGCTCAGGTAGGCCGTGGCATTTAAACGATGCCCAATTGGCACTAAGGGGCCTAAAATGTGCCAAGAAAACATCCCCCACACCATTACACCACCACCACCAGCCTGCACAGTGGTAACAAGGCATAATGGATCTCATTCTGTTTACACCAAATTCTGACTCTACCATCTGAATGTCTCAACAGAAATCGAGACTCATCAGACCAGGCAACATTTTTCCAGTCTTCAACTGTCCAATTTTAGTGAGCTTGTGCAAATTGTAGCCTCTTTTTCCTATTTGAGTGGTACCCGGTGGGGTCTTCTGCTGTTGTAGCCCATCCGCCTCAAGGTTGTGCGTGTTGTGGCTTCACAAATGCTTTGCTGCATAGCTCGGTTGTAACGAGTGGTTATTTCAGTCAAAGTTGCTCTTCTATAAGCTTGAATCAGTCGGCCCATTCTCCTCTGACCTCTAGCATCAACAAGGCATTTTCGCCCACAGGACTGCCGCATACTGGATGTTTTTCCCTTTACACACCATTCTTTGTAAACCCTAGAAATGGTTGTGCGTGAAAATCCCAGTTACTGAGCAGATTGTGAAATACTCAGACCGGCCCGTCTGGCACTAACAACCATGCCACGCTCAAAATTGCTTAAATCACCTTTCTTTCCCATTCTGACATTCAGTTTGGAGTTCAGGAGATTGTCTTGACCAGGACCACATACCCTAAATGCATTGAAGCAACTGCCATGTGATTGGTTGATTAGATAATTGCATTAATGAGAAATTGAACAGGTGTTCCTAATAATGCTTTAGGTGAGTTTATATAGAGCCTTTTAGGGATTCCATCATAGGATCATTTTATGGATTTATTTTTGATTAATTAAAATCTTATGAATTACACTGTTCATAAATTTACTTTATCGCAACAACAAAAAAACGTGTTAAACATGAAAGTATTAGAATTTTTTTCCTTATGTAATAAACTTTTTGGCATAAAGTCAAGAACACTAGGGTCCTTTTTTCTAAGGGTAAATTCACACTACACCGAAAGACGCCAACCTACGCAGACAATTACCAGATTATAGTATGTCACTTCTCAGACATTACACAACCCAACTAGGCATCTGCTGGCACCTGTCGATGTAGTGTGAATTGACCTTAAGAGTGTGCAGTGAAGACTACACCAATTTAAGTAATTTAGTTTAAAACATTACATTTAAAACATTGAATTACTTTCTTTTAAATATTGCTGTTCAATATCTGAGAAACCTGAAGCACTGGTTGCGTAATTTGTATCTTCCGGGTTTTTTTTCTTTTTCTTTGTCCTTTGAACTATTACTTAAAGCATGTTATGAGTCAGCATGAAACAGATAGTCTTTAATTCTCTATCGTGATGTGAAACGTCTTCTTGAAGAAAAAAATGGAAGGTGGGACTTGATTTTGTCCATCAGGAATTGGATCGTTGGATAATTGTGATTTGCTATTGGTTGATCTCATGTGAGTGACAGGTTGTCCCGCCCTCACTCCAGTAAACACATCATCAGAAAAGAGAAGAGATGTCGCTGCATGAGGGAAGGGAAGTTATTTTGATTAAAGATTACGAGGGCACGAATTGTAAAAAATAATGATGTGCACAGATAAATCATTTATAATACTGTAAATACTGCAATATTCAAAAAAATAAAAAATAAATAAGAGTTGTCCATTTTGATCTCATGGCCACTTTAAAGCAATGTTTACTCAATTGGTTTTACTTTAAAAAGAACATCTACATGCCACAGTTTAATTTGAAAACACTTTTAATTAACTTGTTTTTAGTAACAGTAGTCACTGTTTCCTGTAACAGGTGGAAAGGTGAGACACAGGGTGTCAGCAGAGGCAGATCCTGGGCATTGTGTGTCGCTCCCTCTCCCTCCTATAGTGATAAAGTGTGCGAAAAGGAATAAAAACTGAAGATGTAAACAATTATCCCTGCACACGCATCCTAAGGGCTGCACTCCAATGGCAGGCAGGATGAGCAATTGGTGCCATTAATACCATCATTATTCCCCTGTCACTAATGGCCTCCCTTAGTGAATACACGCCCGTGCACACACACACACACACACACACACACACGACTATTACAGCTAAACACAGATTCCAATGAAAGCACAAACACACTCAGACACATAGCTCACCGGTCGCGATCAATAAGAGAGAAACTTTCTTACCCTTTTCCCCCTCATTTATCATTCCTCTAAAAAAAGAGCTCTAGTGTATGCCATGCTCTACAGTAATAGCCACATAAAACCATGAATTGCAGATTCTCTCACTGCTGAAATGTTACAGTGTAAAGTCTTATACCTGTAACTGCGAGTCTGTAGCCCAGCAAATGCTAAATAATGCAGACTGCACACGACAGCCCAGTGAACATTAAAATAGATGCTACACTTTTATACATTTGGGTGAAATAATTATTAAAATAAAGAAATAAATTGAGACCTAGATATTTAACAATTGAGGTTTTCTTTTACTACAAACACTTTTATGTACCAGGTTGATTTTATTAAAACAGATTTTAAATGATTCTTGTTTTATTATGAAAAACGAATTAACCTATTTTTTAACTATTATCATCTAAAAGAAAACTGAAATAAGTGTAAGCATTTCAGTATTATGTGAATGTGATTTATATACATTTTTATGATAATATGATATGTGAATAATGATCAATGCTTTATATCCATATTGGTGCACTTGGTTATAACAGGAATGTCATGTGCGCATTCTTGAGATGAAATATGAATGTGAAGAAAAATATGTGTGAATAAAATATTAGAAAAAATCAAATTGAATATCACAGAGTTTGAGTTAATTGAGTTATATCCTATCAAGCTGTAAGTGTCAAATTATGCTTTAAACTGTGAAAATATATAATTCTGTGTATTTAGGATACATGTTATGCTAATTAAATTAACATGCATTAGCTTCTCTAATATTTTTCAATGATTACCTTACAATTCATGGCAGTTTAAGTGCCTGTTTTAATTAAAAATGCGAACATGTGAACATGCAATTGATTTAATCATGTAAATACATGTAAATACATGCTAACCGTTTTAACTGTAACGTGGCCTCAAAAAGTAAAACGATAGTCTGGATTTAAGATAAAAGACATCACTACTGCAGATAAAAAGGTGTTTACTAATTTCAATCATAAGACATATTCTATAACTTGACCGTGAAACACATGGCATGAAGTATAAGCTCAAAACCTTGATCAGCAACCACATGGAAGGCACACGTACGTACAAACAATAAGACAAAGCACCTGGTTAAATAGGCCTACCTCAGATCAGAAACACCTGGAACTGATTAACCGACAGAAAGCACTACAAAGACCATGTCCGTTTCTCAATATGCATTCTTGTCTGTACATGTGTTGTCGTGGATGACTTGTGAAACATCATCAGTCGCTGCACAAGTACTGTTCCATTTCAAAGTTCACATCTAGCCAAATTCAGTTCAAATCCCTGGATGTGTCCTTGATCCGCCCCTTTTGTCGAGGATAAGGTGACAGGTGACTTGTGTGGACTTAAGACAGACAGGTATCCCTGAATGCATCTCGCACCGACCAACAAGCGTCAATAGCGGATGAGAAAACCTGCGTAATTTCAAATTACTACTGTTCTTGTGTCATGAAATGTAGTTTTAAGACTTTTTCAGTCGAGAATGTAGTTGTTTAAAGCTCAAAACTGTGGTTTATTTATAAAGAGAGCACCTATTTGAAAATTTGATCTGGCGTTTTCAGAGTTGTGAGATCCAGTCAATCAGCGGGCACTCAGCGCTTATTTACCCCGCCGAGAGCAGCCTTTACTCGGCTAGTCCTGACGTCTGCCGCCCGGCTCTGTCTCTGTAGTGGTTAAACACGAGATATAATTAATCTTGTGTATATCTAACAGGCTATCTTTGGTCTCATGAATCTATAATTTGTTCCCTGGCAAATAGTTTTGGCTGAGGGACTACTATATTTATTATATTATATTTTGGCTATTTTACTTTACCATTGTAGCCAACAAGCGCTGACTTTGTTTGACTGAACTGTTTGCTTTATTTCTTCAGTGAAGATGAATATATATATATATATATATATATATATATATATATATATATATATATATATATATATATATATATATATATATATATATATATATATATATATATATATTTATATTCATGTCCACTGTGAGAAACATAATTTTAACAAAAATCCAGAAATCACAATATATGATTTTTTAACTATTTATTTGTATGATAAAGCTGCAAATAAGTATTTGAACACCTGTCTATCAGCTAGAATTCTGACCCTCAAAGACCTGTTAGTCTGCCTTTAAAATGTCCACCTCCACTCCATTTATTATCTTAAATTAGATGCACCTGTTTGAGGTTATTAGCAGCATAAAGACACCTGTCCACCCCATACAATCAGTAAGAATCCAACTACTAACATGGCCAAGACCAAAGAGCTGTCCAAAGACACTAGAGACAAAATTGTACACCTCCACAAGGCTGGAAAGGGCTACGGGGAAATTGCCAAGCAGCTTGGTGAAAAAAGGTCCACTGTTGGAGCAATCATTAGAAAATGGAAGAAGCTAAACATGACTGTCAATCTCCCTCGGACTGGGGCTCCATGCAAGATCTCACCTCGTGGGGTCTCAATGATCCTAAGAAAGGTGAGAAATCAGCCCAGAACTACACAGAGGAGCTGGTCAATGACCTGAAAAGAGCTGGGACCACCGTTTCCAAGGTTACTGTTGGTAATACACTAAGACGTCATGGTTTGAAATCATGCATGGCACGGAAGGTTCCCCTGCTTAAACCAGCACATGTCAAGGCCCGTCTTAAGTTTGCCAATGACCATTTGGATGATACAGAGGAGTCATGGGAGAAAGTCATGTGGTCAGATGAGACCAAAATAGAACTTTTTGGTCCTAATTCCACTAAACGTGTTTGGAGGAAGAAGAATGATGAGTACCATCCCAAGAACACCATCCCTACTGTGAAGCATGGGGGTGGTAGCATCATGCTTTGGGGGTGTTTTTCTGCACATGGGACAGGGCGACTGCACTGTATTAAGGAGAGGATAACCGGGGCCATGTATTGCGAGATTTTGGGGAACAACCTCCTTCCCTCAGTTAGAGCATTGAAGATGGGTCGAGGCTGGGTCTTCCAACATGACAATGACCCAAAGCACACAGCCAGGATAACCAAGGAGTGGCTCTGTATGAAGCATATCAAGGTTCTGGCGTGGCCTAGCCAGTCTCCAGACCTAAACCCAATAGAGAATCTTTGGAGGGAGCTCAAACTCAGTGTTTCTCAGCGACAGGCCAGAAACCTGACTGATCTAGAGAAGATCTGTGTGGAGGAGTGGACTAAAATCCCTCCTGCAGTGTGTGCAAACCTGGTGAAAAACTACAGGAAATGTTTGACATCTGTAATTGCAAACAAAGGCTACTGTACCAAATATTAACATTGATTTTCTCAGGTGTTCAAATACTTATTTGCAGCTGTATCATACAAATAAATAATTAAAAAAATCATACATTGTAATTTCTGGATTTTATTTTTTAGATTATGTGTCTCACAGTGGACATGCACCTACGATGACAATTTCAGACCCCTCCATGATTTCTAAGTGGGAGAAATTGCAAAATAGCAGGGTGTTCAAATACTTATTTTCCTCACTGTATATATATATATATATATATATATATATATATATATATATATATATATATATATATATATATATATATATATATATATATATATATAACCTGTCATGAAAATTACAGCCACTAAATGATTATAGTTCAACAACGAATAAAAATAATTAGATTTAGAAGTTAATGCAAAAACTGCCTTATGTGAAGCTTATGAGTGTTGATTATTATATCTAAAAATAAATAGCAACTGAATTTAGGCTAATAGTTTGGGCTCTGTTAATCTTTAATAGCTATATGTAAGTAAGGGCTCCCTATATAGTTTACAGCATTATCTTTAAGAAACTTTTAGTTATAATTTAATTCATTTAAGGACAGACAAAAATTTTTTCATTAAACCACTGTTGAATAAAAATTAATAAAAAGCAATTTTGTAAAACTGCTGTACCGAATCCATACCGAACCGGGACTTCAAAACCGAGGTACGTACCAAATCGTCAGTTCCCATTCAGTCGGTCACTCTCGACGCCACGTCGGAGTACCGACGAATAGGAATCTCGCCAATGCACATTGGCATGCAATGATTGCACCAGGTGTTCATGCCACGCAGCGCGGGTATAAATGGACACAGGCGCTTGCATCAAATCAACCTTTTGCTTCGGAGCCGAGTGGTATCTGGTTATGCTAGACATCACTCACCTACTTCGCAGTCCTGACTGGAAGCCTGCCCTTTTGGAAGCGCTCTTCAGTCTGTGTTGGTGTGAAGGCACAGCAGCGGGTCGTGTGGTCTTTGATCATCTCTCTTTTTCTCACAGCTGGTTCGGTGTGCCTGGTGGAGAGCGCTAAAAAGCCGTTCTTACGGCTGGTAGAGAGGGTCCGGTGAGAGAGAGCGCGCACGTCAGGCTGCACTATTTCCCTGACTGTGTCGCCGCGGCCCCTCCCCCTCTGTGCTTCAGCACCAAGGAGAGCGATCCTCTAAAAGAGCAACACAGAAAGAAATTGCGTCTTTTTCAAGATTACATTCTTTCTGTGTGTTTCTGGGTGTGGTGGTTACCTGTCAACGAGGGATGGTAACTGCGGGAACATGACCATCTCAGAGTTGCGGTCTAGACTCCATCTCGCAAGGGGTGGAGTCCCCAAATGGCCAATGACCATTTGGATGATACAGAGGATGATACGGGTGATTTGAGTTCGTGCCTAGAGTTCGGGCCGGGCGACGCCCACGTGGTACTAAGACCCCGGCCTGGCTATGTGCCCAAGGTTCCTACCACTCCCTTCAGGGACCAGGTGGTGAACCTGCAAGCGCTGCCCCCGGAGGAGGCAGACCCAGCCCTAGCTTTGCTCTGTCCCGTCCGCACCCTGCGGATCTACGTGGATAGAACTCAAAGCTTTAGGACCTCAGATCAGCTCTTTGTCTGTCACGGAGGCCAGCAGAAGGGAAAGGCTGTCTCCAAGCAGAGGATGGCCCACTGGATAGTGGATGCCATCAGCAGGCCCCTTGCCGCTGAATCCTTGAGAACCGGTATTGGGCTTGGGTTATATGAGTGACCCTGCGGGGATCACATGTATCTGTCTACGGTCGCTCCTACGGGAAGCCCGTGTCTTTCTCTTGGGAGAGCCTTCCCATCAATGGGATTGAGCCCCCTCTCTCTGTTGCGGGCTACGGCTCAGCCTGTACTCCTACATAACTCCTTCGGGGTACGATGTGGGCTCTGCAGCGTTCCCCTTCAGTAGGGCACGCTTTCCCAGTGTTATCCAATAATCACTGAGTGGGTCATGCGGAACAGCAGTGATGGTCTTCCCGGTGTGAGCCGCCTGAGCTCTTTACTTAATGAGACGGGGCTCACACCGGGAAGACCATCACTGCTGTTCCGCATGACCCACTCAGTGATTATTGGATAACACTGGGAAAGCGTGCCCTACACAGGGCACTGGAAGGGGGCAGAGGCCATGGCGCTTTGGTAGGGATTCCTATTCGTCAGTACTCCGACGTTTTGTCGAGAGTGACCGACTGAATGGGAACGTCTTGGTTACGTATGTAACCCTCGTTCCCTGAAGGAGGGAACGGAGACGCCACGTCCCGTCGCCATGTCCTCTGTACCCTGCTGGGGTGCCGGCTACCTACTCGGCTCCTCAGCAAAAGGCTGATTTGATGCAAGCACCTGTGTCTCATTTATACCCGCGCTGCGTGGCATGAACACCTGGTGCAATCATTTCATGCCAATGTGCATTGGCTCGTTTAGTTTCACTCGAAGTAGATTGGCTCTCGCGAGCGAGATTCCTATTCGTCGTTACTCCGACATGGCGTCTCCGTTCCCTCCTTCAGGGAACGAGGGTTACATACGTAACTGAGACGTTTTGTGTACCGTTACACCCCTAATATATATATATATATATATATATATATATATATATATATATATGCACACTTATTGCCTGAACCACATAATAAGTTTTTTTTTAAATAATGTAAACGAAAAGAGGCAGGATTGTGTTTAATGTTTTGTTTTGTTATAAATATATGTGCAGTGAAAAAAATCAATGTAGCCCACGCATTGCCTGAACCACATTTTGTGTGGCTATTAATGTTTATTTATTAATTGTTTTTTTTGTTTTTTAAAGAGGCAGAGTGGTGTTTTATAACATATTTTGTTCATTTGTATCTGCATTGTATACAGAATCCCGACATTGACTCATTCATGTTTTGTGAAAGGCACTCTTGTGAGGTAGATTCCGAGTTAAAACCCAAGTAGTGCGAGTAGTTCATTGGCCACTTGTCACACAACAAGGCGTTACTCATTTGCCACATGTAATTTCTCTAATTTCCTTGCCAATTTGACAACACAAAGACCTCTTAAAAGGTGTAAAAATGACTTTTTTTCCACAGACATAAAAAGATAAGTGACTGTGATGTCTATAAAGCAATCAGTGTTATGATTTACTGGGACCTTACACCCTTCAGCGATGGATTCTTTCGTCAACGGCTTGTCCAGGAGCTCCGCTAATTTGCGTCATTGCTGGAATTAGACGAGACTTGCTGTGGTGAAAATAAAAATTTAATTAGAATCCGTAATTAAAAGTTGATTTACGAGACAGATCATTCCCATTCAATGATAGATGATATATCTGTTTAAAAAGCCTCAGTGCAGAAAAGATTCATACAGGATCACATGTGAATGAGTCCTTCACCAGCCTATTTTTATACAAACAATCAGGCCTTTCCAGATGGAGAGGAATGCGGACCATTAAACATTATTGATAACCTTGAAATCACTTTTGTCCCAGCTTGATAGCAAACTGAATTTAAATCAGATTTAAAAATATCCTGCTGATCCTTCATATAAAGGAACGGAGAGGTGGAATACTAATATCTAGATATCAGTGACAAGGGTAAAAGGCCAGCCAATAATAAAGTCAAACAACCTTCGAAAGCATTTTAAGACTCACTATTCATCATTTGACAGTGCACATCCCTCTGTAAAACTGTGATGTTGGCATCTGAAGTGCTTTATCTCCCTGGTCTTTACTTTTGCTGTAGTTAGATCCTTTCACTCTCGGAGGGATGAAGTGAAGAGCAGATCTGATTAGATCAAATCTGATATGTAGATATTAGGGCTGTTGATTTAACGTGTTAATTGAATGAATTAGTTAAGGGAAAATAATGCGAATAAAGTGATTGATGCATTCAACACATTGAAAATGATGTAGAGCAACAACTAACTACAATATGTAGCCTATAGAATGCAATTAGAATGCCCTTAAAATTCAAGATATTGGGGCAAAAATGCCCCTGTAAGAGTTTTTGTCTCGTATTTATATCATATGATAGGCCTATAATTAAGCAATATCACACAAATGCTGTTTTTGCCCCGAATAGCCGAGTGCAAATTAGATATGTTGACTTTATACAACAGTTCAATACATATTTAAGCATTCAATCAATATTGTAAGTAAATTTTGCCAACGAAAAAATATTACGTGTAAAGCCAGAGCAGAACTGTTATGCATCTTCAAGCAACACACAGGGATATTTCGTTTCTTAATAAATCCGCGTTTTGAGCGAATACATTGGGTGAACCAAATAAGGGCCTATTCATAAACAGATTCAATAAAGTGCGCACATCTGACAGGCAAAAAAACCTCAATGAGGGTGCTCAACCACAAAAAAATTTTAAAGGAAGGAAAAGTTGGCACACCACAGCTCCAAAAATAGAAAAATATTTATTTCATGTTCCCACCACAGGTGCCGTTTCGAACCCCAGCTCTTCATCAGACATTGTTGAATTATTAATTCAACAGATTCATTCTGAAACCCTGATTCATTCTTGTCTGAAACAAATGACCGAGTCATTGAATCATTTGCTCAACCGATTTGTTCCTCAATGTATAGCTTCTTTCAGGGGAAAAAACACTGCTATTTTGACAGTGCGGCAAACATTTATTTTGACGGTGCTGAGAAAGCCAGGGCCTCCATCTCCTTTAGTTTACGGTCTCTGTTTAGCAGTTCTGTCTAACACATTACTAGATAGAACTGTTAAACAAAGAAAGTAAACAGTATACGAAAAACATATTATATTGTTTGCTTGTATGTTATTAGTAATAGAAAGGCAAACACTATACTTTATTCTCATTTACAAATACAACTAAATGCGGAGAGGGGAGTTCAGCTGTCACTGGACATGCAAGATCGGTTTAGTTTGTTGTTGTTGTTGTTGTTGTTGTTGTTTTTTATTTGTGAAAAATCAAGAAGTTGCCCTCTAAAGTATGTCTGTTTATTTTACCCATTTTTAAAAAAAAAATCAATTTTCAAATTATTTATTTCTAATTTATTAAATAAGTAAAACAAATATAAATTATATATATTGGCCACCCTGCTCTCTAAGATATTGGCATCGGCCATCAAAAAATCTGTATCTTTTTACCACTACTGATGATATGATTAGTGAAATTATGTTAGCTGGTCATTTTGTGCCAGGGCAAAAAACTGTGAAATTTGGGTTTTAAAATAAATACTTTGAAGTCTTCTGCACAAACACTATTTGAAAAATCATGCACTTAATTCTGACAAGATATACTAGCAATACCTCCTATAGCCACATCGGGTATAGCATCAAGCTATTTTGTGTTTGGTAAAAGTTAATGATTATTCAATAATAATCAGTCTCATATAATGGCAGTATAAATGTCACAATCAAGAATCCTGCTTTGATGCTATTTGAGCCTCATTTGGATCTAGTGTTTTAAATGGAAAAGCATATTAAATGCCAGTTAGTGTGCTTAAAGGTGATGCAATTATCCATTTTATCTGCATTCAGTCACTCTGGTTGATTAAGTGTGTGATGATGCTTATTTAATTGGCACTTGTACAGTGGATGACCCATTTGAGTGATGAGTTCCGCTCTCCTCACAATACCTTGGTTGGTCTGATTTGACTACTGTTAGCCAACAGTCCCATGGGAGCAGCAGCACAATGTGATTTTGAGAGTTTAGTGGTTTTATTATGTTGGCAATGTAGTGTTGAACGGGCCTTTGGGACATACTATAAACCCCCATGTATTGTAACATCTAATGGTTTGTTTCAGCGTTTCTATAGCCTGCAGGATACGTAGTGGTTTTGTGAGCTACACAGGTTAATCGGTAGGTAGAGGAAACATAGTGCAAGAGAAGATACAGGGTACACATTAATCTGACCTGCATCGTATCAAATGGTCTCGCTTCATTTACCTATAAAATAAAGACCAGAAAACTCCTAAAGCTAATGACATTTAAGAGCTGTGGTATTCATTTGGGGGGACAGGTTTGAATCCAGCTTGCTCTATATGCAATTGTCCAATCTTTAAATCAGCAATAGGTAACTTTTCAACCTTCATAATATATTTTCAAGACTCTTGTGATGATACATTGACTTACAATAGGTTGAATGGCACGTCTGCCATAGCCTGACGGGGTCTGTATCGTTTTTAATCGCACTTCTAAACTTCGGGTTTCGGGTTCACACACACACAGAACGCAGGCGCTCCAACCGGGGCGAACGCTCTTAAAGGGGCCACACTATTTTCCTACTCGTTACAATACCTAAAATGTCTGTGATATTTGTTTATTTGCCTTGCCTCAAGCTATAATGCAAATCGACTTTTCAAATTTGAAGATTCATCTATGGTAGATTGATATTATATTGATGATATATGGTTATTACCTACCACTCAAACATTGAATTGAAGTATCATATAGATTCTGTAAAACGGTAACCAATAGACTAGACTACTATAATGACGCTGACTTGTAAACGTGAGCATCGCGATCATTTGGCGTTTGAAAAAATAAATAAAACCCATGAAATGATATTCATATGACATGCTGAAACATATGCCACTGTACCTGGGATGAAGACATTTCACAGGCGAAGCAAGCAGAACACCTGCATGTGAACTCCTCCTGTGTTCAGGGCTATCATAGTTGTCATGTCAACAAATGCACGTGCGATGCATCCCCTGATGCAGGATGACAGAGTTTACGACAGTAGTAAAGGACAATACTGTTTCCCAACTGTAGGGGGACCCCGAGAGCAAAAGTTACCTAGTGCTGCTTTAATGTCTCCATTTCATGTTTTGCTTCATTTACCTATCAAATAAAGGTACAAAAAAACAAAGGTTTCTGTCTTTACTGGGGTGATTTTTCGGGCTACAGGTTTGAATCGACCTGCGTCATCCAGTTGTCCTATCTTTTGCAGTGCCATTTCTTGTCTTGTTTAATTTTCTTTCAAATAAAGGTCCAAAACCATGTCATTTAGCTGAGGTGCTCATGTTTTGAGTTCAGTCTGCTCTTCGCCATGATTAATTTCATAATCTTTACACTGCAGTTTGTGTAGCTTCACTTACCAATCATTCAAAGGCCAATTCGAAGTTGTGGCGCTCATATAGGAAAAACAGGTTTGAGTCTGGCCTGGAACATTTCGTATTCTCCAATTTTTTATTTAATTTACTGTCCGTTTTTATTTACCTCCAAAAAAAGTTGTATAATAATTTTGAAAAAGTACACACAATTGAATAAAACACAACAATGCAAACACATTGCTGCACATGCATTTCTGGATAGCATCAAGATGCACTAAGACAAGGACAATGCTGGTCATACCCTAACTGTCAGCCCTGGTATCCATGTACAATACATAATGCGTTTCATGCCCCAGCACGCGCTGCTGCTCACCATCGATTCCTCTAAAAGGGTCAGCAACTAAGCCAAGACTGGAAGATTGAATAGAACCTCGGCTGCAGCAGACCTCCACACTGCTCTGAGTCTCATACTGCAATGCCTTTAAAATGTCATTGCCCCTCGACAGATCTCCCTCTCTGATATTTTTACCCTGCGCTAGGATTCCATTTAGCTCTGGCAATTCCAGTTTCTTGCTTTGACATCTACATTTGTGACCGCGGATTGGGGACAAGAACAGAACCCCAGGGCTCTGCACAGGGCCAGTGTTTCCATTTGGCGGTCTTTGTTGTGAGATTTGGGGGTAAATGCTGGGAGAATTGCCCAGTTTGAGCTTTCTCCACTTGTGTTGTGGGAACAGTCTTTTGCTATCGGCTGTGACAGAGAAGAGGGGGTGTGGGAAGATGATTTAGCTTAGTGTTGGAGATGGACAGTTTCCTGTATGGGCAGCCTGTACAGAAATTACAATCTTTTCTTGCAATCTTTTTCTTTTTTGTAGAGGATGACTATGTTAATGTAAATTAATATATGCTGGAGTAATGCATTTCCCACGGACATTCACCATGACAGGTATTACAGATGAGAAAATGTCTGTAATTAATGTGACTTTGCTCCAAATGTGACAGTACATTAATTGATAAATGCTGTTTTGTTTTTATTTTTTAATAGCCCCTGTACGTTTGTGGGAAAGACAAAAATCTATGTTTTCTCCTTGAAGAACGCATTAGCTTAAATTGGACCCATGTATATAGTAATTTAATTGCTTTTTACCCAAAAGCACATTAAAATTGCAGTTTGTATCTTAACTGCCATCACTGCTCTGCCGCTAGCGAATACATTTAATCTCATTTACAACATACCGCGGATCTCCATTTACCATCTCTAAACAAACATCTCGATATTTATGGCAGTCTTAAGTGGATTGTTATTTATAATGCCCTTTTTAATAGGAGGACCCTTATGGCTGATTCAGTCTTGTTTGAATTAAACCATTAAAGTGTTCTGAATCACAGCAGTTTCATTTATGAATTATGATTTTTTTTCTTTCTTTTTGACTGTACAGTCTAAGATAAAGAGGTGTGTGCTTACTTCGACTGCAATATTTATTAACAAGAGCATTAACTCTTCGAGCATGCTGTTCTTGTCAGGGTTTGAACTGGCATTGAAAAAAGAATCTGTATAGTCTTGCACAGTTCAATCATGTTACAAAATCACTGGAGAGCTAATTATGTGTTAGCTTAAAGAATGGTGGCAAAATAACCCATTTCAATATGCCAGCCTGGCAGGTAACAGAAATATCACAAGGATAGTTTGAAAATGGGTTGATATGATTCATCAAAAGTGACAGATGCTCACCTATAGTTGTGTTGATGTGATGTCAGGGGCTTGCATAAAGCTTTCTTACTGCAGTTTTCTATAAAAAGCAGGACTTCTGTTATTTAACCAGTGTCAGACATCATTAGGCTTTACTCACGTCAAATTTTACTGTGATAAAAATATAAATGGTATTTGCTTTACATAGTTTAGATTTTAATATCCCTGCGCATCAGATACTGGCTGTGGCATATATTGTTGCTAAGCTTTAAGTTAACTCACCATGGACTAGTCATATTCAAAGCAGTTGGAACATGATATGTCTTTACGGAAGTGGGCATACTCACACTAATAGCCCCAGTGACTATAAACAGTGCAAGGATATTGTCTATTTACTTTACAACATTCTGATATAGTTATTCTATATGCTACGCAAGCAAAACAGCTATAGGGAGCACTTGTGTCAATCTCATAACAAACCTGTCAAAGAACAGCATTAATCTCGTCTACTGTAAGCGAAGCGGAGAATGCGCTTTTAATATGCACACAAATCGACCCAGACACTCTTGTTCCTACATTCCCATGATTCCTCATTGTATTGAATGATTTGTGTGGCTTCTTGATGACTTCTTAATCTCTTTTGTCACAGTTCTATTTGTCAGAATGTCTGTTTTTCTCACTTTCTGGGTCTCTCTCTGTCTCCTTGAACTATGTCCCAGCTGCCATTCTTGATGACCCAATGGAGTGTAGCCGTGGAGAGCGATTGGCCATCACTCTGGCCAAAGAAAGCATCAACCGTTCCAGCAACCGCTCCACCACAGGCAAACTGGAGGTGGACATCTTTGAGCTGCTCCGAGACAGTGAATATGAGACAGGAGAAACTAGTGAGTATTCATATATATCATTTCAGAGGTACGCTCAGTAGTTTTACATTCAGTGTAATTCAGTATAATATTCATACATTACACCTAAAGAAATGTATTATATAATATATTGTATATTATATTATATTTTAATGTATAATATATATTTATATTACAGTATATATTCTGTTAAACAATATATTACATTTACATTTAAAATAATGCATTTCTACAGTGAACAAGCAGTTATAAAACAAGATGCATGTTGTATTGGTCTGATCAATGCTGTTAACCTCATAAATATGCAAATAAGAACATCTCACAACCTTTTGGCCCGGAATTAATTACTAACCCACGAGAAAGTATGAATAGTGGGAAATAGGGGTGAGCGATATGGCAAAAATATCATGAACGATTTTCTTCAGGCAGGATCACAATCCACAATCTTATCACAAGTCTTTTTCATGTTGGATTTTAAGACTGTTTTGCAAGTCACTGACCAATACAGCCAAACTAATTTCCCTATTTTAAGCCTAATTTAGAAAAAAAAGAAAAACAATCACCATTTAGGTCAAAGTTAGGCTACTCTTATTTCACGTTATTTAATTTGATTTAATTGTATTATTTGATCTTTGTTATTAAAAATAAGAACAAAGATGCAAATTACAAATAATACGACAAATACAATATTAGGCAAAAATGAAATAAACAGTGCTTTAATTAAAAAAAATTCAGCTACAGTAGCTGTATTTAACAGGAGAATACAAGTAGTTAAATACATGTACAAATAAAACACTACATTAGACCTCACTCTATGAATTAAATATACACTGATCCTTATTAAAGCTACTGAAGTTATTCAGTCAAGAGCGTGAGTGATTCTCTCTTTGTATTTTGTTGTTTGATTCACATTAATGACACAGACAGCAGCAGGTTTATCAGACTGCTGTCACTTTAAGGCCAAATGTGCAGATCTAATATATTGGCACACATGCATATCATAATATACTGACATGCAAAACATCCAAACTATTTACATTCACTTAAGATATAAATGACTGTGTCGCATTGTAAGGTAGTGTATGTTGTGATAGGGTGATGCTAGAATATGCGCTGCTCTCTTCAAAAACAGATCATGGAGACAATTTAATCATTCATGATCTACTTTAAAGGGATAGTTCACCCAAAAATGTACATTCTGTCAACAATTACTCACCCTCGTGTCATTTCAAACTTGTATGACTTTCTTTCTTCTGTGGAAAGTCAATGGAATCCAACATTCTTCAAAATATCTTCTTTTGTGTTTCATTAAAAGAAAGAAAGATACTCAGGGTTGAAACATCATGAGGGTGAGTAAATTATGACAGAATTTTCTATTTTGGGTGAACTGTCTCTTTAACCTATTGAATTCAGGTGCGTAATATAAGTATGGTAGAAAATGTGATGCAGTCTTTTCTTACTTTTTCTTAGCCCTTTTTACTTTAGTTTGAACATTTTCGCAATGCTCTTTGGTTTTAACTTGCCCAGCTGCCCTTTAGCTTCACAAGTTGAATAATGATCCCTTAACCGTGGGGGTTTTATTCAGAGATTGCAGGTATTATAATCATTCACAGGAAGAGGCAAATTTTGAAATAATTATGTCCTTATGAGGGCATTTCTCCTGCAAAACATGCACTGAGTACTTACTAAAAGAGCAAAACTTATAAAGAAAATTCCTATATGTATATGTAAAGGAATATATGTATATGTTACCGGCAATGTGTGAAAAGCAGGTATTGTATAGAATGCCTAGGGAATATACACTCACCTAAAGGATTATTAGGAACACCATACTAATACTGTGTTTGACCCCCTTTCGCCTTCAGAACTGCCTTAATTCTACGTGGCATTGATTCAACAAGGTGCTGAAAGCATTCTTTAGAAATGTTGGCCCATATTGATAGGATAGCATCTTGCAGTTGATGGAGATTTGTGGGATGCACATCCAGGGCACGAAGCTCCCGTTCCACCACATTTACATTTACATTTATGCATTTAGCAGACGCTTTTATCCAAAGCGACTTACAACTTGGGGGTACATGAAGAGATAGGTCATGAAGAGTCGAGAAGCGCAATAAGAGCCTGGAATTCTGAGACCGTGTACATTGCTCAGTGTAGCACAGGCTAGAGTAGGGAGGGAAGAAGGAAGAGAAAGAGGAAAGGAAGGGATTTTTTTTTTTATGAGGTTAAGTGCTCACGGAAGAGCTGAGTTTTAAGTTGACTTTTGAATGATGTCAATGATTCTGTATTTCGGATGGTGTTGGGAAGATCGTTCCACCAGCTGGGAACGTTGAATGAAAATGTTCTGGAATGGGATTTTTTCCCCCTCTGTGATGGTACCACAAGCCGTCGTTCCTTTGCTGAGCGAAGATCCCAAAGATGCTCTATTGGGTTGAGATCTGCTGACTGTGGGGGCCATTTTAGTACAGTGAACTCATTGTCATGTTCATTAAACCAATTTGAAATTATTCAAGCTTGTTGACATGGTGCATTATCCTGCTGGAAGTAGCCATCAGAGGATGGGTACATGGTGGTCATAAAGGGATGGACATGGTCAGAAACAATGCTCAGGTAGGCCGTGGCATTTAAACGATGCCCAATTGGCACTAAGGGGCCTAAAGTGTGCCAAGAAAACATCCCCCACACCATTACACCACCACCACCAGCCTGCACAGTGGTAACAAGGCATGATGGATCCATGTTCTCATTCTGTTCAAATTCTGACTCTACCATCTAAATGTCTCAACAGAAATCGAGACTCATCAGACCAGGCAACATTTTTCCAGTCTTCAACTGTCCTGTTTTGGTGAGCTTGTGCAAATTGTAGCCTCTTTTTCCTATTTGTAGTGGAGATGAGTGGTACCCGGTGTCAAAAAGTACCTTTTTGATTAGTGACCTAGAAACTGTGCCGAATCTCAAATATACTTTATTATACAACACAACATTTGGTTTTTACATTTTACAAAATAATAAATATTTATGTTTATTTCCAGGTTTAAATTTCTTTTTGAATCCCTGCTAAGACTTTTGAACTTCACTCTGCCTTTAAAATGGAAACCGTCAGTCAACAGGTTTCAAACGAGTATTGCGACTTTTACTTTAACTGCCAGTCAATCTTTTTGTGCTTTTCTTACTCTGAGGCCCTAAATGTAATAATGCTTCCCTTGTGAATCCTGAATCAAATATTGCTGGAGAGAACAAAATAGAGTTGCTCACTCACAGAGGGATATTAAACATGAATGAGGTTCATTGTTGTCAATGAAAGTAGACGGCACTAAAATCAGGAGAAGACAAGCTGTAATTTAAACAATCAGAGCTGTTGAGACACAGGATGAAGAGCCACTCCTGGTTTCCCGGCATGGGCGTATGAGACAGCACCATTAAAACACCCCTCCTGATAGATATAAATAGCTGTCTCTGTATCTCTCTCTCTCTATCTCTCTCTCTCTATCTATACGGTAGGTTGCACAAACCTGCTAATTCAACATAGTAATAGCATGCAGTATGCAGGACTAACCTAGAAACGGATCAGTGACACTCCTAAGAAGGGAGAAATGTCACACCGCCGCTACCTGCCCTACTATACTCCCGTCTAAAATCGCTGAAACTGCTGCATCTTCCCACATCCCACATTGTGTGTGTTTGTGTGTGGTCTGCATACTAATGTGCGTGATCTGAAGTGAACGGAGATGTACTAAAACCAACCACGATCTACAGTGCTTACTCAATCCACATAGATTCATTGTCCTTTTCCTGACCAGCTGTGCAGGAGGGTCATGCTAAAAGATTCTCGGTCATAACTGTGAATCACCTGACCCTTGTGACTCATAGTACACACTAGGGTTAATAACTACTTGCCTTATGATCTCTGAGTGCAAGACAACAGAACAGATGTGTATTTGCTCAGACGGCTGTAAATTAGATTAAGATGGCAATGTTAACAGACTAACAGTTACATAATGCTTCATTTTGTTTCCAAAGAATGTTCAGAACATTCAGGACTTTTGCACAGGTGTCTGTGTTCAATTTTCAGACACAACAAACCATGGTGCTTTACTCAATGCCTCTAAATTATCAGTAAATGTTGGAGAAAGTGCTTCTTAATGCATAATTTATGCAATCATATCTAGATATGTTAATTAAAAAAACAACTAACTTCATTAAAAAAAATCATTGTTTAGTGGAGTTTAATTACCAGTGAAGCTTTATTTAATATTTCATCATCTGTCCTTTAAAGAGGATTTATTTTGATAAGAATCCAATTTTAAAAATAAATACAAAATATAATGAAAATAAACAAACAAAAAAAGCAAACAAAGAAATTATATAGCAAAATGATATTCATATTCTCCACTCTTTCTATGTCACTAATCAAATACAATAATTTGTGACATTGACATGTGACTTTTTGTCAATGTTTTTTCTACCATTGAAGCCCAAGATGCTCTTTGGATCATTCTTAAATCATGCTGGAGAACACGATCATCAGGTTTTACACAGGAACTTGTAGAGTTCATTTTCAATTCAGCTATTTACTAAAAATTATACTGATAAAATAAAAAAATCTCAGTCACAGACTCTTGAATACCACTATACTGTATGTATAAATAATTTTAAGAAAAGTAAGTTATTTAGTAAGTTGTAAGTTGGGGCAGTCATGAGCAAGGCACCTAACCCCCAATCACTCCCCGGTCGCCACAGCAAAAATGGCTGCCCACTGCTCTGGGTGTGTGTGTCCACGGTTTTCAGTGGGTGTGCCATAGTCTCAGCCTCAGACGTCACACTCACTGACCGTTGGCTGAACGTCTGATGCATATGGCACACTTTTCTGGAAACACATCTGATTTGTTGAATTCTACAGGATGTCCGCGAGACGTGTGTGTTGCGTCTTCCTAGAAACAAATGCTGTGACACCAAAACCCCTCGTGGAAGAACGCTGTTGTGTTTACAACTGTGACAATGAGCGCTTACCAGGATCGAGTAAATCCTGGATTTTCAAAAGTATGTGAAGTTCGCTCCATTGTTGCAGTAAAACTTACACAACGTTCTTGAATGAATAATTTATAGAAGCACGCCGGTCTGCTGTTGCTGGGACATCAACTTTTTCTATATTTTCACGGCCATAGACATGACAAGGAACAAAACAAACTATGATTGGTTGCGTTACATGTCAGTTAAACGTCCTCTTGGGCGGACCAATGAAAGCTACAATAGAGACCAGACCTTCTACCGTCAGTCTGAAGGTCTGGCTACACGAGACTAATCCCCAATGGCGCCACAGCCAAAATGGCTACCCACTGCTCCGGATGTGTGTGGCGTGTGCACTAACTTGGATGGGTTAAATGCAGAGGATAAATTCCGAGTATGGGTTACCATACTTGGCCTTCACCTGTCACTTTCACTTTTTCACTTTCCCTTTTTTTATTTGGGGTTTTTGATGGAATTCGATTGGAAGCTGGAAGCTGAGGGATAGTGGCATACCCCCCCCCCCCTTTTTGTTGTAGATTTGATTTAAATTGTATTTCCTTCAAAGGGTTTGGAAGAACTGAATGCATTAAAGCTGGATGCAATACATTTTGATAAGATATACAGTACATTCTTAAAAATAAAGATTTTTTTATTGGCACCTATGGTTCTATCAGAAAGACATAGCATGGTATTTATTCCGTGAAATAGTAACAGATGGTACTGAGCAATGATTCGTGTTTAGTTGTATAGAAAAGTTCTTTGGCGTAGGCCCCATCCTTCGTCTAAATCCTGGGGATGTAGATTTGGCTGATCCTGCCTGAAGCCGAAGGCAGGGGAGGAGCCTACCCCCGATGAATGGACAAGGCCAACCTGGTGGTGGTGGGGATGATGGAGGAGAACGTCAGCGTCGTCAACTGCGAATGTGAAACCGAGAGTTTAGTGTTTATATACTACAGGTGTGAAACAGTGATTGGCCAGACCTATTAGTATGAACGAATGACGTGGCATTAGAGTCTTTCCATAGAACTTGCTCTGACGCTCTCATTTCCATGAAGAACCTTTAAAGGGTCATGAAACCCCCCTGCTGCAGCAGGGTTTTTTCCCACCTTCGATTTGAAAAGGCTTCCAAAAAGGGGCGTGATCGACTGCGAAAAGGTGGGATGGGTATTGTGTGGAAAGAGGGAATGGTTTGCATAAATAGGGGAGTGTCATTAGGCACATTAAAATGAGCTAATTTGCAAACCGGTAATACACAGACACAGGTGATACCAACAGCAGCAGTTACAGCGGTTCTAAGACATGTTCTTGGTTCACATGTTGGCAATGTTTACAACAGAGAGATGAGATGAGGGATGAGTACAGCGAATGAGAGAGCTCTGAGATCATAAGTGGCGTGCAGTAGGGGTGTAAGAAAATATCGATACATGTGAATATCGCGATATTATGTTTGGCGATACTGTATCAATTCTCAAAAACACTGTATTTATATATTTATTTATTTACATCCGAGATTCGTGGCTTTGTGTTCGGTTTAAACCAAACTCTATAAAACCCAACCGCTAGATGGCAGTGTTATCTCAGAACGTAACTGACGCGAGCCAGAGAAGTGTGAGGTGAAGGTGCGTGCATCACTAGTGTTTGCATTAGCAAACCCAGCTCACAAGACGATAGAATTATTCCACTCCCGTGGTACACAGAGCTGAAGTGTGGACTCATTTTGGCTTCAGCTATAAAGAAGCCACTAAGGAGGAAATCGACAAGAGTCATTTTGTTTGCAAAATAGGCCAAGTCAAATACACGGGAAACGCATTGAATCTGAGAGCTCACTTAATATCCCGACGTCATCCGCGCTGCTGAGAAGCGTTTCAATAGAATATGTTCAGCACGTTTTCCTCTCATTAACAAAATAAACACACAACAAAATTGATAGCGCTGGCAGCAGAACGAAAGCATCTGATCATAGTGATGTGGATATGGATGCACCAGCTCTGCAGTTCAGTACTTTAAATAGCACTTTATTCAATAGACTGCTTTAAAGCAAACAGCTTTACAGTATTAAATATAAAACAAACAGTCATTCAGTCATGGAATGGACTATGCACTTTCTGTTAAATAGTTTAGAAAATAAAAACTGCTATACTGTGAACCTTTAAAACATACACATAAAGAATCCTGCAGTCACTTTACTAGTTCCCTTAACTTAGATTGCACAACATAGTTATTAGTGATATCAATTATACTGCATTAATTACTTGTCAGATTTTATGCATATGGTTCCGTTCTTTAATCTTTTAAATTAGATCTTTCTAAAAAAACAAACAAAAAAGAAATATCGCAATATATTGCATTTCTTATAATATCATTCAGCTCTTCAGATCAGCATAGGCTATTTCAGTGAGAAATGAAAAGAAATGTTATTCTGTATCACAAAATAATTAGCAAACATGTGATAATAAATCTATATTTGTCCAAATATGCACACTGTTTGGCAAGATGAACAATGCTCTCATGAGAGAACATGAACCGCCCACGAACGATGCGATAGAGGAGTGGGGGGTCCACGGAGATGTACTCAGCAGGGAAGCCTCACTGTAATCCTCAGGTCACCCAGGCTTATCAGCCAAAGTAGCCCCTTTTCTGGTGCACCAGAAAAGAAACTAAATCGGGGTATAAGCGAAGGGACTCAACCCCGTTTGAGGTTTCATACTCTAGACAGCATCTGAAGCGCCGAGTGACAACCCGCGCTGTCTGGCAGCTAGAATAAATCTATATTTGTCCAATTATGCACACTGTTTCACTAAGAGCCCGAACACATGCAGGTTAGTGCATGTCTGTGACCACAAATAAAACGGAGAAGACGTGGCTTTTTATTCTTGTTGATATGTCATTAAAAATATTGTTCATTACCTATACAGATCGGTTATTTTGCACTCCTGACATAAATTAAGAAATTAATGTCAATGCTTGTAGGCTTGCCGTGCGATTCCTCAAGTTAATTTTACTTTACCGAACCTTTAGCAATGGCTTCCACAGACGGCGTCCCGGTTACAGCTCGCTCAGCGCCCTTACTTTGTATCAGCGCGACCATCCGCCTCGGTTGTTCCACCGTAGATTATCGGTCTTTACCCTGTAGCTCAAGGCTTTCCTGTAGCTCAAACAGTAGAGCATGGTGCTAGCAATGCCACGGTCATGGGTTCAATTCCCAGGGAAAGCAAGAAATGACAAAATGTAAAATGTGTACCTTGAATGAAATGTAAGTCGCTTTGGATAAAAGCGTCTGCCAAATGTAAATGTAAGTACCCACACGAAAGTAATCCAGGGAGCACCTTCACGACAAGCTGAAAACAACACCTCACTTTCCTCCTTGACTTTACCGCACGCTGCTTCCAAAACTTCCCCACCACGTCTCAACAATAATGATGGAAGACGAACCTGACAGAAGTGACTGTCATGCATAATAACTAAATTATATTTTATGCATACTACAGCGCAGTGATTGGATTGAATGAGCTTTATGTCATGAATATATGTCGAGAATCGCTCGAAGCGGTCGACGTCAGCATGTTCGAGCAGCCCCATACTTGGGCCTACGGTACACGCTGACGTCAGCTTCTGTGACGTTGGTCCGACTCAGCTTTTCAAACCGGAAGACAGAAATCGCTCTGAAAACTGCAAAGATAACTATTTTTCACATATAAATAACATTAATGAGTAACTTTAGTGTTTTCAATGATGTGCAGCCTATACATATCTGTTTACATCTCAAAAAAAGTGTTTTGGGGTTTCATGACCCAACTTTTCCAATGCATAAAAGGTTCTTTAATGTGGGGGAAAGTTTTAAATGATTATTAAAATGCTATTCACACTAAGATGCAAAGGTTCTTTTAATAAATGTTCACTGAAAGGTTCTTCGGGGAACCCTGAAATTGTTCTTCTATGGCATCACTGCAAAAATTCCTTTTTGGAACCTTTATTTTATATTATGTGTATGTCTAGAGCAATAAAATAATCATATTAATGACAATAAATCATGAGATTAATTATAATTCATTATTTGAAAACCCTATTTAGAGGATGACAGGACTTCATGAGGGCATCTGTCCAGCTACATTTGATTGAGAGAACAGTTGACCTGCAAAATAAACACTAGTGTACTCTCTGTAGAAGTGTGTAGTGATACTAAAATGGTAGCTCAGCACCATTCATGGCAGTGCGGAGATGTGCTTGCAATTTATTATGGGGGACGAGTAGCAGAGGTTTCCACAGGTGTCTTATTTGCATTGGTTTCTATGGGATTGAGTTCAAGAAATCTCTGCATCTTCTGGTGCTTTATAATCACACTGTTTTCCGTATAGACCCCTCCTATTTTCCCAGCATGCCCTGCTTAAGTGGTCAGAGCACCAATATCTGGCTTATACACTACCCACGGCATCATAATTAAAACAGAAAGAGATTATAAACCCAAGTGAAATGACACACTGTTAGAGTTCAGACCGATGCCCTGTGCGTGTGCTGGAGAGTCAGAAACAAATCTATCTCTCACTCCTCCTCCTGCACCTAATCGCAAATATAATTTCAGGACACACTTTACTCAAAGGTCAGTTAATAATAAAATGTAATTTTGTGTGAGAGACTGAAAAAGAGCAGATTAATAACAGTGCTAAGCCTCAGATTTTGATTATAGTGAGCTCTATAAAAACCTTCCTTAAAAGGGAATTATTTGAGTTTTGCTAGTAATTTTAGAACAGATTGAATGGATACCAAAGGGTCAGGTTTTGGCTGATTGGCAAGGCCCATTAGCCCCTGCTGGTAGATGCAGTAACTGCACCATCTGGACCCCAAAAAACATATTTCTCTATTGAAGGTTGTTTCGAAGTAGCCGTGTGTTTTAATGTAATATATCTGTTTGCAAGCCACATATAAACTGCAATTATATCATTATATTATAGTAGATGAGTGCCTAATTTTTTCTGGAGATTTCACATCATCTGTGCCAGCCAGGCAACTGGCATTGAGATGAATGGGTATGTTAAAAGACTCTTTGTACTCTTTGCTTTATATATTATAGACTTCCATCCTTGAGTGAAAATGGGGCAGCAACACTCTTGGCATCTTGCATCTTTCTTTCCTTCTGCTCTCTGTCTGTAATAAATTACAGTTGGTCTTTTCCTTGCCTATTGACAGTGTGCCAGATCATGTCCAAGGGGGTTGTGGCGGTCCTGGGCCCCTCTGCCAGCCCGGCATCCAACTCTATCATCAGTAATATCTGCGGTGAGAAAGAGGTGAGTGCTGGCATTGGCTCTCTTTTGTCATCAGTGCAACATACCAAAGCCCAGATCATATTATCAAGTCATCATTCATATCATTACCGTAATGACCGGAGTGTTAAGCGACACACTCCAAAAATGATCCCTAACCACAGCTGATGAACACAACGACCAAACAGCGAGTGTTATGCTGTGACTGCAATGTGCAGCTCTAATTAATAAATACATAAATTATTATTGACACATCATGCTCACTGTTCTGAAGTCAAACTTTCCTACAAGCATTTGTTCTGCCGTCTGCAAACATGAAGAGGGATGCGAAGAGACAAAGTAAATTGCTAAGGGAAGAATTAAATAACAACGTGGATTAACAAAGAATTTATATTGATTAATTGTCGCCAGGACGCAGACTGAATTGTTTGAAGCAGTTTCTCGCTCCGTCAGACAATAGAGGGGAAACTTTTGAACACAGAGAACGAAAAGAAAGCTAGATGAAGAGGAATATTTATCTTCAGTCACTTGAAACTGCAAATTGCAAACTGCAAATCACCCAAAAATGAAAATTATTCCATAATTCTCAAGCCAAACTCAAGCCATCCTAGGTGTATTTGACATTCTTCTTTCAGACAAATACAATCAGAGTTATATTAAAAAAAATGTCCTGGCTAATCCAAGCTTTATAATGGCAGTGAATGGCAGCCCGAAATTTGAAGCCCAAAAAAGGGCATCCATCCATTATAAAAGTACTCCACACGGCTCCATAAAGGCCTTCTGAATCGATAGGTTTGTGTAAGAAAAAAATGTAGAAACCATTAAAAACTTTAAAGTAAAATATCTAGCTTTCAGCAGACGAAGAAAGTGTAATGCCTCTCGCAGTTCAAAACGCTTACGTCATCGTCGCACCAGTTACGCTTTTTGAATACGGAAGGCGATCTGTCGGAAGCTAGATCTGTCAGAAGGCCTTTATTAACCCCCCGGAGTCGTGTGGATTACTTTGGCTGGATGGATGCACTTTTTTCAGATTTTGGGCTGCCATTTAATGCCATTATAAAGCTTGGAAGAGCCAGGACATTTTTTAATAACTTCAGTTGTATTCCTTTGTACACCTAGGATGGCTTGAGGGTGAGTAAATAATGGGGTAATTTTCATTTTTGGGTGAACAATCCCTTTAATTCAAGTTGTCATATGTATATGCTTCAATGTATATATTTGAATAGATTTATAGTCAACGTATAATGTTGTCACAAATCCCCAATTCTAAATAGTCTAGCACTGGGGCTGATGTGATATTATATGTGGATTTTCTTCCAAAGCAGCAGTCAGAGGAATATATTACTATCGCACAGGTAATGAATAATGCAGCTTGAAACAAGTTTACTGTGCGTACTCAACTGACTAAGCATCACTCCTTAATGTCTTCATAATTCATAATCAGTGGCAACTCGCCTTCCAAAGTGAGCAACGAGCATAAATATTCATAGTCACATCTTATAAATGACTGCTTAGGTCATAGATGAGGGCTTGTGTAATGAAAGTTTAAACGTTTACATCAGCTATAATATACCTTCGGTGAATATTTATAATGCTGACATTTTATTTGTTTTCAGGAGCTGTTATTTGTCTTGTCCCTGTGTGATGCAGTAGGTCAGGGTTTGGTTAGTGCTGTGGAGGTTGTTAGCTGCTTTGGGATGATGAAATGGGAGGTCAGATACTCTCTGTGTATGGGGAAAGGTCATTGTGCTCCTGTTATGTATTTAAAAAAATGGTTTGTCTATCTCTAATGGTCTAAATGGAGGAGGGGTCATTGTGTTTATGGTGGTGGTGTTTGTATGTGTGAGAGAGAGAGAGAGAGAGAGAGAGAGAGAGAGAGAGAGAGAGAGAGAGAGAGAGAGAGAGAGAGAGAGAGAGAGAGAGAGAGAGAGAGAGAGAGAGAGAGAGAGAGAGAGAGAGAGAGAGAGAGAGAGAGAGAGAGAGAGAGAGAGAGAGAGAGAGAGAGAGAGAGAGAGAGAGAGAGAAACAAAAGAAGCAGAGATTGCAAAACAAGAAGGAGTTTGTAGTTTGGCAAGAAGTATGTTCAGCGCCCAAGTCCCACCCCCAAAAGTTTCTGAACTTTGAAAAAGTACTACCTCGTGAGCAGGGCCATTTGTAGGGGGAAATATTTACCCGGAGCTTCATTTAGACCCTGGTTCCTGCGGTCGAAACACACAGAATACCACCCTAAAGTCCCTAGTTCCTGGGGAAAGTTCCAGCGGTGGAAACACGGCTTATGACATTCTTCTTTTAGATGAATACAATGGGAGTTATATTAAAGTGCCCCTATTATGGCATTTGAAAAGTTCCTATTTTTGTTTTGGGAGTCCCCAACAACAGGTTTGCATGCATGCAAGGTCAAAAAACACTTTCTTTGTCTTATAGTATGCATTTATTTTTACCTTATTTGCTCAATGACTCCCAAATGATTCACTCAACGATTAATTTTTCCAAACCCCTCCTTTGCGCGACACTAATCTGCTCATATAACCCAGTCAGTTGTGATTGGTCTACTGCGTGCAGTGTATGTCGGAAACGGAACGCCTATCATCATTACTGGATTACAGGTTGTCAAGTGTTGAAAATTTTACATTTACATTTATGCATTTGGCAGACGCTTTTATCCAAAGCGACTTACAGTGCCCTTATAACAGGGACAATCCCCCTGGAGCAACATGGAGTAAAGTGCCTTGCTCAAGGACACACTGGTGGTGACCACTGGGATCGAACCAGCAACCTTCTGCGTGTCAGTTCCATGGTTTAATCCACTGGACCACCATCTCAGTCATTTTATACAGCCTATGAACAGACATGGCATCAATTTTGCCTTACAAATTCGACCTAGAGTTCGACGGAGAGCAGAGAACAAAGTCTGTCACAGTAGCATGTTACTACCAGTGTTCACAGACAAAATATTTCTGCTGGTTAACACGGCTTACAGTATACAGAGCCTGCATCACTTATATTGTATTATAATAATGGTGGTGCTCCACTCTGTTCTAAAAAGAAATATTAGAGAGGAAATAAGTTGTTTTATGTTTATGTTAGTGAACCTAGCTCACAGCTCGGTGGTAAACACCCAAACAGTCATGATATATGCGTTAGCCCAACGCAGAAACGTATTGATAAAGCACTGCAGTTGTACACCAATGTATTGCTCTATTCTTTCCCATAACTCAAAGTTATAACAACGACAAACATTTGACACACTTCTAGACAATTGCGAGCAAACATATATTGCTGTTAGCTGGTTAGCCAGAGACCTACAAGCTGCGCGGAACATACACAACACACAACTACGTATTGTGCATTCTACAGAGAACCTAAAAGAAACAATTATTAATCATCATTACAGGTTGTGATTCGGAGGACGAAGAAGCTGGTCCAAATAAACTGGGTACTGACCATCCTTCAATAACAACCGGCTTACGAATCCATCATTGAAAGCATTTAGGTTGAAGAAGCAATGTTTTATGACTATAAATCATTTTCGTCAAATGTTATTGAGCTTAGAAACATGTATACAAATGTCGTATATAACTTTAGAGATGGTCCCTAAATTTGCGAATATCGAACGTCCAGCGTCAAGCCAACTTTATGCCAGTGAAGTAGCAGTCGTCTGACGAGAACACAGCACAAGGTTCGGGCTATACTGCTGTGAGGCATCATTGTAAAGATGACGTTTAACCACTGATTCTTCACATGCTCGTCATTGGGCAGTGAAAAAAAATATTGTTCCATAATAGGGGCTCTTTAAAAAATGTCCTGGCTCTTCCAAGCTTTATAATGGCAGTAAATGGCAGCCCAAAATTTGAAGCCCAAGAAAGTGTATCCATCCATTATAAAAGTAATCCACACGGCTCCGGGGGTTAATAAAGGTCTTCTAAAGTGAATCGATGGGTTTGTGTAAGAAAAATATCCATATCTAAGACGTTATAAAGTAAAATATCTAGCTTCCAGCAGACCACATTCCATATTCAACTTACGGAAAAATCGTAACTGGCACAACGATGACGTCAGGACGTAAGCATTTTGAACTGCTAGAGGCGTTACACTTTCTTCTCCGATTGTATTCGTCTGAAAGAAGAATGTCATATACACCTAGAATGGCTTGAGGGTGAGTAAATCATGGGGTAATTTTCCTTTTTGGGTGAACTATCCCTTTAATGTTTTTTCATATAGATTTAATGTGTTTCTTTAAGCAAAATATAACCTGTTTCTTCTTTTGGGGTAAAATATGACATTTTCTTGACAGGTTTCGTGAGATTAACCCATGTACAATTTCATTTACTTGTTCTGTGTGCACATTTCCCCCTGTGTGTGCATTCATGCACTGCCAAGATTGCAAGCTTGCATGTTTGTAGAATGTGAGAGGCCTATATTGTTCAGTTTGTATCATTAGTTTTTCTGTACACAGCTGCTCTGAGACTGACAGTTCGGCCTGAAGATATAAGTAAATACAAGATGAACCTGTACTCGCTTTATTGTCAAGCCTGCTCAAGATGCTCTTTCACTCATGTAATACAATGATGGAGTTTCCCATCTGGCTTAAAAAGAAAAGACAAATCTGCTGTGAGGGTCTGGAGTGTGGCTTTTGATTTCACTTATTATTACTGATAAATGTTCGTTCACAGCCTGCTGTCGCTTTCCCTTCTCGCAGAACTTATTTTATCAAACATCAAGTGATTTCTTGTAAAAACAGATAATGTAAACAGTCTAAGTGATTTCTAAGTGGTTTCTTGTGAGTCAAGTAGAGTACAGGAACCTTTCGGCAAACAAGAGTTGTTGTTGACTGTAGTCCATATGTTTTCCCAGGGACCATGGGGTTCTGCTATAAAATTACATTGTTATTCAAGTCAGTTACTACAGAAAAATATATACTTGAAGGACAAAAAAGGTGAGCGAGAAAGAGGTTTTCCTCTAATTTCTCATAAATATGAATGGTGTGTTTGTAGTACTGAGAGTGTGGCAGATGAGAGAAGCAGGAGCCTTTGAGAGCTTCAGGAGCCACTAGAGTAGCAGAACAGCTGCGCTTAAGGCTGAGGCCTTTGAACCTGAATGACACGCATGTGGAAACCAGGTGAGGGAGAAAGGCCCGACCTGAAACCCCAGAGCACAACAGACAGAACTTCCTGTGGAGCCTGAGACCTCTGCTGAATATATTAATATCAAAAAATATATTCACACGTTGAAATTCAAGTCAAGTTTTTGCTACTCTGTGCCACAGTAGTGAAGCTGATTTTATGCATTATTTATTGTGTAGTATTTTTGTATTTTAAATGTATAACAAAAGTTGTTATATCAAGCTTAGTATTTGTTCTGGCAGGTCACATTAGTCAAGCTCGCATCAGCTGACTCTTAGCTGATCTACCTACAGTATAGGTATACAACACCTATCACAGCATCTCTCTATATAAGGTCTATTCAGTATTATTAGCAGCTTTATCTATTGGATTCAACACAAGAAAGATTTTCTTCATACACAGTAGGACTGCACAAATTGGAGGGAAAATTTTTTAAATATACATACATAAGAAAACGGAGGGCGCTCTCACGCAGGAACTCTGCATATGCCTCAAAGAAGTAATATAACTTATGATGCTCCAGGAAATCCCTTATGTGGACTAAAGCTATCACTAATTAAGACAATAAACACACGACTGCTGCAATATATTGCATACTTGAGTCCTTCAAGCTTTCTCGGGTATTTAGAATGCAATGCTAATCGACAGAGCCGATACCGATATTAGGGAGTATAAAAATTCCGATACCAATATACTGGCCAATATTCTTTATGTGTATATTATAGTACAGTACCAGCCAAAAGTTTGGACACACTTTCCCACTGGTGTCCAAACTTTTAACTGGTACTGTTTATATAATACGAGTAGTATGTACATAATATACATACATTGTACATAAATACAACAGAACAAATATACAAATGAAAAACAGTTGTTTTCAGGTTTTTCATAGGTCTAAACTAGATTTTCAGGTAGGCTACAGAAGTAGTAATGTAATACATAATCAAATGTAAAATATCACTTATAGTCTTCACTGTATAAATATAGATTAACCATTATTAAAGTTATTCAGTCAAGAGCAGTGAGTGATTTTTTTTCCCCCTGTATTTTGTTATCTCGTCTTTTAAGAGAGAACGCTTCCCTGCCATTTGATGATTTGTGTTTTCACTGTTATACAGTAGGGGGGGCGTTATTACGCCTCTCCTGAACGAGTGCAGAATCTCCTGATCAAAACACAGGCGAAGAAGAAGCAGAAATGCGCAATCTCATATAAGCAGATGCATATGTAAAACAATGCGATCATCAACATAAAAACAGCTTATAAATCAAAACTAATGTTATTGAATGAAATGTCGACCCAGGACTGTGAAGCTTTGGGGGTGTTGATGGACTCAATCTGTTACTCCATCTTAACCCAAAAATGAAATTTATGTCATTAATGACTCACCCTCATGTCGTTCCACACCCGTAAGATCTCCGTTCATCTAAGGAACACAGTTTAAGATATTTTAGATTTAGTTCAAGAGCTTTCTGTCCCTCCATTTAAAATGTATGTGTACGGTATACTGTCCATGTCCAGCAAGGTAATTTAAAAATCAACAAAGTAGTCCATGTGAAATCCAATGAAAATTTTTTTGAAGCATCAAAAATACATTTTGGTCCAAAAATAACAAAAACTACGACTTTATTCAGCATTGTCTTCTCTTCTGGATCTGTTGTCAATCCGCGTTCACGACTCCGCAGTGACGCTGCTGACGTAAGACGCTGCTGACGCTCCTGTCACCAGATAGCAGCGTCTCAGAGTCGTGAACGCGGATTGACAACAGATTTCGCAGTGCAAATTTCATGTTTACGTTCACTGAAGACACAACAGACTATGTTTATGATGATATTCGACAATACCGGCATTTAGAATTTTTTGTGAATATTCACGCGCTGTGAGACGCGCAGACATGCTTGGGTGCTTGTTCATATCGGTGGCATATCTGCATCATATACACAGATGGTGATATATCTACGACAGGCTCATATCGGCCGATAAAATTAGGGTTATTCCAATACTAGTATCGGAAACGTAACCAATACCACAACAAATTCTGGCATTGGTATCGGCGAGTACTTGAACCCATGCACCGATCCGATACCATTTTCTTAAACAAGACCTAGTTATTATGACCGCTAGCTTTGCCTAACCGCTGCATGGTCCTTCTTCGCTGAAGAAAAAATGAGAACGCGCTAGCAGTTTGTTGGCTGTTTGGCAGCATTTCAGAGTGGACCAACCAGCCAGTAAAACGGTGACATGTCTCATATGCCAGGCTGCAATTTCGAGGGGTGGCACAAGTATTAGAAACTTTAACACAAGTAACTTAATAAAGCATTTGAAGACGCGTCACCCCGAAGAACACGACGGTTGCACCCCGGTACAGTTTGCCTGGTCGCAAATACATCTCTGAAACCTCGCTAAGCTATATGAGACAGTGCGTGAACATCTTTCATGCAAAGTCAAAGATGTTGTTCTTGAAATTGTGAGTTCCCACAGCAGTGTGTAACCTAGTTTAAGTTACTTAAAATATGTATATTTTCATTCTGGGTTTGCTCATTCTTGAATCTTGTTCAGTTGAGGTTTATTTGTGTACTCTTATTTCACTACACTGTGACTGCACTTAATATTTTTAAAGGACTACTTAGATTGAGTTTTTTGTACTTTTGTTTTGTATTTAAAAACTGAAATGCCTTTTATTTAACAAAATTGTTTCTGGACTTTAAGTTGTAAAGAGATTATTTAATTTTCTTATATATTTTTTAATATTCACAGATTTATTTGTTGCACTGTTGTGTTTTTTATACAGTTATATTGTAAAACGATACTCGGTTACTTAACGTAACCTTGGTTCTCTCTAGAAGAGGGAACGAGTATTGCGTAAGTTACTTACGCTATGGGAAAGTATTCTTTCTTTGAGAACTGAAAAACCACAAAATTATCCTTAATTTTTGTAATATTGTCAACGCAGTGTGGCAGCCAGGCAGACCATAGCAGGCTATTCCAGCGTGTCTATTGGCTGCACGGCTGGCAATTGCTACAGCCTATCGGCGAGCCCGCGTGAAGTGGCATCCAATGGCTTCACGCCTAATTTGCCTACAGGTAGGGCGTGGCCACGTGTATATAAGCAGGGCTCGCAGGCTGGAAATTCGGTTTTCGAAACTCTGTTTCGAGGCGGCGAAACCCTTAGTGCGCCCACCGAACGAAACAAAGAGCTGCTCGGAACGCCTAAAGGCGGCGGAGCGTGTAAAAGGCCTGCCCTAAAGGCCTGCCCTCGAAAACAGCGCCCCAGCCTGAGCTGGAAGCGTCTGTCGAGATAACCTTGCGGTGTGAGATGGCCCCCATCGTCACCCCCTGCTGGTACCAGTCGGCTACTAACCAGTGCTGAAGTGCAGCTCTGAGTCACTCTAATTCGAAAGCCTCCGGACGCCCAGGCTCTGTGAGGCACTTGGGCGTTTAACCAGCATTGCAGTGGGCGCATGCGCAGTAGACCCAGCTGGAGCACTGCTGCAGCTGAGGCCATACCCCCCAGCATCCTCTGAAAAGCTTTGAGATGTGCGGTGCTGCCCGGCTGGAAGGACGCAGCCATGCCTTGGATTCGGCGTGCGCGCCGCGGTGACAGGCGGGCTGACATTGCCACAGTGTCCAGATCCAGACCCAGAAATGATGTTGACTGCGTGGGCACTAATGAGCTCTTGGTCCAGTTGACCGTGAGCCCCAGGCTGTCTAGATGGCTGAGTAGCACTGCCCTGTGGGCGACGAGCTCGGCCTCTGACTGTGCTAGAATGAGCCAGTCGTCCAAATAATTCAAAATCCGCATCCCCTGCCTTCTCAGGGGAGCAAGGCCCGCGTCCATGCACTTCGTAATTGTACGGGTTGCTAGCGACAGGCCGAATGGAAGGACGGTGTATTGATATACCTGACCGTCGAAGGCGAATCTCAAGAATGGCCTGTGATGGGGTATTATCCTAATTTGAAAATGTGCATCTTTCAAATCGAGTCTCTCGGGCGAACGTGCGCGAGGATCTGCTTGGTCGTGAGCATCTTGAACGGTCTTTTCATAAGAGCTTTGTTCAGACGCCTCAGATCCAGAATCGGTCTGAGCGACCCATCCCTCTTTGGAACGAGGAAATAACGGCTGTAAAAGCCCGACTCGCTCATAGAATGGGGAACCGGTTCTATAGCCCCTTTGCATTTACATTACATTTACATTTAGTCATTTAGCAGACGCTTTTATCCAAAGCGACTTACAAATGAGAGCAATAGAAGCAGCTAGAACAGTCAAGGGCAACAGTATGTAACAGTACGTAAGTGCTGTAACAAGTCTCAGTTAATCTAGTACAGAACACATAGGACAGAAGGTTTTTTTTTTTTTTTTTTTTTTTTTTTAAATAGACAGACAGACAGACAGAAAATGAATAGAATGTTAAGTGCTAATCTTGATTGGTAAGGTACCGCTGGAAGAGATGTGTCTTTAGCCGTTTTTTGAAAATGGCTACAGACTCGGCTGCTCGAATTGAGATAGGCAGGTCATTCCACAGGGTGGGTGCGGTCCAGGAAAAGGTCTGTGAGAGTGATTTCATGCCTCTTTGGGATGGCACCACAAGGCGTCGTTCACTGGCAGAACGTAAGCTCCTGGAGGGTGTGTAAGTCTGAACAAGCGAGTTTAGGTATCTTGGTGCAGAGCCAGTGGTTGTTTTGAAGGCGAGCACCAGTGTCTTGAATTTGATGCGAGCTGCTATTGGGAGCCAGTGGAGACTGATGAAGAGAGGCGTGACGTGTGCTCTCTTCGGCTCGTTAAAGACCACCCTTGCCGCTGCATTCTGGATCAGTTGCAAGGGTTTGACAGTACATGCCGGAAGGCCCGCTAGAAGAGCATTACAGTAGTCCAGTCTGGAGAGAACAAGAGCTTGGACCAGGAGTTGTGTGGCATGCTCTGATAGGAAGGGTCTAATCTTCCTAATGTTGTATAACGCAAATCTGCAGGACCGGGTTGTTGCAGTAATGTGGTCAGTGAATTTTAGCTGATCATCAATCACAACTCCAAGGTTCCTGGCTGTCCTGGACGGAGTTATGGTTGATGATCCTAGCTGAATGGAGAGATTGTGATGAAGTGCTGGGTTGGCTGAGACCACAAGCAGTTCTGTCTTTGCAAGGTTGAGTTGCAGGTGATGTTCCTTCATCCAGGCAGAAATGTCTGTTAGGCAGGCGGCGATACGAACACCAACCGTGGGATCATCTGGTTGAAATGAGAAGTAGAGTTGAGTGTCGTCGGCATAGCAGTGATAGGAAACGCCATGTTTCTGAAGGACAGATCCCAGTGATGACATGTAGATGGAGAAGAGAAGTGGTCCAAGCACTGAGCCCTGTGGAACTCCAGTGGCTAGATGATGTGACTTAGACACTTCGCCTCTCCATGACACCCTGAAGGACCTACCTGAGAGGTAAGACTTTAGCCACTGGAGAGCAGTTCCTGAGATGCCCATCTTCATGAGAGTTGACAGGAGGATCTGGTGGTTAACTGTGTCAAAAGCAGCAGAAAAATCCAGTAAGATAAGTACTGTGGATTTGGATGCCGCTCTTGCCTGTCTCAGTGCCTCCGTAACCGAGAGTAGGGCAGTCTCCGTTGAGTGGCCGCTTTTGAAGCCGGATTGATTGCTGTCCAGGAGGTTGTTCTGTTCAAGAAACGTGGAGAGCTGGTTAAACACAACTCGCTCAAGTGTCTTTGCAATGAAAGGCAGAAGGGATACCGGTCTGTAGTTTTCTAAAAGTGCTGGGTTAAGAGAGGGTTTCTTAAGCAGTGGGGTTACCCGAGCCTGCTTAAATGCTGTGGGGAAGGTCCCGGTGTGAAGAGAGGTGTTAACAATGTGAGTGAGTGCAGGAGTAACAGAAGAAGAAATGGCCTGAAGGAGGTGAGTGGGGATAGGATCAAGCGGACAGGTAGTGGGATGGTTGGAAAGGATGAGTTTGGAGACATCTGTTTCGGAGAGCAGAGAGAAGGAGGGAAGCGTATGTGTGATAGTTTTTGAGATGTGCGTGTCGGTTTGCGGTGTGGAGAATTGGCTGCTGATGGAGGATGTTTTGTTTGTAAAAAATGATGCAAAGTCATCAGCTGTAAGAGTTGATGAAGGAGGGGGGGGGAGGGGGACAAAGGAGCGAGGAGAATGTTCTGAAAAGTGCACGAGAGTCAGGGCAGTTGTTGATTCTGTTGTTGTAGTATGTAGTTTTAGCAGTGGAGACGTTAGTAGAGAAAGAAGTGAGGAGAGACTGATACAGGGTCAGGTCAGTAGTGTTTTGAGTTTTGCGCCACTTCCTCTCTGCCGCCCTGAGACCAGAGCGATGTTCGCGAAGAACATCAGACAGCCAGGGGGCAGAGGGGGTGATGCGGGCTGGCCTGGATGAAACGGGACAGAAGTTGTCTAAGCAAGATGTTAGAGTGGAGCAAAGAGTGTCAGTAGCACTGGTAGTGTCCAGAGCTGAGAACTCAGAAGGTGGAGGGAGTGAGGATGAAACCATAGTGGATAGACGAGAGGGAGAGAGCGAGCGTAGATTACGGCGAAAGGTGATCTGAGGAGGAGTATGTGTTGTGGCAGGAGTCAATAGGAGGTTAAGAGTGATGAGAAAGTGATCTGAGGTGTGCAATGGAGTAACTAAAGTGACGTCTGTGGAGCAGTAGCGTGTGTAGATAAGGTCCAAATGGTTACCCGATTTGTGAGTAGCTGTAGTAGATACTCGCTTAAGGTCAAATGAGGCCAGAAGAGTGGTGAAGTCAGCAGCCTGGGACTTATCAAGGTGGATGTTGAAGTCACCGAGCAGTACCAGAGGAGTACCATCCTCGGGGAAGTGAGAGAGCAAAATATCCAGTTCCTCCAAGAAGTTACCCAGTTGACCTGGAGGGCGGTAAATAACTACAACATGGATTTTAGCAGGGTGAGTGATAGTGATTGAGTGTGATTCAAATGAGCAGTTGCCAGATGATGAAGGAATGGGCTCAAATTTCCAATCCTTTGAGATGAGCAAACCAGTACCTCCGCCCCTCCCAATCGGGCGAGAGGTGTGTGAAAAAGTGTAATTATTTGAGAGAGCCGCAGGAGTGGCAGTGTCTTCCGGTTTGATCCAGGTTTCAGTTAGAGCCATGAGACTGAGATGTGAGTGAGTGGCCAGAGATGAAATAAAGTCAGCTTTGTTTACAGCAGACTGGCAATTCCAGAGACCAATTGGAATGGACATTAATGTAGCAGAAGAAATAGGTACACTACGCAGATTATTAGGATTACGGCGTCTAGAATGTACTGAGCGTGATTTGCGGGTGTATGTGGTAATAGTAGAGATTTGGAAGCACATAGTGAATAAGGGTTAGAGAAATAAACAGATGAAAGCAAGCAAACACAAAGGTGAGCAAAGTAGAAGGAAAGCTATACTCAAGTGCCTTGTCTGTGTCCTTGCTCGAGTGGAGTCGATGTCTTTACACTCTTCGGTCTTCACGCGATGAGGCTGAACGCTCCCGCTGACGCTTCCGCGCCAGCGTCAACGAGCGTATTAAATAGATGCTAATTACTACAATCAGAACAGGTGAGGACGCTTTTGTAATTCTCCCAAACAATCAAGGGAACAGCCTGTCAATGGCTCATCAGCTCCAAAGCGAAACTATGACTCACGAGTAGTGAAATATCCAGCAATAGCAATAACAATTGAGTGCGGACGGGCGGCAAAAACAGCCCGTGTTATAATTCAAATACAATTATCTTAGCCAGTAAAATTATAAATCCAAAAAGAACTACAGAATCGAAATGTATCCACTTGTAAGTGTGTAATACGCTGAGCAAATACAGCAAACTGAGTAATTCCAAAAAACACTTACGTACGGCTTCAATATGCGCTCCTTTCACTGTCAGCACGCTTCTTTCTCGCGACTAACTGACCGACCTGACTTTATATATGTTCTGTCCACCTTTGTAATTCTCCCAAACAATCAAGGGAACAGCCTGTCAATGGCTCATCAGCTCCAAAGCGAAACTATGACTCACGAGTAGTGAAATATCCAGCAATAGCAATAACAATTGAGTGCGGACGGGCGGCAAAAACAGCCCGTGTTATAATTCAAATACAATTATCTTAGCCAGTAAAATTATAAATCCAAAAAGAACTACAGAATCGAAATGTATCCACTTGTAAGTGTGTAATACGCTGAGCAAATACAGCAAACTGAGTAATTCCAAAAAACACTTACGTACGGCTTCAATATGCGCTCCTTTCACTGTCAGCACGCTTCTTGCACAGCAGCGTCGCTATTTCTGCTCGAAGTAGATGTGCTACTTCCTCGCTCACTCTCGTCTCTGAACGCGCAAAAAAGCGCGGAGGGCGGCGAGCGAATTGCAGAGTATAGCCTAGCTTTACTGTTCTCAGCACCCATTCTGACGCACCCGGGATGGCTTCCCACGCTCTCGCGTGTGCTGCCAGGGGCAGAATGGCCTCCGGGCTCTGAACACCGCACTTCGCGGGTTCGATAGCCTGACTGGGAGGGGCGGGCGCGGTGCGCGAGCTCTCTGTGCTTAGGGCCAGCCGATCGCTTGCGATGGCTGGCCGCCCTACACACTGTGTTCCGGCCGCTTCGAGCGGGTAATGCTTGGTGTGTGGCCCTACACGTGGAGTCCCGGCCACCTTGAGCGGGGAACACGCGGTGTGTGGCACGACGCGCGGTGGCGGCGTCGGGGGCAGAATGTTCGTGAGATTGTGTGAGCGCGCTTGAGCGGGCACAGCACTTATGCTTGGAACATGACCGGTTGTGAGGGGCTGTGTAACAGCGCGTGTGGTGAGTAGGTGTGGGCGCAGCGAGGCAGACACGTGACCTAACTCTAGCACTCGAGCGGCCGGTGGCCGCTTTATGTGAGTGAGAGACACGGGATTTACAGTGCTTGGGTGCAGGGGTGAACACAGAAAAGTGGGCACATACGGCGCGAGCCGTGCAACCAGACATAATGCATCTTTTGTGATTTCTCTGGTTCGCTGTAAAAACTGGGCCAAAGAGGCCGGATGGGGAGAGTGGGGCATTGAGAAACACTGCGCGCTCCGCTTCTCTCATGTCAGCGAGCGTTAGCCAGAGGTGCCTCTCTGCGACTGTGAGAGAGGCCATGCACCGTCCGAGGGCCTGTGCAGCGGATTTTGTGGCGCAAAGGGAGAGGTCCGTCGCGCTTCTCACATCCGTAACCAACTCCGAATCCCCGCTTTTCTCGTCCAGATCGCGGAGGAGATTAGCTTGGAGGATTTGCAGCACAGCCATGGAGTGGAGGGCAGACGTGGCCTGACCGGCGGCGGAGAAAGCGTGGCCGATCAGGGATGACGTAGTTCTGCAGTCCTTGGACGGGAGGGCAGCCTTTGAGCGCCAGCCAGAGGGCGGGCAAAGGTGCGCTGCGACCGCCTCTTCCACCGGAGGGATGGCGTTGTAGCCTTTCTCAGCAGTGCCGTCAACTTGTGAGAGCATCGAAGAAGCTTGAGATGAGACCCTCGCGGAAAACGGCGCGTTCCAGGACTTAGAGAGCTCCTCGTGAAGCTCTGGTAGAAAGGGTGCAGTCCTGGAGGTGGGCGCTCGGCGGCGACTGTTCAGGAAACATCCGTCGAGCCTGTTCGGCGCCGTCACCTTTGGTGGAGACCACTCGAGGCCTAGCCGGTTGTACTCGAGCGGGTGAGGACGCGGAGCTCTTAAGCCTTCTCACCCGCTCGAGTACGACCGGAAGTCCAGACAGAAGAGGCTGCGGAAGAACAATCCTCGCTATCAGAGGCCAGAATGGAACAGCTGTCAGTGCGGTCTCCAGCCACATCCGCCTCATCCCTCGGGGCATCCGTCAGAGAGGAGTGCGGCAGCGGCGTGGTCACGGCCCAGACAGAGAGCGCAGATCACATGGCGGTCTCCGGTGCTGAGCGGCACGTGGCACGAGCCACAGGTGGAACGAGGCATTTTGCAACAAACGCTCATGCTCTTTTTGAGAAACGTGTGACGCAACGCCGACAACACGTGCAATAAAAGGATATTTGTCGCCGGATAGCAGAGCAGGCACGGATGGCTGAAGGTGGCGAATACGGCGGGCTTCTTCAAGCACTGTCCTCTGCTTGCTCGTTTCTGCTGGGTTCGACGGCGGCGGTTCCAGATCCAGCAATGCGAAGGGCTTCGCTGAAGAAAAGAAAATCGAATTTCCAGCCTGCGAGCCCTGCTTATATACACGTGGCCACGCCCTACCTGTAGGAAAATTAGGCGTGAAGGGTGCGGAGCGCCCTCATTGGGTGCCACGTCACGCGGGCTCGCCGATAGGCTGCAGCAGTTTCCAGCCATGCATCCAATAAACACGCTGGAATAGCCTGCTATGGTCTGCCTGGCTGCCACACTGCGTTGACAATATTACAAAAATTAAGGATAATTTTGTGGTTTTTCAGTTCTCGAAGAAAGAATACTTTCCCGTAGCGTAAGTAACTTACGCAATACGAGAGAACCTCTCGTAAGAGAACTAAAATACCTTTTTCAGTTTGCAGTTTTAGATATATGGCTGCATTTTAAGTTCTAAGAAAAAACATATTCAAATGCATGTCAGATAATAAAAAATACTGTAATAAATACAGTAGTTCATTATGTATTTGTTCAAGTTTTATTAAGGGATAAGTCTGAAGCACGCCATAAAATTATTCTAGCAATTCATACAGGGCTAGTAGTATATACAGCATACAGATACACACCCAGGTATCGGATCAGAATCGGTGTCGGGAAGGGAAAAAGGGTATCACATCTCTAGATAAAATCAGCAGAGTGATAAATCGGTCGGGCTCTAGCCTTTACTACTGCATAGAACTTTATAAAATAATATAATGTCTGCCCCATTCTTTGATAAGAAGCCACATCAGCTCACAAAAGGTGTCAGGGTTGGTGAAGGGAAAGGAGTGAGGACTCAGATGCAGAGAAAATATGGACTTTTAATGATAATATTAAAATAAAACAAGACAAAACAAAACTACCCCGAGGGGAAAGGGAAAGACTTGACTTGACTGAGCTTGAGTTTGAGCTTGAGCTTGAGCTTGGGAGCAGGGAAACACAAGGTACATTCGACGACGATTCTGCACGGGACTGCAAACACAAGGAGATTAAATAGGGAACAAACAAAAGAGGGTAACGAGGGAACATGCAGCTAATGAGAACTCCTAAACTGCATGTTCACACAAAACATGACAACATGAAAGCACACAACACAACATAAAACATGGACAGAAGAGAGCACAATCACACAAGAAGACAGAGTGCACAAGAACGAGCAAATGCTCCTTCCGTGCGCTCACATCAAAAGACAAACACTTGGAGCATGAATATCGGAATCCCAACAAAAAACCAAAACCAAACTAGACCAAAGTGCTGGGATCCGGACACCACGCCCCACACAGAAAACTCACAAGGACAAAAGAGCACACAGCTCGAGCATGCTCAAAGCTGCACGCTTACGCAAGACAAGACAAACAATACAGGAGTGTCAGGGCTCTGTCACAAACCAAGAGTAAACTAGACCGAAGTGACAGAACCCTGACAAAAGGTAGTTCTGCCAGAAAGACTCAGGAGAATAAATACTGTGACAATTATCCATTTATTAACAGCCCAGCAAGCAATAAAGTGCATTGGCATAGGCCCCGTCCGTAGCTCGCAATCTGAGGGTCCGGACTCTGCATATCCTGCCTGAAGACGAAGGCAGAGGCGCAGCCGACCCCCCTGTGAGGTATGGAAGGGACCATCCTGGTGGTGGTGGGGTGGATGTAGGGAAGGATTTGACTTGGAGGTGGTGGGGAGGATGGCGATGAATTGGAGCGTCATCATCTGCGAACTCAGACATGCGTAAGTACCGATCTTTTATACCCAGGTATTGGAATGTGATTGGATAGATAAAGTTAAAGTGACATGACAATTAAGTCTTCCCGGCAGAACTTATGCTAAAGCTTCCATTTATTTCAAACACTTGACTGACATTATGAAGTGAGTTTGGAGTAAAATGTAAAAGTAAAAGTTTGATGCATGTTGTTTTTTTCAAATGCACGTTATAAGCGACTCAAACTCCCAGTGCTTTCAGAGATGGAGCGTTTACTACTGATCACAGACCCACTCTTCACTGACACGTTGAAATCGCAGCCTTTCATAATCGCACTAAGCCATTTTGATTAATCATGCAGCCCTAACACACAGAATGAGTTGCAGTCTGACACGTTTTTCCACCCCCTTTTGATTGACAGGATATAATCGTCCCTGATATCATTGGCTGTCCGGCCGATGGCCAATAGTAAAAATACTTGCTTTTATTGGCTGATACATTGGTGCATAACAAAAAAAATTGTATTTGCACACATTTCAAATGAGTAACAACATGCTACATAACAATGCAATGCCAAATTCTTCTTTTTAAGACTAATGTTTTTTCTGTGCATTGTCCCTGATCAAATAAAATAAATTCAATTCAATTCAATTCAAATTAACTTTTTACTCAAATTTGTTATGGAAAAAAGTTTAAATTAAATTAAACTGAGAAAAACGCACTAGTGGCCTCAGATTTGTGGACCCCACTGTATAGTCAAATTAGGGTAAACGGTCATCTCGGTTTGCTGCAGTCTCTAAGGTTATCACTGATTACATATTCAATTAGGATTACTCCACTTGGTCAAGCATGAATAATGAAGTATAAGCAGCGGTCCACAACAGGGAGACACACAGGAGCACCGGTGTGAGATTAAGCCAACAGACTCGACCTGGAAGCACTTTATTTGTTACTAGGTGTCTTTTTTTGGCAGGCTATTTTGGGCCAGACTTTGTTCTAGGCTTGCCAGCGTATGAAAGTGGACCTAGCATGCTGTGTTTGATCGTGAATGCTGTAATTTTGCTAGCTATCAAAGCTTCAGCCCAGCAGGAGTCTTCATTTACAGCAGTCACTCTGCAAGAGCTGTTTTTCACAGCCCATCCCTTCCTTCTCTTCTCGCTTCTCCTATGCACATCCTGCACATCTTCCCATATTTCCTTTGCAGCGTGTTTGGAGAATCGCCAGTGATGTGATTTGTGCCAGTAACTTGCCATTAACGTGATTTGTGTACCATATTGTAAGTCGCTTGAGTAAGTAAGCATCTGTTCGAGAACGTAAATGTATGTAAATGTAAAACACCCGAATCAGTCTTCGCTTCAGGTTGGCTGTGGTTCCTGGCTGATGAATCCGACAGAAGAGGGGTGAGAGGTCAGTCGTGGTGATTAAGCTATGAAAACTTTATTGGACCGTATAAGGTGGCGAGACTCTTAATGGCAGATCTCTTCAGACCTCATTGGCTTAAATGATGTATAACTACAGCACTGCTGATCCCTCAGCGTTAAGTGCTGTGAGCGCTAATGTTGTGCTCTATGGACAGATGAGCACTGACAGGAGAACAGGCGATATGTTTGACAAAGCACTCCAGATTTGCTGTCAAATACCCTTCTTTCCATCAAAATGGCGCTGATTTTTATGGCTGTGCTTAGGGATCTGTGAACCTTAAATCTGTGAGTCTTATGGGTTTTATGACTTCTTTAACATCCAAAGTAATTCAATTCAGCTTCTTTAAGCCATTGTGAGCTGCTTTTGATGCAGTGGTCCAATAAAAATTATTACAATTAATACAATTCATAGCAATCACTTGATTAACAGTGACCCCAAAATAATTTGTGCATTAGATAACAAAATATCAAACCAAGTAGCAGCATAGGGGGAGAGTGTACATTGATATATCCCTTCAAAAAAGTAGAAATTTACTTGCCAGTCATTGTGCATCATCTGAGTACTTGAATTATGACTAAAATGAATGTGGTGGAAAGGATTTGACCCTCCAGCTCAATTTTTCATTCAGTTTAATTCATGCCAAGTGTGGTTCCTACACAGTTGTTTGCGGGTATAAAATGCATGAGATGAGATTGTTACAGTTATCATCACCATGCGTCACATAAGTTAAGTAGACTTTCAGTATAACCAAATCACGTTTACTTCAGAAATGTATGACTCAGTTTAGATATTTTGAGAATGGCAAGTTATATTAATTTAAATATGCAAAAATAATTGTGTAACTGAACCTTTCTCAGAAATGTGAAGTTATGCTGCCTTCACATGCTATTGCAAATATTTTAAATGCGAGTTTCCTAGTCGGAAATTGGACATAAACGCCCTCTAAAGTCATATTTACTAATGGGAAACTCTGAGATAATTTTGATACCCGAGTTTCCGAGTTGGGCATGCCATAAATATTAAACATGGTGGAGGGGAGAATGATTGCGCCTGTGACTAGTATTCTTATTTGTTTTTTCCTCGTCTTGTCGTTACAGTGCTGCATATTATTTGAGGCATATGTTTTATACACAGTGAAAATAGAATGTGATAGAATATAATTTGACCAGAATTCAAGAATAGTCAGCAAGCTGCTATCTAGATAGTGAATGTTTATACACTCACCTAAAGGATTATTAGGAACACCATACTAATACTGTGTTCCCTTTCAGTCGGTCACGTTCGACATATGTCGGACGTAACCGACGAATTGGGATAACTTCAGGGAGCCCCTATCAGCTTCGAGGTACAGAGAACGGGCCAATGGCCATTGGCGTGCGAGATTTGCATCTCGCGCTCTGCTCCGCGGGTATAAAAAGGAAGCGAGAGCAGCGCACTATTGTCATTCACTTCGGAGCCGAACAGGCGTTACTACAAAGACGAGACTGCTGTATCAGCAAGAGAAAAGAGTTTCTTGGAGACCGGAGAACGAAGAGGACGCTCGTGTTGGCGATCAACGGCACATATCAGCGGGACTGCATGCTTACAGCTGCTTCTTTAAAAACACAACTGCTGTTCTCACAGCAAACCAGTTGGTTCGGTGAGGGCATTGTCTTTCCTCACAAAAAGAGCAACACGGCTGTGACACTGCGTCTTTTTCAAGATGTCATTCCACCCATGCGTTTCTGGATGCGGTCGTTCCCTCTCACCCGTTGACAGTCACAATTGCTGTCTCACATGTTTGGGCGTTCAGCACGCTGAGGCAGCGTTTGAGGATAGTTCATGTTCCCACTGCGGGAATATCTCGGAGCTTAGATCGAGACTCTCCTCACCCCCTCCGCATACCTCGATCTAGTGCTATCCCTGCCCAGCAGGATAGACCTACTTCGACGGATGCCCGGGGTGATCTGAGGATTACGTTCAGGGCAAACCCGCCGAGAGAGCCTCCGCGGGCCCCTGATCCCTCACAAGCTCCTCAGCCGGTGGTGCTTCCGGAGGAAACTGCTGGCCCCTCCTACGGGCATCCAGCAGTGACTTTCGGGGCACCTGCGGATGAGCAGATGTCGATCGCTGCATCGGAGGGGGAGTTCCAGTCCTCGGAGGATTAAGATTCGGCTGTACTGCCTCCCTCTGTGAGAGTGGCAACGGTCGAGTCGGACCCCGAGTTGACGGCTATGCTTTCCTGGGCCGCCGGGAAGGTCGGGCTTGAGTGGAACCATCCACCACGTCCCGGTCAGGCGATGTCCACCTTAGTGGTCCAGGAGCGACATCTCTGGCTCAACCTGGCCGACATGAGGGAGACCGATAGGTACCGGTTCCTGGACTCCCCCATCTCGTCGGCCAGGTTGTTCGGCGACGCGGTCAAGAGCTTCGCCCAACAGTTCTCGGCTGTCCAGAAGCAGACGGAGATCATCAAGCACACCCTGCCCCGGTGGCCAGCTGCTGCGCCCACTCCGCCGCCAGCCGCAGCGCCTACGCCTGCCCGTCGCCGAGGACGGCCACCCGCCTCAGCCCAGCAGCAGCCTACACCTCGTCGTGGGCATGGAGCCGGCCGTGGGAAGGCCGTCCAGCCCGCTCAGGTCGCTGCCAAGCCAGGTGGCAAGCGTAAGCGACCCTGAGATGGGCCACCCAGAGATGCAGGAAACACAGGGACATGGTGCTCAGACACCTCAGCCAGTTGGGACTTCGGGTCAACTGGGAGAAGAGCAAACTCTGCCCCACGCAGAGGATCTCTTTTCTCGGGATGGAGCTGGACTCGGTCGCCCAGACAGCGCGCCTCACGGAGGAGTGCATCCAGTCGGTATTGAACTGCTTGAATTCATTCAAAGGCAGGACAGCGGCACCACTGAAACATTTTCAGAGGCTCCTGGGGCATATGGCATCTGCAGCCGCGGTAATGCCACTAGGATTGTTGTTAGCAGTTCGTCTTGCACTCAGCCGCCTCAAGGGGCCACTCAGAGGCAAGCACGTTCTGGTCCGTACGGACAGCACTGCGGCCACTGCGTACATCAACAAACAGGGTGGTCTACGCTCCTGTCGCATGTCACAGCTCGCCCGCCATCTCCTCCTGTGGAGTCAGAAGCATCTGAGGTCGCTTCGGGCCACTCACATTCCGGGCCTGCTCAATCGTGCAGCCGACGAGCTCTCACGTCAGCAGGTGCTTCCAGGAGAGTGGACACTCCACCCCCAGGTGGTCCAGCTGATCTGGAGTCGCTTCGAGCCCGTTGTTTTATTCCCTGACCGAGGGGACCCTCGGCTCGGATGTTCTGGCACACAGCTGGCCCCGGGACCTACGTAAATATGCGTTTCCCCCAGTGAGCCTTCTTGCACAGTTCCTGTGCAAGGTGAGGGAGTACGAGGAGCAGGTCCTGGTGGTGGCTCCGTATTGGCCCAACCGGACTTGGTTCCCGGAACTGATGCTCCTTGCAACAGTACCTCTTTGGCCCTTTACTCTGAGGAAGGACCTCCTGACTCAGAGACGTGGCACCCTTTGGCACCCGCATCCGGACCTCTGGAAACTCTATGTCTGGTCCCTGGACAGAATGTGGTAGACACCATCTCTTCCACTAGAGCTACCTCTACGAGGTGGCTCTATGCGTTAAGGTGGAACCTGTTCGTTGACTGGTGCTCTTCTCGCAGAGAAGACCCCCGAAGGTGTACGATAAACTCGGTGCTTTCCTTTCTACAGAGTGGGTTGGAGCGAAGGCTGTATCACTCCACCCTCAAGGTGTATGTTGCCACTTTTGCCGCTAATTATGACTTAGTAGGTGGAAAGTCCTTAGGTAAGCACGACCTGATCGTCAGGTTCCTGAGGGGGGTGAGGAGACTAAATCCACCTCGCCCTCCCTCTATACCCTCTTGGGACTTAACTCTAGTTAGGACTTCTAGGACTGCTTACCGCACACTGCAGAGGGTGCCCTTTGAGTCTTTGCTGTCAGCTGAGTTAAAAGTTCTGTCACTTAAAGACAGTACTCCGGACTGCATTGGCCTCTATCAAGAGGGCAGGGGACCTGCAGGCATTTTCGGTCGACGAATCGTGCCTGGAATTCGGGCCTGGTAACTCTCATGTAATCCTGAGACCCCGGCCTGGATATGTGCCCAAGGTTCCCACCACTCCCTTCCAGGACCAGCCCTAGCTTTTCTCTGTCCGGTCCGCGCCCTGAGGAACCTACGTAGACAGAACGCAAAGCTTCAGGACCTCAGAGCAGCTCTTTTACGGAGGTCAGCAGAAGGGAAAGGCTGTCTCCAAGCAGAGGATGGCCCACTGGATAGTGGATGCCATCGTCTTGGCGTATGAAACCCAAGACGTGCCCTGCCCGCTCGGGTTTGAGAGCCCACTCCAATAGGGGTGTAGCTTCTTCCTCGGCATTGGCTCGTGGGGCCTTGCTGACAGATATTTGTAGAGCTGCGGGCTGGGCTACATCTAACACGTTCGCTAGATTCTATAGCCTACGTGTAGAGCCGGTAGCTTCGTGTGTGCTCGCTTCCCATAGTCAGTAACACCGGAGTGCCCGTTCTAGTGTCGGCTTGCTGCGCCATTCCCTTCCCCATGGAATGGATACGTGTGCTTATTCTGCTCCAGTCGAGTTCCCCAAGGGATAGGCAAACCCTGTCGAGTCCTCCGCAACCTGCGGCAGTCGGATGTGGCGGAGCATCTGACGCCAGGTCTAACACTCGTATGCATTGGTGGAACCTGTGTTAGGCTGGGTTCTGTATGTTGTGACCCCCACAGCGGTCCCATATGTGTTTTCTTCCACGGTACCGCTCCCTACGGCAAGCTTGTGTCTTTCCCTCGGCAGAGTCTCTTCTGCCATCCCAGTATGGTGTTGTTCCCCCGCCATAAAATTGGCCGGGGCCACCCCTGGGACTTCCGTATGTTGCACTGCCCAAGGCCAGTCCATACGTGTATTCTCCACATGGTAACTCCCTCCGGGCATGATGTGGCTTCCGCAGCGGCCCTCCGGGCACGCTTTCCCAGCGTTATCCAATAAAGGTCTGCTGAATGGGTCTTGCGGAACAGCAGTGTGACTCTCCCTGCGTGAGTTTTCCCGTCCGATACAGACGGGGTCTGAGGGGCTTTTTGCTGGGCGCTGGAAGTGGTAGTAACTGTTAGTGGTGCAACGGATCACAAAACTCACGGTTCGGATCGAACTACGGATCATGAGTCACGGATCGGATCATTTTTCGGATCAGAATAAAAGGGGGAGGAGACTATTTTTATTTGCTTTCCATTTATTACATGAAAACTTTTGGTGTTAACATAACCTATATGGTTTATAGGTTAACAAGGAACTTTTGGTGTTAACATAACCTATATGGTTTATAGGTTAACAAGAAACTTTTGGTGTTAACAAAATTAAAATAAATATATAACCATCTGAATAAATCAAATTTGACTAAAAACAACCTGAGACGTGAAAATGGGCCTGAGCTTCTTCTTCTTTTTTTTTTTTTTAAAGAGATTATGATGTCAACATTCTCTGGGGAGAGAGTAGACCTCTCACACTTGTCAGCATTGCAATTCTCTTTGTAGGCCTATACACTATTTTATAGATATCATGTTTAAACGCACTACACTTAAACAACGTTTTATTGAATTCATTACTTTGTATTTATATAGCCTAATACCTACTTTAGATGTATATATTACGTTGCTCATGCAAATTGCAAAACAGACAATAGACTATGTTAAAATAACAAGCATTTTAAATTAACTTACGCTTTTCTTTCGTTTTTAAATCTTTTTACAATAAATCCTGCAGGTCATAAAGAACTTTGTTTTTGCACCTCCAAGAAAGGACAGGTGCTCTCCATTATTTCTCCTTGTTTACTTAAAGGCCGTTTTCCTTGCTTTACTCGAGGCAAAAAGCCATGTGTTGACTTTAAAACCAAGTAGACGTTACATTATGCATCTGTGGTGGAATTACTAGATTTTTGCATCGATACATGTTTGTTTTAAAGCGGATGCGCTGTCACTTTAATTCAGCGCCAGCACATCAAAAAATAGACTCTGTGCGGAAACGATCGCAGCACAGCTGTATGGCCATGCGCTCCTGGAGCGCACCTGACGGACCGAAGCCGCGTGCAGTGAAAGCTGTAGCCTATCCGTTAACAAGGGTACGGAAAAAATATGCACCGCATACGCACGGCAAACGGAGTATCTGTGAAACGGGCGTCAGCAGGTGCCATATGCTCGATGTATGCGCCACTTTCATACGGCTTTCTCGTGCCACAGTGCCTACATACTGTTACAGTTTTGTCCACACCCTTCTTCCGTCATCATTATATTTTACGGGGAAGCCAAAATGCTCCCATACATGCGATTTGAATCATGCGGGAGGCTTTTCAAGTTCTTCTACTTCTCCGCTAGCCACTGCTGACTGATTAACATGCCCTATTCACGTGAACACATGTGTTTCTCTGAAACTCAGCATCGAGTTTAAAGGAACGAGATCACTTTGAGATCAGCAATATTGGCAGAAAAACTGTCTTTTAGTCTGCGATCGCTAAACAATTCAGATTAATCCACAAGTTAAAAAAAAAAAGCACAATAAATCCGCGGGTCACTTGCGTGCCGAACCGTGGGTCGTGATCCGTACGGATCACGGATCAACTGCGATCCGTTACACCCCTAGTAACTGTGGCGTTTTCCAAAGGGTCCCAATTCGTTGGTTACATCCGACGTACGTCGAACGCGACCGACTGAAAGGGAACGTCTCGGTTACGTATGGTAACCCTCGTTCCCTGAAGGAGGGAACGGAGACGTACTTCGGACGTAACCAACGAATTGGGATCACTTCAGGGAGCCCCTATCAGATTCCTTCAGGGAACGAGGGTTACCATACGTAACCGAGACGTTTGACCCCCTTTTGCCTTCAGAACTGCCTAATTTCTACGTGGCATTGATTCAACAAGGTGCTGAAAGCATTCTTTAGAAATGTTGGCCCATATTGATAGGATAGCATCTTGCAGTTGATGGAGATTTGTGGGATGCGCATCCAAGGCACTAAGCTTCCGTTCCACCACATCCCAAAGATGCTCTATTGGGTTGAGATCTGGTGACTGTGTGGGCTATTTTAGTACAGTGAACTCATTGTCATGTTCAAGAAACCAATTTGAAATGATTCGAGCTTTGTGACATGGTGCATTATCCTGCTGGAAGTAGCCATCAGAGGATGGGTACATGATGGGCATGGTCAGAAACAATGCTCAGGTAGGTTGTGGCATTTAAACGATGCCCAATTGACACTAAGGGGCCTAATGTGTGCCAAGAAAACATCCCCCACACCATTACACCACCACCAGCCTGCACAGTGGTAACAAGGCATGATGGAACCATGTTCTCATTCTGTTTACGTCAAATTCTGACTCTACCATCTGAATGTCTCAACAGAAATCGAGACTCATCAGACCAGGCAACATTTTTCCATTCTTTGTAAACCCTAGAAATGGTTGTGCATGAAAATCCCAGGAACTGAGCAGATTGAGAAATACTCAGACCGGCCCGTCTGGCACCAACAAGCCACGCTCAAAATTGCTTAAATCACCTTTCTTTCCCATTCTGACATTCAGTTTAGAGTTCAGGAGATTGTCTTTACCAGGACCCCTAAATGCAATGAAGCAACTGCCATGTGATTGGTTGATTAGATAATTGCATTAATGAGAAATTGAACTGGTGTTCCTAATAATCCTTTAGGTGAGTGTATGTTTGTCTACAAATGGGTCGCTACATTATATTCAAAATGAAATATCTTCAATACATTTTGGCTTAAATAAGATATGCAAGAATAAACCTGGTGTCCTCCATGATTCATATTCTTTCCAACAACCAAGCCCTTGGTTCAACTTCAGATGTGGGAAGTAGGAAACTCTTCCCTAGCCCTCTACACTCTTAGGGAAAAAAAGGTACAGAAGCTGTCACTGGGATACCCTTTCAAAAGGTTCTAATATGTACCATTTAGGTACAAAGCTGTACCTTTTGAAAGGGTACCTCCCCAGTGACAGCTTTTGTACCTTTTTTTTTTAGAGAATGCAGGAGCAGGATTGGACAGCCCTGTTTTAAGTGATAAGCTGTTGTACCCCTAAAGGTAAATTTTTTGCACATTTTTCTCACAGTGTAGAAAATCTAACTTGTTTGCCACTTGGTTTGATATTTTTATGTAATGCAATTACATTGTAGCATTGCAATAAGCAATTGTAATGCAATAGACATTGTACTGTATATGTACTGTAAAGAAATAATTTTAACTGAGGAAAAAATAACAACATCCACACATTGCATTGGACATTTTAACTGTGTGACAGTGTTGATTATGTATACTTTTGCGCCGGAAAGGTTCCAGATTGGCACCAGTAGCACGTCGTTGGAAAAAGGCTAAAAAGTCCCTCCGGTACTGTCACAAAGGGGGAGGAGGTGACATTTCCAGAAGAGAGGGCCTTGTGAAAGTGGATGATTTTGTCACGGTATTCCTGTACCACTCTTCTTTCATTGTGCAAACAAAATACAGGTGCTGCGTCCTCATTCACCTGATGATAATTAGGGGAGCACAGCTGTCTGCGGCACCTCTGCTCACCTCTCTTTTGCTGTGCAATTGATCTGTCATGCCGAGGGACCGACCTGAGTTCTCTTTATTCCTTGCTAAATGGTTGTGCGCAGTGGCACTATGCCACTCAACACCCCTCCTGGCTTCTAAAAGCCTTTTCAAATTCAATTCATCCTTTTGTTTCTAATATGATTAATGTGCAAAAGACACCTGACCAGTATTCCATTGTCTCTTTGTTCTGTGGTCATCCATGGCGCAGTGCTGTCTTTTTGTGGAGGTGTGAATGGAACAGGCTTTTCCGCCCCAGTTGAGCCCATCGGCACCACAGAGTGGAATTATTCATGGGCTTCATCAAGTCTGCAAACAAATCCCTGGGCAGCCATGAGCGCTCTCTTAACGAGTCATGCATTTTGTTGTGTGTTATTACAGCACATATCCCTGTTAAATATTTAAGTGTTCACAATGTTCTCTAGTTTATGGAAGCTTGTTTCTGACTCAGATTAAAGAAGTAAAAAGGGAATTGTGCCTTTTGTATCTCACAGTTTGCAATTGTGACTTTTTCTCGTAATTGTGATTGTCTTTCTCTCAATTGCAAATTTCTTTATCCCTCACTTGTGACTTAATATTTCACAGTTGTGGCTCTGAATTGCATATACATTTCACTCTTAAAGGGGTCATGAATTGAGAAATCAAAATTTGACATAAGAGATCACTGTACTATAAAAATATCCTGTAAGTTTCAAAACTCAAAACTTCATCATTAGTTTGAAAACAGCTTATTAAAAACCAAGCTCCCAAAACGACTCGTTTCGGATTTTGTCTCAGTATGAAGTCCTAGTGTGATGAAAGACCATCTCTGCAAAAGAAAATCAACACCTACTTCTACATTATTGCCTCTTTAGCCCCACCCACCGATTTGCGCATGTCATGTAGTCATAAATATGAGAAAAATGCAAACAGGATTACCTGAGCAACAAATTGATAGAGATGCTTCTGAGGATTACAAGACGTTTTGCATTTGATTTCCTTGTGATCCTAACATTAGAAAAGCATGGATTAATATTTTTAACAAAGTTCCAGTTTGCGTCAGTAAGACACTGTTTGTTTTATCGCTTCATTTTACTGCGGATTCCTTTTCTAAACAAGACACAGTTTGCTGCATGCTTTTCAGAGAGACAAAAAAGAAAAAGATGCAGTGCCGACTATATTGGATCCGTCAGGAATGTTGCAACACACAAGTGTAAGTAACGATTGACCTATTGGTAAGCCCCGCCCCCCTTAGTTACTGTTGCTAACTCGGACAAACAAACAGAGTTGCTAACAGTCTTACAATGACATCTGTCAGTGTGAAAACCTTATCCCACAATGTTTTTGGACACAGAATGTAGGGGACCCCGTCTGAATGATGGCCAAACTTTACTGATGGTTTATGAAGTTTATTACATTGTTTTTCACTCCCAAAAAAATCGTAAGAGTTTAACAAGCAAAGCAGAAGTGCACACTAACGTCTCATTCACAAACTCTCTCTCTCCATTGCATTATCATTAACATACACAGCAAATTACACAAAAACACTCATACAACTAACAGTAAACAAACACATACCTTTTCGGGGGTGCTAATAAACTGTAAATTTTTTATCTGAAAACAACTCTGATAAACTACTAGCTCTCCTTTTCACTGCCACCAGACTATAATACCCATCAAAATAGGAGTCCTAGTCCTCCTTAGTAAGACAGATAATGTAGTCCTTAAACATATCTAAACTCACAGAAATATAAAAAACAAATTAGACTATAAATCACAAAGTCTTTGACACAGAAGGACCACCTCTCGTCGAGGAGCATTCAAGTGGGACTTAAATATATAATAGATTTTAAACGAAATATGGTGGGAGATTAATTTTGGAAGCGACGGTAATTGTTCAGGTTTACAGATCACAATCCAAATGGGAGAAGCCTCATTACGGTCGTCATGATCACAGATTATAACATCCAGGACCAACACTGTTCATGTACTGCAGGGTAAAATTAAATTAATTTACATTTAACCAGTTTAATATGGAGAGGCACTGAAATGTAGACTTTTGTTTATGTTTTTGACCTACACTGTTAATGTTACATGACGTAAGAACAGTTAGTTATATCGGTTTGTATGTTAGCAGGGAATCACTAACCGTAACTTTAATCGTAACTTAATGAGAGTATGACAACCATAAAATCCTCTCAGGATACCTGGAATCAGTGTTGCAGTACCCCAGGCACATCGGTTTACCATTTTTGTAGCATAAACACCATCAAACCGATGAGAGCTTCGGATTTTCCAATGTTTCTCTATGGCGCTGAAACCTAAAGATGTCCGAGTTCCGGTCTCAGCGTGTCTGATACTCAACTGCAATTGGCTCATCTGCGTTTGAGGGGCGGGGCTTACCGATAATTACGTTACAGATGTAAGTTAAGGTGCAAGTTATAGATCATTTGTTATGTACTTTACTGAAAATGATGAACTGATGAATATAAGAATGACAGTGCGACAAACAATGGTACATTCATTCATGATTCATTTACATGAAACACTGCAAGTTATCCTGCCAACTATTGATGACATGCTTTTCATTTATTTGGCAAAAAAAGGAGAATCTCTACAGGAACTTATGTGCCTTTTTAGCACACAAAGATAAAGATGAATAATTAACTTGCATTTATCAAACTGTCAACTTCTGTGTGGCTTTAAGCCTTGTTTAAACTCGACGCGTCCGCACGAACATGAGGGTGCGTGCGGCAAAAATTACGTCAACGCGGTAGTGCACGTTGACTGCGTGAGACCCCATTTAGCCCCCATTTAGCTTGGTGGTGTGCACGTCAAATTTTGTAACTTTGTGCGTGGCTCCGCAACCAAAGAAGCACGAATTCAAGGCCGAGCATGACGTCTCAGCACCCAGTCTGCGCGTTGAGTATAAACACCTCCCCAAACGGACGAGGTGCGCGTGCAGAGAGAGAGAGAGAGAGAGAGAGAGAGAGAGAGAGAGAGAGAGAGAGAGAGAGAGAGAGAGAGAGAGAGAGAGAGAGAGAGAGACGAGGAAAAGAAAATGTATCGTGCGATTAATTTATTTATTGACTATCGCAACAGGCCTAACTATGTAACACCCTTATACAAATGAAGGCCTTAAAAAGGTCTTAAATCAGAAAAGTCTTACAATACATGGCATTAAACCGTGCATGCACTGCAAAAACACATCTTCAGTGTTTTTGTCCTTATATCCAATACAAATGTCCGAATTCAATACAAATAAAAAAATGATTTAAATCAAGATACATTTACTTGACATGCAAATGTAAAATTAACCCATTAGCAGATATTTGTTCTTGTTTTAATCATCAACTTACTTAAAGGTAGGGTTGGCAATTTCGGAGCAGCTAGCAATAGCAAGCTAGCTTTGAAAGCATAAGATCCCACCCTCCACGCCTCCTTCAAAACACTTGAATGCTGCACAGAGAATCTGCAAAGCATCATGAGAAATGCCGTTAATTTACCTCAAAAAAAGACAAAAATACTGAGGAAGAACATCACTTTTTTGTTGTGTGAAGGTACACACATTAAAAGTAAAATAAGGTAGGCCTACAGTAAAAGTTATTTCCATAATCTAGTGGTTGGGAGCAGAGGTAATCAAGCTACTTTTTTGCTAAATGAATTAAAAAGTAATGGATATCTGTTGAAAGTTGTATTTTCAAACTCTGAAGTGTTGCTAATACAACTTATTGTGTTTCTCCCTAGAGAACATATTGATGTATTGTGTTCCCCACTATTTATTTTTTACATTTTCTTTACTTGATCTTAAAAAGTCTTAAATTTACCATCATAAAACCTGCAGAAACCCTAATATTACTTCTAAAACTTTTTTCTTTTTTTTTGGTATCACCTCAAAGAACATTATACAGTTTTTACAAAATGCTGTCGTGACCCCTTTTATTGACTTTTTATCCCTCACTTGGGACTTTATATTTCACAATTTTGGCTTCCTCATAATTGCTTCTTTATACAGTATATCACATTTGTAACTTGTGACTCACCATCATGACTTTATCATTCTGTTGCAAATTTCTCGTAATTGTGACTATATCCCCTACTTGTGACTTTATATTTCACAGTTGCAACTTTCTCATAATAATTGTCTTAATAATTGCAATTCTTCTTCCCATAATTCCGACCAACCTTTATTTCTTTATGTCAATGTATTACTTTTTTTCATAATTTATGTTATAAATCAGAATTGCTATTTTATTTATTATGTATAAGACTTTCTCAAAAATGCTAACTTTTCTCATTACTGTGACATTATATCTCGCAATTGTGACTCACAATGATGGATTTCGTATGAAATATATTTCTTATTTAACTTTATCTCATAGTAACCTATTTAATTTTAACTTTATCCCACAAGTACAAGCTTTATCTGTTAGGTGATATTTGAAATTCACCAAAGATGACTTGTTCAGTTGGCCTCTATTCACCACGGCTTCACCTTTTCACCTGCACCACCGCTGGTAGTCACAGTGCAGTCTAAATGGACACCCGCAGCTTTAAAACGTTAGGATCTTTTACAGGATTTCTATGTTCCGGGGAACCAGTAGCGATGCTTGCGAAATATGCTTTTTTTCTTTCTTTCTTTCGCAAGCATGGTGATCAATGAGATTGTGGTCAATGCTGAGCTTTCTCTCAAGGCCTCAGTGGCCTTTTCTTCCCTTTGCTCTCTCCACCAGAGACTATCGAGGCTCACATAGCCTCCAAAACATGATTACTCCACTTAGTGCTTGAGTGTGTGTGTTTTTCCCCAAGCAGCTGACTTCCCATGGTCCATTGCACCACATTAGAGAGGTGTGCAATGTCACGATCATTCACAATACCCCTCCAGCCACTCTGCCATCCCCATATGGCTGATCTCCATGTCTTTGAGTAATGGCGCTGCTTTCTGCCTGCGTCCGCCCCCACCAACCGGTGAGGCAACCTAGCATGGCTTTGTCACTCGTTGCCAATCTTGAGTGTGACAACAGACAAATATGGCCGACTTTACAGTACAACAGTGTGTCCAGCTGTATCATTTGACACTGTTGCCCTGGTAAAAGTTCTGTGATCTTTTATTAAACATGATTTTGTTCCTCTGGCACATAAGGGAACAGATGTAAGATCTCATTATACTTTACCTTGCCATATGGCATGAAATCCCCTGAGTTTCCCTTGAGACTGTCCACCCTTATGGATGTGTTTTTTCATTCAGAGCTACATGTAGAAAGCAGTTGGACGGCCGTCGACAGTAAAACCAGGCCTAACTTTCATACCGGATGGTAAAAAAAGGCCAATGTGACATACCCTCACTTTTTTTTTCAGCACAGCATCACAATAATCTGCACAATTTCATGGTTAAGTGAGAAACTCGTATTTGTGCCAAACGACTTCACAAATGGCACTTTGTGAAAGCAACCCATTTCCCTATGAGGTTTAAATTGATTATTTAAATAAGCCAAGGAACGTTTTAAGTAACGTTCATGATGTCGCAACAGCCTTTGTTATTCAAAGTTTAATGTTTTATTCTGGCATTCTCACAGTAATGTCCTTTCCTTATTGTAGCTTAAAACCCTTATTAAGATGACTTCACAAAAATGATTGGGTAATTTTTGGCAATGTCCATTTAGATAAAGACTAACAAAGAGCTCAATTTGCACAAAAACTGTGTACAAGCATAATAATTCAATAAACTGAATTGTAAGACAGTTACGTTATAATATTTATTACAAAACCATCCAGTTATACTGGTCTGCATTACAAATGTTTAAAATGCAGCATCTGTTAAGTGCCTCAATATTCAATTGTACCAGGTCAGCATGTTCCTGCTGGTTTACATGAAATGTTAGGCACATGTACTTATACTGCAGTGTTTCATGGCTGTTTGCCTGACTTCAGTGAGCTGCTTTTGGCCTGCACAAGGCCCCTCATTAAAAGCTTGTCAGCAGTGCATCTGTAGGCCTGACAGCCACTCTGTCAACCCGCAGGAGCACACAGCACACGGACAGACAGATATTACCCTCATACACAAATCTCCCTCTGGCCCACAATTCCAATGCTGAAGCCCAGATTGGCTCCACCAGGGCAAGAGTTTCTATTTACGCCCAAAAAAATGAAGCTGATGCATATGCAGTGTGCTGTAACCACAAGAAAATGGCTTTCAGACCCCTTTCAGCATTGTCCTCCATTTCCTGTTCATACATCATGGATATTTACTCTGTATATTTGAGCATGCAATGAGACATTGGATTCTAACATCTGTACAAATGTGAGTCTTAAAGGGATAGTCCACCAACAATTCAAATACTGCCATTATTTATTCACCCTATTGTTGTTCCAGACCAGTAAGACTTTTTTAAAGTCGAAAACAAAAGGAGGATTTCTAAGAATACTCTGATCAACCTTGTTTTCCCAATGCATTTGCAATGAACAGTGACTGATGTTTTTCAGCTTTAAAGGATGCAAAATGTAACAGACGATTGTAACAGACGATTTTAAGTTGTTCTGACATCAGCATTGCTCTCCATGGCACATCTACAAGATATTATGAGAAATGTAGTGTTATGCAGTTTGTAAACGAACAAACAAACAAATCTTTTTCAGTTAATCTATTGATCCAATTCAAAACACCAGTCTGAATGATTTGTTTATGAATCAGATTTGCTCTCAACTTCAACTCACTGATTCAGGATTTCTCCTTTTCACTCAAGCACTCTAATATTAAATACTTTTTACAGAGCTTTTCTGCAAGTATTCATAATAATGATGACTTACTCTTTTTTACATACCTCCCCGTCTAACTATTGGCATACAATCTTAAGGTTTGCTGGAATCTGAATGAAAGGGCAGCTCATTAAAACCTTTGTGAAGTTAATTTTGCTGCCCAGGAGCTCCACTTGAAGCTCTAGGTCTAGAAAAATCCAAAGGTGTCTTTTTGTACTATAAATAAATGTTGTTTGTCTTTTCTCGCTGAGTCAGATGCCACTCTGTTGAATTCACTCTGAATAATATGAGCTTATGCACACAGGAGGAAGTCAGACTTTAGCCGCTATTTACAAGTTAGCACAGGGGCTTTGGACAGATGGGATGTTGTCTGGAATGCCGGTGTGGGGAATAGAGGAGAGCATCTTCTCCGAGAAAGAGAGAGAAGGTCAGAGACTTGTACATGTCTCTCCACTGCAGCGAGCCCATTACCGGCCTCTCTCCGAACCCTCCATCTCCAAGAATTCCAGTTGTCCCCCGAGTGTCGGAGAGCCCGTGCGCTCCATCCATCCACACTGGCGGGGACTCTATTTCGCCCTGATAGAAAGCGATGGAAAACCAATTGGGGATACAGGGCCGTGCAAGTACGATGCATGGTCACACGGCCCACCACAGACAGGCAATCTGCTGTGATGAAGAGGCCCTTTACACAGCCCGCTTGCGTCCTCTAGGATCCCCTTCAAGCCCCACTGAGTCCAACACCCACTTTTCCTGAGCCCGACGGACCCACATATCAGCAGACATCAAATTAGAGAGCAGCCGATGCTGGGGTCTCCACGGATATAGACATTTTGCGTTGTGTGCTATTTCTGTTCAAAGACTGTTTGAGATGTCAAAGGTCATTGCACATGCCCTCTGTGTGAATAAACATCTCACTTGGCATTTATATGCAGAGAAATTTTTCCTCAATCATCGCTGGGGTTAAAAAAAATCTGTATTTATTTCATCTAATACAGCTGAGTTTTTATTGTTAATTTACATGCCTTCAGAGAGGGGCTTTTGAAATTATTCAAATGAGTTTTTATTAGTTTTAGGCGTAAAGTGGATCTAATTAGTCTGATGAGAATGCCGTGATTCTGTTTCACAGCCACTCTTGAGACCCTCATTGCAGTGCAGTAAACAAAACGCCCTCCTGCAATTTTCTTTCATCCAATTTACCTGTGGTAACCGCCTAACAAGAGGGGTCCTGCAGGGCTGATTTTCTCTGTCCTGTTCTGCGTCCCTGTGCAGGTGCCGTACGTGAAGGTGGCTCCGGAGGACATATTGAAGGTGCAGTTTCCTCGCTTTACCACGCTGGACCTCAGGCCCACTAACACAGACATCAGCATGGCTGTAGCCGGACTGCTAACGTTCTTTAACAGCAGCACGTCGTGTCTCATATGTGCTCAGGCCGATTGTGAGTATCACATATAATTTCTATTGTAATGAGGCTTTCATTTGACTTTTTGCATTTTTTGTGCGTTTTGTACAACACACACACACACACACACACACACACACACACGTGTGTGTATATAGGCTGCATTTATTTGATCAAAGATACAGTCAAAAATTGTGAAAGTCTGAACTATTATTACCATTTAAAATCTGTGGTGGCAAAGCTTCATTTACTCAAGTTCATTGTTACATGATACTTAAAGGGCACTTATTGTGCAAAATGAACATAAATGTGTGTTGGCAGTGTGTGTACACAACCACCCTATAATGGTAAAAATCCACCCACTCCTTTATTTTAAAGCCCGATAAATCATAAGCAGTGTCTCAGAACAAACCGTTTGCAGATTCTGGGCAATGTGACGTCACATTTTGTGTGCCCACGGGTGTTGATGGACAATGCCGTATTAGCATATACCCCGCCCTCGGAGAGCTGTACAAAATCCGCCATGTTAATCTCCTTGCCAGAGCATTTAACAGCAGCATTCAAGTAAGAAATGTGTTCTTAATAAAGCTACTAAAGTTATTCAGTCAAGAGCAATGAGTGATTTTCTGTTTATCTTTTGTTGTTTGATTCATATTAACAGCAGATAAAGCAGTAGGTACTGTGCGTTACGTTTACTTTAATACATAGATCTAATATCCACACAGGATTTCTGTACTTGCTGCATACGTGCACAGACATAACCAACTGTTTTCATGTGAACTTTGTGTGTTTCTGACATAACCTTGTGTGCATTTGACAGTTTAATCGCAATAACACATAAAAAGAGAACTAGTCTAATAGCCTACTCACGGACGCACCGACATCCAGCTCTCTGTGTGCATGCGTCGGGTGTGTGTGCTCAATTTGAGAGTGATATGGCTTTAAAGCAGATGATAATATTTCATGATGATGAAGAACCGCAATGTAACGTAAGCGTGTCCGCGATAGAGATGGTCATCAAAACCAAACAAATGTTTCATGTTTCAGTTTGTGAAGGCTCCGACCTCTGGGGTGGGGAGCAGCAGCTCATTTGCATGTAAAGGAGACACACACCAAACAGCTCATTTTTCTCAAACCCAAAAATTGGTATATTAAATGATCTGTTAGGAATTTTGATCTGAAACTTCACAGACACACTCTTGGGACACCTGAGACTTATATTACATCTTGTAATAAGGGGCATAATAGGTGCCCTTTAAGAAATTATTTTAATGAGCTGATTTTGTGCTCAATAATCCTTTCTTCTTATTATTATTCGTTGAAAATGGTTGTGTTGCTTAAAGGTCCCGTTCTTTGTGTTATTTTGAAGCTTTGATTGTGTTTACAGTGTGCAATATAACATGTGTTCATGTTTCGCTTGTAAAAAAAAAACAGTATTTTTAACACAATGTACTTATCTGTATACCGCTGTTTTCACTCTCCTAAAAACGGCTGATGACTTCCTTTATTCTATGAAGTCCCTCCTTCAGAAGTACGTAAGGAGTTCTGATTGTGCCAGCGGTTCCCGTGTTGTGATTCGACAGCAGCTTAGCGCACGTGGAAAGGTCACGCCTCTTAACAGGAGATATATGCGCTTAATGATCTCTACAGCGTCCCTGGGAAAGCCAAACAAAGGTGATTTTACTCCAGGATGAAAATAACAGCGTCTCGACGACATGGCGACAAACACAGTCAAACGCAACAATTCCTTTTCTCCACGCGACACGTCCTCTTCTCCACGTGGGACAGCAACAAGACCACGCCCCTTTTTTTCGCGTATTCTTGTGGGCGGAGGTTAGTCTGTTCTACTGTTCTACTGACGTCATTTATGAAGGAAGTACCAGGATGTAGTCCAAGCCAGCCGTTCGCTGTAGGCTTTGAAAGGGAACTTCTGTTAAATAAAATATCTCGCTTGGCATTGAACTTTGATCTTTATAATTTTACAGGTATTATTTATGCTCTAACAGCAACATTACACACTAACTAAAGTTTGAACAATGGGATCACGAAGAACGGGACCTTTAATGAAGTGTGGGAGAGCTTTTTTGCTGAATTCTTTGGTTAACAGAAAGTTAGAGAAAATATTTTATATTTTAATAGTTTATTGATATAAATTGTTTAGTATATGTTTATGTGTGTAATGTAAAATATATATATAGTTCTTAAAGGGATAGTTCACCCAAAAAAATCTGTCATCATTTAGTCACGCTCAAGTTGTTCCAAACCTGTATACATTTCTTTCTTCTGCTGAACACAAAGGAAGATATTTGGAAGAATATTAACCAAGGAGATCTCGGCTGCAATTGACTACCATAGTGGGAAGGGGAAAAAATACTACATTCTTCCAACATAAAAAAATACAAACATTCTTCCAAATATCTTCCTTTGTGTTCAGCAGATGAAAGACATTCATAAAGGTTTGGAACAACTTGAGGGTGAGTAAATGATGATGGAATTTTCATTTTTGGGTAAACTATCCCTTTAACTATGTCTAAGATGTGGGGGAAAATTCTGAAATAAACAACTCAATTAATACATTTTATATTAATCTCTCTCGCCCACCTCGGTTGGTGACCCCGCATTAGAGCCATAATTACATTGTGCCATAATTGCATGTTCTGCTCTACCCTTTCCTGAATTACACATATAGAATTGCTTGAATCTGTGAAGCAGCAGATGTCATCTTGTATAGATTGTTACAGCTGCATTCTGACTTATGCAGTCTCTACAAAGCAAACATAGTGTTTCATAGAGGTACATGCACTCTCCATTGTATGCCTTTGTACACGTTCACAAACGCAAATACTCCATTATACTCTACTGGTTATTTGGCAATAACAACTGCTTATTAAATCTAACATGTCCACACTGTTTTGATGATGACATTGAATTAATTTAATGCTGTTTGACTGTACTGCACTGATAGATAAATCCAATTGTTTTGTTCATTCTTTCTCTTGTCCATCTGTGTCCTTCAGGCATTCATCATTTGTCATATCCCATTCATTTACCATCAAACACCCACCCTGCCACTAATGTCAACGCACTCTGCAGAAACCGAGATTTCCATGGAAATTAATGGCTGAAGGTTTAAATCAAACCCACTGTTGTCAAAGAAAAGGTGATGGATGACCCTTCACAAGTGTCCTTATTAGACACACATTGAGTTCAGTTCAGCTTTGCAGAGGATTAAACTTTAGTATTCTGCCTTTCCATCTCAGAGCAAGGATGCCACAAATTACCCAGAGAATCCAAACAAAGTCACATTGCCCCTTCAGACAGTGGCTACCTTTCTTCGTAATCAGCTTAAGGCCTTCAAGTGGAACAGCTATAATTCCCACTAAGACGTCAGAGAGGGGTGTAGAGAGATGGCAAACTACCAATATGGACTTGAGAACAGGGTCCAAACTGTACCAAACCAATAATTAAAATAGCTTTGTTTCAGTTCTAAAATCACATTGAAAAACTGACATGGGCAAAATCCAGGATTTAAGAATTTGATCCCTTTCAGTTCTTGAGTTGGCTTTTGAATTACATTGGCATAAAATTATACACAATCACACAACATTTTTGACAAAACGTAAATAATTATATTATTTTGACCGTTGAATGTTGTAGACAATATTTTTGTATGTTTACAGATATTTCAAAATGTACATATTAAGTTCAGTACTGTTAAAAATATACATTTTGCCATACAGTACCAAAAAAATGTATGTATTAAATATGATTAAATATGCACTACCTTTCAAAATTTTGGGGTCAAAATTTAAAATGAAATTTCAGCTTTGCCATCACAGAAATAAATTACATGTCGCATGATCATTCAGAAGTCATACTAAAATGCTGATTTGCTGCTCAAGAAACATTTTTGTGATTTTTCTAGGATTTTTTTAGAGAATAGAAAGTTCAAAAGAACAGCATGTATTTGAAATAGAAATATTTTGTAACATTATAATTATATTCAAATTACATTTACAATTCAGAGTCCTGTTTAGGAATTCTCAATTCAGTTGCTGAATGGCGCACAACCCTGGTGCTCTGATGGAAAGACTCTTGAGACTGAGTGTGAATTATTCGTATGCCATTGTGATCTTATCTTCAATTGTGAAATCTGATGTTTATCTCAGTTCTAAAAAGTCCCAAAAAGGCCCCAATGTTTTGCTCATTCTGCCACAAAAAGATAAAAGCAGACAGCGTTGCAGGTAACTTGGAAAGTTTGGCTTGTGGTACACTCTAAAGTTAACCATTTCATGCTCATGCCAACACTATTGCTCAAATGTTTTCCCTTTGTACCTTTAGAGCAAAAGCCCAGCTTTCTACACAGGGAAAAACAAAATAACATTGTTTTTTAGCTAATAATGAGTGCATGCACTCCCTGAAGATTTCGGTAGGAAAATAAAAGAGATTCAGAGCAGCAACAGGCCATACTTAAAATATGTTGTGACAGAAAACTTTCAGAAAACTGTACCAAGGTGCTTTTGTCTCCCATAAAAATCCCTTAGAGCAATGCTAAACTTAGCAAGCTTCCAATAATATTTTATGTGTGTCAGTCAGTCAATGTATATATATATTAAAATAATTTTTTTTTACAATTAAGTTATATTTGCATTTACATTCTTGACATAAACCCTTTTCCTCAGGAGACTTGTGTATTGTACAAAAGGAAAAGTGCATTGGGAAAGTTCTATTGTAAGAAAGTAAAGAGAGTTCTATTGTGAAAGTTTAATTTAACTGAGCACAAATATTTTGAATCTTTAAAACACTTTAAGCAACTTCAAAAACACATGAATGCGCACAGCAGAATCTGCAAATCGTCATGAAAGACGACGTTAAATTATCTTGTGTCTAAAAGCACATAACATTGTAATAATAATGATTTAGAATAGCATTTAGAATACCTCCAAAATTCAAAAGAAGGGGCAAAAATGCCTGTATGTTTTTTCATATTTATATAATTTAATATAGTTAAAGGTGAACTATGTAAGATTTTTGCAGTAAAATATCCAAAAACCACTAGGCCAGTGTTATATATTTTGTTTAGTTGAGTACTTACAATATCCCAAATGTTTCCAACTATTTGTAAATTGTGAGAAATTGCTATTTTAACCAAGGAACCGGGACGTGTGACCTATGCGTTTGAGGGAGTCGCCTGTCGATTGCGTCATATCTGCGTTACCCTCGGTTTCTGGTTTTATTTAGCAGAAACGTTGTACTCTCACTGCAGTGTGAACAAGTGTCATAGCAGCCGCCGAGCGAACGTCATAACTTCCTTTTCAACACACTCAGATATATCTAATACGATAAACAGAGTTGCGTTACCTCATCATCATGACTGGAAAAGAGGAAGTGGCGACTGTGGCATAATAAAAGTCCCGCTCTTCAAACGCTCCTGCGGCCTTGCTCAGCTCCACAACACTCGGTCCTGCTCTGCTTCATACTACAGTAATGTTAATAATCGCATCCATGAACATGATTTCTGCCCGAGTCCTATCCCGATTCTTTTCCACCGGCCTTGAGGTGAAGACCACATGTCCCAAGAGTCTGCGCTCAAACGTGGCGTCATCAAACTACGCCTTTGTTTTGAACAGGCAACCTCTAGTGGACGGAAAAGTAACATAGTGTAACTTTAACCAATATCACACAAATAGTTCAGTTTTGCTCCAAATATCAGTGATTACAAATTATATTTTTTTTATACAACATTTCAATAAACAAGAAGTTAATATTACTCACTTACCTACTTACGCCAACGAAAGTACTTCCAAACTGTTTTGCGTCTTTGCGCAACACGCAACTGTGAAAGACGGCGATCTCAATGACCCACTTATTAACGCAGTCACACGTTTAGTTCCTGAATGAATCAGCCATTTGAATGAATCGGTTGAATCTCACTGACTCACTCATTAACAGCGACTTGCTGCAACCTACTGTCGGTTTAATTTCACATTTAAAGTAACTGTTCATTTGAAATAACTTCAAATATCAATATTCAACATTTTATGTTTAAAACAACAAAACAGAGCCAATAGAAAAAAGCCTCAGCGTTGAGCCCTGTAATTGGTAAATTAAAAGTCAAACCCAAATAGGTGTAATTAGGTGCATGCAATAGGCCTACAACCGCTCTGCTTTTATTGTTTATCACAGAAACTGTATGCACTTTCACTCAAATGTGTTAACGATCATGTAGGACAGCTTTAAAGAAAGCTTTGCCGTTAGCACTTAACCCTCTGAAGTCTGAGCTGTTTTGGGCATTTTATGTTGCTTAGAAATAAACAGCTAAATGGTAAATGATTCCAGGATTATTCCACAACACGTCTCAAAACGATGTAATGCACATACACTCTCTTGATGTGTTTATTTGAGTTGATGTGGGCGTTGACTCTGCTCTCATGGATCTTGTAGTATTTGAAACTTAAAAGAATGCGCTCTCTGTGGCGCATTAGCGGATAATGAGATACTCGCGAACGACTGACATGTCTCTCTTTTCAAACAGATTACATAAACAGAGAATATTTGATTTCATTTTGATTTACATTATTTAAAACTTGACATTTCAATGTTTCTTTAGACATATGTCTCATGTTTGTGTGATAAGCATTCACTAAGTTACAATTCTTTTTCTGAAGAGAATCAGATTATACGTCATTGAGAGAGAGGCTGCAGATCGCACATCATGTTTGTTTTCTTTATTTTGCAAAAAGCACAACATTTTGTTTTTATTGTAACTGTACACAAATAAAAGTAAACACTTAACAGATTATAATGATGTATAACACTTGAATAACAGAGTGATTCTAGTCTCTTTGGCACTGATAAGAAAAAAAACGATTTCATCACGCTGGCGTGACTGCCGACTCAAGGGAGTTAAATATGTTAGCTAACATAAAAAAAATGTATGCAGAATGTGGAGTTTTTAACAAGGCATGAACTTTCAAGTATTTATTTACTGAAGTCAATTGGTCTGGCCCTCTACCACTGCCCCAGTTTCTCATGTGGCCCCTTGGGAAAATTAATTGCCCACCCCTGTTCTAAGCATTCTGTTAACATAATTGCAGCACATGCTTTAAAGTCTAATGGAATTTAATTGGCTTTCAGTGATTTCAATATTCATCAGCTAGAAAAATGGCTGTTAAATTGCTGTGCGATAATCATTACTTGTGGTATGGATTCTTAGCGTTAAGGGCAGTTCACATCAAAGAAGATAAATATAAAATTGTTATAATCATTCTAATTCTGAGAATAGCAGAGTCCATACCACAACTTTAACAATAACTGTATTGTCGGAATCACTTTCAAATACATTTTACAGCTAATTACAAATAAAAACTTTGACAACATTTCAGAATCCACCCAACTTCAAAGCGGCAGACGACATAACTGCAGCACACACTCATAACAACATTATCGGTGGTAATTATCATTATAGTTATCGCTTTAGTCGCTTCTCTTGGTGTGAACAGTCCTTTAGAATGAAATTTTAACATTTTATGTTTATTGTTGTAGTTATTTTTAGTTTAAACAAACATTTGACTCTTGCACATAATTTCCTTCATTACAATATCACTTCCCCAAATTATTTTCCTTCGTATAATACAGGAGAGAACGCATAATTGCCGTTTACAATCTTAAAGATCCCCATTCCCACATAAAGTAAATCATTCTCATGAAATCATTCAATATGCAAAATACTGTAAGCTAATTACCATTTGAGAAAAATTTCACGGTAGAGCAGATGATGTCAGTAATGCTTGTAATATGAAAATGTATGTGTCAATTAAACAGACATTTTCTGCCATTACAAGTATTTTCTCAAACCGCTGTTAAAGGAGCACATCCGTGCTATTGTTGATGTGTTTGTAGACCTGGAACAAATATGCATGCACCATTGGCTAGCTGCACCGCACAGTGGCAGGTCTGGGGCCCATTGTGTCTAATAGTCACTTCTGCTTTAGCTGACAAACATTACAGGGTTGCAAACTGGGTGTGCGAGCTGGAGGGTTGAGAGGAAATGCCGCTGACTGTAGTAAGTGCCCTTCAATACGTTTCTATAAGAAGCGGATGATGATTCCCCGTGCTGCCAGTGTAATAACCCTGTTCACCTGCGCCTCTGTGTTTGCTTGTCGTTTTACGTTACTGTTTCTTTTTCTCTCAGTCTCACAGGATGTACAGCTCTCATTAATCACTTAGCACACTGACAGCTTAATAGAGCATGGCCCACTCATGAATACTTCACAGACCTGGCCTGCTGAGATGACACAGTACAAGGACAGATATTCGTTCAGCTAACCTATACAGCACTGATAGCCAGGAGGCTATTGCATATGGTTTTATCTATAAACAACAAATTGTGATCGTTTCAATTTTGAATATACTGTCAGGACTTGACATTAATACCCGCCAACCTGCCAAATGTGGGTTGATTTCAGCAGTGGCGTGTAACGCAGTCACTCCTACTAGCCACTTTGGCGGGTTGCATATATAATTATATATAAATATATATATATGTATATATATAGGCATATATATATATATATATATATATATATATATATATATATATATATATATATATATATATATATATATATATAGGCTATACATGGGATACTGAAATAACGCTTCGAATACTCAATACACGATACCAGCTGCACTTTCTCGCTCTCTCTTTTCTCTGATGGCGATTTGATACACAAACCCGCCTCCCCTCACTCACTCGTTTCATTTGCTCCGGGTGTATATTGTCGGTGTAACAGGGTTTGAATTTCATCATGGGATTACGTGTATTGTGCATAATTTTACTCATTCATGCAGATTTTGTGCTAACACCCAAAGTGCGTGCACTTAAAGCCGCCTCATACTAAATTTAGTTTTTTTTCGCTGCTTATATATTGTGCTTAAACAGTAAAATACACACAAAATAATGACAAAATGCCGGTCTTGGCGGGTTTTCACGTAAACACCGTCAGTTATGTTTTAAGTGAATGTAAATTTGCATGTGTAACAGTATAATGGATCCGTGTGTCAGGTCTTAAAGTGATAAGATTATAAAATGATATTATAACACAGAGGCTGGTGATCAAGTAAATGTCAAGCCCTGCTGTATATATTTTATTTATATATAAGATATATTTTCATTTTGATATGTGTAGCACCTGGCTTTTAATCATGCTGTGCTTTAGCTATTCGTTTAATGGTATAACCCTGGAAAAGCAAAATTTCCTTTAAAAGGGTTCAACTTTTTAACTGGACTGATAAAATGTATAATTTGAATGAAATGTCACTGCCAGATGCATAAATAGAAATGTAATTGGCTAATATTGGGGGCTTTTGCCTTAATTTGACAATATACTGCAGAAGCAACAAGAAAGAAAGGGAGATCAGATCTGGAACAAATCAGGGCGGGAAACGCAACAAAGTCCAACTTTTAAAAACATGTCTCGAGACCTTAGCAAAGTCAGCATTCTTCATTAGTGGACTTTCAAGAGTAGCCATGTAAAACTTTTTTTTATATTACTGTTTTTATGCTTCTTGTGGTATCATCAGAGTTGTCGTGATTTCATTTGCTTATGGCTCAGGTGACTGATAACTTTTGCTATTGACATGAATGGAAACGCTAACCAATAGCTTTTACCACTGAAATGAATAGAAATGCTAACCGATAACGTTTGCCCTTGAGAATGAGATGGATGGAAATGCTAACTGATGTCTTATGAAAATATGTAGTTTTACTCATTCCCTATACTACAGTATAAACCTCCTTTGGATGAGGCACTAGGTTTCATCTGGCTGCATAGGGCCGTACCATGTAGTGAGGTGCTTTAAGGTCTCATTAGTGAACAAAATTAGCCGACCTGTACTATCCAGTCAGGAGACCCAGAAGATCACCCAGACTCTGTCTTCGTCAGGTATTACCCAAATTATTCTGAACGTGGGTCAGCCAGGTGAGAGCTACGATCTCTTTCAAGTTTGTCCTCTTGAACTAAAGGAGCTCTCGGATTTAATTGAAAGGAACAGAGCTTTGGTGCCCAGATTGAACACGGTGAATCAAATATACACACTTCAAAGAGGTTTCCCACCTGTCAGGTTTACTGCGCCTCTCCGCTCAGAACAGAAATATTGTACTACTTGTTTGCCAGACATTCTTCTCACTTGAAGTGATCTGTAATTAAAGATGATTAAATGAGAAATTGCAGCCTACGTCCCACAGAGAGACAAGAACCGAAACGCGGGTGAAGTGGGATGATCTAATTCTCCTGCTTCTACAAGAAGAATATGATAAATGTGTAGATAAAATAATAGTACTGTAAAATCAAACAAAAAGACTTCTTTTAGCCTCTGAAATGAAAAGTCAGAGTCATGGAAGTCATAGAGAAAAGATTGCATTTCTAAAAAATGGCACTTGATATGAAGCAGGACATTGGAAACTCTTTTGTCTGGGTGTGTTTATTTCTGAAGTTCTCTCTTTTGTGCTGGAAGACATTCATTTAATGTGATAAGGAGCGTAATGGGATTCTGACATGCGTTGTTAAAGGAGGAAGACAAAAGCTTTTTTTTTCTCTCTCAGCACACACCCCTTCAGCTTTCCCTTTTTTCTGTCTAATGAGAAGAAAATAGGACAGGAATGGTTGTCTGGCCTAGGGCAGGATGAGATGTGACTGAAACTCCTTTTAGCAGGAACTGATATAAAAGGTTTCTGAACTCATCAACTTGCTTATTTTGAAAAAACTACCAGATGACCAGAACTTAATGAAGCTTGACTTGTAATGCTAGTTCCCCTTCGAGGGAACTCGCACTGTGTCGTCGAGTGACGACACTCTGTGAACGCCCCTAGCGTAGCGCGTCTGAAGCATGAATGAAATCAAGCCAATCTGATTGGTGCTGCGTCATGACGTAGTAGATGACGGCATACCCGGAAGATACAAAGGAACACTGATACACACACACAACAGCTTTTGCGCTTCAGCTGAGCGCTCTGTGTCAATATTGTCTGTCTATTTGGTGTTGTTTGTCCCATATATATCAGTCAAACCACATATATATATAAATATAATAATATATATAAAAAGATGGTTAGCGAGCAACAGTTTAAGAGGTGTGTGCACCCGTGTCCGCGATTCCTTGCGGGCTCGGACACACACCTACTGTGTGCAATGCCTGGGCGTGCAGCACGCTTGGAGCCGCCTGTAGTGAGTGCGATAAGCTGCCGCTCAGGGTGTTGCGCTTGCGGCTGGCCGTGTTTGATGAGGCTGGCCAAGCTCGCGAGCCCCATGGATCTGGTCGTAGATCATGGGGCTTGCAAAAGGATCTCTCAACAGGACGCGATACTGCTGAGGCACTTTCCCCGTCCTCGTCTGAGGATTCAGATGTTCTCTCGCCCCGTGTGGAAGCCCGCGAAGCGGCTTCTTCCCGCGGGGTGGAGGACCTGATGTCCTCCGAGGAGTCAGACGTGTTGAGCATCGAGGCGGGTGATGTGGAGCCTGAGCCATCGCTTCACTCACCCGCTCAAGAGGAGCTAGTGGAGGTTTTGACCCGCGCTGTGGCCAAATTAAGAATTGACTGGCCACAAGAAGAGCCTGAAATCCAGCCACCTAGTAAGCTGGATGAACGGTTCTTCAGGCGCAGGTCTCAACCTCCACGCCGGGGCCTACCGTTTTTCTCGGACTTGCACAATGAGTTGTGCAAGTCCTGGGTTAAACCCTACTCAGCCAGGCTCTCCAACCCCCCAGTGCTTGATTTTGGTAATGTACTGGTGGCGGCTGAACAGGGTTATGGGACTCTGGAGGATGATGGAGGAAGCTCTCGTGAGCTATCTTTCTCTCGAGGCCGCTTCGTCCCTTAAGGCCCCGGTGCTGCCCACCAAGCCATGGTGGTGCCCACACATCATCGCTGGTGGGCAGGACCTATATGGCAGCCGGGCGGGCTGGTAGATGTCTGCACACCATGGCGGTACTCCAGGCCAAGCTCCTCAAGGCTTGGCCGAGGTGAGGGTGAGGGTCCGTCTACGGACGATATCACGGAGCTCAGGAAAGCCACGACTTGTCTCTCCGCATCACGAAAGAGACGGCCCATGCCATCGGCCGCTCTATGGCTGGTTTGGTGTGTGTGGAGAGACATCTCTAGTTAAATCTGTCGGGGATGAAGGAGAGAGAAACACTGTCTCATGGATTTTCCGATTTCACCCTCTGGCCTCTTCGGCGGCACGGTAAACACCACCGTCGAGAGGTTTCAGGAGGTGAAAAAACAGTCTGCGGCTTTCCAGCAATACCTCCCTCGTCGGTCCAGCTCCTCTGGGAATGCTGCCTTAAAGGGGCAGCCTCAGCCGTCTGCTAGCTCCTCGCACCGGCAGGTGCAAAAGGAGAGTGTTACCTCCTGCGCCCCTCCCGAGGGAGCCTGGCAAAGGAGGCGGCGCTCTCGCGGTAAGCCTTCCGAGCTGAGGGTCAATCTGAGGACCGTCCTTCAGGCAAAGAAGGCTTCCGCCAAGAGTTCCTAGCTCAAATCAAAATCAAATCAAATCACTTTATTGTCACACAGCTATATACACAAGTGCAACAGCAGGTGAAATTCTTGGTGCAGTTCCGAGCAACATAGCAGTCACGACATGACATGTACAACATTTAAGCAACAACAGATTACACATCTGATGCGCACACAATTACTCACAGCACAGTAAACTCTACAATAAACAATAAATAATTACACAATGTGAGTGTAGTTCTCACAGCTCTAAACAATATACACATACTTACAATATACATATACTTTAAACAATATACACTAAACATACATTAAACAGTATACATTAAGCTATAATAATAATAATAATATACAATGTACAGTATACATTATTATTCACAGTAGAGATCCAATTATGTACAATAGGTGCTATATGATAAATGATAAATAATAAATGATACATAAATGTGTATATAATGTGTGTGTATCTACAGTGGGTTGTGCGGAGTGATATTCTGTCCAGTGTGTGTTATGATCCTGATGGATCAGGAGTTAAGTAGTCTGATTGCTTGTGGGAAGAAGCTGTTCTGAAGTCGGCTGGTGCGTGTTCTGATGCTGCGGTACCGTCTGCCTGATGGCAGCAGTGAGAGCAGCCCATGGTTCGGGTGGCTAGAGTCTCTGATGATCCTCTGAGCTCTCTTCACACACCGCCTGGCGTAAATGTCCTGGAGGGAGGGAAGCTCACCTCCGATGATGCAGCTGGCCGTGCGCACTACCCTTTGCAGGGCTTTGCGGCTGCGGGCGGTACTGTTGCCGTACCAGGTGGTGATGCAGCCAGTCAGCAGGCTCTCGATGGTGCTGCTGTAGAAGCGTGTGAGGATGTGGCGGTTCATTCCAAACCTCCTCAGCCGTCGCAGGAAGAAAAGGCGCTGATGAGCCTTCTTCACAACGGCCTCGGAGTGGACGGACCATGAGAGTTCCTCTGTGATGTGGACACCGAGGAACTTGAAGCTGCTGACTCTCTCCACCGGTGCTCCATCGATGGTGATGGGGCGGTGTTCACTCTCATTCCTCCTGAAGTCGACCACCAGCTCCTTGGTCTTGCTGACGTTGAGGGAGAGGTTGTGCTCCTGACACCACCGTGTCAGAGTGTGCACCTCCTCTCTGTAGGCCGTTTCATCATTGTCGGTGATAAGACCTACCACCGTCGTATCGTCAGCAAACTTGATGATGGTGTTGGAGCTGTGGGTAGCCACACAGTCATGTGTGTACAGGGAGTACAGGAGTGGGCTGAGAACACAACCCTGAGGGGCTCCAGTGTTGAGAGTCAGTGATGAGGAGATGTTACTGCCCATTCTGACCACCTGGCGTCTGTTTGACAGGAAGTCCAGGATCCAGCTGCATAACAGGCTGTTTAAGCCTAGAGCCCGGAGTTTAATGTCAAGTATGGAGGGCACAATGGTGTTGAATGCTGAGCTGTAGTCCACAAACAGCATTCTCACATACGTGTTCCTCTTTTCCAGGTGGGAGAGAGCAGTGTGTATAGTGGATGAAATGGCATCGTCAGTGGAGCGGTTTGTGCGGTATGCAAACTGCAGTGGGTCCAGTGAGGGGGGGAGAACAGAGCAGATGTGGTTTCTGACTATTCTTTCAAAGCATTTGCTGATGATGGGGGTCAGAGCAACAGGACGCCAGTCGTTTAAGCAGGTGGTTTTTGACTGCTTAGGTACAGGCACAATGGTGGACGTTTTGAAGCTGCGGCCAGACCGCTGAGAGCTGTCCCCCCCGGGGCGGAGCAACCGAGGTCGTTTTCCCCCCGGAGCTCTCGGGAAATCAGTGCTGTGTTCCCGCCATCTAGTACGCTTCGGGCCTCACTGGTTTCCCGCACACGCACGCCGCCTCAGTCGCCTCTACAAAGACCTGCGACTGGGCAGCGAACGCGTCCGCACACCGAAAATCATTCTCGACTGCTCCCTGCCAGTCAGTCGCTTCAGGGGGTCGGGAACGAGGCTCGGTTGACACCCGAGGCCAGCCTCGAGAGGCTGGTTCCCATAGTAGATTATCTCGGCGCATGGTCATGCCTTCCGAATATTTCTACATGGGCCCTGCAGACTGTAGAGCTGGGTTACAGACTTCAGTTCGGCTCCCCTCCGCCGAAGTTCAGCGGGGTGGTCCGGACTGTGGTCGGCCCAGAGCAGGTTTGGGTTATGGAACAAGAAGTACAAGCCCTGTTAGCCAAGGAGGCCATATAATGTGTCCCTCTGGCAGACAGTGAGTCCGGGTTCTACAGCCGGTACTTCATAGTTCCCAAGAAGGATGGGGGGTTGCGTCCAATAATAGATCCCAGGCTCTTGAATCATTCTCTGAGGAGATTCAGGTTCAAGATGCTCACAATTCAGCCATCGAGTCAGATCCAATTCGAGGACTGGTTCGTCACGATAGATCTGAAGGACGCATGCTTCCATATTTCCATCCTTCCATGTCACAGGAAGTTCCTGAGGTTCGCTTTCGGGGGGGAAGCGTACCAATATCGGGTTCTTCCCTTCGCCCTAGCCCTCTCCCCTCGCACCTTCACCAAGTGTATGGATGCAGCACTGGCTCCGCTGAGACTCCAGGGGATCCGTGTACTCCATTACATAGACGACTGGCTTATTCTGGCCAAGTCGCGCGAGATGCCGGTTCGGCATCGAGATGACGTTCTGGCCCACATCAGGTGCTTGGGGCTGAGACTAAACACGAAGAGACTGACACTTGGGGCTGAGACTCAACACAGTGAGCCGCAGCCTCACTGTAAAGCAGTTCCTTCGTCATATGGAGGAAACCTTGGTTCCTGTCCCAGGGGCCAGTGCTAGCTCTGAGGAGCTTTTTCCCGGACAACACTTCAGTTGTTGCGTATCTGTCTACAGTGGTGGCTGAGAGCCAAGGGGTTTTCCCCGAGGGGAAATCCGTTCCGTATGATCAGGGTAACGCGCAAATGCCTTCGTTCCCTCGTCATATGGAGGAAACCTTGGTTCCTGTCCCAGGGGCCAGTGCTAGCTCTGAGGAGCTTTTTCCCGGACAACACTTCAGTTGTTGCGTATCTGAATCGTCAGGGCGGTCTGAGGTGGCGCCTTCTTTGCAGACTGGCACACCAGATCCTCCTGTGGTCCCAGGGGAAACTGTCGTCTCTCAGAGCGATGTACGTCCCGGGGACCAAAACCAGGGAGCAGACGTCCTGCCAAGGCAGGGGCTGAGGCCCGGGGAGTGACGACTCCACCTAGAGGTGGTGAAGGCCATGTGCGAGAGATTCGGCCAAGTGGAAGTGGACCTATTTGTGTCTCGAGAGACGTCCCACTGTCCACTGTGGTTTTCTCTCAGGCATTCAGCTCCGTTAGGGCTGGATGCCATGATGCAGACGTGGCCGAGGCTGCGTCTGTATGCATTTCCCCGATCGCACTGCTCCCGGGAGTTCTGGAGCTGGTCTGCCGGGAGGGGATCAGCCTACTTCTAGTGGCACCCCGCTGGCCGGCCCGAGTATGGTTCTCGGACATCGTAGAACTGCTAGACGGCCCTCCATGTCCCTCGCAGGCAGGGGGCACAATATTTCACCCCCAGCCGGAGTTATGGAACCTCTGGGTCTGGCCCCTGAGGGGGCTCGGTACCTGGCCTGTCGGCAGATGTGGTCGAGACCCTACTCAGCTCCAGGGCTCCTTCCACAAGAAGACTGTACAGCCTTAAGTGGAATGTGTTCTCCACTTGGTGTAGAGAGTGTGAGGGGGACCCAGTTAACTGCCCAGTGGCTTCAGTGCTGGAGTTCCTCCAATATCGTTTCTCCGCCGGTCTTACCCCATCCACCCTGAAGGTGTACGTGGCTGCCATTGGGGCTTTCCACGCACCTATTGGTGATGGACCCTTGGGGAAGCACCATCTGGTTGTACAACCACTGGAGTCGGCTGAGGCGAAGAACCTGACCCTTAAGGTGGCCTTTCTCCTTGCTATTACCTCTCTCTAGAGAGTGGGGGATCTCCAGGCCTTGGCTGTTATGCCAATCTGCCTGGAGTTTGTCCCCGGCGGAGTAAAGGCCATCTTACACCCTAGACCGGCTATGTACCTAAGGTGCCATCTCATGTGGCACAGTCTTTGGTTCTTCAGGCCTTTCATCCTCCTCCCAACCTGACGGCGGAAGAGGGGAGACTTCACCTGCTTTGCCCCGTCAGAGCCTTAAGAATTTATCTGGAGAGGTCTTCCCAGTGGAGAAAGTCAGACCAGTTGTTGGTGTGCTTTGGCTTACCCAAGAAAGGGCTGCCTGCATCTTCACAGACAATCAGTAATTGGATTGTCCAGGCTATAGCCGCGGTTTATAAGGTGCGCAACTTGCCTTCACCTATGGCCGTGAGGGCTCATTCCACCAGGGGCATGGCCTCCTCGGTGGCCCTCCTTTCTGGCGTCTCGCTTCAAGAGGTTTGCGAGGCAGCCGGGTGGGCCACCCCGCACACCTTCATAAGATTTTACAGTCTGCATCTCCCGGCGACGCCTGGTGCCAGAGTGCTCGTGTCCTAAGTGTGCCTGGTTCCCAGATTCACACTAGGACGGGTGTGATTTTGGTGTGGCATAGTGGGTATTTACGTTCCCAGAGTGTCGTCACTCGACGACGCAGTGCGAGTTCCTCGAAGGGGAACGTCTCGGGTTACGACTGTAACCCCTGTTCCCTGAGAAGGGAACGAGACACTGCGTCTCGTCGCCACACCTATCACGGGCAGAGCGCTCGCTTCATTGCAAATAAGCTGTTGTGTGTGTGTGTATCAGTGTCCCTTTGTATCTTCCGGATATGCCGTCATCTACTACGTCATGACACAGCACCAATCAGATTGGCTTGATTTCATTCATGCTTCAGACGCGCTACGCTGGGGGTGTTCCCAGAGTGTCATCACTCGACGAAGCAGTGCGAGTAAACAGGGGTTACAGTCGTAATCTGAGACGTTTGCATTGACACCCCATATCAAAGAAAGAGAGTAAGAGTTTTTTTAAGTGATATTAAATAATGGGACATACTGGGTTGAAGCATCTCAAAATCAAATCAATGACCGATGTATAGAACCAAGTCCCCATTTTTTTCCCCGATAATCGGTTTACTCAGATTTACTTAATGTCACAATACAGAAGAAAAGATGTCACTACTTTGTTTTAAAGTTTCTTCGCAACTTTAATACAGACTTTAAATATACAGTACCTACTAGAGAGCAGGTGTGTGGTTGAAGGAATACCTGTTTAAAAAAAAAAAAAATCCAAAACCATCTGGTCTGGCTCGCTGGTCTTGCCGATCTTCCAGACTGGCCAAGATGCTGTTCAGCTGGTTTAGCTTGCTGATGGGTTCCCAAAACCTCTTTTAAGACCCTCCTAACAAGGTTGGGAGACTATATTAGACCAGCAAACCAGCTTAGGATGGTTTTGGATATTCTTTCGTTTTTTTGTTTTCTGAAGGGATGGCGGTTAAAGTCACCTTGAAATCAAAATTGACCTTTTTTATATGGAATACTGCAGTATTTATTATAAAAGATTAATCTAAGCACATTTTTTTCTAATTCATGTGCCCTCAAAATCTTGTTTTTTTTTTTCGCCGCAAGGGTGGACAAACTGTCACTCACATGAGATCGCAGCAATAGCAAACCACGACAATCCAATCAATCCAAAGACAAAATCAAGTCATCAAGACATTTTTTTCTTGTTCTAGAAGCCATTTCACTCGGATATACTTCACAATAGCAAAGAAAAGACTATCACAACATCTGTTTCATGCCGACTTTAACCACAGGTCTAGCAGAAGTTAGCAAAACAGTTGACATCCCCTCAGATTTTCATCAAAGTGTTTACGCATTGTAGCGTAGTCAAATCCAGTCCTGTGCATGTCTGTTTACTTCTGTTATTTACCTGTGCAAATAGTCTCCTGCTTATGTTTGCATTGTGCTACTCTGAGCTTTTAAGCATGTATGTATTTTTAGCTGTAGCATGTACATGATGTGTGTGTGCTTTAAAGATAAATGAACTTGGCGCTTTATAAAAGCCCAGTGGAAAGTGATAGCTGAGGAAATGACTGGCTGCTCAGAATGAATGCAGGCTAAACCTTTATCACTGTCTTTGTGTGGGAAGCGGCTTTGTGCTTTTTTCTTGCCAATGCTAGAAACACATTATCCACTGTGCTAACTTAACCCTACACACTTTTATCTTCCTATTTACAATCAATCTATCTATTTTGCCAAGTTAGCCAATCATCCCTAATTCAAAGTAATTAATGCCAAACAGAAAGTTAGCAGAATTATATTAAAAACTCAAATAGTGTGTGTTTTGCTTTTCTCACAAGTTCCTGTCCAACTTGATTGGCGAAGTCAGGGCATGCGTTAGCTAGCAATGCTGTAGCGCAGTGTTAAATGTAGTGCACTAAATGTGAAATTGCATGAGATGTGCAGCGAGCGAAAGACAGAAACCAAATGCTTATGGATAATCAAATATATGCTGAATAACTCGGCAGGAAATGGAGATGACAGTTTTGAGCAATGGCATCGGCCACATTATATGTGAAGTCAGCAGCTAAAGCCTTTCAAATTTAACGAGTCAGATCATAATAAACCGATGCCACGTTCTGTTGCGATACTGTGTTGTGCATTTCAAAAGTCCTGTTTTCCCCTGGGCCTCATAATTGCCAAAGGAACCGAGATTAAACACTTGGGTGATTATGATTTTGCTAATTAAATTAGTTGCGGACATACAGGACAGCAAAAAAATAAGCTTTGTTATCTTTGTTGAATTTAATTAGAAAAATATTGGCAGATAATATTTAGTGGAAATTTGTTTGACAAATATAATAGCATCATATTCATATGCACAGAAAATCGACTCAAACCCCTTTAAAAGGGTTGATCCCATGGTATCATAATTGCTGTGAAAAGAAAAGGAGGACATATTTCCTGTTGTGAGAGAAAGTGACATAAGTCAGCACGCTGAAGTGTTATGTGTGTGCCCCTTTTCAACAGGCCTATTAAACCTGGAGGTGTTACTGCGACAGTTTCTCATCTCCAAGGAAACCCTCTCTGTTCGCATGCTGGATGACAGCCAGGATCCCACCCCCCTTCTCAAGGAGATCCGCGATGACAAGACTGCCACCATCATAGTGGATGCTAACGCCACCATGTCGCACATTATTTTGGAAAGGGTACGTCTCAGCCTAACAGTTGGCCTGCTGTGCAAAAAAAAAATATATATGTGTGTGTGTGTGTGTGTGTGTGTGTGTGTGTGTGTGTGTGTGTGTGTGTGTGTGTGTGTGTATATATATATATATATATATATATATATATATATATATATGTGTATGTATGAATATGTATGTATGTATGTATATGTGTGTGTGTGTGTGTGTGTGTGTGTGTGTATGTATATATATATGTGTGTATATATATATATGTGTGTGTATATATATATATATATATATATATATATATATATATATGTATATGTATGTTAAATACCCCTAAAACAAGATCAATTGCATTAATTGCAACTGCATTAAAAGCTAAAAGCACATTTGTGTAAGGCAATTCGGTTGAGATGTATATAGATGATTGGAAAGATATAATAGCAAATTGGAAGATATATTCTCAAATAACAAATTGTAATATTTTGTGCAAATCATAAGTAAACTTATCTTGTTTAAGTGTGTTTATAGGCTATATTATTTTACTGGCAAAGAAGACAAAAATACTGATTTAGAAAAAGATTGTAGTGTATCTCTCTCAAACCATTGCTAGATCCACATACATCAAGGGTTTGAAAAGTTTGCGGAAATATAAGGGTAAAAAGGCCATAATTATGTAATTATAAGCTGAAAATAGTTTTTAAGACTATTTGCATGAGATAGATCTGAATGTCAATGGCCATGACCTTGAGTCTCAGAATAAAATTAACAATCGCTCATAAAAATGAAAGATTTTAATGATGCCATTAAACTATATGTGTTTCACTGGTTTCACAGTGTAGCATTATTCTCATGATCCTTTTGTTCATGTGTCTTTAAAGTGTAAGAGTGAAATGTTGCTCCTCATTTGTATGAGCTGTAGTAAATACATTTCTTTCTGACACATTCAATCAATGCGAATGAACATACACATACATGTATGCCTCCTCATGACGGAATAATTCAATATAGATGACTGATTGGACATACACAGAAACCGGCTCGGGTTATGTCTATAACCCTTGTTGCCTGAGAAAGGGAACGAGCACTGTGTCGGAACGACTAATTTGGGGATGCTCCCTTAGCAACAGTGTGTCTGAAGTATGAAAGAAACTATTCCAATCCTGATTGGTGTTGCGTCATGACGTACATGTGACGGCATATCCGGAAGATACATAAGGGGGGCCGGCGCATAGTAACGGCAATTATCGCGATGAAGCATGCGCTCCAGGCGTGACGAGGTGTGGCGACGAGACGCAGTGCTCGTTCCCTTTCTCAGGGAACAAGGGTTATAGACATAACCCAAGCCGTTCCCTTTCGAGGGAACTCGCACTGCGTCGGAATGACAAATTTGGGGAACGAGTACCCACTAGGCCACACCGAGGGTCACGCCTGCCCTAGTGTGAAGCTGGAGACCAGGCACAACTAGGACTGGAGCACCCTAGTGCCAGGCGTCGTAGGGAGGTGTAAGCTGTAAAATCTTATAAAAGTGTGTGGGGTAGCCCACCCAGCCGCCTCGCAGATATCCTGCAGCGGGACTCCAGAAGAGCCATCGAGGAGTAATTTGGGTGTTACATATGTTACACCCGGCTCAACGGTGCAACATAAAGGGAGACGACACAGCGGAACGTTTCCAAACAAATTATTTATTTAACAAAAATAACATAATAAAAAGTTAATATCAGTAAGACAATCAGTATGAGGTGCGCGTGAATGGATGCAACACATAAAGCAATGACTATGAATGACAACAAAACAAAGGATAAGAGCACATGGCAAACTGCTCCAGAACGAGTGCTGAGCAGCCGACAGCCCCCCCGACAGCCTCTTGCTCCATGCTTAAAACAGATCCTGTGACGAGCAACAGGTGCACTCAATTCCCAATCACCAGACCTGCAATGACAAGAGAAAACCAAAACACCAACCAACACAACTTAACCCTAACACACCCCCCTAAAAAAAATGCCCCCCCCTACCATGGTAAATTATAACATACATACAGAACGTCAGCTCACATCAGTTGCAGACAGAATCACCATCCGCACTCCATCATGGGCGCACGTGACAAGGTGTCCGCTAAAACATTCTCAGCTCCTTTAATATGTTTAATAGTTAAGTTAGAAGGCTGTAAAAAAAAGTATCCATCGCATACAGACTCTGTAATTAGTGAAGGAATGTCAAAGGATTATGGTCAGAATAAATAACGACTGAAGACCCTCCTCCCACGTAAACATCAAAATGTTGAAGAACCCAAATCAGGGCTAGTGTTTCCTTCTCAATAACTGAGTAATTCAACTGAAAAGAATTTAATTTGCGTGAGAAATAACTGACTGGGTAATCAATACCATCCGCATGAGTCTGAAGGAGAACTGCTCCCACTCCCACTTGACTTGCATCAGTCTGAATCTTAAATGCAAGATCACTTTGGGGCGCTGCCAACACAGGAGCAATAGAACGAATTCAAATAGAATGAACCTGAATGTTCCATCCTGTTTTTTAACCAATAAACAAGGCGAAGCCCAACTCGAAAACGACGGTTTTGCAATGTTATTTTTCTGCATATACTGAATCTCCGACTCCAATTTTAGACGTTTTTCAAAAGGAACACGATAAAAACGTTGATGTATAGGTGAAGCACCACCCACATCTACGTCGTGCTCTATTAGATGAGTTTGTGGAACATCCTCAAACAATGAGGAAAACTCACCTATCAACTATGACAGTTCTGTTCGCAGAAAAAACGATAAATGAGACAACAATCTCCCCAATTCTTTCAGAGTCTCTGAATTTTTTTTAACGAGGTTGCATTACAGCATCATCTGGAACTTTAACCCCCTCGGTCTCTCCCACCAAAGACTGACCCAACCCATCCATTACAGAACGAAACCACAATGGATGGTTTAACATCAGTTTGTTTACAATCACGGGAGAAAAAAGGTTTCAGTAAGTTCACATGACAGATTTGAGTTCTCTTCTTTCTGTCTGGAGTCGCAATCTCATAGTTTAAATCGGATAGGGCACGCACAACAGTGTAAGGTCCCATAAATTTTGCACAAAACAGAGAGCCCATTAAAGGCAACAATGCCAAAACTTGATCTCCAGAACTAAATGCCCGTTGTTCAGACTGGCGATCAAAAAGCCTTTTCATCTTCATTTGCGCTTTCTCTAAATTTATCCGTGCAGCTTGACCGGCTAAAAACAAATGTCTGCGAAAACCATTGACATACTCCAGCAAACTCTGAAAGATGGCTGTTTACCTCTTAATTGGTCACCCACAACGGCAAGCGGACCACGCACCCGATGTCCAAAAACTAATTAGTTGGGACTAAAACCCAAATTAGACTGTGTAACCTCCCAACCATGGAAGACCTTCCTCCCAATTTCGATTCAATTCAACGCCATATGCCCGCAAGAGAGACTTAAACGTTTGACTCTGAGGATGGTATGCGCTGGACCGGTTATGTTGAACTCCCAACTGCTTCAAGATCTCCGCAAACATATGAGACGTGAAATTCGTTCCCTGGTCACTCCGAATGACCTTGGGGATACCGAAGATTGAAAGAAATTGAGACAAAGCCTTCACTACAGATCGAGTAGTAACATTGCGCATTGCATAAGCCGCGGGGTAGCGAGTATTTTGACACATTACAGTCAAGAGAAATTCACTTCCGGATTTAGAGGAAGGTAACGGACCAACACAGTCAATTAAAAGGTGCTCAAAAGGTTGCTCAACTGGAGGTATTGGACACAATGGGACCTGTTTCAGTGTCTGATTAGGCTTCCCCGTCACTTGACACGTATGACAGGTTTTTATAAACCGTGAGATATCCCTCTTCAACACCGGCCAATAAAAGTGCTTCAGAAATCTATCATATGTTTTTTTTACACCCAAATGCCCCTGGTGGAATGAGCCCTCACGGCCATCGGTGAAGGCAAATTGCGCACCTGATAAGCCGTGGCTATAGCCTGGACAATACAGTTGCTGATTGTCTGAGTAGAAGTAGGCAGCCCTTTCTTGGGTGAACCAAAGCACACTAGCAGCTGTTCTGATTTCCTCCACTGCGCAGACTTCTCCAAATATATTTTAAGAGCTCTGACCGGCAGAGCAGGTGAAGTCTCCCTTCTTCCGCCATCACATGAGGTGGAGGATGGAAAGCCTGAAGAACCAATGACCTGGCCACACTAGATGGCACCTTGAGCACATAGGCCCGCTTAGGATGTAAGATGGCCTTAACTCCGCCAGGGGCAAACTCCAGGCAAGTCGGCGTACCCACCAAAGCCTGTAGGTCCCCCACTCTCCTCAGAGAAGTGATAGCAAGGAGAAAGGCCACCTTAAGGGTCAGGTTCTTTGCCTCAGCCGACTCCAGTGGCTCAAAGGGGGCCTCAGCCAACCCTTCAAGTACCACCACCAGATCCCAGGTTGGAACTCTGGAACGAGCCGTACAACCAGATGGTGCCTACCCAAAGGCCCATCACTCACAGGAGCGTGGAAAGCCCCAATGGCAGCCACGTACACCTTGCATGTGGACGGGGTAAGTCCCGTAGAGAAACGATTTTGAAGGAACTCCGGCACTGAAGCCACTGGGCAGTTAACCGCAGCCTCGGCCACGTCTGCACCACTGAGAGAAAAACCACAGTGGACAGATCCACTTCCACTGGGCCGAATCTCTTGCACATGGCTTCCACCACCTCTGGGTGGAGTCGCCACTCCCCAGGCCTCAGCCCCTGCCTCGACAGGACATCTGCTCCCTGGTTTTGATCCCTGGGGACATACATCGCTCTGAGAGACGACAGTTTCCCCAGGGACCACAGGAGGGTCTGGCAAGCCAATCTGCATAGAGGGCACGCAACAACCCCCTCACTCACAACCCCTTGAAGTGGCTGACCGGCAGGGAGCAGTCGAGAATGATTCTCAGTGTGGACGCGGACTCACCAGCCGCAGGTCTCTCTAGAGGCGGATGGAGCAGCGTGCGTTCGCAGGAAATCGATGTGGCCTGAAGCGTACCTGGACGGAGGGAACACAACATCGATTCCCATAAGCTCCACAGGGGAGACGACCTTGATCGCTCCTTCCCGGGAGAGGGGGCTGGCCAGCAGGGGCCTCATCTAAGGGAGCAGCTTGACAGGGCCGCAACAACTAGGGCAGACACTGCGATTAGCAATTGCTGGTCCCGCAGGCCACAGGGTGGCGAGAACAATATCAACTTCCTGAGGGCTCCAAGGAGGAGCAAACCTCACAATGCATGAAAGCATCCCCCTCAGGAACTGCCCATGCATGTTAATCTCCCACTCTTAGATGAAAATTCAGACAAGTGACACACACTTTGGATGACAGGCTGATTTAAAAAAATCTAATTTATCAAAGTCAGATAAAATGCCATTTAATTCCTCAGAATTAAATTTAATTCCTCAGAATTAAATGCAGCCATAAACACCCAACCAGTGAGACATGGACTGAATAGGCTGAATAAAAATATCTAACTCCTCAAAGTCAGAAAATATTCCATTTGAATTCCTCAGAATTAAATGCAGCCATAATCACCAGACGATATGATTTAATAAGTATTTATACGGTCTCGTAATCTACATGTTGCCTCAGCAAATCGAGATTCAAGCAGTTATAATACAATTGGCTTTCCTCCCTCGAGAAGAAAGTCAACAGGCGTGAGCCTGAAACACCCGAAAGGCGCACGGCTGTACGCGTCGAGATATTTCTCAATGAAAACAGCCAGCACCCTCAGGAGCGTGTGTCACTTTAATTGCAGACCCGTAACCTGCGCGCTGCCTCAGCAACATGAGATTGAATCTTGCATTAAGAAGTGTCAAGCTCTTGTTATAACTTCAACTGCCTCGATGCTGAGCACGTCTGATTCCTCAGAACCAGACCGCTCAAGCATCGGATCCTCCATCCTGGGGGAAGGAGCCGCAGCGCGGGCTTTCACATGGGGAGGGAGAACATCTGAACTGTCAGACAAAGACTGGGACGATGCCTCAGCAGTCCCAAATCTCGCTGACACGTCCATCTGCGAGCCCCATGACTGGCATCGCCGCGCCGCCTCGGCGGATGCGGGACCCGATCACAGGGCTCACGAGGCTGGCCGGCCTCATTGAACACAGCCAGCCACGAGCGAAGCACCCTGGGCAGCAGCTTATCACAATCCTCGAAAATTCCTCGAAAGCCGCCCTAGCGTGCTGCACGCCCAGGCACTGTACACAAAGCATACGTGTGTCCGTGCCTGACATTATAACAGGGACACGCGTGCACACACAACGCTAGTATTGAGTTGCCATACTTTCTTTTATATATATATATATATATATATATATATATATATATATATATATATATATATATATATATATATATATATATATATATATATATATTGTTTTTTGTGACAAACAACACCAAATAGACAGACAGTTTTGTACACAGAGCGCTATGCTGAAGAGCGATAACTGCCGTTACTATGTGCCGGCCCCCGTTATGTATCTTCTGGGTATGCCGTCAAATCTACGTCATGACGCAACACCAATCAGGATTGGAATAGTTTCATTCATACTTCAGACTCACTGTTGGTAAGGGAGCATCCTCAAATTCGTTATTCCGACGCAGTGCGAGTTCCCCTCGAAAGGGAACTCTGCAGCATATATGCGAGCTATAATTAAACATGAATCATTATTTTCAGGAAGGAGAAATTAATGGCTCTGCAAGAGAGGCTGATTGCAGGAACTGATGAAAAGAGTGAAGGTGATCGATGGAGAGAAAATTATGTAAACATGCACTAGACAAACATGTCTTTTGCAGTGTTTTGAGCATGACACAATATTCTACAAATGTGGTGTTCCAGTTAAAAGAAGTTAAACTTCTTCTACATCTGGTGATTTTTTTTTCACTGCATTGCCCAGGGTCCCACTTTTTTTACATGCAAAAACGTATTCTGTGCCAATGGCCCCTTATAGTACTCTTAAGGTACGGTCACATTTACTGTTGTTCAGTGAGTTTTCTCTGGCAAAGTGTAGTCATTTGAATAAGGATTCACACGATTGGGAACTTTGCCTGAGGGCGAAATAATTCCCCATGCAGATTTCGCAATGGGTTCAAGCTGCTCGTGTGGATTCACCGTTTGATCAAAACAAAAGCTGAAAGTGAAAGTGACTTCTGTGTGTGCTGTGCTTCATACATCCCTGCACTATTGATAGTAGACAAAGGACTTTAATTATATTTTGCAGATTTCATGGAAAAGTGCTTGAGTTTATAGTCTTCTCATAACAACCATCAGTCCCCTTCCCTTCCCTTCCCTTCCCTTCCCTTCCCTTCCCTTCCCTTCCCTTCCCTTCCCTTCCCTTCCCTTCCCTTCCCTTCCCTTCCCTTCCCTTCCCTTCCCTTCCCTTCCCTTCCCTTCCCTTCCCTTCCCTTCCCTTCCCTTCCCTTCCCTTCCCCTTCTCTTTCTTTTATCCTTACCTTAAATCCCTTCCCTTAACAGTCCCTTTCCTTTTCCTTAACAGTCCCTTTTTCTTCCCTTATGCTGCGTTAACACCAAATGCGAATTGAGCGAAAGTCAATGTAAAGAAGCGTTGACGTGCGTCTGGAGGTAAGAATTGAGTGTCTTGCGCAATACATGCATTACACACGAGTGATTTTATTTAGTTGAAAAATCTGAAATTTGGCGTCTGTTCGCACCGCGTTAACCAATCAGGAGCCTGCTTGCTGCTGTCATGTGGTAAAGTGACATAATAAACGGGGGAAGGCACGCCTGGAGTCATTCATTCAACATTGTGGACTGGAAAAAATTGTGGTTATTGCCAAATAAATATCTTATTGTAGATAAAGTTAGAGAAGTTTCTTTTAAATTAATTCACAGATTCGATCCAGCAAAAAGTTATCTTAGAAAGTTTAAACCTGACATTGATATAAAATGTGAGGTTGAGACCACTAATGCTAATGCTAATGATGAGACCACTGTACATTTGTTTTGGGATTGTTACTATACAAAAATTTCATGCAGGTATATTATTGATTTTGATTATTTATCGCGCCGCAGGACCTCCAGATGTGCGTCAACGCTTATTTACATTGACTTAAAATCTAAATCACTCGCTCCAGACACTCAATTCGCGTTTGGTGTTCCAAAATGTTCTTTATTTTGGAAATATGTTCTATTTGGTTTTGTTAATACAGAGAAAAACATTGAAAAATAATTGTACCTTATAAATCTATTACTTCTCTTGAAATTTGATATTCATAAATGTACATTTTCTAATCATAAGCCAAGTTTTTCTCATTGAATTTCACCAATATCTTCAAACGTTTCTGTATCGAAGAATGCCAACGCAAGGAAAACATTTCTTTTTAAAATCCCCCTTTAATTTAGTCTCTTCTTCTTTGCTTAACATGCTCCAATTGCTCAGATATTTTACCTGTGTTTTCTTTCCTTTTATATAGTTTTCTTTGCTTGTTTTTTGTTTGGTTTTTCCTCAGGCGGTTGTTCCTGTTCTTGTTCTCCCTGCTATTTGTTATCTATCTCTTGTATATTTCTTTCTTAAATGTATGTTTCTCTCTTTATCTGTAATGCTTCATTGTTCTTCATTAAAAAACTCATTCACTCATTCAACATGGAGGACCGACTGATATTGGCAGTGAGCAGTCATACGGAGCTATTTTGGCATGGGACAGGCGGTAGTACTGCTGAAAGTGGCCGTCATCCAGGCGCAGCTCCAGGAGCGCCTCGAACACACGTCTATTTGGCTTCAAACACTCTCTTTATACGTTTGTCCAATTTGCTTTGGACCCATGAGTGGATTCAAAATGTTCAAGCATCCAACTAGACGCGATAGAAGCGAATTTGACGCTCAATTCATGTTCGGTGTGAACGCAGCATTACCCTCCCCTCCCCTTTCCCCTACCTTACCAGTCCATTCCCTTCCCTCTTATTCTCATTGTCTCATCTCATGTTATCTTGACTCTTCTGTGCTCTTCTCATGACATATTGTGCCTTCTTGCCATTTTAGCCAATGGTTCTCCACCGTTATTCCTCCCTATTCACTCCATGGCTCTTTAATCAAAGTGTCTCATGACAATCACAGGCCTTTCCTTGGCTGTTCCTGTTGCTATGGAGACACAGGGACAAACACCTCCACTGTTACTCCGGTGGGTTGTGCGGTTCACAGTGGTTTCTTTGTCAGTTTGTCACCCTTACTGGGTTTCACAAACCCATACCCTCTTGAACCTATTTCTCCCTCTCTCTTTCTGTATATCTCGCTGTCTCTGTTTCATCCACACACATTTCCACTTCTAGTTACATTTCTCTCTCTCTCTCTCTCTCTCTCTCTCTCTCTCTCTCTCTCTCTCTCTCTCGAGCAAGCATGAAAAGTTGGCACTCGTTCACTCCTTCTGAGGAGCGAGTATAGGGCAAGCATGTTAGAGCTGTTTGCCCATGTTCACCGCATGGCTCACACACCTGCTTGAGTTACAGGATTCACAGGACTCTTTACAGGATTCTTTCATTATAAAATACTTTACGCAAGGACAAAATGATCATAACCTGAAAAAACTCTCCTCTCCCATGGTCATTTTCTCCCTCTCTTTCTCTTTTCAACACAACACTGGTCAAACGAAATGCGGATGGGCATTATGGAAAGCTAGGCAGGGAGTCTGGAGTGTGTACCAGACAGAGTATAAGTGCCTTAATACAGATGCTGTATTGAACCATATTGCAATCACAAGAGAACAGGTGCCCAGGAGTGCTGTGTTAGCATGACTTATGCTCTAAAATGTAGGAACAAAGCCGGGAGTTTAGGAAGTTCAGACCTGGTACTTCCGCCACCGTCAGCAGATCTAAGGCACCTACAAATTATACTCTGCCACATAAGTTGCACATGTCACACAGGTCGGAAAGAACACAACTTTGGGGCTGTACCATTAATAATGTTCAAACAAAAAGTATAGAGGGCATATTTTAAAGTCGGGATGAGCAAAACTGCCTGTTTTCAAAGTCTAAAAAAGCTGCTCATTGGGTTGCCTGAATGACTAGTTAATTAATCAGCTGTAAGGACGCCATGTACACTACTGTTCAAAAGTTTAGGGTCAGCATTTTTTTGAAAGTCTGTAATGCTCATCAATGCTGCATTTATTTGATCAAACATAAAACAGTGTAATATGGTGAAATATTGTTACAATTTAAAATAATTTTTTTATTATTTAAATTATTCCTCTGCTGGCAAAGCTGGATTTTCAGCATTACTAAATAAATGTAAAATGTAAAATTTTAAATACTAAAACTAGTTAAATGTTTGGGGTTTAAATCAATGAAATGCAATACAATTATGATAAGCGTACAGTTTTATTTTGTAAACTATCCAAAGATACAAAACTCCTATATCCTAAATATATAAATATAACCTACAGTGAGGAAAATAAGTATTTGAACACCCTGCTATTTTGCAAGTTCTCCCACTGAAATTGTCATCGTAGGTGCATGTCCACTGTGAGAGACATAATCTAAAACAAAAAATCCAGAAATCACAATGTATGATTTTGTAACTATTTATTTGTATGATACAGCGGCAAATAAGTATTTGAACAACTGAGAAAATCAATGTTAATATTTGGTACAGTAGCCTTTGTTTGTAATTACAGAGGTCAAACGTTTCCTGTAGTTTTTCACCAGGTTTGCACACACTGCAGGAGGGAGTGTGGCCCACTCCTCCACACAGATCTTCTCTAGATCAGTCAGGTTTCTGGCCTGTCGCTGAGAAACACGGAGTTTGAGCTCCCTCCAAAGATTCTCAATTGAGTTTAGGTCTGGAGACTGGCTAGGCCACGCCAGAACCTTGATATGCTTCTTACAGAGCCACTCCTTGGTTATCCTGGCTGTGTGCTTCGGGTCATTGTCATGTTGGAAGACCCAGCCTCGACCCATCTTCAATGCTCTAACTGAGGGAAGGAGGTTGTTCCCCAAAATCTCGCAATACATGGCCCCGGTCATCCTCTCCTTAATACAGTGCAGTCGCCCTGTCGCATGTGCAGAAAAACACCCCCAAAGCATGATGCTACCACCCCCATGCTTCACAGTAGGGATGGTGTTCTTGGGATGGTACTCATCATTCTTCTTCCTCCAAACACATTTAGTGGAAAAAGTTCTATTTTGGTCTTATCTGACCACATGACTTTCTCCCATGACTCCTCTGGATCATCCAAATGGTCATTGGCAAACTTAAGACGGGCCTTGACATGTGCTGGTTTAAGCAGGGGAACCTTCCGTGCCATGCATGATTTCAAACCATGACGTCTTAGTGTATTACCAACAGTAACCTTTGAAACGGTGGTCCCAGCTCTTTTCAGGTCATTGACCAGCTCCTCCCGTGTAGTTCTGGGCTGATTTCTCACCTTTCTTAGGATCATTGAGACCCCACGAGGTGAGATCTTGCATGGAGCCCCAGTCTGAGGGAGATTGACAGTCATGTTTAGCCTCTTTCATTTTCTAATGATTGCTCCAACAGTGGACCTTTTTTCACCAAGCTGCTTGGCAATTTCCCCGTAGCCCTTTCCAGCCTTGTGGAGGTGTACAATTTTGTCTCTAGTGTCTTTGGACAGCTCTTTGGTCTTGACCATGTTAGTAGTTGGATTCTTACTGATTGTATGGGATGGACAGGTGTCTTTATGCAGCTAACGACCTCAAACAGGTGCATCTAATTTAGGATAATAAATGGAGTGGAGGTGGACATTTTAAAGGCAGACTAACAGGTCTTTGAGGGTCAGAATTCTAGCTGATAGACAGGTGTTCAAATACTTATTTGCAGCTGTATCATACAAATAAATAGTTAAAAAAATAATATATTGTGATTTCTGGATTTTTTTTTTTTTTGATTATGTCTCTCACAGTGGACATGCACCTACGATGACAATTTCAGACCCCTCCATGATTTCCAAGTGGGAGAACTTGCAAAATAGCAGGGTGTTCAAATACTTATTTTCCTCACTGTATATCTTAAAACTCCTATATCCTAAATATAGCCTATATCTCAAACTGACTGTCAAAGTGCAACATTACCTGCACACTTTTTTTGTCATTCTGATTAAAAAATTCAGTGGACTGTTTACATGAGACATTATCTAAATCGATCTGGTGTGTACATGTGCTGACGCTTTCAATCGGACTCTTTTTGTGACATGCGCACAGTTCTTTCGATGCTGTCCTCTCCAGCTGCTGGAATGTGTTCTCGGTTGCCATGGCATCTCTCAACGGCCACCAGGACTTATACAGTTTTATAAAAGCTATTTATTTGTTGTAAAGTGTAAGAAAAAAGTAAAGTATAAATCATCTCAGAAAAATACATTCTTCTAGGCGCAGTTGAAGTAAAAAGTGCCTGGGACAAGCGCTGTTAAAGGTCCCGTTCTTCGTGTTTTTTTGAAGCTTTGATTGTGTTTACAGTGTGCAATATAACATGTGTTCATGTTTCGCGTGTAAAAAAACCCAGTATTTTTAACACAATGTACTTATCTGTATACCGCTGTTTTCACTCTCCTAAAAACGGCTGATGACTTCCTTTATTCTATGAAGTCCCTCCTGACGAGTTCTGATTGTGCCAGCGGTTCCCGTGTTGTGATTTGACCGCAGCTTAGCAAACGTGGCACGGTTCCTGTGTTGTGATTCGACAGCAGCTTAGCGCACGTGGAAAGGTCACGCCTCTTAACGGGAGATATATGCGCTTAATGATCTCTACAGCGTCCTTGGGAAAGCCAAACAAAGGTGATTTGACTCCGGGATGAAAATAACAGCGTCTCGACAACATGGCGACAAACACACTCAAACGCACCACTTCCTTTTCTCCACGCGACACATCCTCTTCTCCACGTGGGACAGCAACAAGACCACGCCCCCTTTTTTGTGTATTCTTGTGGGCGGAGGTTAGTCTGTTCTACTGTTCTACTGACGTCATTTATGAAGGAAGTACCAGGATGTAGTCCAAGCCAGCCGTTCGCTGTAGGCTTTGAAAGGGAACTTCTGTTAAATAAAATATCTCTCTTGGCATTGAACTTTGAGCTTTATAATTTTACAGGTATTATTTATGCTCTAACAGCAACATTACACACTAACTAAAGTTTGAACAATGGGATCACGAAGAACGGGACCTTTAAACCGATTACAGTGCTCCATGTAAATGCACCTATTGCTACAAATGTCACATTAATGCAAGAACAAAATATATACAACTTAAATTGGAGATACAGGACAGAAGTAGACAAAAATGTTGCTCTGAGACACGACTCGTGCTACTTGCGTGAACACAGTGTTCATTAGATCACAACCTTTGCCATGTGATAAGTGCACTAAGCATATCACAATTTAGTTTTCTGTTCAATTGACAGATGCTTTGCCAATGCAATGGTGAAAAACACCATGCGGGACAGACTATGGCAGGTCACCACTGTAATAAAATTAGAAGCAGACATTTGATATAGAGTGCAATAAAGCAGGATAATCAATTTTAAAAAGCTATTAATCACCTGTATGTGCTTGGAGTCTTTGATGCAGACAGCGTTTTAATCTTTTGTTTGTATAAATCAAGTAACCTTTACTAGTCAATTCGTGTGAAGCATCAACCCACTGTACGTCCTTTACCTAGTCATCAGACTCTCTCTTCTCGTGAACTGTAAAGCCGCAAAATGTATGTGTGATAAAACAATAGATGCCATTAATACACGATTTTAGTTTGTGATCTAATAAGACAAAATGCTCATGTGCTGCTTCAATGCATTACAGGTGCATCAAAACACAACCCGGAATGTTGCTTCTTTTGCTGGAAAAAAGTAGTTAGCTACTAGAAAAGCTACACTGATTTAAAAGCAACTGAGCTACTGTCAAGCTCCTGAAAAATGTCGTTAAGTTAGGAGCTTTGCTTCTTGTAAGCTATGATAATAATAATAAAAGTAAAAAAAAAAAATCCTAATAGGTCATTCCTATTCTAATGTGGCCAGTTACTAAATAGAAATCACTGTATGTTCTGTTAGGGCTTGGTTATGGATTACGGCTGCAAGGTTAATAAAAAGATCTGCAAGAGCAGTTTTGGAGAAATTATTTGTGAAACCTATACATTACTAAGTTACTTTAGTGTTGTTTTTGTTCTAGGAAATGTGATATTTCACTGCAGGTTATTTTTGATCAATATGTTTTTAATTCATTATTTAACAAGACAAACACCCACCACTGTTAAATCTCGTTCTCTCTTTTGCATTTCTTGTATTCTAAACTGTCCCCTTTACTCAGTTTTCTCCCCGCTTCCATAGGAATAATTGTTGGAAGTGTTTTCACCCCTGACATTTGATTGACATATTATATTTGCTTGGTTTCCTTGGAGACAGTGGAGAATTGATAAATAGAATGGCAATGACAGTCAGTGTCGGGAATGTTGTCTGTCTTTTGTTAGCTTTCATCCAATTCTGAACAGGTTTTACAAAGCAGTGAACCTTGCCTTTTGCTTCTCAATGGCAGCAATGACGTGCACAGATTCAGTCTATGTAACTGTTTAAATTATTAAATTAGCCTAGCATTGTCAAAAGTGTTTAATGTACCTCTCTTTTCTCTCTTCTCCAGGCATCAGAGTTGGGGATGCTGTCAGTGTACTACACCTACATCCTGACTTCCTTGGTGAGAGAATTTATGGGTTATGCTTGCTAATGCAGAAGTTATTCAAGGCCATGCCTATAAAGTAAAGAAGCTGTTTCGTTTTTCCTCCTGCATGAAAATATTATTATACATTATTTATATTATACTCCTGGGCAAAAATAAAAATAGGGCAACGCCCAAAATGGCTAAAGACTAAGCTTTTAATTGCCTTAGCCGCAAATTATTGGTCAGGAATAAGCTAAATTTAAGCAAATGCACTACTTAAAATCCATTGCTGTCTCAGAAAAACATCAAAGATAGAATAACGTTTTTTAGCACAATATGGGAAGTTGTGTGTGGAGTGATACATCGCAATGAAACGAGTTGCATGGTGAAGCTCCAGAGCGGTGTCTTCAAGTATCTGCTGAAAACTATAATAATAAATGCTCTACCACAGTGAATTATCAATGTTGAAAACAGATGTGCTGCTTAAATTGTTTTGTGGAAACTGAGATACATTTTTCTCCATGATTCATTGATGAATAGAAAGTTGATAAGAACACAATTTTTTTGGATTAGAAATATATATTAAGAAATATTTTGTAGCATTATCAATGTCTTTACTGTAACTTTTGATCAGTTAAATGCTTCTTAATATAAGTATTCCTTTCTGTAAAAAAAGATCTTACTGAATATTAATATTATTTTGGCTTTCATTTCCCAGGTTGAACTTTTTTGTATTTCACATTGGCTTTTTATTGCATAAAAGTGCACTAAATTTTCCCCCAGTTGATTCAAGTACCCTATAAACAATCTGTTTCAACTTTCTGTTTCACCCTGATGTGTGCTAGAAATAACAAACCAGGATGGATTTTTCTAAACTTTTTCATCTGATATGGCTTTAACTTCAGAGCGCTTTAAGAGCAGTTACTCGGCGTGGAACAAACCGACACACTTCAGCACACTCCAACCCAATTTAAAGAAGCCACTTCATTTCCCCACACTGCTTTCCTTCACTTATTTAGTCTCTCCTGCCGCCATCGTTCATGCGTCCAACACACCAATACAGCACCGTCATCCCATCCGTATGCTAGCGTTTCATTATGCCATTATCACAGTGTGAAAAAGGCTTGTCAAAAGCACACTACATCCATCTCAAACCCAGTAATCAGTATATGATTCAGAGAGAGCTTTTCAGCTTCTGGTCTGGCCACGCTTTGGGGAGTAATGAAGCACTTAGTGATCCAGGTACATGGAGGAATTGTTGAAACCCTTTCTATGGTGAGATGGGCTACTTTGGTTATAGCTGCCTTGTTGCAAAGTGTCTTTTAGGGACCGTTCACACAGAACCTGTCTTTGTGTCTAAAAACAAGACGCAGCGCTCAAAATGGTTTTTTTTTGCATTTTGCATTTAACCTTGATAAAAACTGTCGCTGCTCAGAGAACGACAGGACAGAGATCTGTTTGGGTTCACCCCATCCTCCAAATAAAACAGTTGCCACGCCAACTTGCTACTGTAAACAAAAGCTTGTAACCCTTGTCCCGGTCTTCTGATTGGTTCACTGTTTTGGAACTGACATTAATGAGCGGCATTGCATGTAAAAGTTGGAATTCTTTCAACTTGACACGTCTTTTAACTTAACTTGTCCCAAACAGAAACAAGATAATTTTTCTTACCCCATTGGCAGATCATTTTACTTGTTTTAAATAAAAACTCACTTCATTTAGATTTTTTTCCCAGAAAACATTTGTCATTTTACTTATTTAGTAAAAGTGTCTTGATTTTAAGAATTTTTTGATATTTGGACTGTAAACCTCCTTTGAAAGGCCCCTTAAACCAGAGACGGAACACTCGTTGAAAAATGGGTGAAATCATGTCATTCAATTTGGTGACCGCCTTTCAGTTAAAATAACCTAGAGCAAGAACATTAACTGGACCAGCCTGAAAAAAACCAGCATGATTTGAGTTAAAGTTGGCATGAACCGTAAGATGCAATAGTCTTTTCTTCTCAAATCAAATCAAATCACTTTATTTGTCACTCTACATATGCACAAGTGCAACAGTAGGTGAAATTCTTAGGTGCAGTTCCGAGCAACATAGTAGTCATGACATGACATGTACAACATTTAAGCAACAACAGATTACACATCTGATGCGCCCACAATTACTCACAGCAAAGTATACACTACAATAAACAATAAATAATTTACACAATGTGAGTGTAAACTCACAGCTTTAACCAATATACACATACTTACAATATACATATACTTTAAACAATATACACTAAACATACACTAAACAATATACATTACGCTATAATAGTAATAATAATATACAATGTACAGTATAAAATATTATTCACAGATTGAAAAATTGAAATCCAAAGTGCAATATATGCTGTATGATAAATAAATGTGTATATAATGTGTGTGTATCTACAGTGGGTTGTGCTGAGTGATATTCTGTCAGTGTGTGTTATGATCCTGATGGATCAAGAGTTAAGTAGTCTGATTGCTTGTGGGAAGAAGCTGTTCTGAAGTCGGCTGGTGCGTGTTCTGATGCTGCGGTACCGTCTGCCTGATGGCAGCAGTGAGAGCAGCCCATGGTTCGGGTGGCTAGAATCTCTGATGATCCTCTGAGCTCTCTTCACACACCGCCTGGCGTAAATGTCCTGGAGGGAGGGAAGCTCACCTCCGATGATGCAGCTGGCCGTGCGCACTACCCTTTGCAGGGCCTTGCGGCTGCGGGCGGTACTGTTGCCGTACCAGGTGGTGATGCAGCCAGTCAGCAGGCTCTCTATGGTGCAGGTGTAGAAGCGTGTGAGGATGTGGCGGTTCATTCCAAACCTCCTCAGCCGTCGCAGGAAGAAAAGGCGCTGATGAGCCTTCTTCACAACGGCCTCGGAGTGGACGGACCATGAGAGTTCCTCTGTGATGTGGACACCGAGGAACTTGAAGCTGCTGCCTCTCTCCACCGGTGCTCCATCGATGGTGATGGGGCGGTGTTCTCTCTCATTCCTCCTGAAGTCGACCACCAGCTCCTTGGTCTTGCTGACGTTGAGGGAGAGGTTGTGCTCCTGACACCACCATGTCAGAGTGTGCACCTCCTCTCTGTAGGCCGTTTCATCATTGTCGGTGATAAGACCTACCACCGTCGTATCGTCAGCAAACTTGATGATGGTGTTGGAGCTGTGGTTTGCCACACAGTCATGTGTGTACAGGGAGTACAGGAGTGGGCTGAGAACGCAGCCCTGAGGGGCTCCAGTGTTGAGAGTCAGTGATGATGAGATGTTACTGCCCATTCTGACCACCTGGCGTCTGTTTGACAGGAAGTCCAGGATCCAGCTGCATAACAGGCTGTTTAAGCCTAGAGCCCGGAGTTTCCCGTCAAGTATGGAGGGCACAATGGTGTTGAATGCTGAGCTGTAGTCCACAAACAGCATTCTCACATACGTGTTCCTCTTTTCCAGGTGGGAGAGAGCAGTGTGTATAGTGGATGAAATGGCATCATCAGTGGAGCGGTTTGTGCGGTATGCAAACTGCAGTGGGTCCAGTGAGGGGGGGAGAACAATATGTCTCTCTATTGTGACATATATCCAAGTGAAACGCATTCTCTTTTTTTGGGCACTTTGAAGTCGCGATTTATATTCACTTTGAGAGAAACGCTGCAGTTGCTGTAATGTACAGAAACAATATATCTGAGTGGCGATCCCATGGGGACTTGAATTATTCCCATGACAGATGGGAATAATTGTCAATTTTGATTTTAAAGAAGTGAAATATATGATATTGTTGTCAAAATGTATTGCTGATTTAACATAGCTGTACTTTTTTGTCCATTACCTAGAAAGTAGCTCCCTGGAGCCCTTACCAAGATGGCCGCCAAATTGACTTGCCTCCATTTTTAAACATACCCATGGAAGAACCAGATGGATAGATTGATGGCCTCTTTAGATGTAGAGGAGTCCTTGGGCACTTTAAGAGATGGAATCGGTTTGCTGATAAGCGAGTCCAATTTATGACTGTGCTGGGGGCGGGGCATTTTTCAGAAGCAATTTCTGATCGAGCTGCGAGTCTAGGCCAAAACATTACACCCACACATGGCTTTACATCTTTGTCATCTCACCTGAATCCATCTGTCATGGGAATAATTCAAGTCCCCATGGGATCTCGGCTCAGATATATTGTTTCTGTACATTACAGCAACTGCAGTGTTTCTCTCGCAGTGAATATAAATTAGGACTTCACAGTGTCCAAACAAGCTGTGAATCACGCTCACCTGCTGCTTGTGAATCAATTTGAGGAATCAATCATTAGTTGTGACAGCATACCTACATACAAACCTTTTCCTAAATCCACAGTTATTCATTCAAGTGCCCTGTTCTTTGCTATAATTTTTTAAGGGATATTCCTCGTTCCAAACTTGTATGACATAAATTGTTCTTTGGAACGTGAGTATATTTTTTGGAAATGTTTTGTTTCAATATAAAGTGTTCTTTTAATACAATGAAAGTTCATGGGTACAAATGTCATTTGGTTTCCAACATTCTTCAAAATAAAAATAAAAAACTAAAGTCATATGGGTTTGAAAGGACATGAGAGTAATGCCAATTGGAGATCTTGGCAGCTCCAGACAGCTATTTTAGGCATCTTTAGGTATTAGGCATATAAGTACAGATCATACCTGATGGTAAAAGGACATGATCTTCAAAACTGTTGGTTAAGAGTATGTTTCAATAATATATTTCAAATTATCATTTAGATATCATTTAGCACCTTAAGCTACAATAATGCAAAAAAAAAGCTGCTAATGTGTGTCAGGCATGGACTTGGCTGAAGACACTGTGAGTCTTCAGTGTAAACGCCCACTGCTGTTAGCCAATCACAGCAGTGGGCGTTTACACTGAAGACTCACAGTAACCCTCGTTCTCTGTGAAGGAGTGAAGGGAGACGTACGTCGGAACTGACCGACGAATTGGGATCTATTTTCAGAGACCAATCTACTTCGAGTGTATAAAAAATGAGCCAATAAACATTGGCCTGCGGTTCACGCACCACCCCGCAGCGAGGGTATAAAACACGGAAGTGAACAACGCATACCACTTTTACAACTGAGGAGCCGAGATGTGACTCGGGCCTACAGCTGAAGCACAGCACCTGACGACAGGACGTACGTCTCCGTTCCCTCCTTCAGGGAACAAGGGTTACACACGAGACGTTCCCTTTCAGTTGGTCACATTCAACGTACGTCGGAAATGACAGACGAATTGGGATCCCTACAAAAACACCAGGGTGCCGGCCCTTCCAGCCCCTAGAGGCTGAGTAGGGGCTGTAGAACCCCGGCTTCATGTCGGCTGGAGGAACCGGCTCGACCACGTCTTTCGCCAGTAGGTCATCGATCTCTGACCGCAAGACATGGGCATCGCTGCTCCGCACGGAGGTGAAGAGGATGCCTCTGTACTTGGGAGGCCAGTACGCAAACTGAATCTCGTAGCCGAGTCTGATAGTACGGATGAGCCAGCGAGACGGTCTGGGGAGTGCTAGCCAGGCTCTCAGAGACCGTACAAGCGGGACCAACGGCACCACAGACGTACCCGGGGTGGGGCAGTGAGGTGGAACGTTCAGACCCAACCCGGACGGCCCGGAGGCGACCCAGAGTGTTGTCTGAGCGTTCCAGGGTGGGGCAGTGTGTGGGAGAGAAGGCCCCGGGGCGTCCTCTAGCCTCACACCGCCCCCTGGCGAAGAAGAGAGGGGAAGCCAGGAGTGGACTCCGTAGAGCCAGCGGCAGGACCGAAACCGAAAAATATTCTCCCTCTCGGTCCTCCTCCGGGGGAGGGAGGGGTGTGGACACCGTCTCCCTGAGCAGTTCCCTTCTTGCTGGGCTGCCCGTCTCAGGGCCGCATGCCCTTGTGCTTGCCAGCGGACTTTGCGGGACCCTGGATGGGTTGGGCGTCTCCCTTGCTCCTGGCCACCTGCTGCCTGGGTGGAGGCTGCTGCTTGGCTTAGCAGGGGCGGAGGCAGACGCAGGGAGACGCCCTCGGCGACAAGCAGATGGAGGCACTACGGCCGATGACTGGGTGGAGGCAGCAGCTGGTCGTCGGCGCAGGATTTTTTTTTTTTTTTTTTTTACCTCAGTCTGCTGGGCCACCAAGAACTGCTGAGCGAAGTTCTCGATGGCGTCGCCAAAGAGGCCAGCCTGACAGACAGGGAGTGTTGAGGAACCGAACTTTGTCGGGCTCACACATATCTGTCAGGTTTAGCCCCAGCTTCCTGGACCACTAGTGTGAACATCGCCTGACCCAGGGAGCGTGCAGTGACTTCCGTCACCCAGAGAGCGAGATCCATCACTGCACGCAGTTCCTGCATAATCCCTGGGTTCGGGACTACCCTCGTGCATGCAGGACAGAGGGCAGTGAGAGAGGGAAAAAACTTTTTCCAATGCACATCTGGGCAGCCACCCCAGAAAACATGGCTGTCAACTCTGAATCTGATTCAGCATGAGCACACACACTATTATAGTGGGAAACTCAGCATTATCATTTCCAGCGCATAACAGCCCTCTCTCCGATGCAGCAATTGACATCTGTCCTCCGCCAGAGCCCCAAATGAAATGCTAGGTCCCCCCTTTTTTCAAAAAAAGACCAGCAATCCCATCTGAAGCTACCAGCAGGCATGTGGGACAATGAGCGTGGCCGCCCGACTTGACGGCACACGGCACGCTGAACACTTAAGCCCCTAAGAAAGAGGCATGGTGAACAATGCGCCGACGTGGTCATGTTCTCATAAGGGAACATGAACCACCCACGAACAAAGTCTCAGCATGCTTGTGATGAGATAGAGGAATGGGGGCCCACAGGGAATGGTTACCCGGCGGGGAAGCCCCACTGTAATCCTCAGGTCACCAAGGCTTATTAGCCAAAGTAGCCTTTTTCTGGTGCACCAGAAAAGGAACTAGATCGGGGAATAAGCAAAGGGACTCAACCCCGTTTGAGGTTTCACAGTCTCGACCGCGCACCAGAGCGCGAGTGACACGCTGAGTTGCCGTGGCAACCCCCGCTGTCAGCCGCGCCAGACGGCACACGGCACGCTGAACACTCAAGCCCTTACGAGAAAGTCTTGAGACGAACAACGCGCCGACGTGACCATGTTCTCCTGAGAGAACACGGATCACCCACGAAAGCATGTTTATATGCAAGAGACAGATCGTGGCCCTCAAATGAGGTCAGGAAACAACCGCATCCAGAAACACATGGTTTGAATGACATCTTGAAAAAGACGCAGGGTCAAACCATGTATGCTCTTTTAGGAATGGAAAATTACTCTTTTAAAGTGCTGAAGCACTCAGGGAGATGGCCGCGGCTCCCCGCGGTCTGATAGTGCAAGCCCGCGAATGAGCACTCAAAGGAAAACGCCCAGCGAACCAACACAGGAACTCTTTTTGCAGCCACTCGCTGACTCGCGCCGTCACGCCAACACCAGGAAGAGCACCTCTCCAGACTCGTTCTCTTGAACACTCTCGGCAGAAACAGAGTTGCGCAGGTAAGCAGCAAAACTATCGGCTCCGAAGTTGAAAGCGGTATGCGTTGTTCACTTCCATGTTTTAAACCTGCGCTGCGGGGCGGTGCGTGAACCGCATGCCAATGTTTATTGGCTCGTTTCTATACACTCGAAGTAGATTGGTCTCTGAAAATAGATCCCAATTCGTTGGTCAGTTCCGACGTACGTCGAACGTGACCGACTGAAAGGGAACTAACAGTTGTCTGGCTATCAGCAGACCAAGCTCAATTTAAGATTGAACATTGGTCTCGGGAGTCTGCTCTGTATTTTCTACTGCACAAGAGGCGTGATAAACGAGCATAATTCAAATGGCTCTGTACGCAATTGGATAGTCCTTCAACCAATCAGACCACAAGAGGCGTGACCAACGGGCATCGATCCATTGCTTCTCTATCCGTCATCGTGATAAACCCGTCAATAGCGCGCCAGGTGGATAAACCAGTCTGTGATTGGTTCCCTCAAAAGTGCGACAGAAGCAGTAGAAATTAATGTACAGGTTTCCAGTCTGAGCTGCAGGAAGAAATCAAATCGCCAGCAGATCAGGCTTGGTTTACCCAGTGTAAACCAACAGTGCAAACACAATGTAAATAAGAGATTTGTTGATTATTACAGAAGTTTTGGCACAAGTCTATAACTCTGTCACTGATAAACTTGCGCTGTTTGATTGACAGCTCCAGTGAATGTTCTTTGATCGCTTTCTATATATAATTCAATCAGTTTAAATAACAGATTATTTTCATCCTACTATGTAAAATAATGTGAAGTTGACCGTTTAGTCACTGGTTTGATTTTCTGACACATAGACAAAGAACATCTGACTCTACATGAATCATTACTTATCAGAAATCACTGGTCACAGATCAGGCATTAGAATCAACATGGTTACTTACATGTTGTTGTGGCAACATCGTAAAAATATGCGTCCACATCGAGAGTGCAGAAATCGCGACTGATTTACCAAAGCATCTACAGTGAAATTTACCGAATACAAATAAATAATGCTCAACTGAGACATTCACCTTGTTGAAAATAAATAAAATAACCACATTCCTAGCATTAGGATCCTTTGGATGGTAATGTTATTTGTAGTCCATCCTGTTTCGCTCTTCTCTCCTCGTCATCTCACTAACATGCCAGTGGGCGGGGCCAAAGTTGCAATGAAGAAGTAGGTGTTGATTTACATCTGCAGAGGCGGTCTTTCACCTATATAGGCACATACCACAATGAGTCGTTCTCTGGGCTTGGTAACAATAAAAGCTGTTTTTGGACTAACAAGGAAGTTTTCAGTTCTGAAACTTGCAGGATATTCTTATAGTATGATAAACATTTGAAATCTACCACGTGTTCTATACATTTCTACCATTTTCTTTCAAGTGGTCCGTTGCCTCCATCGCCGGCTTCATCCAGTGCAGTTTTTGGCTTGCTCTTTTCAGAAACTTCAGTTTTCAGACATTACATGTCAACTTCAGTCTCGTCCTCATTATCATGCAGGAAGTGCAAGAGCTACCGCTGATATGAAACATCCCTGTAATTTGATACAACATCCTTCCCCCCTTCGTTAGAGATCAGGTTCTGTAGGTTAATTGCAATAATGAAAGGAAAGGGGCAAAGCCATTTTGCTCTAATTACTAGATGTATTCTCTATTGGTGACTGCCATGCAGGTGAGCAGTAAAGGGATTGTTGCTTTGTGATTTGTGCAGGCAATAACTGCTTTGCCGAGTGAAGAACGTTTTCATCTGTGTTTGACTGTCATCCAGGGATTCGCCCTTTTTTCTGCGTTTAAATGAAAGAGGTGTGCCAACGAGACCAGTGTGCCTGAGAGATCTGGTTTTATTGAACAGTTTCTAGAGATCAGAAAGTTCACACTGCCATATCTAATGTTCCTGTGTAAGTTCTCAGTAAGTTGTTTTTCACAAATGCATTAACGCATCCTTGACACATCTGTTGAAACACATGGCATCGCAGAACCAGAGTGGAGCATGTGATCAGAAATCTGAAAATTTGATGAGGGTTCCTCAGACTTGGCTGACAGGAGTAATTATAGACTTCCTTATGGAGAAGACATTAGGAATGGGGTTTAGATTATTTGCGTATTAACCACAAGCATTACAAAGAAATGATCGAATATGATTATATAGACTAATATAGTATTTTTTCTGCTCTGGATTTACAAGACTGTACTTTAAGTATAAATATTTTACAGAGTGTACTGAAATGAGAAGTCGGGGGTCATTAGTACAGGATACATTCTGTACATACAATGGTCCAGGTGGCGCTTTTAATTATTATTTTTTTTCTAGGCTCTATACAGATTTATTTTTTCAGTTGTGATGCATCTCGCTGTTTGTACCATGAGTGCCATGTTTTTGAGATGACGTCAAGTTAAAGAGATTGTTCACCCAAAAAAAGGACAATTTTGTCATCATTGACTAACCCACCTGTTGTTTCAAACCTGCATGGCTTTCTTTCACAACCCAAAATAGTTTGTTTTTTTGTCTGTAGAATGAAAGTCAATGGGGACTAGTGTTGTTTTGGACCCCATGCAAAAATAGTTCAACCAATCTTGAAAATATCTTGTTGTTGTTGTTCTGCAGGAGAAGGAAAGTTATACAGTTTTGTAACAACATGAAAGTGAGTAAATAATGACAGTATGGGAGAACTATCCCATTAAAAAAAAGTCATAAATGTGTCTGGAGACACATGTTTACGTTATGCTCCATTTATCTTTTATTAAACACAAGAGCGTGTCGTGTATGTACAGCTCCTAAAAGTGTTGATTTAACAAAGTATGCTTCTACTGGTCATGTTAAGCATACTCTAAGCGATAATTACTGGTTTCCTAAACATTCCCCTCGCCTTTCATTATTTAACCAAATAATCTCAACTCACAAGTGCCAGAGAGTTGCCTCCAAATCCTCTGAAAGGCCTACGTTTTTTAACAGAGTAGGTTACAAAGTGTAGGTGTCACAGAAACAAGTGATATTTCTCAGGACACGCATGGTATCTGACAGGTAGTAAGGGTATTTATGTGTTTCATTCCAAAAAAGAAGCCACTTACTGCAGATTTAACTTTGACAGAGATGGACAAAATGTTGTAGCATTGTGATGAGAACATTTTTACAGCCACAATAAAACAACAAAAAACTAATTTAAAGGTATAAAACACAAACACACTATCTTTTTGGACCAGGTTTTTGACAGGCCATACTGCTGAATCACATATGATTCTGTTTATAGCTCTTTCAAACACTGAAGTCTTTGCTAGTCCAAATGTAATAAGCAAGAGCAGTTTCTCTTTCAATTATTTGTTCCACCGTTTACATTTTGGAGCATTAGCCAGCAGGAAGGAATTACAGAGAATACTTTTTTTGTCAAAGATAAGTGCAGAAACGGAAGGTTTCTTCACGGTTTGTAAACAGCAGGAGCCATTGTTATAGAGGCTATTGAAGTCGTACACACGGAGAGCAAACATTGGCTGGTGTTCAGAGGTAAAGCAGAGGACACAAGGTAACAGGCTTTGAGCTGGGCTCAGGTGGGACCCGAGACAAGACGGAAGAGGGTGACAGGAAGGGGAAAAATGAAGGAAATAAACGAGATCATCTTTGGGTGCTTTTGAATAAGTAGACTGTATAAAGAGTTGGTCAGCGTCGCCTAGCAGTTGTATTTCTATGGAGCATGGTTTTGTCATTACTGGCCGCTTTCGAAGACTTCAACAGTCCCACGATGCCCAGCCTCAAATGACACTGATGAATGGGCTGCCATGCCACTCGCCTGTGTAATTTGTTTTTTAATCATTTCAAGTTGCTGGTGGGGACAGAAAGAAAAGTTGCATACATCTTGTCACCAAACTGATATGTTGGTTACCACTGACATGAAACCGTGTTTTTGTAGTATTTACCAAGGTGTTTTATTTGTTATTTTAGAGTGAGCTAATACAGGGATGCCCAATAAAAATAATATTTATATTATGTAGGGTACAGCGGGACTAAAGGCCAACCATATGAAACGTGGGCTTTTTACTACTCCCATAGTGTATGATTGCAGAAAAAAAATGTTTGTATTGAACATTAATGGAGCAACAGATTTTGTGTGAGAATAAATCATAAAAGTGGTTTATTTAAAAAAAAAAATCGTATAAATGTATGCGGTGGTGAGGGGGGCCTTTTACCTCACACATGGGGTAAAAGGCTCGGCAGCATGGGGCAAAAGGAACACAGTATTTATACGAATACTTTAGCTAAAATAATGTTTTTAATAATGTCTAAGTTAATCCTTGTTCAAAAATATCACTTTAGCAAATGTTGTACTATTTTCTGTTTATTTTGATAAATAAAAATTATTATTTGTTCAATAAATATTGTCATTAAAATATGTTAATATAGAAATATATTTAAAAAATATAGACAAAATTATTTTAAAAAAAGTATAGATTCTGAAAGCATTGAAGGAGACTCATAAAATGTAATATAGATTTACAGTAGTAACAATACATGATATTTTATTATATGATGCTAATAATATCATATTTTTAAATATGATGGATTCATTAAAAATAATGGTGAACGCCCAACTTAATATATGATATTTACCATCAGTTTAATTACCTTGAACAAAACTGAAAACATTAAGACATTTGTCTCAAAATATAATTATATAATTTATTTATATATATATATATATATATATATATATATATATATATATATAATTCTCATTTGTTACTTAAATCTACAACATTTAAATAAAAAAAACAGGGGGTTTTTTTCTTCAACTTAGCACTGCTGCTCCCGATCACGTCAAGGATCAGCCAAATTTCCACGTGCATCTTGAGAAGCAGCTGTTTTGGAAAGTGCAGCAAATTTCTGTGCCATCTAGTGGGTTAGAGGACAATAAAGTCAAAGGCGCCTTTTCCCCTGGCGAGCCTTTAGCCACATTGTACCCTACATATATAACATCCAATTTAGCGTAATTCTCATTGTCGAATTCTCGATTCTGATACATTTCATTTTAGGTAAATGAATGAATTTTTAGGTAATGTTGAATTTGCTTGCATATGATAGAAATCCACTCTCTGCCAATGCTGTTAATTATACAGTGCAGCGTTGTAGACTGAATTAAACTGGTAACTTGTCTTTTTGAACTACTCACTAAAATGAGTCACTCATTTTGTGATTTGTGCTACAGTAAATGTTTTTGATTCACTAAAAAAGAAATGGCTCATACAAATGATTTTTGATTTGCTAAAAAGGAATCAGGCAGAAAGGTTCCATTGTCCGTTGTCAAAAGTGTCAGTTAAACCAATAGGTCAATTGGTCTACTGACCAATTTTGCAAGGACCAAATGTCCCCACAAGAATAGTAACATTTTAAATTACTTACTAACAGCCTATGATAAAAATGGCACAATAAAAGGACTTTATAATGTCTTCATTAGAATCTAAAAATGGAAAAAAAAGCTTTGTGTAAAGGTTAGGCCGATTAAAATGCAATTAGCTCAATTTAAAAACAATAGAAGTTAATGGATAGTACAGAGCATAATATAAAACAAACGTTTGTTGGTGTGTGTGTGTGTGTGTGTGTGTGTGTGTGTGTGTGTGTGTGTGTGTGTGTGTGTGTGTGTGTGTGTGTGTGTGTGTGTGTGTGTGTGTGTGTGTGTGTGTGTGTGTGTGTGTGTGTGTGTGTGTACTGTATGTGTGTGACCGTCTGCCATTCTTCATTTATGCATGCACTGTGATCTCCCTCTGCATAAAACAGCCTCATTTTGGAGTGTCCTTTCCACTGAGAGTGCTGACTGGCCTTTTATGTGCTGTCTACATTTTTGTATGTGTATGTGTGAAAGAGAGAGAGAATTATGCAGGGTCAGTGGTAAGCCTGCTGGGGTCTCCTCATAGTCAGATCTCCTCACAGTAGCTGATAGAGAGGAAATGAAAAAAGACAGACCGGACCAGGGCAGCTGACCAAGGCCGTCTACTCCCATCAGCCCAAGCCGTCTACACTGTTTACCCCCTATAATTCAGCTCTGCGCCCAGCCCTGGGCAGAGGGGAGAGATGTACAGCTGACCTGGTAAAGAGGCCTAATCAGCTGTTCTGCAGCATTAGCTTCCTCCACTCTTCCCATCAGGAAACAGCCTCTTTCTCTTGCCAGCTTGCTAGCTAGTTCTTTCTTTAATGTGTGCTTGTATTTGCCCTATTCACTTTTGATGCACTTGTAAGGTGGTCCACGCAAGGGCCCTCAGAGACTAATGAGCAATTATGCTCGTCATTTGGCCATCATTAAATGGATTGCATGGAGATGTGTACAGGCCTCAAGGGACAAATGAATTCCTTTCTTACAAATCTATCTTCACCAGATTTGGCTGATAAGGGCTTATGAGATAGACCATGTGCTCTTGGATACATTAATTCAGCAAACCAGCTGCAGGGAAGGGCCTCGTAGAGGAGAAGGTCATGAATAATCAAGAAACAATCGCTCAATTCGGATAATGGCACCGTCTGAATTAGCCGTGATCGCGCAATCACCAGAAAAACTTCCAATTTACCATGAAGCACTGCAAGGAGCTTTTTTGATACACCATGTCGAGCACCCTACCAATCTGTCCTATTAGCGAGAGTGGATGTAAATACAGCTATATCAGTTTATATTTATGGAGAAAGAGATGTCATAGGGCTGGATAGATTTCTTAAAGCATCTGGGATTTCAAATGTGGAGAACTGCACAGCATCAAGATCGTCTCATCTGAGCTGCCCCAGCAGTCTTGTCACCGCTCGTCAATGTCAAAATATTTGAGATGGCCAATCAAATCTAAGTAGGAGAGATTTATTTTCACAGAAGCTGCTGAGTGCAAATTCCAGCGTGGCGCTTCAGTTAACGGTCATAAAGTGCAAGATAAGGTGTAAGTAGCTGAACTAAACATTTCTAGCCTGACAAGCAAGACCCACATCAAGATGTTGGGTCTGGGAACACACCATTGGCAGGGCTCAATCCGAGGGGTGGGATAAACGGTTGTCTTTCAAATTCCCTCTGCATGCAATAGGATAGCGCTACAACCAACCAGAGCAACGAAAAAGGTGAAGCGGAGCTAGATTTCTAGGCTAAAACATTTCATATTTGACAGCTGTTTTAGGATGGAAATGTTAAACGACTGACTAGCATGTGTAGCCTTCAGTAAATTAATTTGTCTTTAAGGTAAGTATCAGATGACCTCATGTTTACTTTCTTCACTGACACAGATGAAAATGAAAAGACTGTGAGTAAGCTCAGCTTGGAGCGGAAGAGACAGGGCAAGATAAGGAAACTAAGAGAAAAATAGTGAGTGATGGAGTTGATGAGCGAGGAGGTATTGACAAATAATCTACTGCCCACTAACACGGTTTTAAAGCCATTTTTTGGCATTCAAACATCTTAAAATGCACATAAATTTGTCCCCTAACCCCCTAACTGCCTCATATTTAGGACCTTTTTGATTATTTATATACACTCACCTAAAGGATTATTAGGAACACCATACTAATACTGTGTTTGACCCCCTTTCGCCTTCAGAACTGCCTTAATTCTACGTGGCATTGATTCAACAAGGTGCTGAAAGCATTCTTTAGAAATGTTGGCCCATATTGATAGGATAGCATCTTGCAGTTGATGGAGATTTGTGGGATGCACATCCAGGGCACGAAGCTCCCGTTCCACCACATCCCAAAGATGCTCTATTGGGTTGAGATCTGGTGAATGTGGGGGCCATTTTAGTACAGAACTCATTGTCATGTCAGAAACCAATTTGAAATGATTCGAGCTTTGTGACATGGTGCATTATCCTGCTGGAAGTAGCCAACAGAGGATGGGTACACGGTGGTCATAAAGGGATGGACATGGTCAGAAACAATGCTCAGGTAGGCCGTGGCATTTAAACGATGCCCATTTGGCACTAAGGGTCCTAAAGTGTGCCAAGAAAACATCCCCCATACCATTACACCACCACCACCAGCCTGCACAGTGGTAACAAGGCATGATGGATCCATGTTCTCATTCTGTGTACGCCAAATTCTGACTCTACCATCTGAATGTCTCAACAGAAATCAGTCTCATCGGACCAGGCAACATTTTTCCAGTCTTCAACTGTCCAATTTTGGTGAGCACGTGAAAATTGTAGCCTCTTTTTCCAATTTGTAGTGGAGATGAGTGGTACCCGGTGGGGTCTTCTGCTGTTGTAGCCCATCCGCCTCAAGGTTGTGCGTGTTGTGGCTTCACAAATGCTTTGCTGCATACCTTGATTGTAACGAGTGGTTATTTTAGTCAAAGTTGCTCTTCTATCAGCTTGAATCAGTCGGCCCATTCTCCTCTGACCTCTAGCATCAACAAGGCATTTTCGTCCACAGGGCTGCCGCATACTGGATGTTTTTCCCTTTTCACACCATTCTTTTTAAACCCTAGAAATGGTTGTGCGTGAAAATCCCAGTAACTGAGCAGATTGTGAAATACTCAGATCGGCCCGTCTGGCACCAACAACCATGCCACGCTCAAAATTGCTTAAATCACCTTTCTTTCCTATTCTGACATTCAGTTTGGAGTTCAGGAGATTGTCTTGACCAGGACCACACCCCTAAATGCATTGAAGCAACTGCCATGCGATTGGTTGATAAGATAATTGCATTAATGAGAAATTGAACAGGTGTTCCTAATAATCCTTTAGGTGAGTGTGTGTGTATATATATATATATATATATATATATATATATATATATATATATATATATATATATATATATATATATATATATATATAACCTTAAAAGTTTCTGTGTTGTTTTATGTCTAATTAACTTAAGAGAACTCAGATTGTGTTTGTTGCTCACACCCTGACGAAGGCTCATTAGCCACAAAGCGTAGGTGTGCAGTACTTGTCATCTGTTTTTTAAATATTAAAGCCATGATGAAAAAGTTTTTTGTTTTAAATATTTTTTCAATAATATTCAAGTGCCATTTTTATCAACTCTTAACATGTTCAAACAGGGGCGTAGCCATCATTTCAAAAGTGAGGGGGACAGAATGTCAAGTGTTATACCTGTTTTTTCCTGACCTTTGTCTAATTGATGGTTTTGCTTTTAATCTTAAATCTGTTTGCTTAATTAAAATGCTATTTATGTTAACGATATGGGTCTTTTTGACCCCAATTGATGTTTGCTGAAATGAAATAAAAAATCATCTAAAATGGCATGAGACTTGATGTGGTGGTTGACATTTGTTAGTTCTACAAACAGAAAAATTAATTGGAATGATACTGGTTGTATTGTTAGTATGAGAAAAAAGTCTGTAACATAATGTAAAAAATAAAATTATTAAACAAATATAATATTACTCACTTTAATAATGTTTTACTGTAATGTTTTACGTGTGTGCAGTGTTGGGGAAATTTAAGCATTTTTTCAATCAATGGTAGACTATAAAAATTACTTTGTTTTACATAATTTGTCAAAAATCAGCTCCAATGCAGAACAACCCAGCCGTCCAATCACAGTGGAGGAGGGGCGGGACAAATACAACACTAACCAACCGCCACAATTTGCTTGACGTCAGCAGATGACAATAAAATTATTGAAAACAAGAGCCAGAGCAAATATTTTACATTGTATCAACATTTTTACATAGAATTGATACAGAAACAATTATTTATTATATATACGGATATTCCGTATATCACACACACACACACAAAACACTACGCTGCCGAAACATTCACAGTTAGGTGTCTTCAGCAAAACGGGCGTATTATTCAACAAGAGAAATAGTCTGAGTTATTCATCATTGTTGCAACACAATTCGGATACCACATGTCAACTTACAGTGCTGGGCTGCATTTCCCGAAACCTTCTTAACACTACGTCGTTCTTAAGGTGTACCTTAACGTTAATACGTGTTTCCCGAAACTATCTTAGTTAAGAATACCTTCTGTAAGTATTACTTTCGTAAGGTTGGTCTGGACCACTCTTAGCTATACCTTATCACTATTGACAGTTCATTCCACTAGTGGCCACCACTGTGCAAAAAGCGTCTTTACATGTCAGTCTATACGAATATAATTCTGAAGTTGTAATATACACCCAATGTTCAATCAGGCTATTTTTTTTAATGAAAGGATTACAATTGTCATTACACTAATGGTTGTTAGATTTTTAATTATATTATCCAAAGGTACATCAGCTGGCAAACCATTAGACAGGAAAAGCTTAGGAGCCTATTTAAAGGGAATGATTGTGGAGGGGAGTTTGGTCAAACTATGGCAGCGAGACAGCGAATAGTTGTGCTAAATCAAAGACGGCGCCGTCCGCGGAGCCATTTAGTGTATGTGCACTATTTCATACGTGAAAACTTTAGTCCCCTGGCTACCATGTCAGAAGCCGCTATTCAAAATAAAATTCGCCTGCCACGACAGCAAATTGAGCAGCTTTTAGATCTTGTTGGTCCAACTTTGTCGAGACAAACTGGACGGAGCTACCCTCTCAGCCCTGAAATCCATCTGCTGGCGGCTCTCTGTTTTTATGCCGTGGGGAGTTTTCTGGAGGTGGTTGGGGATGGATATGGGCTGAGTAACACCTCGGGGTGGCGGTGCGTTCATTCAGTAACAGAAATTAGTTATTTACACAATAATGTAATGCAGCTGCTGGGCAATCATCCCTGATTGTGGAGTAAATTAACACACTATGGAAAATATATTGTAATAATATAAATGACTCTTTCAAATGCCAGTGAAGGCATACTGCCAGTTAGTGTAGCGGGTTGACGCATGATGCGGTTGAGCATGAAATTGCTGGTTCGCGTACTCATGTCAGAATTATATAAAATTGAGTTTGCAAGTTCAACTATTTCTGAAGTGCTTCTTTTATAAAAAAATAAATAAAAAAATTTGCATAAAGCAGTGAAACAGCCCCTGCATAGAGTAAATAATCGATTCTTGAGCTATCGATATAAGCCACTTCAGCACCGCCGCCACGGACAGCTCCTGCTAACGTCGCACTTAAGAAGGTTTACCTTAAGCAACCTCCTAAGGTATAGTTCGAGGAACACACCTAGAAATGGTATACCTTTAGTTAAGTTATACCTTTAGAGTCTTCGTAGCGCGCTGAGAGACAACGTTATCGGGAAATGCAGCCCTGGACGTTTTCGTAGTGAAGAGTTTTATTTTTGTGCCATTTTGAACACATCGCGACCTCTTTGTATGAAAATGATGGATACAGAGCGGGTGCGACCGTGCTGTGACCCGTGAGTGACTGATTACCTGGGAAACTTGAAATTCACATAATCCTGATACCCAAGCTTAATTATACTTGGCGTAGCGCCTTCCATATCAGTCACGGTTGTCAATGCTCTTATGTTAGCTCTCTCTGCTTGCCTGCTACGTCACATGTTTGAGTTGTGGTGCATTTAAAAACAGATATTTAACCAAAAGACAAGTTATTTTGAGTCATTTAACTCAAGTCCGAGTCAAGTCTCAAGTCATAAATATCAAGTCAAAGTCAAGTCAAATCTTTTATTAATATTTGTCAAGCAAGTCTCAAGTCCTAAAATTTGCAACTTAAGTCTGACTCGAGTCAAGTCATGTGACTCGAGTCCCCCACCTCTGATATATACAGTGAGGAAAATAAGTATTTGAACACCCTGCTATTTTGCAAGTTCTCCCACTTAGATATCATGGAGGGGTCTGAAATTGTCATCGTAGGTGCATGTCCACTGTGAGAGACATAATCTAAAAAAAAAAAAATCCTGAAATCACAATGTATGATTTTTTAACTATTTATTTGTATGATACAGCTGCAAATAAGCAAATAAGTTGAGCCTAACCATCCACACTGACCATCCATTAACAACAGCATCATCTTCATCAGACATCAGGTCTATAGTTGCGGTCTTCCACAGGTTCTGTGTTGGTTTGTGCAACCCTGGACCTGGTCTCCAGCAACTGCAAAACATGACAGTAAATTAACCACTAAAACTCAGAGAGGAGTATAGTAACATTCTGGGGGGAAAATGCTTAACCACTTTCTTAACTTACCCGTCTCTTTCTCTGATGGTTCTTTGCGATGCTCTTCATAGTGTTTCTTCATAGGCCTTTTCAGACTGAGCCAAAGAATACTTCCTCCGCAAAGTCTCACAAAATAAAATACACCTTGCAACCTGCCAAATAAATCATGAATAATATATGTAATGCCAATAAAAGTAAAACAGAGGACATTAAAATAATTACAACATTTTTAAGATTACCCTTTACACATTCAGGGTCAACATCTGTAAACGTTGTCCTTAATTCTTCAGGATCATGGATCCCAAAACTTCTGGATCATGAGGGGGGAAGAAACACACACACACACACACACACACACACACACACACAAATTAATTAATATTAATTAGTTTGATAAAACTTTAATATTAATTATCAACTTACTGACAGAGACACGGACTTGCAAAAATAACTCACCAGGTCCATACAAAAACTTCACAGTAGATCCAAAATCCTGGTTTGCCTATAATTCTTCAGAGTTCAAGGAAGGCTTATTTTAACACATGCATGTTCCGCTCATTATTCTACATTCATGCATGTTTCTTTGTCAAAATGTCAAAAACTTTAAGTAGTATAGTAGTACAGTATATATTCAGTATATATATTCACATTTCGCGATATAAAAAGGTAACGTTAACTGCAACATTGCTAACAATAGTCAGTATGATCAAATACCTAATATCAAATACAGTAAATGATCATAACACCCAGCCCTAGCTTAACAGTATTACAACATAACAAAACACAGAAACAGAATATGTAAGTTAATCACAATTAGCATATCACTTTAATGCACTATATCTTGATGTGACAGTAGAAAAAATATAAAGGGATTTACCTTTTGCCGTCTGTTGTCCGCCATTGGTAACTTAGTCTGTTCGTATTGATGTTTTTCTTTCTCAGTCGACATCCCACAATCAAAATTCGTCCAAAATAAGATTTTAACAGATGTAAAATGATCCATGTAATGCCATTAATAGACCGACCAAAGCAGTCCTGTAGCAGATTAGAAGCCGCACCCGCAAGCTACTCCAACGACAACGGGTGTATTTTCAAATTTGATCGGTAGAAGGCGTGCACAGTTGTCATTGGCCAGATTTCTGGATGACGTTCAGATTGACCAATCACGCTCAAAAGAACACGGAAAGACAGCAAATAGCCTTGCAACTATAGAATTAGCAAACGTGTATATTTTTATTTTTATTTGCTGTTATATTTAATTGGTCAAATGGTGTTTTGTGGTGTGGGCAGAGGCCTGAAAGTTTCAACCTGGAGAGCAGTGCAGATATATGCTCTTTAAAAACAATGTTTGATATTTAGTTTGCTATATATAGTTTATAATATAGACCAATTTACAGCCTACGTCAAACTGACATCACGCAGGTTCAACTGCACATGTCAAGACGATCTGGAATGTGTTATAATGTATGAAACACGTTGATTTAAATCGTACTTTAGGCTATACATATAACAACAGTTGAATGATTTCAGCAAATAAGCAGTTCAATTTGATTAAATGTTTGATTAAATTGCTGAAACTGAATGAAAAGAATGAAAATTTGAAAGAAATTTGAGAAAGTTTAAGATTAAGTTTAAGATATTTTTATTTTCAAAATGTAGGCTATATATATATATATATATATATATATATATATATATATATATATATATATATATATATATATATATATATATATACAGTATAGCCTACATTTCCCGTCAGTGAAACAATACTACAGCCTGTAAATCATTTAAATAAATATCAGTAAATAATGGTAATATAAATTATAAAAGAAAGTTAAATATATTAGTTAATATATTGGTTTTATATTTCCCCACAGAGGTGCTCGTGTGCTGCTTTGCGCGGAAAGGGATGTTCACGAGCAGGAAAGAGAGCATCATTTTTTCTAATATCTTCATGTTTTCTCCTGATGTTCCAGAACTAATAATTGTAGTAAAAGTTGTGAACAGCGAATTTACCTTCTGCAGGGTCAAGAACTTTAGGCTGTTTGATAATGTGCTGCGAGAGAAAGCGAAACTAAAAATATCAAAATGCGCTATACACATACACTTGACGCCTTAAGTTAAATAACGAGCACAAACTGTGTTAAATAGTTTGAAATAAAATGTATCTGTCCTACAGCACCGTTTTCTACTTTACCACAGTAAATTATGCAAACTCCTAATTTGCATAAGCAAACAAGGAAGAAACAATCCCCTGTGAGAGATGTTAATGAAGATCACGGACAAAAAATAAGAGATTCCATGTCCAGTAGAATAAAATGAGAGTAATAGCCTATTGTTAAATTTGTGGAAAATCGGGTGACCAGATTGCAAAACACAGACAAAGCTTAAATTTGGCTCAGCTCACAAAGCCTACCTCTCTCGTTCGGCATGAATATAATGTTTCCATAGCTGCGATGTAACATTTAATTAAGATCCTATTATTTATTTTGGAAATAAATGTTTGTGCTTCACTCGTGTCATAATAGTCACGTAAAACAGCATTCATGATAGGCCTACTACCGCCGGTGATATCTCAGCCAACGTGGTGGTGCGGTTGTCACACAGCCCTATCACTGGGTGACAAACCATAGTAATATGCGTAAACATTTTGAAAATAACATCTAATAATCTATAATTAATCATCTATAAATATATATCTATAAATATTCTATAATCTTTTTAAAAGGAATGATTTTGTAACGTATCCATGTAATTTTTTCAACCCGATCTCATGGCAATTCGTACATATTTTACGAGGTGGCTAATTCGTACGAATCTGTACGACCTCAGTCGTACGAATTCATACGATTTTTGCTAAATCGTACGTATTTGACGAGTTGCCAAATTCGTATGAATTTGTACGAATGACCTACCTCAAACCCCGCCCCTAAACCTAACCGTCACTGGGGATTAGACAAAACGTACAAATTCGTACGAGTGAGGTCGTACAAATTCGTACGAATTAGCCACCTCGTAAAATACATACGAATTGGTTGTGAGATAGCGTTGAATTTTTTCTATAGCCTACACGCTATCTCTCACTGGTTTTCTGCAACCTATCTGCGCGCGCATCCTGTATGTTTACAAACAGTAAATTGGTCTATAGTTTATATTTGTATCCAGAATTACAGTTTGAATGTAAAAATACACCTACACTGTAAAACAAGAAAATCTGTAAACTAACAGTGTTTTCTCTAAAACTTTTAATGTAAATTTCTGTGAAGTTTTTGAACTTTATTTGGCTTAAGATATTTTACTTTAATTTTACGGTTTTTGTTTGGCATTTTTAGGTTATTATTTTTACAGTGTAAATATAAAACTAATAAGATTTACTTTAAAATTACAAAGAATAATGTTATGGACATAAACCTTTAATATAATGAGCTAAATGTTTTATCACAGATTATTTCTGTCATTTTACATACATTTATATGTAATTTATGAAAATAGAAAAATACTGTATAGCCTAAATAATAGGCAAGGCAAGTTTATTTGTATAGCACATTTCATACACAGTGGCAATTCAAAGTGCTTTACAAAGAAATGAAATTAAAAATATTCGTAAGTGAATTAAAACAGTTATAATAGGAATGAAAAGAAATAAAAAATAAAGATGAAACCCTAAAGATAATAGGGTAATTTCCCTGTATATAAAAAAAAGAAAATTACTGTAATTTGTCAATAATGATAACATTTGTTAATAATAGTTCTTAATTGACAGATATTGTTTGTAATTTTAAAATTTATGAAAACAGATATATATTTTATAAATATTACAGTGATGTTCCTGTATAAAAAAACTACCATAGAATTACTGTAGGCTAATTTGTCATTAATTAAATAATCCTTAAAATAACAGTCAAGTTGTTTATTTACAGATATTTTTTGTAATTTTACATAGTTTTAAACAAAATTCAAAATCCTAACTCATACTGTAAAAAATGTACAGTCTACAATTTACAGGAGTTTTTTCCGTAAAATGTGGATTTTCTTTTTACAGTGTAACCTTATTGGTTGCACCTCCATTGTGTCACCACATCTATTGTGAGGGGTGGATTTCAAACCTCAAAATGCCTCTTTTTTGCATCGTGTTAAAGTTAAGAATCTTGGCGTGACACTTTCTGTTAATAGTTGCAGCGTTGAAAGATCTGCTTGTGTTTCTGCTAAGTGGTGTGCAAGTGAATCCCCCCTCTTTTTTATTTCATATTTTTATTTTGAGCATATCAGTTTTTGGTGTTTTTAAAATACATGCAATAATTTTTTGGGGATAGTCTAAAATGTTTGGTTAATTTTCCTTTGTTTATTCCATTAAAGGTGCCCTAGAATGAAAAACTGAATTAACCTTGCCATAGTTAAATAACAGGAGTTCAGTGCATGTAAATCACATACAGTGAGTCTCAAACACCATTGCCTCCTCCTTCATATGTAAATCTCGTTTGTGAAAAACACCACAGAAAAACAGGCAAATCTCAACGTAACACAGAGAGTGATGCAATCGTCGGCATCATTATTATGTACGCCCCCAACATTTGCATATGCCAGCACATGTTCAATATCAGGCGAAACTGTGCAGCCGCATCATCTCTGCAGGTAAACAAGCGTCACGCGAGGATCATGGCAGATCATGGAAACAAATGTTATGTTCCAGGCTGTACAGGGGATGTGAAGACGTTTCATACTTTTCTCACAGATAAAACATGTCAACAGGCATGGTTGATGTTTATTTATAATCGGATACCGCAACAATTTATTTCAAAGTTGTTAGTTTGCTCAGCCCATTTCACCACGGACAGTTTTTCAAACCTGGGACAATATCAAGCAGGCTTTGCTCAGCGTCCGACACTGAAGAAAGGGGCAATTCCAACCATATTCCTGCAAGCAGTAAGTGATTTTATCCACTTCTTGACTGTCTAAACAATTTCTGATTAAATTGAAAGCTTCTTAGAGCGACAACATTAACGATAATATCCCCGTTGTTGCCTAAATCCAACACAAGATGCTAGTACAGTAACAATTGGATAATCCGAGTAGCTTATATAACTAAATGGCTAAATAAATCGACTTTTAAATCAGTACTCTACTGTCAAACTCAAATGTTACTGTACAGACAACATATTTAAGCGCTACCCAGTTCAGTTTGTGATTCAAAGTGAAGAAGCTATCGTTGTAAAATCATACAGGGACACATTACAATAATTAAAATATTTTTACAATGCTAAAAAAGTTGTGACTGCTGATGTGTATATTTAATGCTATATGCTAGTTATCGTTTAGGCTGAAGTTCTGGTATGGACGTAATGATTTTGCAGGTTCCTAATTAAAATAAAGACTTAACTTACCATTCAGAAGCGTTCATTTCCAATCTGAAAATATGTTGTTGTTCCTCAAAATCTGCATCTTCGTCAGAAACAGGCTCAAACATATAAGGTTGAATGCCTAATCTCTCCATCGTCATGACGGTCAGCTATCATTGAGCCGCGCAGTGAAACAGCCAATCAGAGCAGAACTCCGCATTAATATTCATGACCCTTCCAAATAAGGCAAAAACAGACCATTTCATCCTGGGGAAGATTTCTAGAGTTGTAAATGGAAGTGTAAAACCGTATCTGGACAATTGTTGACCTTAAATAAGGCATATACCCTCTTATGTAGATACCAGAGAACAATTTAAAATGTTGTTTCAAATCATTCTAGGGCACCTTTAAATTCCTGTTAATTTCATTACATATTCAGATTTTTTTGTGAACGTATGTTCAGACAGGGTGTTTATTTTGTACTGTTTTTATAAAAATATATTTGATTAAGAGACTCTTTTTGTGCAGTGGTTTTAAGGCCCTGGCCCCTGACACACCATTTTGATGGTTTGACCCAGACCCAGGCAACGTGAGCCAACCCCACAGTCGGCTTTAGTCATTACTAGTTCAGTTTAGTGTTTCAGGGCCTTAAGAATGAATTTTTCTGTACAAAAAGCTTGTTTGCTGTAGCCTACAGTAGACCAGAGATAATTCTCAATCCTGAAGTCCTCCCCTGCTACCCCTCCCTCTGAGAACAGCCAGAACCTTAGTGTCATTAACATATGAAAGGTCTTCTTCACACCTAACAGTCTTCAGTCCAAGCACACCAGCAGTGTTTCAGCTGTATATGTCCGTGAAATTTCACGGATACCTGTATATGTCCGCATATGTGAGGTTTCCGGGTTTTTCTGGAAATATACTGTTCCGTGTTACTCTGATCCGCTTTTTCCCACATACATCCGGTAAACATCAAATTACACAGGAGTTTACCATGCCCGGATATTGCCGGATTTCAGTGTTTTCAATGCAGTGTATATGTTGCTTGAATGCAATTATAAATCTAAATGTAAACTGTAAATCATATAGAGCGATCGTGTCTCTTCAGAGGACTTGGAGGAAACCATGTGATTCATATGGATTACTTTGGCGATGGTTTTTTGTTGTTTTTTGCGATGATCATTTTGAGACGTGAACAGTTTTGGCGACTTGTCTTTCATCAGAGGGTTATAAATATCTCATTATTTTGCGACTCCAGGTAAGATTTGTATTTAATTAACGTTATTTTCTTTGCCAGTCGTATTTTTGACACAAAATGTAACTGTAACAGCACTTCTTTTTCGTTTTCAGCTAACGTTAATGTACATTCAATTTGACCAATCAGAGCCAAAGCTACATTTAATCGAAGCAAACGTGAAGAGATGAAGATACTGCCCACAGAATTTACTGGTAAGTTTTAAATGCTGTTTGCATAAATAAATAGCTCACTGTTTAGTTTTTTCCTAGGTGGATAGGGCTGCTATGCATTTGCTAGCTAACAGTGGAATACCGCTGTAACATGATACTGACACCAGCTAATGTTAGATATCTAGCAACTTCAGCACTATAGTCATATATAAAGTCCCTTTCTAAATACTTTGATGAATCTGTTTAAAATCGATTTGCTGACATTTGTCTGTCTTAAAACAACTATAAAACGTCCAATGCATCGGCAGAAAACATAATTAGTCATTTTAACATGTACAACATTACATTAACATTATTTTTATTTGCAAAATGTAGTTGTGTATTTATTTCTGATTTCCAGAAAAATTTGGCTTCATGGTAATAAGGTAAATTATCTTTGAAAAGTGTGAGGTAACAGCTGTATTAACTAACATTAGTTAATGCATTAGTTAACATGAACTAACCGTGAACAACACCTCTGTTCAGCATTAGTTAATCTTTGTTAACGTTAGTTCATAAAAGTGCAGCTGTTCATGGTGTGTTAATGTTAGTTCACAGTTCATTAACTACTGTTAACAAGATGTCAATAATGCATTAGTAAATGTTGAAATGAACATGAACAAAGATAAATATGCTTTATAAGTGCAGTTAATTATTAGTTCATGTTAACTAATAATGTTAACTAATGAACCTTATTGTAAAGTGTTACCAAGTTGGTAATAACCATGTTATATGAACATAAATTTACTTTGTCTTGAGCTGACCAGCCAACTATGGCAACGTTGATTGGTGTTTATATTTGTTCAAGCTTGACAACCTGCCTTTTTTTATTTTCTAAAATATATTTTTAATTACAGATAAGTACAAAGATTAAATTGTAAATAGGGATGCTTATAAGAGAGTGTACATCTGAAACTGCTGAGGCTGTGAAGGGTTTTGGTTATATTACCCACCAGGTACATTCATTGTACTCATGTCATTCTTAAAAAGAAAACAAATCATTCATCATCATTTGTCTGCCTGTTTTTTGTGAAATATTAATTAATTTGTTTTTCCCTTCAGATCAGCTGCTATAGAAGACTGAATGCAGAGAGAAACAAAGAAGAGAGAAGTAAGTATGATATAATCTCGTATCACCTCTGTGTAGAGATTTTGAATCATGCCTAATGGAGGGTGATTCGGTCAGTCTTGATAGGAAAAGGATATCACAACTGGCTCCAAATGGCTAATTTCTGTGCTTCCTTTGAGTCATTCATGTAAAAATCTGTCTGTTATGTAATTGTTTTTGTTTTTTGGTAAAGCCGCAGGTCACTTGTCATAGTCGTCCTGGCATGCCATTTTGCACTACTTCTGATTTCCTTAAATATCTGCAACAGAGGTGAAGAGTGCATGTTGTCATGACCACAAAAGACACATTCATGGGAAATATAGGTTAAAATAAACCACAATAAAGTGGCGCAGGGGTAATACTGATGTGTTTTATGTCGTAGAATAAAACGTGAAAGTGTATTGAGCTTGTGTTCACCACAGACCTTATTTCAGCCATTTAAACAAAATAGCATTAAAAAAACACATTGACTTCGGTACGAGAGAATCGAAAGTGCAAAATGCTAACTCACTTCCGTGTTTTGGCCTACAAAGTGATGTAAATGGTAAATGGACTGCATTTGGAAATACCTGAACCTGGTATATAACGTGAAATACACAGGTTGCATTATTGCTTCAAATAACAATATCAGTGACTGATGAATCTCTGCTCACTGTAAGTGGTGTTGTTGGTCTTCTTCTAATCTTATGTTCATTGTAACTCATAGAGTGCTGTAGTGACGACAGACAAGAGGATACAAATGGTCAAGCTTGATGAAGATATAGTCAAAGATTTGAAAGATAAACTGAGAAGTCACGAAATTGTAATGCATATGTACGTAAATTATATATTGAATATTTTATTCATACATGGATGCAAAACTGTTAATCATTGATTCATTGTATATGAATTATTTTTTCCCTTTCACAGATCCTGTGATAAAGAAGTCTTCAGACATTGCAGTTGCAGAAAATGCAAGTCGTACTCCGAAGTGACCGTCCACTTGAAGATGATGTGGCATTTAAACTCTTCTGTTTCTTTGTTTGGTTCAGCCTTTTGCAGGCTTGTTTGTTAAATTTAAAAAGTCCCAGGTGAAAAAGACACTATTAAATGTACTGTTTTTAGTACAATTCAAATATAATATAAACATAATACTTGAATTTCAATTGTATTTCTAATACATTTAATAGTAGTAACTTTTATTCAATGTCAAATTCATAGTGAGCTTTTAAGTAATATAGGTATAACTTAAATGTTCTACAAGTGGATGAAAATAGCTCTGCCATAGCATTTCACTGATCTTTCATTTATTATAATGTATTTGTCAAGAGATTATGTATGCTGCTGTACTTTTTTAATGTACTCAAGGAATTTATTTTGTATTGTATATTATGATATAGTACATTAAAGTGTTCTAGATTTCAAAGTGTGTACGTGTCTTAACATTTATATTTAATAATTTTGCACCTTTTTATACCATTTTTAATACTGAAAAAACAGCTTTATAATATACTAGTAGTGTAATACTAATGCATTTCTAATGTACTAAAAATGCTATTAATGTTCTTGAAGTGCATTAAAATTAATTATTAAAAATATATTTTTAATTACTTTTAAATAAATACATTTAAATTGCACTAAATGTACTTAAAGTTGTTCCATTTTAGCACAATGTAATATATTAAAATATATTTCAAATATCTTAAAATTCTTTATTTTAAATTAAGCATATTTTAAAATGCACTTAATATACTTAAAGTTGTTAATCTGACTCAATCCAGACTATTTAATAAACGTATAATTGCACTGGGAAATATGACCCCCTTGCTCATGTATTATTAGATTTCATAATGATGATGTTTGTATTAATTCTCAACGGCCAACTCCTGATAACACTTTGTATAATTTACGGCATACATAGTAAGTCAGAAATTGTTTTTTTTTTTTTTTTTGTTTAAAGCCACAGTTACGCAGCAGAAACACAGCATTCAGCAGAGCTATGTGAAATAGGCCTGACTCTCTCTCTCTCTCTCTCTCTCTCTCTCTCTCTCTCTCTCTCTCTCTCTCTCTCTCTCTCTCTCTCTCTCTCTCTCTCTCTCTCTCTCTCTCTTTCTCTCCTCCTCTGTCATGAATTCCATCAAAGTGATTTGTTCTCCTTAGTTCCAAACTACTTGGCTGGATTAAATAAATCACATCAGTTTAGCTGCTAGGGGGATCTCATGTTATTTGAAGGTTGTGTGAATGGGAGATCGCCGCTGATTCTCATCAGGGCTCCGTATGCGCTGCCTCACGACATATTATGGCCGTCGTCAGCTGCCACTCTGTCTCTCTTTCTCTGTCTCTGGCTGCCCTCTGTTTGTTTTGTTCTTTGTGTTTAATTTCCCTGCCACACGGTCCTGATGCGCCCTGTCAGACATGTCATTACCACAGTGCTTCAAGCAGGGATCAGAGCAGAATCATAGATACAGGCACAAGCAGGGTGGTCCAGCCGCTGACTGCTGAGGATATCTGGCTGATCGTTTACATATTCGTTCATGTATTATTACCATATTATCTGTTTTTTCTAAGATCACTTTGCTCTGCATAATCTGGCCCATAAGCATGCGTTGCTTGCATTGCTGTCCTCTATCTACACAGACGGCTTCCTTATAAGGCAGCATCATAATTCAACCTCACATTAAATTGATTTGAAGTCTCTACACTCTGAACAAAAAATGGTGCTAAATAGCACTAAAAGTGGTTCATTTGCTTGTAATCATAGGGGAACAACTTTAAGTGCTATATATAGCACCTATCTTTAAAGATGCTATACAGCACCTTTGTCAAATGGTGCTATGTAGAACCACAGAACAACCCCATTCATAGATTTTAGATCTGTTACTCCACTCTCATATGTTTGCTATGAATGGGAATTTACTACAATGGTAAAAGCTGTTTTGAAACACTTTCAAAAAGTCTTGTGTGGGGGCCCTGGAATATATCCTTATAGGGGGGCCTTGGGGACAAAATGTATTATATTGAAGATAACATGGTTCTCAACACTGTATTTGAAATGTTGTTTTCTCCAACTAAACTAAGAGAGTTGGAGAACCTTTAAAGAACTATACAGGGGCTTAACAGGTTCTTGTATGGCAGTGGTGCACCTTAACCACCCCAAAGAAAGGCTGAAGAACCAAATTGTGTGTGTGTGTGTGTGTGTGTGTGTGTGTGTGTGTGTGTGTGTGTGTGTGTGTGTGTGTGTGTGTGTGTGTGTGTGTGTGTGTGTGTGTGTGTGTGTGTGTGTGTGTGTGTGTGTGTGTGTGTGTGTGTGTGTGTGTGTGTGTGTGTGTGTGTGTGTGTGTGTGTGTGTGTGTGTGTGTGTGTGTATGTATATTGTACTTGTTGAAGCTTGAAGAATTGGCACTCTTACAATTATTGGGTTCTATCTGTCATTCTGTCTATCGTTTTATATATCCTTTTGTCCATTTTTATAGCTCTTACATTCTATACATTTCTCTATTGTTCTATCTGTCCGTCTGTCATGTATGTCTGACGATTTTTGGATCAAAAAAGTAACCTTTTTTTCCGTAACCATTCATCCTTTCCTATTCACTGACCTCATTTACCACCAACTTAGCTCATGAATAGCGAGATCAACTCATCTATATCCAGTTTCCACACACACCCCCCACACACACAATGCAATGACATGCTGGAACTCAAACACATCAAGAGTGATGAGGTTCACAACACATGGATCAATGACAACTGAGCAAAAAAAAAAAAACTGAGCTTAGACTTATGGAAGCCAGTGTCTGTCTCATGCTTGTCAATGCACAAAAATCATTATTCAGGCACGAGGACCTCTCATGGTTTCTGCCTCTCTGTTTAGATGTAAAGCTTAGCAGTCAATAGTGTGTGTAATGAAAGAAACGCTGTAATAGTACGTGATCAGAAAGACTGTACATTTTTCCTGATATTTGCAGCTGTCTTGCCTTTTAAGCAGTAATGAATGTAATATTAGGCGACCATTAAGTATATATGTATTATTGCAATCATTTGCTTTAAGCACAGATCCAATAGCCATATCGAAATGTTTGCTAAAAATATTCATTTGGTTTAGTGGCAAACTTCATTGGCTCTGCTTAACTTTACGTTACATGTCTAAATCCTTGTTGCATATTGATTAGTTTCTGTCAGCTTGATTGAAGTCTTACTTCCTCTGTGGCCTTGATTACTCCCTGTTGACAAATGTATTGAGCTGATAGCGCTCGCTGAAATTTGCACAGATAAGCACGGTCTACATTCATTCTTCCCAGAAAAAATTCTGTATATGTCCCTCAGGCAATAAGCAAATGATTTACAACTCCCCTGTTTTATAATTATGTAAAGTGTTTGAGACACCTCCTTATCCACGCCTGCACTAATTACACATTTGGGGGTTTCATCTCAGTGAAAGTACCAAAAGATCAATCTTTTATTTTTCAGCTGTGAAAAACATGAAGCAGTGCCTGATCTTTGACACCTGCTAAATTGAGTTCATTAGATGCAAGCAATGCCAGTGCCCGCTCTCCACCATCAATGATTGAGAGTTTGCTTGATTCACTCGGCGTGTCCAGTTTTGTCTCAGACGATCTGTAATGAGGATAAATGGATCTGAAATTATATTCTATTACTCCGAAATTATCAATTAGCTGTGCTCAGGCTGCCATATTACCTAGTTTTCTTTTATTATTACACGGCTCTTTGAAATACTTGATTACGATTGGTCATGCCGTACATTATGCAATCAAATATTCTGTGTGTAATGACTGTATTTCTGCTGTTTTTGTCTTCCGTAACTCTGCCATCTCTGATTTTTCCTATGAACAAGTAGGCAAAACCTTGTGACACAAGCAGTTGGAGTTCAAATGGAGTTTAAAACAACATGTTAGATTATGGCTGCATATGTTAGTTTGCAGATAAGTAATTTGTATAAATTCAGTTAGTTGCAATGTTCATGTTGTTGCTAGGCGGATTGTGATTATGTACAGTACATATTCCACATTATAAAGAACTATTATTCCTAGTGGAAAAGCTTAAAAAATATAAACATGATGTTAAATTATTTTAAATACATTTATTTTTGGTACTGCTGTATATATTTATGGCAAGTAGCAGTGATGTAAGTGGCATAATGTACAGGCATTATTGTTATTATTGCACAATAATGTTGTTATTATTTAAAGGGTACATAACACGCACAGTTTCTGCCAATCTCATGTTAATCTTGAGTACCTATAGAGTAGTATTGCATCCTTCATATTTTCGAAGAGTCTTTAGTTTTATAATATTTATAAAAGACAGATACACATACCGATTCTTTCCGAAAACAGCCAAACTCGTGGAGGCATGCAGTGGGCGGAGCTAAAGAGTCACAAGCACACACACACACACAAAATACATCATGGCATTATCCCTGGATAACTTTCGATTCACTATACGTCCGTGTTGTTTACATTATCTGCACTTACGTGCCGGTTGCCAACAAATCAGTTACAACCAGGTTTCAACTCATGACCGGGGATAAACAAACAAACTGTTGCTGCACTGGAAAAACAAACCTATCATAGTGTTTATAGCCAAAGCCTAATCCGCAAAAAAATCTAATGAATATCAAGCATAAATTCACAGTCAACACAATGTGCGTGTCAGAGACTAGTGTTGTATAATAAAAAGTGAGCTCTGCAGAGATCTCAGAGTCTGTCTGCACTTCAGTAGTGAGAGCTTCATGTCTTTGTCATAGTGATAGTGAGAGAAAGAGCTGTTCTGTCCAGTTGTGATTTAATCTCAGGTGTTGGACAGCATGCAAGACAGACCATTATTTCTGATGAAAGGTGAGGTGAATCTGGTCCAGCTGCATTGAGAGGAGATTTGGAGATAACAGCTTGGGATCAATCACCGATCCCTGGGGAACCCCTGAACAGGTTGGCTACTGTTTTCATACAGTATATAGCCAGTATAGCACATTCACTACACTGTGGGGGAGAGACTAAACGAATAATTGGACGCTGTTGTTTTCACACGGCACTTAGTAGTAGAATAATTTGCTTTTCTGTTGTCATTTCCACCAGTTATATTTGCATATCTTCATGTGTTCCATCTCTTTTTGTAACACCTAAATATCACTGTCAGTTTCACTCCACTGTTCACATGGAACGTCTGTCAACAATGTGTAAAAAGTGTAAAATAACCAGCTTGTGCTACTTGAGTTGTCCGTGATGCTGAACGTCAGCTCTGTTGTCGATTAGAAGCTTGTTTGACAAAGAGACATATGCCAGACCCAGACTTTATTGCTTCAAGACACAATCTATCGTGATGGAATGGCATAAAGCCAGTGGTTTACCCAAGATATAGGTTATACAATGCAGTTTGCACTCGGAAACTTGATTTGTTGTGCACAGAAAAACCAACAACGATAATAATCTGAGGACAAAGAAGTCAACACATCGGAGGACAGAGTTGCATTTCTGCCACTTTTACACGTGTGTTGTATTCTTTGTAAAACTACATCAAAAATAGTTGCCTTTCTTTTACCAAATTACCTATAGGGCTACAAAACTTAAGTTTTATTTTAAAAAAAAAAAAGATCTCTTTCTATTGAATAGTATCTGTTTGATGTACATGCACACTCAAACTCGTTCAGTAAAGTCTGCATTAATTAGTTACACTAGTTCATCCAAAAATGAAAGTTCTATCATCAATTACTCACCCTCATCTCAGATTTCATTAAAGGTGAGATGGGTTGCCAGATTGAGGACACACAACAGGAACGAGCGCAATTGACAATTGAAGGCGATGAGTCTGTCAATGTAATTTGAGTTGCTTTTTCCACATTTTAATATTCCTCTGGTCAAAGACCTTTTTAGATGGATGCCAAGGCTCTTAGGTCGGTTAGAATCTGCAATCTCTGACCCAGTTTTTGTTGGCGTCCATGACTGCAATACACTGTGTTTTCCACCAACTGGTGTGGAAAGTGTCGAAATATTATTGTAAATTGGCAGTGGGCGGGATCACAGAGATCAAAACAGAAAGTTAATGGGTTTGGAACGATATGAGATTAATTGATGATAGAATTTTCATTTTTGAAAAGGACGAAAAAGAAAACAGGACTAAATAGGACATACTTATTTGAATTCCTAACATTTAAGCAAGTTTTACACTGGAGAAACCATCAAACACTTTCTTCAAGTCACATTAACACATTATGAGTCTATTTGAAGTGTTTAACACAAATTATTGTCATGTTTTGGTTCATGTGCTTTGTGATGTAGCAGCTCACTCTCATGGAACTGGTACAAACTTGACTAATCGATAATGAATTTGTTTGCAATTATTTTCATTAAAGATCAATTAGTTGTTGCAGACATGCAAGAGAGATTACGTCATCGGACTTTGGAAAGTTCAAAATTGTGGGTGGGCAGGTGATTGACAGAGAATGGCTTGGCCTCTAAAGATTGATAAGAAAATGCCAAGGGCTAACCAAAGTGATAAAACCAGGTTCATTTCTGTCAACTCAGACAGATCACCTTCCCTCACAAACCTGCGGCCTTGTCTCATTTATTTGTGCACACACACACACACACACATACACACACAGCTGATATTTTCACAAAGATATGCATCCATTTTTCAGACTGCTGACATATTATAAGTGGTTATGCATTCTGTTATTATACCTCAGAGTTTTTCCAAGCCATCAGAGGTCATTCATTTGTCATTTGTGAATAATTTAAAGCGCAAATGCTATTTTGCTTCCTGTTCAGGTTGGGATTTAAAGCAAGTGCAGACAGTGTTAGTTATTTACAAAGTCCTTTGTGGACACTGGATTAATCAAGTGCACTAGATTAGTCCGTTGGCAACATATGTTTTGACTGCTGCTGTTGTGGCAGGGAGGTCTATAATGTGAGAAATAAAAGTGAAAGCTTAAGTGATATGCTCTATCATTTTGAGTTGTGAGACACGATCCGTTTGTAGAAAAAAAGTGATTTTATATATATGATAAAACAAAAACTTTCTAATTATGTTAATATTATCACAAAGTTCAAACTCTTCAATGTGGCGTGACAGATCGCTGTAGACACCCCAGTTCAAACGGGAGCATAGTGCATGTGAATTGATTATCTCTTCTGCTTTTTGCTAGAACACGAAACAAACATGAATGTATATCTGAGGGTATACAGTACAACTTATTAAAATGTATTATCTTACATGTAATCACATAATCAGTGTTTCAACCATGGGAAAATGTCAATAAAACAGTATGTAACATTTACCTCCCGAAAGTCATTCAGTGACCATAACTTATTAGTCAACTAGAAAAGAACCGAAGAGAAGAACATATTGCTAAACATATGCAAATATGTTGTATATGGATGTTTGATTAGATCTGCTAATTCTGTCCAAAATATTTGAAAATTGTTTAGAATATTTAGAGGCCATCTTCTCAAAAACAAGTATCAGGTGTGTCTAGTTAGTTTGTCGTTTCCTCTGATAAGCCCTCATTTGGGTACGTCTCAATCAGTTCCCTAGCTCGTGAATCAGTATATCGTGTACACTAGTTTGGGCACTGGTAAGGACAGTAAATGACACTGGCGCACTACACATTGGGACACTGATGACTCTATTTCCGGTGACGTGACAACGTCCTCATTGAACAACATCATTACTGGTATTTATGAACAACAGCAGAGCTGATATCTTTCTGACATTACTTGTAATTATGTAATAGATCATCATTTCTGAGAGAAATAGTAAAGGTGAACGCATACGAACAAGTTCTCCGTTTAGGATTAGACCAAATTCAACCCAAGCGCCTTTGATGACGTGGATGATTACGTTACTGTTTATCATCTGTCCATCATCGTCTAAAGCCCGCACTGACAATTTCATTGGTCCGAACAGTTTCTTAATTATGTAATTAATTTAATGTACATTATGATAAATACTTTGCTTGTTACATATATGTGCAACATTTCAGCCGTAAATAAATAATAAATGTTAGCTAGATTATGTTCATTACCTGTCTAATGATGTATGTAATATAATAAAATATAATAAAATAATGCTTTCTATTTTTAAAAACATATCCCGTGTTGTTACCGGTCGTTATGTGTAGTGAGTTGGATAACGTGATTTAAGTTTTGCGCTTCAGAACTTCCATTAAGAGAACATAGTGATCATTGATGCACCCTGGCTTTTGTGGTGCATTTTTAGGGAACAAACGTTTCAGTGCACTGGAAGGATTCTGTGATTGAGACAGCCTTTAAAATGAGACGCACCCTTAGTCTTTGTTCTACTAAAAATTAGTTGTTGTTTAGAGCTCTCTCCTATGAATTACAATAAACTTTCTTTGGATTTTGATTCCTGCTTTCTTCAAGTGTCTGAACTACATAGTGTGACAGAATACCAGAACCAAACAAAGACACAAGGAAGAACCCAACAAGGACTCAAGGATGGACTTGCCGGCAGTCCGATTAGGATAGGACCCCACATGGGATTTTTTATATCTTTTTATATCATGGCAGCCTTAATGAGCAGAAAACGTTGATTGTCCTTGGGGGACCTTTGCAGACTTTGTGGAGTGGGTGCTGGCCATCTGTGAATCTCAGTTCACCGTCAGTATAGCGAATGAGACCAACGCCAGGCCCACTCCCCCTGACTCAGCACAGAAGAAAATCTGTCCTAAATCCATTCCAGAGAAAATAATTCCTGAGTCTGTTCCAGTGAGTGATATTCCAGGGTCCGTTCCAGAGAGTGAAATTCCTGAGTCCGTACCAGTGAGAGAAATTCCAGAGAGATATTCCCCAGTCTGCTCGAGTGAGGGAAACTCCTAAGTCCGTTCCAGTAAATTAAATTTCTGTGTCTGCTGCAGAGAGTAAAATCCCAGAATCTGCTCCAGTATGTTCTCCAGAGTCTGCCTCAGCCCAGATAGCGTTGCATTGCCCATAATGGTGCTAACATTTGTGTGTGTTAGGGCCACACACACATTGGCTTCAGCCCCTGGCCAGAGTCCAGTGATGGCTCCAGCCCCTGACAAGTGTCTGCTCCAGCCCATGAACCTGCTCCAGAGTCTGCTCCACCTCACATCTCCATTGCTCCTCCTATACATCCCCCGGCCATAGCGGCCGAGCCAAGCTCCCATGGCAAAGCCACGAATGCCAATCCTCCCTGGCTCCCTGAACTGCCAGCGCCTCCCAGGCTCCCTGCAATGCTGGCACCTCCCTGGCTTCCTGTATTGCCGGTACCGCCGAGGAGGCTTCCAGCCCCGCCTAAGCCACCTTGGCCTCCCGCTTCTCCAGCCCTTTGTCAACCTTGGGTACCCTACCTCCCTCCCTCCCTCCCTCCCTAGGTGTGTCTAATTAGTTTCTCCCTTTCTCTGCTGTGTATATAAGCCTTCAGTTTGAATAAGTCTTTGTTCCGGTATTAGTAGTGTGTTGTTGTTGTTGTTTTAGTAGTAGTAGTAGTAGTTGTTGTTTTTTGTTTTGTTTTTGCATTTTTTCTAAACTTTTTTATTGTGAACAATCAGTCTGTTTTGTTTCCCACTACTTTTGTTTCATTGTGACTTTAAGACAGCCTTAACCTTGTGGCTGTGTTAATGTGGCACTGCGTTGTAGAACAAAGATATTTTTGTATTTTTACAGAATTTTGCTAGATGTAATTGACATTGCAATATTCCATGGGCTATATACTGTATACTGTGTGTGTGTGTATGTTATATTGCATAGATTTGTTAATGTCAGTGTGTGAATCCAATCTCACAGTCTAAGCAATGAGATGACTGCAAAATACAGGCTCACATATAGCAATCCTATCACATGTTAAGCCATCTAGTGTGTGAGATCGAGAGAGATGGAGAAAGAGAGGGAGAACTCTTTCCACAATGTACTAAACACTGTCAACAACTATAATCATTAGCAGTCAGCAGGGATCCCTTTCTTTGAGTCTTGCCATGAATTTACATGCCAGTTAATACAAGTGTAAAATTACTTATATCTGCCAAAAACACTATGAACGATTCAGCTGTTCAGATAATCACTCTCAGAGATTTTACTGCGCCGGTTTAAATCGGCATTCATTACCTCTTTAATTCACGGAGTAAAAAGATGCCGCTTAACTGATGTTATCATTGAGCAAATCAATATCCTATTCATTAGTTTGTAGCTCAAGCCAAGAATACAGTTCTCCATAGAGCCTAAAATGTTGCTTTTTTGCTGTTTATAAGTTAATAGTTGTTTATATGAGATAGTTCATCCCAAAATGAAAATTCACCTTTGATGTCATTTCAAACCCATATGATTTTCTTTCCTCTGTGCAGTACAAAAGTATATTCAAAACACTGTGTTGATAACTATTTTCCAAGCAATTACAATGAATGTGCATAGGAACATTTTTCTTGCGTACTCTGACCGCCCCGCCCCCGAGGTGGACCCCTACGCCCGAACGCGATTTTCTCACTTTTGAGCAGTAAATGGAGTTTATTCTTACGTTTGGGCAGAAAAATAATGATTACAATTTTTTTTTTATATATATATATATTATGCCAAACAAACTAATGTCAGTAATACTGTATATCAGTGAGTAAATCTCTGAATGAATAAGTGATTCAGTGAGTGAAATATACTGTCTCTTCTTGTCTGCAAGAAAAAAGACAAGTCTGTTTTATTCTCTCTTGGCACTTTTCCACCGACACCATGAAGGGTGTTCACAGCAAGCAACTTATGAACATTATAACACCAGACTCTCCTACATAATCACACCACTCAGTGCTAGGAATCAATTAACACCCACAACAGAACACCTATATCACGGTTTCTACACGGGAAATTTGAGTACAGCACATCAGTGAGTCATGTAGTTGAGATGGGACTCTTTTTCAGGCACAGGCTGTGTTTGAAATCACATAATCTAAATAGGCACTTCTTTTGAATAAGTAATTACTTCACAACCGTTAAAATGCCAGCATCAGTTGCGATGCTGCCATTCACAAATCTTCATCCGTGGCCTCATGGGATAGTAAAATGTCCACATTTCCAGGATTCTCAGAAGCAGAAGTTGCCATGGTTGTTTCAAACTTCTAGTGGTCTAGGAAACTACAATAAATCAAATTTTTGCATTCCTGTTGTAGCGAATTAGCTCAGAGGGGAAATATTAATAATTATTCATAACTCATTATTATTATTCATTATGATTATGAATATGAATATTTGAATCTGTTAAATAGATGCAGCTACATTAAGTTTACAATCAATCAGTTCATCCTCTTAAGCTTTTGGGAGAAATCCCGCCTTGAAGGTCAGTGAGCCAATCGTATTCAGGCTCTTGGAGGGAAAGTTTTACGACTCTTTGTCTCAAGGAGATCATTTGCAGATTAGTTGTTTGTGAAGGAACTATTAAAGATTCCTGTAATACTAATATGTTGCACAAGGATTGACATATAATTTACACAATCATTCAGATCTTTAAATTTCAACTTCGTAGACACCAAACATACCATACACATGATTTTCGTTAACCATAGTATGCAATTCTGAAACATAAATCTAACAGAGATTGAATTAACACATAGACCAAACCCTATAAAAACAAATCATGAGATGGATATATGTTTATATATTTCTCAAGTGGTTAGGCTATATGAGTTTAACCCTCTCGAGTCTGCGGTCGTGCCGGTGCAATCGTCTCGCTTTTTTTTTCTTATCAGTGCCAAAGAGACTCAAATAACTTTGTCGTTTTTTATCATTCAAGCAAGTGTTATACATCATTATAATCTGTTAAATTTCTTATTTTTGAGTACAGTCACAATAAAAACAAATTGTTGTGCTTTTTTCAAAATAAAGAAATCAAACATGATGCACGATCTGCAGCCTCTCTGTCAAAGACGTTAATTCAGATAGTCTTCAGAAAATGACCTCTAGCTTAGTGAATACTTGTCTCACAAACATGAGACATATGTCTAAAGAAACGCTGAAATGTCAGGTTTTAAACAATGTAAACCAAATCGAAAACAAATATTCTGTGTTTATGTAATCTGTTTGAAAGCAGAGATATGTTATTTGTTCCTGAGCGGCTCATTATATACTAATGCGACCACACCCACGAAGTGCGCGTTCTATTGAGATTCAAATACTGAGGCTCCGGAGGCGACACTCACTCAAACATCAACTCAAACAAACACATCAAGTACTGCATTCCTACTTCAACTACATCGTTTTGAGACGCGTTTAATAATCCTGGAATAATTCTCCATGAAAAGCTGTTCATTTCTGAAAGCAACTGATTCCACCGCTGTGTGTAAGTAGGCTAAGTTTACTCTGTAAGCATCTGTGAATATTAAACGCAAAATCCTGCATGAGGACGCACTGAAGCTTTCTTTGTTTAAAGTAGCTCAAAATTACTGTCAGATGTAAGTAATTACCTTGACAAGCTATACATAATTTAAAAGATCTAAGACTCAAGCTTCCATTTTTGACTTCTGTTTTATTCTCAAAGTCATATAGTGACCGTAATTTGTTAATATGTGTCAGGAGTTATGAATATGAAAACCACGTCGGTACCTTTGATTGTATTATGAGCGTCAGCTGATCTCATTCATAAAACACTGCTCTATTCTCGTCATGAAGACTCACGACAAAACAACATCCCTCAGTGCTTTTAGTTCAAAAGTGTGCAGATGAGGATAAATATTGATATATTTTCATATGTCTGTGTCAAATTTCTATACAGAAAAGTGTTATTTATTCAATCGCAGATGTAATCATTATGAGTGCTTGATACTTTGATGTGTTGTGTTTTCAGGTCATACTGGCAGCCGGAGGGCGCTCTGTGCACATGTAGTCCATATATATAGCACGCATGAAGAAGATACCATGTGACAGCTTCCAGAAATCGTTATAACATGCAGATAGACGCGTTTGAAGATAATAAACACACAATCGTAAATATATTGCTTATCTGTGTTATTTATACCATGTTGGGTTTTTTCATAATAGATTATATTTATAATGCAATGCTATTCGAACATAGTCCTACCTGAAGCTCATTCATTATGCAGCTCATTATGCAAACTATTGTGTTCTTTAGTTATCTCAGGTGTTATCTCATCATTATTCATTAGCTATCACACCTCCTCGCATATTGGCTTTGTGAAGAGAAACTGTCTTACAAATTGTAAATGAATATATTGTTTTATGTGAATGAGTAGGCTCAATGATTCTCACATCAGTTTAAAGAAAAACTCTATGCAAATACACACAGGAGTCAAAGGTCTTGTGAACACATATCTATCGTGTGTTTTGAGGCTTTAATTTGAAAACATTTTTTTGTTTTGTTTTTTCAAAAACCGTGCATAAACATTTTTCTCTCAAAAATACAAGCATGTACATACATGTTGCTCACATATTATGGTAGCCCAGTTTGTGCTGAATACAGTGTAATTACACTTTTGCCATTAATGTGTTTATAAGCAACTGAAAAAAAACACAAATGACAGAGCATGTCAAAACTTCTAAAGGGCCCCAAAAGAGCTCAGACTCCAGAGGGTTAAGATTATTTGTCCTTTTCAGAAAGACTGTGAGAGTCTCAGCTCTCTGCACATTCCTTTGAGTCGTAAACCAAGTGTTATTTGATGGTAACCCTGGTAACAGGGAATCCTGGTATCCTGTGCTATTGGGGGAAGGTCTGCTACCAAGCATAGAGCATTTGCAACATATTTGTTAATGTAACAGGCAATTATGTGTCTGATTAGCCTCAGTCGCTACACTGTTTACTTCAGTAGCAAAAGAGGAAAAAAATCAATGATGGTAATTATATGACTTTACAAAAGAGGAAAAAAAATATCGTTAGATTGATTGCACTGGTCAGAAAAGAAATATGTCAAATTTGCAGTCACCGTTGTATTACTTGCGCTGCAGAGTTTACTAGTTTTCTGTGATTTAATGCCAAGGTAGTATAACACAACAGTGTTACAAATGTACATAAGATTAAAATAAATATAAATATATAACACTTTGCTAGTTTGGACATAATACTCTTTTCACATACTCTTTTTCACCTACTATATGGGAAAGTATGGATGTTTGGAAGAAGTCGTGGAGTTATTTTCGATAAACTTACTAGTTAATTTTAGTCCTCTTTTTAGTTCTGAAACCTGTGTGAATGCTGTTATTTGTCATAATGAATATTAGATTGTCAGATTCTTGTCCCAATTTGTCTCCTATAGCCTGTAAAAAGAAAGCAGAAAAAAGTTTAGAGGCTGAATTGGTTTGGTTTGGGGTCCAGACCTGTGGTCAATCAGGGTTTAGCATTTCTCCCAGGAGCTAATTATTCCAAACTCAATATGGCTGTGCCACAACAAACAGTGTGTGTGTGTGTGTGTGTGTGTGTGTGTGTGTGTGTGTGTGTGTGTGTGTGTGTGTGTGTGTGTGTGTGTGAGAGAGAGAGAGTGAGAGAGAGAGAGAGAGAGAGAGAGAGAGAGAGAGAGAGAGAGAGAGAGAGAGAGAGAGAGAGAGAGAGAGAGAGAGAGAGAGAGAGAGAGAGAGAGAGAGAGAGAGAGAGTCTGCCAGCTGTGAAGCGGCAAGCTGGCCGAGGTTCTGCTTTTCTGATTGATCTTCAGGTGATAGGCTGTGTCATGGGGCTCATCGCCTACCTGTCAGCACCTCACGTCACCTCTCTTCTCTCTCTCCTCTATCCAGTCTCTTCCCTTGCTATCCTCTCTCTCCCTATCTCTTTCTTTCTTGTCCTCTCTTTTCCTCTCTCTTCTGTCATCCTGCCAGAGATCAAGAGCAGCTGCTGTCCCAGGGGCCCCAACTGTCTCCTAGATGTTCCTTCTCTTACACTGGCCAAACAGTTAAAAAAATGTTTGTGTGCATGTGTTTATGTTATATGTGGAATTTTGATGCAAAAAACTGCGTCTTGTTCATTAACTCTTTGCAAAATCCGAGCTCTCTCTCCTCCCCCATCATGAATGTATACGCCCCTTGCTGCTGATTGGCAAGTGTGTTTGGTGCTTGGTCCGATCCACTTTTCAACAGCGCTTTTCAAAAATCACACAATGCACATTTAAGTGTGAAACAGCGATGCACTGTGAGTATTTAAATTAAGTCATTATAAATTTAAATATTAGGCTCATATAGATTATGCTTTTGTCACCATATTTGCATGGTCATTGTGCTATTAAATAATTAATTAATTTAAAGATATTTGTGTGCACATTTTTTTGTGGCAGAATTTGAAATAAATGGTACAGCAGAAGTAAAAAAAAAAATACTACTGTAAAAATGATGGTCCTTATGACAGTAATTGTTGATTGTTGAATTGTTAATTTGTGATTTTTGTTTTGTTTTGTTACTTTATTTACATTGTTCAATGACATTGAATTAAATTAAACAGCTTTACTAATAAATAAAATTAAATATTAAATAATTTTACACAAGTTTTAATTTTTTTAAATTATGTTCCCATAATGTTTTTTAGATTGTAATACATAATATAATATAATATGAATATATCATTATCGATTTAAAATGTTTAGTAAGCGAATCAGATGTTCAGTAGCCGCAATCAATTCTGTGAGTTCATTCAGTGAAGGATTCATCAGATTGTGAGTCTTTTGAATGATTTATTAAAATAACTGGCTCAAATTACTCTATTGTTTGTGAATCGTAAATTCAATCAAATGACCTCAACTGTCTTTTTATCTCATAACAGTCCATTCAGATTGCAAACTGACATGCCCAGTGCTATTTTAGTATTATTTACAGTCCTATTATAATATTTATAAATAATTTGAATTACTTTTATTTGTATATTATGTGCTTTTGTGTTTTGTGCTTTTTATAATATCTCTATTTAGTATTTTTATTTGAGTATTTTTATTATCATTTTTATTTCAGTTAGTTGCCAAGGCAACATTTCAAATTTTACATTTTTCACCTAATATTTATATTTTAATTTATTTCAGCTTTATTTCAATTAACAACAAATATTTTAATAGTTTTATTTAACTATAACAACACTGCAACACGCAAATTGGATCCATAACGTGCTTATGCTGTTATCTGATTTGCATCATTAAATTTTTTGCGCAAGCAAATTAGCATTTTTTAGTAAATGCTGAAGTGTCGGCTCAAACACACATGCACACACTCCACGTATGCTGCGGGATATTCGATGACCTTCCGTGTCGTGTTCGAGTGTCCCAAAGTGCGCCACAGTTAATAACTGGCTCATTTACACTGTCTCTGTTTTAATGAAGTATTAACATGCGCTCGGAGAGTAATTACAGGTCTGTTCCCATCGGGCTTGTCAGACTGCACCAGGGAGTGCAGATGGAGGAAGGGTCAACTGTTCACACACTCTTATATGCTAATCAATATGAGTCCATTTACAATAAAGGTTCATTTGCAAAACGACATTATAATTTGACAGCAGCATGACTCTGATGTTTATTTTTTATTTATTTTTTGGTTTACACCAGCAACAGATTGTAGCTTGCAGCATATAATATATAGCCTGACGTCGTCATACTCAGATTCTAGTCAGAATATGAGTCTGATTCTGCTCCATTGGGCTGTGATTATAGGGCATGTTTCAACTGGAAAGAAAATGCCTCTGCACTCAATTGGATAGACCTACAAACAATCGGAGCAATGGAGCAACGCATAGTTGTCAACAGAACTCAACTGCATGCACACTGGAAGAAGTAGAAGAAGAAGATGAGTGTAAACGATCTTTGCCGGTGTTGTAAAAAAGAATTTAAGGATACACAGAGTACTTACCAACACGATCATCATTTTTGAGAGAAAGAGTAAAGGTGAATGCATATACGAACAAGTTCACCGTTTAAGATTAGAACGAATTCAACCCAAGCGCTCTTTGGTGACATGAATGATTACGTTACTGTTGATCATCTGTCCATCGTCGTATAAAGCCCTGCTCTGTTTCGAGCATAGTTGCTCCCAAACGGATCAAGTCCAGACCGAACTTCCCAACCTCAAATGGGCTGTGCTAAGTTCGGCTGGCATCCAGGCTATATAATATATTAAATATGTCTAAAAAAATTGCTTGCTAATGAAATGTATTATATTATTCACTTTTTTTTAAATTAAGTTTAATGTTTGAAGCTTTGCAGTGAGTGTGAGAGTTTTAAATAAAAGTTTTAGTGCTGGAGGTGCTATATTTACATATTTTGATTATGTCGTTTTGATATTTTTCATTGGTGTTGAATCCGTCTTGGATCTGTGAGCATGTTTGGACAGGGTTTTGCAGTATTGTGGTTGCCATCAGAGCAGGAGACGGGCCTTTATTTAAATCAAAAGCAGACATGGTCATCCTTTAGTGATTCAGAGAGGTCGTGCCACCTGCAAAATGAGAAAAAAGGAGCTTCTGTTCTCTACAAGAAGATTCTACGGTCTTTCTCCCCCGAGTTTCCTCTGAAACAAATGTCTCCTGAAGCTCTGCAGTGCATTTTTTTCTCTGCACTCCCATGACACTGCGCTCCCTCCTTTTCTTCCTGTCCTCTCGGCAGAGGCTTTAATCCCATGCAGTGTGCGCTACCCATGGCCTGTCCTCATCTGGCTTTGTGTTTGTAATGAGAGGGCAAGATTGTGTTGTCTTTGATCTGATGTGCTCCAGTCTTGCTGCGTGCTATTTCATGTAAGGCTGGGGATTTGCTATTGTGTGTGTCGGGCTCATTCACACCTTCCCTGACTCCTCCTGCACACTTTCCTGCTCTTTTTTTATTTTTTACTCTTTATCATTCTTTCTCAGTCTCATTTCATGTTTTTTTAATTCTCATTTAGTCTCACCTCGTCTCATTGTCTTCTCTGTCTTCTAGTCTCAAGTAATCCTGTGTCTTCTCATCGAGTTTCACTTCTATTCTCTTTAAGTTTTAGCTCATCATGTCTCTTCTCATCAAGTCTCGTTTCATCTCATCTGTTGTATCTTGTTATCTAGTATCTTCTCATCACGCCCTGTCAACAGTCTCTGCTCTTGTCTTCTCATCTGGAGCTGTTTTCTATCATATCTTCTTTTCTGTCTTCTATTCTGTTCATTCTGTCTCTTCTCATCTAGTCTCATCTCATTTCATCCAGTTTCATCTCTTCTCATCTAGTCTCCTCTTCTGTCTTCTATTCCATTCATTCTGTCTCTTCTAGTCTCATCTCATGTCATCTAGTTTCAGTTGATCTTGTCTCGCCTTTTCTAGTCTCACCTCTTTGTCATATAGTCTTTTCATTTATGTAGTCTCATCTCATTTCATCTACTAATTTCTCATCTAATCATCTTTATTTGTTGTCTAGTCTCAGTTTATCCTTTCTCTCATCTGATCTCATTTCATCTGTCATCTTGTCTCAGTCCATTCTGTCTCGTGTCATCTTATTTAATTATATTTAATTTCATTTAAACTTATCTGTTCCCATATGATCATCTCTTCTTTGTTGTCTAGTCTCAGTTTATCTGTTCTCTTCTCATCTAGTCTCATCTCATTTCATCTCATCTTTTCACTTTACAGTAAGTCTTCTTATCTCTGTCTTCTAAAGTAATTCATGCTGTCTAGTCTCTCTTCTTTTTTGTTGTCTAGTCTCAGTTTATCCTTTCACTTCTCATCTAATCTCATTTCATACATATTTTTTTCATGTAGGCCACGTGTTCACCAAAGCGTTTTTATCCCGCTGAAAACGCCTAGCCTTGAGCACTTGAGAGCGGTTTGACCGTGCAGGATTTTTTTCCATTTAAGACTCTTTGCTTGTTATGATACAGAATATCCGCGGAAGTGTTACTAATATCTAATTTCACAGAGTTATATTGAGTCTGTATTGATTCTATATAAAAATGCTGATACAATGTAAAGTATTTTGCTCTGGCTGTTGTTTTAAATGATTTTGTTCTGCTTGTTTTTTCATCTGTTGACGTTGTACAAGCAGAATGTGGCGGTTGGTGGGTGTCGTATTTGTCCCGCCCCTCCTCCACTGTGATTTGGACGGCTGGGTGAAAAGTGACAGTGATGAGCGCTGCATTTTACTCAAAGTTGAACATTCCAGTAAAAAATGCTGAGCACTCAGCGATTGAGTTTGAAATACTCGCTCAGCGTCTCGTTACGCTCATGGCGTTCTAAAAACGCTGTGCTCCCATTGAAAACAATTGAATACGCCAGCCAGCTTTGGTGGACACAATGCCATATTCCTCTCTTCTCAAAATCTAGTCTGTTCATTCTGTCTCATCTAGTTTTATCTCATGTAGTCCTCTTATCCTTTTTTGTTGTCTCCCAGTTCATCTTTTCTAGTCTCATTTAATTTTATATTTTCTCATTTCATTTTCTCTTGTTATCTAGGTTCACTTCATTATGTTTCGTCCCATCTAGTTCCAAGGAATTTCCTTCTCTTCTTTGTTGTCCAGTCTCAATTCATCCTTTCTCTTCTCATATAGTCTCATCTCATGTTTTCTCATTTTGTCTTCTCATCTCGGTCATATAGTCTCAGTTCATTCTGTCTCATCTCATCTGATCTTCTCATTTCATCTAATCTCATCTCTTCTCATCTAGTCTCCTCTTCTTTGTCGTCTAGTTTCAGTTCATCCTGTCTCTTCTTATGTAGTGCCATCTCATTTTATTTCATTATCTCTACTCTAATCTTCTCTTCTCATCTAGTCTCAGTTTATCCTGTCTCTTCTTGTCATGTCTTTTCTTTTCTTGTCTTGTCTCATTTCTCCTCTCCTCTCCTCTCCTCTCCTCTCCTCTCCTCTCCTCTCCTCTCCTCTCCTCTCCTCTCCTCTCCTCTCCTCTCCTCGTCTCATCTCATCTCTTCTCATCTCATATTATGTGTCATGGGTCCAGTACTATAACTCCTCTTTTTATTCACATCATCAGTGTCCCTTGAGCCAAAGATGGTGGCAGAGTCATAGACTGTAATACTGTCAGCAGGAACTGCGGGGACATCTCTATTAACCTTCATCTGATGTACTGCCGGGACGCAGACTGACAACAGTGCGGACCTTTTCTCACCCACTTTCACACAATCTCCAAAGTGGCCCTCATGGGATCTGAAGCACAATGGCTGCTGGGATTTGCTCTCCTAAGCATTAACTTTTGCTGAATTGAATTACTTGTCCCAGGAATTGGCAGAATTACCTCAGTGCTTGTTAATGAGCCTGGCGATATTGTTCTACTTCCTATGGGCATCATTAGGTTGTTTAGATTCGACAGGGGACCTGAGCTTGGCAATTTGATAAGAAGCACTCATGTTGGTGAATTAACATTTTCTCTTCCCTTGCAGGAATTCTCTCTGCTACAATTGGACGATTTAGCTGATCAACGAGTCAACATCATCGGGTTTTCAGTCTTCAACAGGACACATCCCTTCTTTCAGGACTTCCTTCTCAGCCTCAATCGATCCTGGCAGGAGAACTGTGATCATGCTCCTTTTGCAGGAACACCCGTAAGGCATAGGAACTCTGTTAAAGATGCTTTTGAATATGCATGGTTAAATCAATTTAAAGGGTTAGTTCACCTAAAAATGAAATCTTGTTTTCTTAATTACTTTCTTTTGTGAAATACAAAAGGAGTGTCCAAGCAGCCTATTTCCATATGATGTAAGTAGATGGTTTGTCACTATATAAACAGGGCTTGACATTAACACCCGCCAACCCACCATTTGTGGGTGGATTTCAGCTGTGGTTGTAACACAGTCACTCCCACGAGCCACTTTGGCGGGTTGAATTTAATTGTTGTCTTCTCAAAAGGCATCTGTTATAATCTCGTTGCGCATTATAACCAATCACACGCGATTCTGTTGAGCAATGTCTAATAACCAGAAGCGTTCGGATTAGTTATCGCTGAAATGGCAGAGTTTTGTTCTCTCACTCACTGAAATCTGCACTCTCATCATAAACAACAAAGCAGAGATGTACTTATGAGATTCATTCATCATACAGTGATTGACTGTTTTTATTCTATTTCTGCAATGAAAATAGTTTCAAAGAAAGATCACAGCAGAACGGCTCGGGTTACGTCTGTAACCCTTGTTCCCTGAGAAGGGAACGAGCACTGCGTCGGAACGACACTTCGGGGATACTCCCTAAGCACTAGCGAATCTGAAGTCCGTATAGAAACTAGCCCAATCTGATTGGTCGTGCGTGATGACGTCATCGTGACGGCGTACCCGGAAGTATAAAGGGCGAGCCGGCGCATTGAAACAGCAGCTATTGCTCTGAAGCATGCGCTCCAGGCGTGCCGAGGTGTGGTGACGCGACGCAGTGCTCGTTCCCTTCTCAGGGAACAAGGGTTACAGACGTAACCCGAGCCGTTCCCTTTCGAGGGAACTCTCACTGCGTCGGAACGACACTTCGGGGAACGAGTACCCACTAGCCCACACCGAGGGTAGTGCCTGCCCTAGTGTGAAACCGGAGACCGGGCACAACTAGGACTTGAGTACCCTAGCGCCAGCCCCGTAGGGAGATACTTCTCCACTCCTTTTCCTTCGCGCCCCAGCCGATGAAGGGAGGCGTCTATTGAAACGGTTTCCCGGCAACAAGACGCTCCCAACACTGGCCCTGGGACCTTTCCCGAGGGTAGTGCCTGCCCTAGTGTGAAGCCGGAGACCGGGGACCGGAGAGGATCAGCATCGGATCCTCCACCCCGGGGGAAGAAGCCGCAGCGCGGGCTTCCACACGGGGAGGAAGATCAGCGGCACTGTCAGAGGAGAATTGGGAAAGTGCCGCAGCAGTCCCAAAACCCTCTGACAAGTCCCTCGAGAGCCACCCGAGCATGCTCCACGCCCAAACACTGCACACAAAGCAGGTGTGCATCCGAGCCAGAGATGTAACGTGGGCACGGATGCACACACTGCCTATAGTTCTCACTCATTTCTTTCTTGCTTTTTTTAAGTTATTTACTAAAAAAAACTCTCTCACACACACACTTCTTGGACAGACAACAGTAAATAGACAGACTTGTCACACAGAGCGCTATGCTGAAAAAACCAATCAGATTGGGCTAGTTTCTATACGGACTTCAGATTCGCTAGTGCTTAGGGAGTATCCCCGAAGTGTCGTTCCGACGCAGTGAGAGTTCCCTCGAAAGGGAACCTTAAAGTTGGCTTGACGTTGGACATTCAATATTTGCAAATTTAGGGACCATTTCAAAAGTTACATACACTATTGGTATACACGATTCTAACTTCAATAGCATTTGAAGAGAATGACTTACAGTTGTAAAACCAGCTGTAAAATATTCATCTAGGTGTCAGGTATGATGCACACCTTTTAGATTTTTGATATTTAATAAAATAACTTGTCAAATCACTTGAAAGTATGGATATGTATTTCACTAGGCTGCTGTATGGGCTTATACACAAAATATGCTAAATTTAAATATGTCATAGCTGATAGAACACTGTTGAAAATAAAAATATATAAATAAAAAGAATAAAAAATCTTGCAACTGATAGTGTTTCTCTGTATAAATTAAGGAGCTTTACACACAACCTCTGTCATGTCATACATTCCATGACTTGATATGGGTGTGTACAGTGGTCATTTACACATAGCCAAATTTCCCAACAACAAACCTTTGGAAAGTTAAAATGTGGCTAGTAACTTTGGAAAACCACTAGCCACAGTGGCAAAAAAAAAGTTAATGTCAAGCCCTGATTATAAACTCCAAAAATGACCAAAAAAGATTCATCTATAAAAGTAGCCGTATGTTTGCTTTGGGGCTACATTTATGATACTTTTTGGTTCATTTTGGAGCTTGGCTTAAAATTCCACTTTCATTTTAAGGAAAAGAGCAGCTTGAACCTCCATCCTCTCATTTGGGGTTTTACAGAAAAATGAGAGGTGGAACAACATGATGGTGAGTTTTACATTTTGGGTGAACTATACTTTAAATATAGTCCCTTTCCATGCTTTTATCTAGTCCAGGGGTTTTCCAACTGTGGGTCGCAGAGTGGGAAACGTTGGGTCGCACAGAGTCACTTTGCTGTAGCTAAATTTGCATTTCAGTGAATGACACACACGAACAGTTGAGTCTAGGGCTGCACGATATACCAACATTAATTAGAAATCACGATATTGCTTAGTGCGATTTTCAAAACAATTTGGCCACTTGGATTTCATTATATATCTGTAAATATCCATTGCGTGTTTTGAAGCGTGCACGTGCAACTTGCGCAACAGTGAGGGTCTCAGAGCGACTCGTTTCATTATTAAGCGACTCAGGATGCATTACTAATGAGAAGAAACTGGTTCACTCCAATCACTGTATTCTGCATGAGATTGCATTACACCAGAGAATTCAAATGTCACAAAAGGCTGTTTCAGGTCTGTTCATTCTTCTCTGTCGTCTGTTCAACTCTGCGCTGTTGTCTTTCAGAGACATATAAAGAGTGCGTTGTTTTTGTTCCTTCGTATGCATTTGGCTACCAACCAACACATAAGGAAATTGTCTGTAAAAAGAATGTCACATGTACACACACCAAACAAGCATAAGAGCACCATGACCAAACTCCCAGAACGGATTACAGTTCATATACGGACCGGAGGGAGTGTGTTTCAAGTTTTTATGGACATATTTCATATACTTTTTAACGTCTGTAAATAAAGAAATTAAAATGTAAATATTAGTATTGAAATTTTACTGTTGTACTATAAAATAAAAGTATTAATTTTGATTAAAAACTCAATTTCATATCAAACTTTTGATTAATATTAAGCTTACAGTAATGTCAATTGTTTTCTAATCTCAAATATTTTGGTGGGTCTTGAAATAGATTATACTTGTCTAGGTGGGTCCTGGAATGGGAAAGTTTGGGAACCCCTGATTTAGTCCAAGTTCTGAAAAAAGTAAATAATTTCTAACTTAAAGATGCTGTGTTAATTAGTTTGGTACAGTCTACTACCATGCCCTCTTGCTTACCTTAAAACCGAGGCTATGGCTCTATAATTTATCACACACAGTCACACACTCACCCTGAGGAATACACACACCCTGCATGTTCACGTCAACCCAGTTATTCCCGTCACTTTGGAAATGAAAATATCTGTATTATGTATTATACCTCATCTCAGTCTCCATCAAACATCCAGGGAAGCTTAAAAAAGCCATCAAAGATCGATCTGTAACACATTACTTCATCTGATATGTGCAAGTAATTTTACATTTTTGTATTCTAATTAAAGCTACAGGGGGGGCGACTTTTGAAAAATAAATGCCTACTACTTTTAGAAACTAGATCTGGTTGCATTTTTCATTTAATTAGGTCTAATCTTTAATTAATCAGAAGATAGTTTGTAGTCTGGCAGACAGATGAGAGAGAGAGAACAGGTCTAAACCCCACAGTGAGATTCAGCTCTGTGTTACACACTGGCCTAGAAATGTAAAGCCTCAACTAGCTTAGTGCGCTTGATATGGAAGACACTAACCGAACAGATTTTTAAACCCTGGACTTCATTAGCTAAAGTCTGTACTGGCTAGTCTGTGCAGAGATTAGCCAACGAACCTGCATATCTGCCTCAGTCGGCAGCGCACACATATTGTCATTCTGCATTCTCCTAATGAGCAGCCAGGACATTTCCCTGCATGTGACCAGAATAGTCCCACTGTGTGTTTTTTTTTTTCTTCAGAAAGGAGAGAAATGTAGGCAACGACATTTACACAGACTGCTATTTTAGTCACAAACACATTCAACCTTCCCTCACGACATACACATCCCCACCTCCCTTAAACTGCTGTGCTGTTCTATAATGCAGCATAACATATCTTCATTTCAGAAAGCTTTAGCACAATAATGATGTCAGAGGAAAAGGAAACTCCACAGCCTTTGCTGCAGTACATTAACACACCATCTGATGTAATTAAAGTGGTCAGTAATCCAGTTCCAAGGGGCTGAGGGGGCAAAGGAAGTGGTGGTTGTATCAAAATGATCAACGATGAAGCATCCAAATGATATTCTAAATGGCCAAACATATGCAGACACCCAAAGACCCCTATTCATATGTGCTTTTAAATACTGTCAAATGTATTTGAAATGTGCTTATGTGCATTTAATTTCACAACCACCAATCTTTCCAGTTGATATTTAAACATGGTTGCAGGAATTTACTCACATTCAGACATCAATGAGATATAATGGAGTCCAATTCATCCCAAATATGTTCAAATTTCTAAATTGCTGGCTGCTTTGAACAGCTCAAATATCCACCATCTTGGAACAATCAACATTTCAGATGGATAGTTTATATAATACAGTTTGTGTTTAAGTCAAAGATCCACTGTATACACATTATGAATAAATTAATATTTTTTATGTATTGTTACAGTATGATATTATTTAAAATGTATAATGTATTTACTTATTAACTGCGCATACTATATTATACACATTATGAACTCAAAATAAATATATAAAAATATATTACAAATAATTATATATAATATATTTTGCTAGCTGATAATGTGTCAAATAGCCACTGTATTATGATGTATACTACCATTTAAACGTTCAGGGTTTTTTTTCACAAAAAAATAAGCAGCAGAACTCTTTTCAACACTGATAATAATAAGAAATGTTTCTTGAGCAGAAAATCATGTCAGAATGATTTCTGAAGGATCATGTGTCACTGAAGACTAGAGTACATTTTAAAATGTCAGAAAATAGAAAACAGTTATTTTATAATACTTTTTGGCAATATTGCTGTCCAGTGAATTACTGTGTTTTACTGTATTATTTTATCAAATAAATGCAGCCTTGGTAAGTCAAAAACATAAGAAATCTTTCTGACCCAAAACTTTTGAATGGTATTATATTTTGTAAATTAATACTAGTTTATGGTCCTTGGGGTTTGTGGTATATTTTCTTGTAAGTCAACTAGCGATCTCAAGATCATGGGTTTTATTCACGTACATCAAACTATATGTTTTTGCCAGTAAGTTGCTTTAAATAAAAGCATCTGCCAAATGTATGAATGTACATTTAATTTCCACCTTAAGTATATATTTCTATGGCTGAACACCTGGTAACATACTTTTGATCAGGAAGTGTAGGCTATATCTGTATAGCATCGGGCTGTATTGCTCTTTTGTTTGCTCTATGTGTTTACGCTTAAGTGTGTGTGTTCCAGCTTTCGTCAGCGCTGCTGTTTGATGCGGTACACACAGTGGTGGCAGCCGTGCAGGAGCTGAACCGTAGCCAGAATGTAGGTGCCACTCAGCTCTCCTGCAAGTCCTCTAAGATCTGGGAGCACGGCACAAGTCTGATGAACTACCTGAGGATGGTAAGAACCGCAGGGAGAGCCCACGAACTGCCAATCATCTCACCTGCTGCCATTGCAGGATCATTCATCATTTAGTTTCTGCTCTCTGTACCACTGCGGCCCACAAACCCTCGTCAGAACTGCAAACTTCAGCAGAATGTGTGAAACTGAGACACTGTGTCTTACTCAGCCATTAAAGATTAACGACCATCAGCTTGTCATTACTACATCATCCTAAGCGTGACGTACAGCGATCTATATATGCTTTCTGCATTGTGCAAACGCTTCCAGTGAGGAGCTCTGGTGTCCGTGTATCTCTATAAATCGGTACAGCACTGAAGGCTTGTGTGGCTGTGATCGCATGATGCCCCCAGGCGTTAACATGTCTCTCTCTCTCTCTCTCTCTCTCTCTCTCTCTCTCTCTATCTCCGGATAGGTAGAGTTAGAAGGTCTAACAGGCCACATCGAGTTCAACAGTAAAGGCCAGCGCTCGAACTATGCCCTCCGGATCATGCAGAACAGCAGGGATGGCCTAAGGCAGGTAAAGTAACTCTCAGCCACACCAGCCCATCAGCAAGAGGTAAAACTTGACATTATCAGTGTTTACGCTTCTGTCTGCCAGGAACACGATGAGATTTCCTGTCCGTGGTCACACAGATGTGATGTAAAGCTGAAGAAATCCTCTAAAAGCACATTGTTTTTCCCCAGTCCTCGATCAGAGCACTTGATCGGAAATGTGTAGGAAAGAAACTCTGGATTTCATTGTGCCCAGAGGGGTCGGCCCAACCAATTGTGATGAAATTATTGTTAATTAGCACTTTCGTGCTCCTGTGATTTTTATTGGCAGGTTTGGATGTAGATTGAATTGTTATTGTGGCGTGAAGAGGGGGCTCTCGCAGGTGTGCCATCTGCCATTTGGACACAGCAAATCGGTGTGAAATGTAAAGGGATAGTTTCCACAAAAAGCACAATTCTGTCATCAATTATCATGTCGTTCCAAACCCATGTGACTTTCTTTCATCTTTGAAACACAAATGAAGATATTTTAATGAAACCTGAGACATTTCTGACCCTCCATTAAAAGTAATTTTTGAAAAATCATATCCAAGTCTTCTAAAGAGACATAATTGTTTTATATGATGAACAGATTTAATTAGGCTTTTTATTCACATATAAATGTGACCTGTGAATTTGAGGTTTTCACAAAAATGACTTAATTAAGCCCTCGCCTGGCAATACTAATGCTCCAAATAGTAATTAAACATTTAAATTATCTTTGTTTGTATGTTTTCTGAGAGGTGTACCTTCCTAGATCTTTCCCTTGTTTTAATAATCCATGAAAATTGCAGTTTTTCTCAGCTTGCTTCTCATTGACTAGTGCTTCCCCTCAGAACAAGTTTGGTAGCGTTGTAAAGCACAGCATTCCAACTTTTTGAATATTCATAGCAAATTCTCTTTGGCTTGAGTCTGAACCAATAAAATATTATTTTCAAACTCATGCTGATGTAAACAAAATTATCTTACTCGCGCTGACTGACAGATCCAACGCATGCGCACAAAGACAGTGCACGATCCCAATATACACACAAACACAGAATTACAGTATTTCAAAATATCTGTTTTGGTGAGTATTCACGCAAATATTATGTTATGTCTTATGTGAACGTTTGGTTAACTGTTGTGTAAAAACATGTAATGTGTAACTTTATTTTAGATCCGTGCAGTGCAGTAGGTCTTAATATCTAGGCTGTCTGTTTCGTTAATGTTAATCAAACAATTGTGGTATCATGGAAAAAGTTGAATATATATTTTTCCTATAGATTTTGACTTGGTGTGTACCAAATGTGGTGTTATTACCAGGGATTTTAAGGTATGATTGCTTGGTAATTTTGTTTTGGACATCCAATGACATCCATTTCAGATAAAATACAAGACAGAAAACCATTTGAACTATAATTCGTTTATATCTTCCTATTTTTTAAACAAGATATTTAAATAATGAAATAATAATTAGGATATTATTTTCCAATTCATATATTACATATGAATTTATTCTTATGACATTTTATTTACAGCAGATGCGACTGACCACATGAGCAGCACAAAACGCACTCCTCCACCGTGAATAAATCACCATACGAATGCACGAGTTTTATCACTGAGGTGGCAAGCAAATGTATTTTTACGGACATCCACATGAGACCATCCAACAATTACCGTCCGAATAGGGCTATAGAATATAAATTACTCTGTGTTTCCATCCATTTTTACTGCAACCTCAACAAAGTTAAGTGAGTTTTCTTGTTTTGCCCCGAGCTATGTCCAACGGCATGGTTAGATCGCTTTCCAACTTTAAACAGCCATTTAGGATAAACCGAGTTGATGGCTGACTGTTGTTAGCTTTGCCTATTTCTATTTATGACAGAGAGAGAGAGAGAGAGAGAGAGAGAGAGAGAGAGAGAGAGAGAGAGAGAGAGAGAGAGAGAGAGAGAGAGAGAGAGAGAGAGAGAGAGAGAGAGAGAGAGAGAGAGAGAGAGCAGAAGGGTAGCGCTGTACCAGCAGGCTGGTTTCTGAGTGACACCACATTTCTTGAGCCTTTGTGACCGTCACCTTGTGTCACTCACACACACTTTTTATATTGCTCTTTTAACCTTTTGAAACAATGTCAACTTTTCTCCGTGGACTGCTCTTGTACAGAGTACTCTGTGATTTGTGATGGACAGATGGACAGTCGAAGGCCACTTTGTTCACTATTCCAGGCATAACAGCAGAGATTGGACTGGCAGCTGGTGCTTGCACACAACCTTATTAGTTTCACAAAGACGTCACTGTTTTTCTAGAGAGTAATATCCGCTGTCTCAATTTGTTGTAATGCATTTGTCGCTTCCCCGGCCCGGTTCTTTCAGCACGGCTGTGCGGTCCAGCTGGACAGCAAAGTTCATGCGAATGCCACCTCACTGTCTTAACGTAGCTCCCCTCTGCCCATCATTTTCTGAATTTGTTGTGGACTTGTTGTTTTTAAAGACTTAGCGTTATGTCAGGGCTTACAATATTTGTTTCTCATAATGATAGACATTCACCCCCAAATCCAAGCAGAGGCTGTTTTTATTTAATGAGCATCAGTGTGAAAAATACAGCGGCTGTGTTTGGATGGAATACTATTGTAATACTAATGCTTTCTATTATATAATGTTGCACACATTACACTGCAAGACTAGTATGCTATTCCAAGCCAAACCAGAAACAGTAGCCAGGTACATGGAATATTTGTTTGTTTGTTAAGCCAATAAATTGGAAATGTAAAACTTTGTAAAAAAAATATATATATATATTTATTTATTTATATTTATATAATAAGAAATGAATACTTTTATTCAGCAAGGATGCATTAAATTGATGAAAAGATACTTATAAGATACTTCTTTCCCCAATCTTTTGAAAGGTAGTATATAAAATACACTTCTGTTTCTTAATCAGCATCCGTTTATCGTAATGATAATGCTAAATTATATACAGCATAATTTGAATTAAAAGTAACATATCTGGTTTGGTGTCAATGAAGGGGTTTTTAAGTTGTACTTTAGTAACTGTGGGAATACATCAAATTAAATGTAAATGCTAATATCTATGACACAGTATTATGTTTGTTTTTTTGTGTGATTTATGCCGTGAATATACTGAAATATTTAAAGCAGAATGCTTCCTCAATGCTCTGTCTCAGATTAGCAGCTATTAGAGGTATACGGATGCCTTGGCAACAAGTCTTGAGTGAAGCTGCCAGGATTTATACAAAGACATGTGCACACATGCACACATCCACAAATGCAAATGCTTTCCCTTTTCCACATCATATATTGACAGATGCTTAGGGCTCATATCAGTTTCGGAGGCTACATCAAAACCCTCCCTACTGGGAATCCATGAATCTTTACAGAATCGCAAGACAAACAGAAAAATTATGGAGCGTTGTGGCTAAAAGAAGAGAGGGACGGAAAGTAGTACAGCACTGAGAGAAGTGTTAAGGATTTATCCGTCATGTCCTGGAGCAGTTGGCAGAGCCGATTCTGCCCAGTGGGCATTGGACAGATTGGCCCACATGTGTACATATGCTTCCCTCTGGAAGCTGGTTTGGAGGGAGGAGAAGGGAGGTGGACCACCGCACACTATTGGCACTAAATTGAATTTCTCCGTCAAGCGTCTCACATATGTGAACTGTACCACACTCAACCAGCACTGCAAATTCATCTCAGTTTCAGCTCGAAAGATGTATATCAAACCCAGCCTGGATGACAAGATGGCTGCATCGCTTTTCATGCAGGTGTCATTAAACCAAGCGTGGCTATAGCAGCATGTCGATCCTATCTGCGTGCCAGTGCTTAAGGTAGACTGGTTAATGAGAGCTTATGTAACATTTCGACACTTCGCTGATTATATTACACACTGCCAACACTCTCTGAGATGTTTTTGATGAAGTTTTAGGCACATGGATGGAAGATGATGTGCTTCTGGGTTTAAAAAATACTCTAATTATTCAGTGATTTAGGCACTGACACATCACAAAAATAATTTAATCGAAAGAGCTGGTTCAAATGTGAGTTATATTAATTGCTTTAAGACTACATTAGAGATATGGCGGCCGGAATGTAGCATGTTTATCTATGTATCTATCTATCTATCTATCTATCTATCTATCTATCTATCTATCTATCTATCTATCTATCTATCTATCTATCTATCTATCTATCTATCTATCTATCTATCTATCTATCTATCTATCTATCTATCTATCTATCTATCTATCTATCTATCTATCTATCTATCTATCTATCTATCTATCTATCTATCTATCTATCTATCTATCTATCTATCTATCTGTCTTTCATTTTGTCTGTCTGTCTGTCTATCTATCGTTCTTTCATTTTGTCTGTCTGTCTATCTATCGTTCTTTCATTCTCTCTGTCTGTCTGTCTAACTATCGTTCATATCAGTCTTACTTTTGTTTGTTTTTGTTTGATATATTTATATATTGTATTTAGTTGTTTTATCTATCATTCGGTCTATATTGCTATGGTTTTGTCTCTCAGTCGCTTTGGTACATTTCTCAGATCACAACTGAATTTCTCAAAACTACTTGTTCAACCTCCACTTCATCAAGTCATTTGTGCACATCATTTCTCATTGTTTTGAACAAATCGCAAATGCTTTGGTACAGTCATGCAATTGATTATGTACAATTGTCTGCTGTTTCCTACATTATCAATTGCTTATGTCATGTTAATCAAAATGTATCATATTATACTGAATAGTCTTACCCCTCAAAACATATAGACATAAGTTCCTTGCGCAAGTCATTAAATGAAAAATGGTTAAGCTAGTTGTCATGCGTTGTGTGTTTTCTGTACATCCATTCTATTAGACTTTGTATGTGTTTGTGTGTGTGTGTGTGTGCGTGCGTGCGTGCGTGCGTGTGTGTGTGTGTGTGTAAATGTGTCCTGAATTGATGTATTGCGGAGGAGAATTTTGAATTTCAGTAATGAAGGGGAAAGGAAATGTAAAGGGCTAGATCAACCAGTTCTCTAAAAGAGCTCTTTGAGATGCATCTCATTAACCTTCATTTGGCAAGCATATATATACAGACAACAGCATAGTGTTACAATTTCTTATTACATTTACATATACATTTATTAATTTAGCGGATGCTTTTATCCAAAGCGACTTACAAATGTGGAATACAGCAAGCAATTTATCTAGAAGAGGCAGACAAACACGAGAAGTGCTCAAAATGTGTTTCAGACAGTGCTTAAAGTAGCATAAGCTAGAATAGGCAGGGATTAAATGAATGTGAAAGCATAGATTTATTTTATTTTTTTCATGAGGTTAATTGCTCACAGAAGAGATGAGTTTTTAGATGACGTTTGAATGTTGTCAGTGATTCAGCATTCCGGATGTAGGCGGGAAGATTCCACCAACAAGGAACAGTGAATGAAATGTTCTGGAGTGATTTTGTGCCTCTCTGTGATGGTACCACAAGAACAAGGAAACAAACAGGGGCATCAGCCAGGAAGAAGAAGAGGAGTAAGAATGTGTGGTGGAAGGGTACTGAGGCAAAACAGTGGAAGAGGTAGAAGAGGCCAAGATTGTAGACATGTTTCTGATTAAATAACCATGTTCTCAGCCTTGACCTTATGACTGAGGCGGGTCAAAATGCCGAATGTTGGGAGAACAACCATGTCCTCAATCATTCAAATGTTTTTAGAACAGAAGAGCTATGTAATCAGACAATGTTCACTATACTGCTTCATTACAGTAGTCAACTTGCATTTTACATTATACAGTAAATGTACTTTATAGAGACATAATGTAACACACACTCATGTACCTACAGTATATACAGGAGAACACTGAATAACACTGATTATCTCTTCATCACGGCACCTGTTAGTTGGTGGGATATATTAGACAGCAAGTGAACATTTTGTCCTCAAATTTGATGTGTTAGAAGCAGGAAAATGGGCAAGCATAAGGATTTGAGCGAGTTTTACAAGGGTCAAATTGTGATGGCTAGACGACGATGGCTAGAAAACGTCTCGGTTACGTATGTAACTCTATTTCCCTGAGAACAGGGAACGAGACTCTGCGTCAGATGACGCTACGGGGAACGCCTCCAGCGTGAAATCACAATCAAAAAGCGTCAATCCTATTGACCGGCAACAGCCTATGATGTCATCATAGTGCGACCAGGAAGTATATAAGGGCGCCTTGCCACCATGACAGCATCTAATCGTCTGAAGGGACTGTTTGGCAGGCACGCCCTGAGGCATGGCAATGAGACGCAGCGTCTCGTTCCCTGTTCTCAGGGAACTAGGGTTACATACGTAACCGAGACGTTCCCTTTCGTAAGGGAACTCGCGCTGCGTCAGCTGACGCTACAGGGAACGATATACCCACGCCGCCATGCCGAAGGGAGTGCATGCCCACTGGGCAGTGACAACTGTCAGGACAAGCAAATTCAACTGAAATGCCTGAACCACTCCCCCTCTGATCACATTAGGCTGTCAGTGACAGCGCTCCCTACGGTCAAAGCCCAAGCTATAGCCTGAGAAGGAACCTTCGCATACCATATGAGGTCCTACCCTGGCCGCTCGAAGGCCTGGAACCAGCCCATTCAACAGAAGGGGTTCCTTTAAGGGAACGTGGCAAGGGAACCCGAGGGAACCCGCGCCAGTCACTATTCACTGAAATTCACTGAATGCCACCAGGGAGGTCTGACCTAGTGACCTCTAAGTGGGACACGTCAGTACAGCCAACCCTGTCTGTAAAGCACAGAGCCTCTGGTACTCGCCTCCGAAGAGACATCCCGCTAGGGTACTGCAGAAAAGGCAGTGTCCTCCACCAGCCGGACCTCAGAGACGGGTTATCCTGGAGAGCAGCGCTCAGCGAAGTGCTTTCTAACCCTTGCTAGCGAGGGGAGTTAGCCGCTCGATCCTAGGATCTACCAAGCACTTATTTTAAAACGTGCTCAGGAGGCTGAACAGGCCAACAGGCTGATCCTAGCTGGGAGGCCCCGAGGGGCCTACAACCGACGGATCAGTGCCAAGCGGCTGTAAGCTCACAGACGACTCTCACTTGAGAGGAGCTCCTAAGCCTGCCTGGTAGGTAACCATGCTGTAGGTGACCGATGCAATTCCCAGGTCCTGTAGGGACCGCATAGCAGCAGTGTCGTCTCGCCATGCTAGGGAATGAAAAACCACCTTCAGGTGCTACCGGCTAGAAACCGGAGCCTGATATCAGATGACCACTAGCTGTCAGCGTAAAGCCAGTTATGTGTCCCCTCCTCGTTCCCCAGGGAGGCCAGAAGGGGCAGAGGAGCTCGCTCTCGGGGAGGCCTAATGAGGCCTACTACCCAATAGCAGTCGAGCTGGCCCTCGAGGTAGCTGGAAGATGGGACTTGCTCTGACAGGGAGGCCTAGTGAGGCCTGCCACCTGATAGCCATCGGGACTCGTTCCTTCAGGGAGGCTTGGGGAAGCCTGCCACCTGATAGCAGACCATGCTAGCTGTCCGAGCGTCCCGACTCCGGGGCTCACCCAGGGAGGCCTGGCGAGGCCTACCACCTGGTAGTGAGACCTGTTAACGGTCCAGCTAGCTTGTCACAGTGACTGGAACCGGAACCCCCTCAGGTATGCCTAGTGGGGGCCTGCAACCCGATAGCACGTTAAGCCAGCTAACCGAGCGTCCAAGCTTGGGGGCTCACCCTCAGGGAGGCCTGGCGAGGCCTACCACCTGTTCTAGCCATTCGTGTGAACCGTCAGAGATGACTGAGGTTCCGGAGCTCGCCGTTAGGGAGGCCCACTGGGGCCGAAAACCCGGAAGTGAATCTTCAGGGAGGCCTGGTGAAGCCTACTACCTGACAGCAATCCACTGCTAGGTGTCCAGTGACTGAAGACCAGGAACGTGCCCTCAGGGGAGGCCAGGTTGAAGCCTGTTACCCAATGGCGAATCCCACAGGGAAGCCCTGTGCAGCTTGCTACCTGTTAGCAACCCAAGCTACCAACCGTTACCAAAACCGGGGAACAATCTCAGGGAGGCCCGGCGCCTACCACTTGATAGCAGAATGTGCTAGCCTCCAGGGAGGCCTAGTGAGGCCTACTACCTGCTAGCACTCCACGCTTACTGTCACAGAGAGTGGGAACTGGGAGCTCACCCTCAGGGTGGCCTGGCAAGGCCTGCCACCTGATAACAGAAGGTGCTAGCTGCCTGAGTATCCAAGCTCAGAGCTCACCTCCAGGGAGGCCTAGTGAGGCCTACTACCCGCTAGCACTCCACGCCCACCGCCACAGAGACTGGGAACCGGGCACTCGCCCTCAGGGAGGCCTAGTGAGGCTTACCGTCTGCTAGTCTTTGGGCGTTCCTTGGGCGTTCCTCCAGGGAGGCTTAGTTAGGCCTGCCACCTGACGATAGGTGTGCTTAGCTAAAGCTCTACACCGAGACTGGACCTGTCCAGACTGTGACCAGGAACATGCCCTCAGGGGAGGCCGGGTGAGGCCTACTCCCTACTAGCAACTCATGCTAGCCACCCAGTGACTGGAGCCCGAGAGCGCCCCCTCAGGGGAGGTCAAGTGAGCCTGCTTACCCCACAGCAGGCCCTTAGGGAGGCCTGGTAGCGCCTACCACCTACTAGCAGCATGTGCCAGCCGTCGAGGGGCTAATGCCCAGGAATACCCCCTCGGGGGAGACCGGACAAGGCCTGCTACTCATAGCAGGCTCTCAGGGAGGCCTGGCAGGGCCTACCTCCAAATAGGAGGCCTGCAGGTTCTATGAACCCTGCCGCGGTTAGAGGAAAGCTGGCTGCTGCACCCGGGCTGACTGTAGCTGTCTGCTGCTGACAAAGAACTGGACATCCAGTTATCACCTGGGGACTCATCCCCAAGGAGGCCAAAGAGGCCCTGCTAGTTGACGAGGTTTCTGCTGAAGTCGACATCGACAGAGAAAATCCTCCTAGGCCCACACGGGCCGCGACATCGAGACTCTCTTGCAAGGCCTGATGATGCCTACCACCTCTCCTGGAGTCTGCTGCCCAGACTGCCCAAGCTGGCTGCTCACGACCAACTGGCCTTCATACGCCCGCACAAGGGGCTGGCTCCATCCCAGAGGCTAGAGGGCCTTCATGACGGCGCAGTCTCACGGGCAGTGCCTACAGACATGAACCTAATCACATTGTCAATAGCAGTGCACTCAGCGAACAATGCCTAAAAACCCTCTAAAACGAGGGGAGTACAACTTACATCACCTGCTTCGAGGCAGCCGCCTCACTTTCCCATACAGCGGCCTGCCGGTCATGCAAGGGCGTCAGCCATTGACAATGCTCGGGCCTCAGGGGAGCATCCGACCAAAACCGCCATGCAGAAGGTTGCGATGTTCAGCTCAACCCGAGCCCTAAAGAAGATGGAGCAGAAGACATAGAGCAAGGGTGAAAATATCATACAAATATGCAACCCACCGGCCATGCCATCCTCCAGGATGAGGCCAGGGGCCGCCAGAAGATGGCGGCCACACAAGCTCTGGAAGGCGGGTTACAGCAAAATAAAGTCTAATCGCACACCAGCGAAGGACGCTTAACCCCGCCCCATGACCACTGGCAAAGTCGCTATCCCTGCTGCAACACCTAGACTGCATTACTAAATTACCACAGAATGCAGAGAAGGGCCTTGGCAGGACGACTCTGTAATAAGAGAAGGCTGAATCAAGGATGCAGAAAACAAAGCACTGTTCTTATACTTAAAAGGCCCGGGGCGACAATACCTGCCTTTAAAGGAAATTCCCCCCATCCTTAGCAAAGCCTAGGCCAAGTAGTGCGGCGCTAAGCCTGCACTCGATCTACTAAGGGCTCGGGAAAGAAATATTATCACCCCTTATATAAACAAAACGAGGCCCCGAAAAACCCATTCAAACGCCCAACAAGGCTGGGCGCAGATCACACTACAGCTCATGCATTAGTGCTTACCCGGTCGTGGCTACTTTATACTTAAATCTAGGAAACAAACTCGCCCCCGCATGCCACAAGCCTGCGAGCAAGAGTGGCAAATACAACCACTCACATTAGTGAGAGAGATAACACGGAGAGGCGGTAAAACTCTACTAGCCAAAGTATAGCATATATCCACCAACATATAAAGTTGCAAAGAAGATCGTTCTTAGCTATTCAAAGAGGGTCCTGGAAAACATAAAAAATAATGTTTCACCCTACTCGAGGGGGACTCACCGACGGGCCAGGGACACCCGACTGCCTGGGCGCGGTCCCGGACCTCAGCGGAATGCATGCCTTTGCCTCTCTGAACTTCCCCACCACCGCCTCGACGGAGGTGATGACGAAACCGGGGCATCATGGTTGTCCGCAAGGTTTAACCACAGATGTCTCTCCATGGCCACCATCGCCGCCATCGATCGACCGATGGAGAACGCTATTTGTTGGGTGGCCCGGAGAGCGAAATCCGAGGTCCGGCGCAACTCGGCCACCGCATCAGGGGATAGTCCCTCCCCCTGATCGAGGTCCCTCAGCAGGTCCGCCTGGTTAGCCTGCAACACCGCTGTGGTTTGCAAAGCTGCCGCAGCGTGACCCGCTGACATGTACACCCTGCCATTCAGACGAGAAGACAACACGACTACGCATTTTGACTATCTTGTTTTTGAACAATGACACAAGGACTTGCCATTCTGATGGCACTGATATGTTCATTGACATAAATACTATTGAGAGATGAACTAAGGATTTTGAGCCAGTTTCATGCTTTTACAGGTTATCCATTGTGTGGTGCTGTTTGTACATATTGTTTTTGAGAAATGCACTGACTGGTTTGCAAATCTGAAGGATGTTTCAAAAACATTTTCTCAATTGCTTTGGCACATTTTTAGAAATAGTCTTAACATTCTCTAAACTGTAAGTGCAATTGTCACAACTGTTTGCTGGAACATCAGAACTCTATTGCATGTATGCAAAACACCCAAAACATTTAAGTCATGCTTCAAAACCTAGTTTGTGTCAAATAAAAAGTGTTTTTGTCATTGTGTGAGCCTCACTGGTCAAAATGTTTAGATGTTTTTTTTTTCACCATGGAAATATTTGTTATATACAAATTTCATGTTTTTTTCCCTACTTTTTTGCTGATACTAACTGCTTTCTATACTATACAAGAATGCCGGTTTTGTCTGTGTATCACACTGAGCTTTTTAAATACAGATTCAGACAGTTGGTAAAACTGTGTGAAAGTTCAATACTGTAGCACACAAAAAGAAAACATTTGTATTTATACAGTACATTTATTTTTGCTGAAATGTGTTGCATGTAAACTGAAAATTCTTGCTTGTTCATTTTTACACTCTATTGTATTTCTCTAACACATGCATATCTTCTTATAACAATACTTTTAGGTTTACTTGTAACACATTTCTACAAAAATAAATGTACTGTAAAAATTCAAATGTATTTATATACAGTGCTGATGTAACTGCTGCTGTTCAGAGTTGTGATGTTCCTCCATGTTCAAAAATGTTGGTGATTGTGCTGTCAGCAAACTCCAAACGTGATTGGTTGATTGATAAGATTGTGATTCATATTTCAATGGCAGGCCATTTTAGCAGGCGTTACAAACATTCCATGTCATAAATATTTATGGAATAGAACACATCTGACAGATTTTGATCACTGAATGGATCATTTTGCATATGAAGGCTCACACGATGAAAGAATGTTTACAAGTTTGTAAGAATGAAGAGCTTGACAGTTTTGATCAACAAGCCATGTGCATTTAGTCATTGTGCAAATTGTAGACAATTGTACACATTGTAGATAGACTCTTTTGCACACATATGCCAAAACACATTCAATTTGCTTAAATCAATAAGTAATTCAAATCTAATGTGGTCAAGAAACTAAAACCGGGGGAACTTTCCCCAGGAACTTTGGGGTCGTACTCGGTATGTTTCGACCGCATGCATTTCGCCCTCGAAATGAGGTCAAAGTTCAGGAACGTTCGGGGTTGGGACTTGGGCACTGAACATGCTGATTGGTTGAGTTCACGCAGCATTTTATTTCAACCAAAAAATCTGTTGTGGTGCGTGCAGTAAGAGATTTTTGCTATTCGAATCAATAATGGAGGTGTTGAAATACGGCCGATGGACCGACAACGAGGTTCAAGCCTTATTACGTTTATTTGTGGAGGATGAAATCCAGTTGGCTCTGGAAAGTCACGCATAGTCCTACGTCACCGGATAAATCTTCAATGTACTTAAAACTGTGATGGAAATGCAGACAGCAGCAGGTCTGGGGGAAAAATTTCCTGGGACAAATTGTTCCGGGTAATTTCGGGTGGAAACAGGGCTTAATTGTTCAGAGATCTGAACTTACTGTTTTGAGAAAAAAAAATCTAATTTGAGAACTGAGCCAAAGCGATTGAGTAAAGTGCAGTTGAAGTAGAGTTGTTTTTAGTGTTTCTGCATGAATATGTCTATAGTTGTCAGTGGATGAACAGCCCATAAAGCCTTTTTGAAGTTGTGCATCAGAGGGAATCTATGGCTTATATCTGGACGCTTGATTTTAATGAAGCAAAGATCAATGGTCATTGGACAAAAGGCTCTAAACATTATTGCACAGTGGACTTTCAATCAATGTATTTTTTTCCCACCTGGCTTCTCTGTATAATGATCTGGAAATCTCTCAAATGAATGGGACTTTGCAACAAATAGTCAAAAACGGTGGTGTATGTGACTAACAGCATTTCAAATGTAAAACCACTGCTGTCAAAATTAGAGCTCATGCAGCCTCATAGAGACAGGCAAAGTTACTGCAATCTGTCATAACAGATTTATTTTAACTTTCATAAAGCTGTTTTTGCCTATTAGCTTTTTAAACATTGCACTTAAGAGCTTGGTCAATCATTTTTTATATATATATATATTTTCACTATTTAGTGCATGGGCATTACTTAGCTTAAAGCCACAATATGTATTTTTTCGCCGCTAGAGGTTGATGCTTTTGCCCCAAGCTTTTATTAAGCCGCAGACGAGCGCTTCCGCTTCTTCCAGTCATGCGTACACAGCGCTGTTTTATCATAATAGATACTTTATTTGAGTGTGATAGTTATGTTATAATGCTTCTCTGTGTGTTTGCTTGGCAGCTACTATGAGACATTTGTTACACACTCTGCAGTAAGCTAGATCGATATTAGCCAGGTAAAACATGGTACGTAAATTGCGAAAATGAGATTTAAACAATAAGACTAACTGTGTTGAACAATAATTTGTTTTCTGTCAATGAATGTATCCAAACAGTTGCTCACCTGTCTAATAAAACACATAATACATTAAAGCGTCTTTGGTGTTTCCATGGTTTCTACAAAATGTAAAATTGAGGATAACACGGGTATGATGTCATTAATAGGCGATGCACGGACACGGTCCGTGTCCTGGTTAAAATTGCTTATTTCTCTGGATTTAAACATTCTTGGAAACATTTGGGATAATGTAAGTACACAAGTCAACAAAATATATAAGATTGTTCTAGTAGTTTTTAGATATTTAAAAAAAAAATGTATTCTCACATATTGTGCCTTTAAAAAGTAGTAAAGGGAGGTTGTGATGTCACAAAATAGTGACGATTTAGCTCGTGTATTTACACAAAATTATTTTAATTTCTTTTACTTTTTGATTGATAAATATTCTATTATATACGATAATCTATTTAATGTATGTGATACTGATAATCAATAGTTTTGCTTTTGTCAAAACTGAAATTTAAACACTAACATTGGATATAATAAAATGTGTGCATCTTTAAATAGCACAATGACTGCATATTTTTGTACAAAACAAGTTCTAATTAACTTGTTACACAGTGATTTGAGGGAGCGATCATACTTGATAGCTAATTCAACTGCTCAAATGTACTTAATTTGATAACTTTATCCATCTTGGAGTTTAGAGGACAGTGAATGAAACCAAGCATGACTTGTTGGTCCACTAATTTTGCTTCGAGTGTGAGAAGATATGTGTTCTAATATATTTATTTTATTTCGTCAAAATTGCAGTGGGAATTGCAAAATAAAAAACAGTGGGAATTCATCGATTTGCATTTTCCTTTTAGATTTTACTGGAACGGATAGTGAAGTTTCTGACAGTTTGGAAAAGTATGTGCTGGAGAGAACATTGCTTGTTGTTTTCTGCCACCGATACCAACCACAACAACTGCTGAACAAAACAAAATAACAAATTCCGCTCTTTATAACACACACAAAGAAATAAACTCTGTTTTCTTCATGTTTTAGACAGTAATTGGCACATACCTATTGTGAGCTAGTTACTGAAATTATGGGCCTATCTTCCACCTGTCCCCACCGTATGTGATGCATATGGTTTATTAGTAGCTTTTGGGAGCAGTGATTTAAACATTTGTCTTGGTGCTGTCTAAAATAGTTAGCCCACTCAGCAAATCGTTGAAAGCCAGAAGATGTGCGGCATTAAAAAGGTCACCTCAGCCTCGCCGTGTTCCTGGTTTCAGCAGGCCTGACGTTCCCCGTGGCTTTCCCTGTCTGATATGGCATGTTCTCCCCCCACTGCTCTGCCATAAGCTCCACCAGTCATCTCCATAAAGAGACCCCATTAAACATGTCCACACCACACAGCGCTCAGCTTAGCAGCCTCTGACTGGCATTCTCACAACGCGCTAAACGAGCGATGAAAAGACTGTTCAGACTAGTAAATATTTTCAAGAGTATGTGCTTTAACTCGGGACACCCTACGTTTATCTTTTTATTAGACTGGGTAATGAGCGATATCAACCAAGGTAATAAGGAGTCAGTGCTTTGCAACCGTGGACAGATGGTGTCCTTCATTGGCCTGTGATGTTTTCACTAAATGGACGATTTAATTCAGCCAGTTCTGGGATGATGTTGTTGTAGAGATTGGAACGGACAGAATTATGATGGGACACCTTTTCAGTCTAAAATGGGCTCTGGCCAAGGACACGGTACATGGTATGGAGGGTTTTTTTTCCCATTGTGAGCTACAGAGATGATGTGGTCTGATCTCATTGACTTTGCCGTGCTCCATACACTAGATTGTTTAGCCGCTGTGTCCCAGGGGGCAAGCCGAGCAGAAATGCCCTTCAGGATCCATGAGAATGGTGGCTGGTTTGTTTGGGCACCCCGCCAGCCTGTGTGCCCTTAGAGCAGCGATGCAGCGAAAGCATGTTTGCACCGTTGAAGCAGCAACCCACATATTTTTTATGCAAAAACACACACACACTTCCATCCCATTTGCCCAGCAGGTCTCAGCCCTTCATCTTTCGCCCTGGGTTTGCAAGAGGCGATTGTCAATTGTCTTTATTTCCCCCATCGATAGCATCGTGGGCTATTAATTAGCCTGAGCGCTGTGGAGCCTAATAGCAGTCAGAAACTGGCTGTCAGAGCAACGCTGCTGTTTATTTGTTTGTCTCTCTTGCTGCGGGGGTTTGGTCTGCTCATGCCAGCACAGGCCACTCTTGATGATTTAGTAATTAAGTTTGGTAATAGAAGTAGTTAATCAAGGCCTGAGATTATACCACCTGCAGCGGAGGTCTGCCAGGAGGGTGGAATATCTCCTCTTCCCTGAAGAAGAGGCTTCAACTGTTGGATTTTTCTCCTGCCGCGCACAGGCCGCATCTCCCGCCTCGCGTTTGTCCAACTTTGATTGTCCCCTCGGCGGCAGGCCCTGGACTTATCTCACATTCCCTTCATATTGTACACAGCAGTTTTGGGGAAGCCAATTTAGAACATTTAGGAAATGTTTTTGTTATGGATGTTGTTGTTTCTTTGACTACACACACTGCGACCCACTCAAAACGGATTTGCGACCCATCAGATGAGAAACTCTGATTTAAATGAACAAATCAAATTTGTCTGAAAGAAATCCTTCATTAATTAATTTGTTTGGCTGTAAAGCTGTGTGTAGAGTACATGTATTTCAACTGATTGTAAGGTTTGTAGAAAGCATACTATGATCATTGACTACATTTACATGTGCACCAATAATGTGATTATTTCTAATAATCAGAGTAAGGTCTTAATCACAGTAAAATGTTTACACGACACAAGCAGAACTCTTCACTTCAGTTTATATGTAATTTTAATTATTCAAATTATTCGCAAATAAGTATGGTTATATACCACACTCAGATAGGCATACAGTATGCATGTTACAGGCCATTGTTTTAATCTGCTAGCATCAAATTCAAAATAAATTTTTTATGAACGTACTGGATATTATTCGTCACCGTGATGAACATCACAATGCGGAGTTTGGGGTTTGCTGCTGTCGTGTTCTTCACGCCATCTGGATGAAGTGAGTGAGTGAGTGAAGTGACGTGTGGCCAAGTATGGTGATCCATACTTGGAATTTGTGCTCTGCATTTAACCCATCCAAGTGCACACATACAGTAGTGAACACACACACACCATGAACACACACCCGGAGCAGTGGGCACCCATATTGCTGCGGCACCCGGGGAGCAGTTGGGGGTTCGGTGCCTTGCTCAAGGGTCGTGGTATTGAGGGTGGAGGAGGGCGCTGGTTATTCACTCGAAAATTCCTGCCGGACCTGAGACTCGAACCCGCAACCTTCCGGTTACAAGTCCGACTCTCTAACCATTAGACTTCCCCTCATTATTAATTGCATTATTACCTTTAATAACATCTCCATATCTCCATATGAAGATCATATGGAGCAGAGACTGCCCAGCGAGTTGTGTTGACAGAGTTTAGCGATTTCCCAGCATTATTCTGGGAACACTTCAGAATAATATTGCGGAGTTCCTTCATGAAGTTGTGTCGGCAGCCGCATAGAACCGAGAACATGCACAATTTGGTCAGAACGGTAATAATGCGATTAAGGTGTTTACATGCCTGCTTATTGCGATTAAAATCGGCATACGCCACATAGTTTAATGGGAATATTGTAGCTACGGTTATGAGCTTAATCGCATTAGTTTGATCGAAGTATTGCGTTTACTTTACTACTTTATACTTTACTTGTCCCTTTAAGGGATATTTGTTTTGGGCAATACATGTAAAGCTGCATAACAGGATACCCAAATCAATAACAATCACACAGTCGTAAACTTTGCGCTAGAGTTTAACAGCCTTGTGGCCAAAGGAATAAAATCATTTTTATATTAGTGGCCTAAACCTTGGGGTAAGCGTCGACAAGATAGAAGTGGTTCGAATTCTGGATAAAAGCACATTAGAAGGGTCCTTGCCTATTTTGTTAAATATACAAAGGTACATAGCAATATTGTCAAAATCCCATTATAATTGCAGTATGAGGATGCATGTAAACACACTCATTGTAAAGCTGTAATTGCCATACAGTGACAATTATACCTGGAGTTATCCCACACTCCCTTCGTATTGTACATTGGGGAAACTAATTTAGAACATTTAGAAATGTTTTTTGTAATGGTTGTTGTTGTTTCTTTGGCTACACACAGCGCTTTACTGTTTTTTGCTGGAAAGGTTAGCTTGCTACAGGATAAGCTACAATTTTAAGAAACCAAACACTGTCATGTTCCTGATGAATGTAGCTGGTAGCATCACTAATTTTAGTTCAGTTTCTCCTCAACACTGATACAAACTCACAGCAGGTTGTTTTAATGCTCACACAGCTATTTGAATTAGATTATGTTTGCCTGGCTCTGTTCACTTGCTCTTCCTTTCAACAGAATTTGTTTATTTACCCTCCCAGCACGAGACCTCATTTATTAAGCCCGTCTGTGTCTTATGCGTGTTTTTATCAGAGTGGCTGAAGACAACAGTAGTCGCTAAGCTCCGTCAAGTTTGCACCCCACGTAGAACATTGGAGAGGAGTCAACACTTCCTGACACGCTGGGAGTTAAACTATGAATTCGCTCCTTGTCTTGAAAGATATCATACCACACCAGCTGGTTTGGCAAGAGCCATGTAAATCAACTTGAGACCAGTCGATTTACACCATAAGGCACAAGTTCCTCACATTTTAAAGAATTTAAAGAGCTTCTCAGTGATATTTTTATTTCCAAAGTACCCATTTCTCACATACTATACAGTTTGGTGCCAGTATAAAAACATGTTTCTGACAGAATTTAGAGAAATGGAAGTTGAGGAGCATTTTGAGGACTTCAGCATTATATCTGATAGAAATCATGAATTACCCGTTTATGTCTTCATCCGAGTGGCAATAAAACTGTCACAGAAGCCATAACATTCCTCTGTAATGTACGCAATTTGTGTCAGTGTGTGAGCCCGCCTGGGGAGAGCAATAACATGGATGTGATGAAATATGAAGGAGTGGGCTTGCGAATGCTGAATGATCAAAACCCTAGTACTGTAGGAGGTAAACGAATGAGAGGTATTTGTGAGAGTAGAAACACACTGTGTGATGTCAGGTCTCTTAAAGGCTCCTAAATACTTCAAGCGAAATTGAAGAACAAACTGGGGTGACGTCATTTCATACAAAATAAGGAAGCTTGCTGGAAAAGTTGGTCCAATTGCAATTGGTCCAGGGCAATTATGTAATAGATAGGTGTGCTCTGAGACTCCGCCGTCTTTGAAGTGGAAATCTTTTCCAGTTAATTTCTTCTGTTCAGTCCGTTGAGGTCAGACGCAAGTTAAAAAAACACCACACCCAGTAGTGTGGGCGGCGTCAGGATGTTCACAAACAGTATATCGCTGCAGGTAGAAAGGTATTTCTAACTTATTTTTACCCCTAAAGCCAGGCTCAGACTACAGGAGTTTTAGGCCGATTTATGCCAGATTTGTCCCTCCCAACAATCAGAGAAAAATCTTGTCAATGACATTGATCGGTTTTGATGTTCGGCCCAGATTATCTGGTAATGTGAGACATTTACAGATCAAATCTTTAACCGATCTGCTCATGGACACAATGGGGCCACCCCGATTTTATCAAACATGTTTGATATTTAAGATTTTCAATTGGGATGATTACATCAGTTCTTTCACAATAGCCAATAAAAGAAGAAAATGAGAGCACTTATGAAATCGCAACCGCTAAACAGGCTGCTGTGCGGGTCAATTGAACAGCGGAGATGCATGACGGAATGGTGTGTGGAAGTGTTGCCATAACATGACTGCTTGTCTTCGAAAACATGACATAGCCGGACAGACAAAGAGAAGAGCTGGGGAGAAATCGTGTTGGTTTTGAACACACCGGGAGTGTAGAAAGCTGCTAGCAAATGTAAACATTACCGTTTGAGACGTCAATGATGATCTGCTAAGTACATGTTTTCATCCGCTTCCCCACGAGATCATGTGAGGTTCTCCTCCTGGCATGATAATTTTATCTTGTAGTGTGTGATGCTCTGCAAGTTTTATATCTTGTGCTTGTGTGCATGTTTGAGACACCATTGATGCAACCAGATTTCATAATCAGTTAGGATTTAAAAACTCCTGTAGTCTGAGCCCGGCTTAAGCAAAGCACAAAAAAGACATTCGCAATGAGTTTATCAGTGCCTTAAGAGTGTGGTTTTTCCCTTGGTTCCCCTGGAGTGAGCTTTTACCTGGTCCATCATCTGGCCTACGAATCGTCTTCTGACCTTGTTTTATGGCTAATTGCTTAACTCAGACTCAATCTTTAACACTGCAGACTCTGTGTTCTACTCCTGAGAAAATGAAGAGCGAGAGAAAAACAGATAGAGAGATGAGTGTCTGAAAAAGGCCAGAGGTCATCAGAGCCAGTAACTACGCTGACTTGAAAAGAAGCCGAAGAGGCACGCAAGACTTGTCTCCTTTTAGCAACTGACATTAAAGCCAATATGTTTGTATTCAGTGAGTGTATTTGGTAATTAAAGTGAGGGGGTTGTGTGAAAATGGACTTTCAGAGGACAGATAAAGACTGTTTGACTGTAGACCACAGTGGAGTCTTTCTTTATGTGTCTTTGCTTCTCTTTGTGGATATTGTGAAAATGTTCTTGAGAGTGATTTTTTGCCTTTCTGTGATGGTACCCAAGGCGCCGCTCACTTACAGACTGTAAGTGAGAGCACCTAAACTTGATGCAGACTAGGTGCAGAGCCCTTGGCCGTCCTGTAGGCTATTTTTTACTTTCTCTCTAACTTTTGCAAAGGCACCAAACGCCAGGGGACTCTATTCTATACTTAGCCCTTCCATTGTGTGTGAGAGAGAGTCTACCCCACACACACTTCTGATTGGCTGTGATTTGTGATTGAATTTGTCACATCTTGTAGCCCTGTCATGTCTGGTGTGGACAGACAATTTGCTTGTCGCTGGAATCTTATCACATCACGTCTCTGTGTCATGGTATTAGAATTAAACAGGTTGTTTTTGCTTCTGCACCTTTAATGTGTCATGAATAATGATGCGTGTTATGATTGGCTAATCACTTTGTATGTAAAATGCTGTAGTAATATATCCAGTATTAAATGCTGATGGTTGTGATATTGATACAATGACACATTTTTGCATCTGTATAGATGCAGGATTGGTTCCCTTTTGAGGGAACTCTCATTGCGTCGGAACGACAATTTGGGGATACTCCCTAAGCATCAGCGAATCTGAAGTCTGAATAGAAACTAAACCAATCCGATTGGCGTGCGTGATGACGTCACTGTGATGGCATACCCGGAAGTATAAAAGGGAATGAAACATTGAAACGGCAGTTATTGCTCTTCAGCATAGTGCTCTGTGTTTCAAAGTGTCTGTCTATTTACTGTTGTTTTGTCCGAAAAAGTGTGTGAGAAAGTATGGAAAGTGTGAGAGAGTTCAAGCAGTGTGTGCATCCGTGTCCCCGCTATATTTCTGGCTCGGATGCACACCTGCTTTGTGTGCATTATCTGGGTGTGGAGCATGCTCGGGCGGCTCTCGAGTGTCAACATTGTGAGCGGCTCCCACTCAGACTGCTCCGCTCTCGGCTGGCCGTGTTTGATGAGGCCGGCCAGCCTCGTGAGCCCCATGGTTCTGGACCCGCGGTCGCTGAGGCGGCTCGGCGTCGCAGATCATGGGGTTCACAACGGGACTTGTCAGAAGGTTTTGGGACTGCTGCGGCAATTTCCCAATCCTCTTCTGACAGTTCCGAGGATCTTCCTCCCCGTGTGGAAGCCCATTGTGTGTAACATTGTGTGCGGCTTCTTCCCCCGGGGTCGAGGATCCGATGCTCATCCTCTCCGGTTCCGAGGAGCCGGACGAGGGTGGTATCGGGGCGGGTGGAGAAGCAGGAATTGTTTCATCGCTTCATCCACCCGCCCCAAGAGGAGCTGGTTGAGGTGTTGACCCGTGCGGTGGCCAAGTTAAACATCGATTGGCCACAGGAAGTGCCGGAAGTTCAGCCACCCAGTAGGCTGGATGACCGGTTCCTTTCTCGCCGGGGCTTGCCATTCTTCCCGGATCTACACACCGAGGTAGAAGAAACCCTATTCCTCGCGTGTGTCCAATCCTCCAGTGTTGGATTATTCCAATGTGCTGGGGGCACACGAGGTGGGTTATGGGTCGATGCCTCGGTGGAGGAAGCTCTCGCGAGCTATCTTTCGCCCGACTCTGCATCGTCCCTCAAATCCCCGGCACTGCCCACCAAACCCTGTCGGGATACCTCATCTTTGGTAGGCAAGGCTTATATGGCGGCTGGGTGGGCTGGTAGTTCTGGCTGAGGAGGCTGACCTCCTCAAAGAGCTCGATGAGGGTGAGGGTCCCTCTCCGGAGGATATTTTAGAATTGAGGAAGGCTGCGGATTTGTCTCTCCGCATCACCAAGGAGACGGCCCGTGCTATCGGCCGCTCCATGGCGTGACTGTGGAGAGACATCTCTGGCTGAATTTGTCAGGGATGAAGGAGAGGGATAAAACCTTTCTCCTAGACTCCCCGATTTCGCCTTCGGGTCTATTTGGTGGCGCGGTTGAGACCGTCGTCGCCAAATACCAGGAGGCGAAAAATCAGTCAGCAGCCTTCCGTCAATTCTTCCCTCGCAGCTCAGAGCCGGGGAAGGCGGCCCCTAGGGGGCAGCCTCAGCCGTCTACCAGCTCCTTGCACCGGCAGGTGCAGAAGGAGAGCGTCGCCTCTAGAGCCCCTCCTCCGGGAGCTTGGCAGCAGAGGCGGCGCTCTCTCCAGCAAACTCACCAGCGGCCTTCCGCTCCTAGAGGCGATCTGAGGAGCGTACTCCAGGCGTGGAAGGCTGCTGGGAAGAAGTCCTAGCTGCGGCAGGACTTCTAAGGGTGGTCCCCCCCGCAGAAGGGCAATCGAGGTTGCTTCTTCTGCGGCGCTCTGGGGAAAACGATGTGGTAATCCCGCCGTCTATGACGCTTCTGGCCACAACGATTTCCCGCGAACGCATGCTGGTCCTGCATGGGTCCTGCGTACTGTAGAAAAGGGTTACAGACTGCAGTTCGGTCAGCCTCCTCCAGGGTTCAGGGGGTTGAACTGGACCACAGTGGTACCAGAGCGGGTTCGGGTAATGGAACTAGAAGTAAAATCCTTGCTGGCGAAGGAAGCCATAGAGTGCGTTCCTCCGCCGGAGAGGGAGTCCGGGTTCTACAGCCGGTACTTTATAGTTCCCAAAAAGGACGGAGGGTTGCGTCCGATTATAGACCTGAGGTATTTGAATCGGTCTCTGAGGAGATTCAGATTCAAAATGCTCACGGTTCCCATCATCGTGAGTCAGATCCAGCCCGAGGACTGGTTCGTCACGATAGATCTAAAGGACGCATACTTCCATATCTCCATCCTTCCATGTCACAGGAAGTTCTTGAGGTTCGCTTTCGGGGGCGAGGCGTACCAATATCGAGTGCTTCCCTTCGGTCTAGCTCTTTCCCCACGCACATTCACGAAGTGCATGGATGCAGCTCTGGCTCCATTGAGACTTCAGGGCATCCGTGTGCTCAATTATATCGACGACTGGCTCATATTGGCCCAGTCGTACGAGATGGCAGTTCGGCATCGAGATGTCGTTCTGGCCCACATAAGGTGCTTGGGGCTGAGACTCAACACAGTGAAGAGTGTGTTGACGCCGTCCCGGAGGACTATGTTCCTAGGGATCGTATGGTACTCGACGACGATGCGGGCACAATTGTCTCCCGCGCGAGTCGAGACCATACTGGCGATGGTCTCAGGAATAAGGCTAGGCCACAGCATCACTGTGAAGCACTTTCAGAGAGTGCTGGGGCACATGGCAGCAGCGTCCAACGTGATACCTTTTGGCCTGCTGCACATGAGACCCCTACAGTGGTGGCTGAAAACCAAGGGGTTTTCCCCCAGAGGGAATCCTTTCCGTATGATCAGGGTAACGCGCAGATGCCTTCGTTCCCTAGTCATATGGAAGAAACCTTGGTTTCTGTCCCAGGGGCCAGTGTTGGGAGCATCCTGTTGCCGGAAATCCGTTTCAACAGACGCCTCCCTCACTGGTTGGGGCACGGTCATGGACGGTCATGCGAGGGGGCCCGTGGGAGGGCCGTCATTCCTCCTGGCACATAAATTGCCTGGAGATGATGGCAGTCTACAAAGCTCTCAGGAGCTTTTTCCCGGACCTCCGTGGCCAACATGTCCTGGTACGAACAGACAATACAGCTGTTGTAGCGTACCTCAATCGTCAGGGGGGTTTGAGGTCGCGCCCTCTATGCAGACTGGCGCATCAAATTCTCCTGTGGTCCCAAGGGAAACTGTTGTCCATCAGGGCAATGTATGTTCCGGGGGTCCAAAATCAGGGAGCAGACATCCTGTCGAGGCAGGGGCTGAGGCCCGGGGAGTGGTGACTCCACCCAGAGGTGGTGGAGGCCATGTGCGAGAGGTTCGGCCCAGTGGAAGTGGACCTGTTTGCGTCTCGAGAGACGTCCCACTGTCCACTGTGGTGTTCCCTTACGCATCCAGCCCCGCTGGGGTTGGATGCCATGGTTCAGATGTGGCCGAGGCTACGTCTGTACGCATTTCCCCCGATTGCTCTGCTCCCGGGAGTCCTGGAGATGGTGCATCAAGAGGGGGTCAGCCTACTTTGGTTACACACCCCGTTGGCCGACGCGAGTTTGTTTCTCGGATATCATAGCTCTGCTGGCAGGTCATCCGTGGCAGATTCCTCTGAGGAGGGATCTCCTATCTCAGGCGGGGGGCACAATATTCCACCCCCGGCCAGAGGTTTGGAACCTTTGGGTCTGGCCCCTGAGGGGGTCAGGTACCTAGAGGCTAGCCTGTCGGCAGAGGTGGTAGAGACCTTACTCAGTTCCAGGGCTCCGTCTACGAGAAGACTGTACAACCTCAAGTGGAATGTGTTTGCCACTTGGTGCAGGGAGCGTGAGGTGGACCCAGTTAACTGGCCGGTGGCTTCAGTGCTGGAGTTCCTCCAAGATCGCTTCTCTGCGGGTCTAACCCGGCCACACTCAAGGTGTACGTGGCTGCCATTACGGCTTTCCACGCTCCTAAGGGTGATGGGCCTTTGGGTAGGCACCAGTTGGTTGTACAGTTCCTCTGTGGGGCTCGGAGGATGAGGCCTGCGGCTCGTTCCAGAGTTCCAACCTGGGATCTGGCGGTGGTTCTCGAAGGGCTGGCTGAGGCCCCCTTTGAGCCATTGAAGTCGACGGAACCAAAGAACCTGACCCTGAAGGTGGCTTTTCTCTTGGCGATAACATCGCTGAAAAGAGTGGGGGACCTCCAGGCCTTGGCAGTAACGCCGACTTGCCTGGAGTTCGCCCCTGGGGGAGTAAAAGCCATCTTACACCCTAGGCCGGGCCACGTGCCCAAAGTTCCATCAAGGGTGGCCAGGTCTTTGGTTCTTCAGGCATTTCATCCTCCGCCTCACGTGACGGCGGAAGAAGGGAGGCTTCACCTGCTCTGCCCAGTTAGGGCTCTCAGAGTGTATCTGGAGAAGTCTGTGCAGTGGAGGAGAGCTCAACAGCTTTTGGTGTGTTTTGGTTCACCCAAGAAGGGGTTGCCTGCATCTACCCAGACAATCAGTAACTGGATTGTCCAGGCGATAACCGCGGCTTATCAGGTGCGCAATTTGCCTTCACCTATGGCCGTGAGGGCTCATTCCACCAGAGGCATGGCCTTTTCGGTGGCCCTCCTTTCTGGGGTCCCCATGCAGGATATCTGCGAGGCGGCTGGGTGGGCTACCCCACACACCTTTATCAGGTTTTATAGCCTGCATCTCCCTACGGCGCCTGGCGCTAGGGTGCTCCAGTCCTAGTTGTGCCCGGTCTCCGGCTTCACACTAGGGCAGGCGCTACCCTCTGTGTGGGCTAGTGGGTACTCGTTCCCCAAATTGTCATTCCGACGCAGTGAGAGTTCCCTCAAAAGGGAACGGCTCGGGTTATGTCTATAACCCTTGTTCCCTGAGAAGGGAACGAGCACGGAATGACAATTTGGGGATGCTCCCTAAGCATCAGCGAATCTGAAGTCTGAATAGAAACTAAACCAATCCGATTGGCGTGCGTGATGACGTCACTGTGATGGCATACCCGGAAGTATAAAAGGGAATGAAACATTGAAACGGCAGTTATTGCTCTTCAGCATAGTGCTCTGTGTTTCAAAGTGTCTGTCTATTTACTGTTGTTTTGTCCGAAAAAGTGTGTGAGAAAGTATGGAAAGTACTTGTCATTCCGTGATTGTCCAAATTGTCATTCCGTGCTCGTTCCCTTCTCAGGGAACAAGGGTTATAGACATAACCCGAGCCGTTTTCAGGACATCTTTGAATTTTCACTCTCACTCCCTTACTAACTTCCTCCTTTTAACTTCATGTCTTCTCTCAGCTCTAGTCTTAAAATCACTCTAAATGTACTTTTCTGTTTTACAACCCTATACAAATCATCCAATACCCATATAAATCCCATTTACTACTACATATAAACTATCCCAAAGGCATCACATAGTCCTTTCCTTCTCTTTTCATCTAATATGTACTAAAAAACTCTTTGAAATTCTAGTTCAGTAACTCTTAAATCTACTGTATTATGATCAAGGTCTTGACACCTACATGCAACATCTTTACAATATATAGAGTGATCACACAAAAACATTTTTAAAGTAAATCTCATTCTCATTGACTAAAGTTTACTTGAGCCACTTGGTGAACCTGATGTACAAGTTAAAGGCTAGACATGGACATATATTCATAGCTTTTTACCAGGATTTCAGTTCTCACAGGACTGGTTTGTTGTTATTTTTCCAAAGCATTTTAAGGGAAAAGACATTGTAATCTGAAATGCACAGTCTGTAAAAAATCGAGGAAAATTACTGACATGGCCAATTCAGGGATTAAAATCACAAAAAGCTCTGGTAATTATTACATCACCCCACTTCTGAGAAGGGAGCTTTGCTTTATGAAAGTCAGATTATCTCTAGTGCAATGAAAAGAGCAGGGAAAATCCTGTTTCCCATATGCCCTTCAAGGATATATTGAGACGTAAGTCTAGTGTGTTTTTGTATTTGCTGGATCCTCCTGGTAGAGCATCTACTGTAAGTATCACATGTCAAGTCAAGTCAACTTTATTTATATAGCGCTTTTAACAATGTAGATTGTTCCAAAGCAGCTTTACAGTATTAAACAGGAAAATAATGCAACATAATTGTATTAAGCTGTATAGTCATTTGATGTCATCAGTTTAAATTTCCATATGGTGACAGTGTGGGCTTTAGATCAATAATTAGATCAGTAATATATGGTTCATTATTATATGGTTCATTTAGTTTATTAATTAGATTTATTTCGATGTTTAGTTGAAAAATGTTAGTGTCCCCAACTGAGCACGCCAAGCCAGAGGCAACAGTGGCAAGGAAACCAAAACCCCATTAGGTGACCTAATGGAGAAAAATAAACCTTGGGAGAAACCAGGCTCAGTCGGGGTGCCAGTTCTCCTCTGGCCAATTAACAAACAGCGTATTATTATTATTATTATTATTATTATTATGGCAGCTTTAAAGGTCAGAGGTCATAATAGATCGGAATATTCGAAGGACCGGAGGCAACATGCTGGAGACGGGTTTATTGTGGATGACATATCGATTTAAGTATTATTTAATTGTAATATTTGAACAATCGGAGTCAACACGCTGAAGCCGGGTTTATTGCGGATGACATATCGATTTAAGTATTATTTAATTGTAATATTCAAACAATCGGACTCATCACACTGGAGACAGATTTATTAAGATGCCGTGTCGATGAGGCAGTTGCAGGGGGAGACTAATTGACACGGTCTCTGCGGACACTTCGGGGTCCTGTGTTGGTCTTCTCTGGGCGCAGGTCCATCATCTGATCAGGATATGGCCCGGATCCGGCTGACTGCAGTAAACCTCGGGATAAAACAGAGAGACTATCATTAGCGTAGATGCCATTCTTCTGATGATGTAACGAGTACATCAGGTGTTATGGGAAGTGTTCCCGGTTCCGGCTGACCTAGTTAATGCAGCCTAATAATAATTTCAAAGAAAAAGTGTTTTATGTGTATGCCACAGAAAAGAGATGTGTTTTTAGTCTAGATTTAAACTGAGTGTGTCTGCTTCCCGAACAATGTTAGGAAGACTGTTCCAGAGTTTAGGAGCTAAATAGGAAAAGGATCGACCGCCTGCAGTTGATTTGGATATTCTCGGTATGATCAACTGGCCAGAATTTTGAGACCGCAGTAGACGTGATGGAGTATAATATGTTAAGAGCTCGCTCAAGTACTGGGGAGCTAAACCATTTAGTGCTTTGTAAGTAATAAGCAAGATTTTAAAATGTATGCGATGTTTAATAGGGAGCCAGTGCAATGTTGACAGAACTGGGCTAATATGGTCATACTTCCTGGTTCTAGTAAGAACTCGAGCTGCTGCGTTTTGGACCAGCTGGAGTTTATTTATTAAGCGAGCAGGGCCACCACCCAGTAGAGCATTACAATAATCTAGCCTTGAGGTCATGAACGCATGAACTAACTGTTCAGCATTTTGCATTGAGAGCATGTGCCGTAATTTAGATATATTTTTAAGATGGTAGAATGCAGTTTTACAGATGCTCGAAACGTGGCTTTCAAACAAAAGATTGGTATCAAAGAGCACACCCAGGTTCCTCACTGACGACGAGGACTTGACAGAACAGCCATCAAGTGGTAGACAGTATTCTAGGTTACTACTTGTGGAGCTTTTTTGTCCAATAATTAAAAATTCAGTTTTTTCTGAATTGAGTTGCAGGAAATTACAGGTCATCCAATGTTTTATATCAGCTATGCATTCCGTTAATCTTGTGAATTGGTAAGTTTCTTCAGGGCGTGAAGAAATATAGAGCTGAGTATCGTCAGCATAACAATGAAAACTAACGCCATGCTTCCTAATAATATCTCCCAGTGGTAGCATGTACAGGGTGAAGAGCAGCGGTCCTAGCACTGAGCCTTGCGGTACTGCATACTGAACTTTTGATCGGTGTGACATCTCTTCATTTACTGCTACATACTGATAACGGTCACATAGGTATGATTTAAACCATGACAAGGCAATTCCACTAATACCTACATCATTTTTGAGTCTATTCAAAAGAATGTTGTGGTCAATAGTATCGAATGCAGCGCTAAGATCGAGTAACACTAATAGAGAGATACAGCCACGATCGGATGATAAGAGTAAATCATTTGTAACTCTGATGAGAGCAGTCTCAGTGCTATGATACGGTCTAAATCCTGACTGGAAATCCTCACAGATACCATTTCTTTCTAAAAAGGAACATAATTGTGAGGACACTGCCTTTTCAAGTATTTTTGACAGAAAGGGTAGATTTGAGATTGGTCTATAATTGACTAATTCTGTAGGATCAAGTTGCGTTTTTTTAATAAGTGGTTTAATAATAGCCAACTTAAACGTTTTCGGTACATATCCTAATGACAAAGATGAATTAATGATATTAAGAAGAGGATCTATGACCTCTGGTAGCATCTCTTTTAATAGCCTAGTCGGTACAGGGTCAAGCATACATGTTGTTGATTTTGATGATTTAACGAGTTTAGCCAATTCTTCTTCTCAGCAGTGAATGATTGTAATTTTTCCTCAGTGACACTACAATGCTCAAATTTTCTTCCTAATATTATCAATCTTACATGTGAAGAAGTTCATAAAGTCATTCCAGCTGTGCTGTTTACAATCATCAGAAGTTGAAGCTTTATTTTTGGTTAATTTAGCCACTGTATCGAATAAATACCTCGGGTTGTGTTTGTTTTCTTCCAAGAGAGTTGAGAAATAAGCAGATCTAGCAGTTCTTACGGCCTTTCTGTATGTGATCATGTGCTCTTTCCACGAATTATGAAAGACCTCTAGTTTTGTTTTCTTCCAGCTGCTCTCCATTTTTCTGGCTGCTGTTTTAAGGGCCCGGGTGTGCTCGTTGTACCATGGCGTTGGACTATTTTCTTTAATCTTCTTTAACCGCATGTATATGCGTGTATATGTATTTATATAATAATATACATTTTATCATTTTATTTATGTATTAATTTTCATTTTATTTACATTCATTTTATTAATTAATTAATATTATTATTATTAAGATTCCATTACTGGCACCTTATTTTATTTTTTGTTATCATTTAATACTTTTTTCTTTTTCTTTTATTTACTTGTCACTGGTTTTATATAACAACAAAAAAAATATTTACATGATCTTTTTAAAATATTTTGTTTCGTATAATATGTTATTATTATTTTTTTACATCTTTTAATTTACATTTTTTTATTTTCTTTACTTGTCACTGCTTTTGTTGTGGATATTGATGCCTTGCCAACTGTGTACATATAGCAATCATTCTGATAAAATGCTTAGAAATTGATTCTCAATTCACCATTAACCATGCACAGCCAGTCAGGACCTTCATAGGGGAGGAGGAAAGAGCCACAATATATCAGAGATAGAGAATAAATGAAGAATGATTAAAAAAGGGAACTTGGCAGTATGCAGAATTTGGTCTCAGCATATCTCCCATCCAGACAGAGGGAGCTTCGGCTGAGAATTGTTAAGTATGTGTGGGGGGGCGTCTGTAGAAAGCTTTGATGTGAGCTACGCTTTGGGTGGAGCTTGACAGGCTCTGATCTCCAGTGTCTTCTCATTATGGCAATGGCCCTGCAGCAAGCGGATAATGTCAAATAATGAATGTTGAAATTGGCTCAGCTATTTGGGAATAACAAGAAATGTTTTTCTGTTGGCGGTTATGCGCTGCAAATTGATATTTTGATTGTAGTAAAAGGTCACTTCTTGAAAGGGAGTATACCCGCCTGACCTTTCCAACCAGCCTTTAACTCTTTATCCATCGGCGTATGTTTCCTGCTAATGGCTGCAGGTGTGACATTCTCATCGTTCCACATGAGAGGAGGGAATTCTGGCCTCTGAATAAACAGCAATGGGCAGCCATCAAATGGGGCGATGTGGACTTGTTTTTGAGTTGCGGGTCACCAGGTTTGTGAAGAACACTCACAGGTTGGTGCGATGACACTTTGTAGTGTGGCAGCTTGGCAGTGCTCCACACGAAGATAGTGTCATTCAACCACTGTATACATCCATTTCACGTTCAAACACACTCTTGAGTCCCTGGACTCAAGCACTGATAGTTTGATAGCTGGTTGACAAGTCACACACAGATACAGTTGCTTTTTTTCTATTAGTTTGAACTCCATTCGAGAACTGACTGAATGGCTGTGGCAGCTCACAATAGGCATTCATGTTATCTCTGGAGCTGCAGTGCTTTCTAAGGTTTATCCGTCGCTCCTTCTTCCTCTCCTCCATCTTTCCTACACTACTGTATTGATCTGTGTCGACTCCTTCATGCCTCCATTCACAGAATATACCAGACTCTGCCAACCTGTTTCAGCAACCCCACTGGTTTCCATTATTGGGCAGATTTATAGCGAAGCATGGGGAAAAGCAAAAAAAAAAAAGAGATGAGAGACCGATAAAGCGTGAAGGAGTGTGTCAGCACAGCTGAGGCGATAATTGCATATGTAGCAGGTATGGAGCTCTATGATTATTGCTGACAACCACTAACCTGACATTATCAGAAATCTAAAGCACATGCCGAGTTGTACAGTTGAACCTCTTCTTTACTTTTATCCTCTGCAACCTTACACAGAACTTTCTTTTTCGCATTAGTGGAAAAAACACTCCTAAGACATAAACCTACAACAACACCTCTGCAGACTAAAGCAGACTGACTGATGTTAAACTTGAGAAGTCTGTCCCTGAGTACATTGATCAGTGCTTTGATCAGGCACACAGGATGCTGTAAGTACCATTTGTACAAGCAGTGGAGCTCAAATTTGACTTTGATATTGTGTACCTGTCAGCGGTAATTAATGACAAGCACTCAAAGCTCTTGATTAATCACAACTCGTTTAAATGAACAGGATATGGGTCCTGCTCAGCCAGTTACTTCAATTTACCTTGGCTTGTTGCTCTCATTTTACACACTTAATTACCACAACTGCTCCCTTATAGCCTCTTAGGGGCCCAGTGTAGAAAATTAGTCACTTGCTGGGCATTTGTTGTGATTATTTATACCATAGGCATGAAACTGACTAAAGACCTTTAAGGGTATTAAACCGTGCACTCCATTCACCTTTAAATCAGAGGGAATCTTGGTCAAACGCTCAAATGGTGTCACTTTAGGCCGTTTTCATTCGATTCTTTCGGGAAAAGCATGCATTTTGTGTGTTTTTTCACAAGTACCATTACTCGTACTTAAGGAGTCAAGTGTAAAACTTTAAAGGCCTGTTTATACCAAGTTTTATTTATATAGCACCTTTCCATAGCTCAAGGACGCTTAACAATGTAGATAAAATAAAGAAAAATAGCACCAGTAGAGTAGACAATGATAGCAGACAATACACGCAATATAATATTACAGGAGGTAGATAAGAATAAACATAACACAAAGACATAAAAGAGTATTAAGAGTAAAATACATTAACACATAGAAAGGGTATCATATCGCAACATTTATTCAAGCACATAAACAAAATACGGAACATTACTTAGGAATGATAACATTTAGAAAACAAATAGGTTTTAAGTTGCGATATGAAATCAGAAATATTATTAATGCAACAAAGTGATAACTATATTAGCGTCTACCCTAACTGATCCAAAATCAGATGGATTAGGATTGTCTGTCAATGTTTTTTTTATCATTCATCAGCTGGAGAAATCGTTCTGAAAGTGGTTCCAACAATATTGTCTCTCTGTGCTGTTATTGTTATAGTTTTGCTATAAACATCTCTATTCTCAAAGAATTAGAACAATTATTAAAACTTTATAGTTATCATTATAGTTATTGTCCTTGGTGTGAACGACCCTTATGTATTAAAGAAGAACAATATATTATCTATGTAAGCAGGGTCCGAAATTAACTTTTAGGCTCACCTGCCACGGGGACTGGTAGATGAAAAAATCCACCAGCCAAGCATATTTTTTACCGACCAGAATAATAAACAGCCTTTTTTTGTCACATATACATTAATTTCAGTACATTTAATTGAGATAATAAACATTATATTGCATTACTATTTTGGTATGAAAATCACCCGCCAGTGTGGCGGGTAGCCTTTTGAATTTAGTCACCAAACGGAAAATCTACCCGCATTTGGCGCTTGGCGGGTGTTAATTTCGGACCCTGTATGTAAGTTATACTACACTGTAAAAATAATTATATGATCAATGTTATGACAACGTATGTTTTTACATTGCTTTGTTTTGCATTGCTTTAGTTAATTCCAGAATGTAACATTTCCTGATCATTTACTCACCCCATGTCATCCAAGATGTTCATGTCTTTCTTTCTTCAGTCGAAAAGAAATTGAGGTTTAGAGGAAAACTTTTCAGGATTTTTCTCGATTTAGTGGACTTGAAGGTCCAAATTGCAGTTTCAATGCAGTTTCAAAGGGCTCAAAACAATCCCAGCTGAGGAATAAGGGTCTTATCTAGCGAAACAATGTAATTTTTTTTTTTTTTTTTTATAGTAATAACCTTTTAACCAAAAATGCTCGTCTTGCACCAGTTCTTCGATGCGCGTCCACGACTTTACGCATTACGTAGTCACGTTGGAAAGTTCACGCGTAAAGTAGGCGGAAGTACCAACCTAGTGTTTACAAATGTGGAGAAGGAGGACCATTCAAAAGTTGTTGAATGTTGAATGACACATATTTATATGTCTTTGTGTCAGTTTATTGTTTAAAATGGTCCATCCGTGTGCGCATCCTGGATGTTGTGTTTTGAGTTTTAGTTCTCAGTCCACATACAAGATGTGTGACCTTTCCAACGTGGTTTTTGGAGTGAACTAATCCTTTAACACATTAGGCAGCAACTTTTTTTACAGTGTAGCTGTGAATAAAAACAATAAAAGTATATTGAATGCCCCCATTTAAATTCAAGTCAAATCAACTTTATTTATATAGCGCTTTATGCAGTGCAGATCGTTTCAATCAGCTTTAAAGTGATAACAGGAAAATGATTCAGTGATGCAAACAGAGTTCATTTCAGCTGTACAACAGTTTTAAAAGAAAATAGTGTTATTGTTCAGCTTAAGTCGGTTCAGTGTTGATTCAGTTCTGTTGTAAATATCATCAATTATTAAATGAATTAATTTCATCTATAAATCCATTCTGCAGAAAACAGTTATATCATCATCCACACAGTTCAATTTCAGTTTATATTTAAAGGCACACTCTGTAACTTTTGGCCCTCTATCATCAAAATGCATCATAACTGCATGCATTTTGCGTGAGAACCTTGTTTTGTTGTGGATGAATATGACCCTTCACAATAGATCATGCTTTACAAGGAACTCTGATAGAGAGCCCCATATGACTATACATATGCGTCGCTTTTACAACATTTCAAATCCCTGTTCTCACCATCTCCAAAAAGCCAGGCCAATGTTGATTCTTGTTTTATTACGAACTCTGTTGTGTTCTCTTTTTGCCAGCAGACTCTCCTCTGTTCTGCATTTTTTCAGAGGTTGGAGAGTGCTCCTTGTCAACCTTTCTCACTCGTTGTCACAACTAACCTATGCCACTCCAAAACCATACACGTCAAAGTAGCCGGAGCAATTGTTCTCTATTTTTTACAGATATGACGAGACACGACGGGCGAGTGATGTATGCATGCAATTTCCACCCTGTCCAGTCTATAATAAAAAATAAAATAGGCTTACCATACCGTGTGTGTGTGTGTGTGTGTGTGTGTGTGTGTGTGTGTGTGTGTGTGTGTGTGTGTGTGTGTGTGTGTGTGTGTGTGTGTGTGTGTGTGTGTGTGCGTGTGTGAGTGTGTTTCTGCTCTAGTTTGTTTTGTTCATGTTTGTCAAAGCTGTTTGTGCTGAGTAGATGGCTAGTAGAGCAGTTCCTCCCTATTGGACGATATCCAGACTCTCTTCCTGCCCACAGCTTTACTGCACTATCCCTCACTGTCCCTGACTGCACTCACTGCCTACACGTCCTCCTCCTCTCTTTTCTTAATGTCTCTCCTAATAAATCCTAATTGTTCTTGATATTGCACCTTCTCTCAGTTGAAATGGTTTGGAGCTGTGGGTTCTTTTTTAGCCCTGCTCCTCATCACATCCACGTGTTTCTGATTCCACAGAGCCATCAAGGCTGTTTGGCTGCCGCTGGATTTCATTTGTAAGAGTAAGGTGGTATCTCTACCACAGAGGCGAGGAGGCGAAATAGAAAGCTGGATCTTTTGATCATATACTCAGAGGAACTCTTTGATTCCGGGTGTTCTTGCATTCTTACTTTCTCTTTTCTACATTTCTTACTATGTTTACTGCTGTTAACTTTTTTCCTTATTCTCTACACAAGATTCATTTATTTCAGAAACAATACTGTTTATTATTATTATAATTAAGACATTAAGACTTGTTTTCAAAGAATATAAAAAAAAAATGGGATAACGTTTTTTTATCCCATTGGCAAATTGGTATTTCTTTCTAATTTATATATTTTAGTTTTATTTTAGTGTTACATAATTTTTCTAGATTTATGCTTAAAAAAGAAATGCAAATGAATACAAAAACTTGTATCAGAGATATGTATTTTCTGAAAGCACATCTTAATATCTTCCATCCGTTTTGCTTCTTAAAGCTACACTGTGTAACTTTTTTTAGTTTATTCTTAGCTAAAAACACTTAGTTCTTTCAAAAATATATGTGCTCATTAATGTATATTTACTTCTTTCAAGTAATAAAGTATTCACGTAAGTTTATAATATGCCATTGAAAATACATACGGGTAAGGGGTTCGAATGGGGGTCGCCATGTTGCCCCTCCATCTTGAAAGTACATTAGCCAAAGAGGGACATACCCGTAAATTCAAGCTTCGCGTTTTAACACGTTTAACGCGTTTTGTAGGAAAATAGTGTGGCCCCTTTAAGAGCGTTCGCCCCGGTTGGAGCACCTGCGTTCTGTGTGTGTGTGTGTGTGTGTGTGTGCACTGTCTTCTGTTGCTAACATTCATTTATTTTTGTTTTGTTGGGTAATGCTGTGGACAGAAGTGGAGTTTGTGCCGGACTCTTGTGGGGGTTCCGCGGGGAATAAAGTGCGGGCTGTTTGATGTCAATCGCCTCCGTGTTTGCATCGACTCCAGTTGCGTTGAGTGAGCTATCCGTATTTTTCACCCGGACACACGCGTTACAACTCGATGGCGAATGTGAAGAGGGGGATTGCTGGATCGAACTGGAAGCCATGTTAATCTTGGACTAAATCGGCCACTGTAGGAGTTAAAACGAAATCGGAATGGGGAGGAAAATAAACTAATATTTACTGGATGGTCATATACCCTTTCACCGCTAGATGGGGGAAAATATCACACAGTGTAGCTTTAAGAAAATATATCTTGTATTCAGGATAATTTTTACAATGTGCTTTGAGAAACAGGTTGAGCCATTTACAAAAGGATTAACCTCAGCATTTTGCGATCTCATGAGGATCAGTGCAATCTTGAGCAGCTGCTCTTCTGTGCAACATTAAAAAAGTCAAGCTAGATCAGATATTTTGCCCTTGCTTTTAGGAATATTTCATACAAGGTGACTCAGGATCTGGGGAAATTTTCCTGGTTCTCTGGCTGGAGCCTTCAAAAAAAGATTATTTTTACTTCTATACATTCACTTTGAACAAAAAAAAAAACTGTTTGTGACCCTTGACATATCTCAGATAGCAGGTAATTTTAGATCCAGCGCAGTGCTGCAGCATCCTCCCCTGTGCCGTTTGGGTCTACAGAAACGCATGGGATCAGGTAGCGAAGGGAAGATAAATAGAGCGGCACCTCTGCAGAACACTTCGTGCAGGAGGCCCAATGAACCATGCAGCTTTGTAATTATAATAAAAAATAAAAATGATGGTTGATTTAGGACTGCCATGTGTGCTGGGTGGAGACTCAGTCTCCCATTAAAGACGTGTGGCCCCTATATAGGCGGTCTAGCAGAGGGGTGCCAGCCAAAACTGGAATGATAATGAGGACATTGGCTCGCTTCAGAGAATTGGGGTGTAATTGAGTTAATGAATGCATTCTGTTGCATCTCTTATTGAGTGCGGGTCCCTTCGCCACTTCCTTTAAAGTGTCCTGACTGTTCTGTGTGTGTGTCGACAAGCTCTCTTCCGCATTCTCCTCCACCTGACATTGAGTCTTAAAGGAGTAGTTCTTGCAATAATTAAAATGGTCATTATTTAATCTCCCTTTAGTCTTTGTTTCTTCCCCGTATGACTTTATTTCTTCTGTGGAACACAAACGAGTGCATTTTTTTAACCATATCCTGGTCACTCTTTTTAATATGAAAGTGAATAGGAACTGGGAATGTTACGCTTCAAAGTGACAAAAATGCCACCAAAATGCTCCCAAATCAAATTGAACAAGTTTGTCATATGGACTGAATAAGGGTTGCACCATGCAACGAAAAGCTTTAATTAGAAGAAATAAGAAGATACAAAGATACTTCAATTAAAAAAACAACAACACTTTAAATTTGTAATATACTATTAATACTACAAATACAACTCCAAAATCAACTCAAATAAATCATACAAAAAATGTACAATAAAAATGTAAATATAAATCAAATACAGCATAAATAATAATAGTGTGTCGTTGCTTTGCATTTATGTCCTTGTTCTAGATTGTGTTTTAAATGTCCTCGTGTAGTATGCATAAGTCCTTCCCTCTTCATGTAGACTTTATTTAGGTGGAATATTATAAAGTCTCACTAGCTATGTTTCCATCCACATATTTTTATGCACATTATGGGATATTGCATCAAAAAATGCTGAATGGAAATGCCAAGATGCGCATAAATTCTAAAAAAAACGCATTAAAAACATATGCGCTCGTTTGAGAAGGATACATTTTCTATCCGATATGAAAACTACGATGGAAATGCATTATCAAATAAATTCCTTGATGCGCATAAAAAAAATCATGTGACTTTTGCGATGTAACCGAATAACTGTACTAACCAGCGGAAAAACTTGTTTGCAAAACATCTGAAATGCTGTTTTGGTCATTCAGAAGTCTGTTGTCAAAGATGCTCAGTATATTTCACTCCTGTCTTACATGACTGCATTCCCAAACAGCAGCATCTGCCTCTGAAAGCATGCAACAAGTTTACTGAGATGCACAAGTTTCTCTGAGACGCAAATCATTTATTATATACGAAAATGATTATATGTGGTGGCTTCTCCTATGTTTCTTACTGATTTTTTAGCGGTAGTTTATCAGGAAGTGACGATTTTGTTCTCTTCGACTCACTGGATGGAAACGTTGCTTTATTCGCAAATGTTTTATGTGATATTGCATATTTGCACATAAATTACATGCGCAACTTTGGATGGAAACATAGCTACTGAGGCAGTTTTATGCAAAAACAAATTCAAGACAATGGGGCAAAAAATGCACCTACACAATTAAACTAAATCTATTATGATTGTTGCTAATGATGTGAAAATGAATGAAAAGTGTTGATTGTGGAATTACATTTAGATTGGCTTATGTTGCATCCGATTTCTTTTTGTTTTTTTTGTTTTTTTAAACATTGAGCATTATAACCAATCACACATGTTTCTGTTGAGCTTATGAATGCAATGGCCAATCAGAGGCATTTAGATTAGTCACTGCTGAAAACACCAGAGTTTTGTTTAGAGTGCACGCTCACATTTGCAAATTCTCGCATCATACAACAAAGTTCAGATACAATATAAACAGTATAAGCAATATTTTCATTTTACAATGTAGAGAACTTCAGTGATTATAAAGGGAGTTTTGTTTTGCAAACAAAATTTCAAACTGGGAATAAATTATATACAGAAAGCAAGGAAAGAACATTCCCCAATCACTAAAGAGATCCATGACACACTAGACTAAAGTCCTAGATCACGTTAATATTTTTTTTATGCTAGTACTAAATACAATGTGAAGTCTTGATTTTCTAATGCGTAAAAAACAATAAACCAATTCATAAATGGTTTTTAGCTTGCTTTGTCTGTGTAGCCTACAAGAATATGACTGTATCCCCAAACACAAAAACCTTATTTATGTATTCTATTAATCAACATTAATAATATTTTTTACAATATGAAGAGCGATAATCAAAGATAAAAAATGCCCCTGGAAATCAAATATTGGCCCTTAAAGGGTTAGTTCACCCAAAATTGAAAATAAAGTCAGTAATTACTCACCCTCATGTTGTTCCAACCATGTAAGACCTTCGTTCATATTCGGGACATAATTTAGTATATTTTTGATGAAATCTGAGAGCTGTCTCACTCCTCCATAGGCTTTCAGAGGGACTGAAACTTGATGGCCCAGAATAGTAAGTAAAAACGTCATTTAAGGAGTCCAAATGTATACAGTGGCTCTGTATTAAGTCTATCATGCGACGAAAATACTTTTTGAGCGGAAAAACAACAAAAATAACGACTTTATCCCACTATTTATCCCACTATATACTCTCTGACGAGAGTTCGCGGGAGTGCCACGACGCATGCGCGAGTTCGCGGGAGTGCCACGACGCATGCGCGAGAACTCGCGCATGCGTCGTGGCACTCCCGCGAACTCTCGTCAGAGGCTCAAATTGAACAATAATAGTGGGATAAAGTCGTTATTTTTGTTGTTTTTCCGCTCAAAAAGTATTTTTGTCGCATGATAGACTTAATACAGAGCCACTGTAGTCATTTGGACTCCTTAAATGACGTTTTTACTTACTATTCTGGGCCATCAAGTTTCAGTCCCTCTGAAAGCCTATGGAGGAGTGAGACAGCTCTCAGATTTCATCAAAAATATACTAAATTATGTTCCGAAGATGAACGAAGGTCTTACATGGTTGGAACAACATGAGGGTGAGTAATTTCTGACAGAATTTTCAATTTTGGGTGAACTAACCCTTTAATGAAAAAAAAGAATTATGCTCATATTATTCCAAGTTCTCTGTAGCCATATAAAAGTAATTTTCTAAGGAACAAGCGACATTTAACATATTAACTGGGATATTTGAAGTAATGAGGTATGCAAGAACCAGTGCCGTTCAACATCATTGTCAAAACTAGCATGACACACTTTGAAGTGCATGTTTGAATATGTGCAAACGCAATATGGAGGGGACAAGTTTCAGTAAATAATTAATTAAAAGTTGGTCTGTGCCTCACAAGTGTGAAACTATGGTTTCAGAAGACATTAAATATAATGCATGGGTCATATGGACTTATTTTGTGATAAATTCATATTGTTTTTTGTTTTTTTTTGGGAGCTTTGCAGTCTGATATCTCTTTCTGAAACCACTTGGTGGTAAATTATGACAGAACTCTCACTTTGGGTGAACTATCCCTTTAAGGCTTAATGGTTGCTCTTTTCATGTCATTGGATCTTCTACTACACATAGTTAGAATAACTCTCAGTGTGTTTCTCCTACAGATCGGTCAGTGGCATTCAGAGCAGGGACTGTCTATGGAGAGGAAGCTTCCATCACTTAATGTGACAGACACACTATTCAACACCACTCTCACCATAACAACCATCCTGGTAAGTCCTGTCTTCTACTCTGGGCCACATTCCTCATAGAGGACACACCCTAATGATTTAACCAAGATGATTTAACCTCCTTTTTGAGGGGGTCTCTCTTTAACTTCCAGAAACTGTCTGTCTAGTCTCTAATTACCTCAGGGTTCACCACTGATCTAAATAAAGACTCTTCTCCTCTGAGATGAGTGGAAACTAACAAGTATGCGTGTGATAGCATGTCCTGGAGCAGCAACCACCAATTGAAGATGTAATCTGCTAGGCTGTTATCTGGGGGCAATTTTCTCATCTTCTCGTGCACTGTATAGTGCTGAGAAAAAAAGGCTCTCAGCAGCCTTAGGCCGGATGTTGCATATCTGGCAGGGTCATCCCTCACTAAAAAAGAGAGAAGAATAAAGCGATTGAGAATGAGAGGGGCCATGCAAGGTGAATAAGCACTCGAAAACCGATAAATAGCTGGTGTAAAATGGCCTTGAGAGAAATCTTTTTAAGTCACAATGTATACCTGATGAATGATATGATAAGCATTAAGAACTGCTGAAAACACAAACAATCATGCTGTCCCAGCAAAACTTTGCTAGTGACATTGGGCGAGAAGTAGTCTTGGAACAGTATCACCCCCCTCCAGAAACCTGTCACAGATCAATTATCAATCAATTAACTCTTGATGGACAAAATCAAGTCCTGCCCTTCATAATTACTATCTTGTTTGAGAAGCCACTTTCACTTGGATATACATTACAATAGGGAAGAAAATATGATCACAATTTTCATTTCATGCCAACTTGAAGTTTGATTTAACTCGGAGTATTCCTTAGTTACAGTTTGTTTAAAAGTCTGGTGGTAACATTAGAGTATCAACATGCAACACAACATATGCTGGTGTTTTCAGCAGGTTTTTTTTAAAACAAACTGCTGTGCAGTAAGTGAAATAGAGATGATTATATCGGGGAGAGTGTGTATGTGTGTGTCTCACTAAAGGAACAAGTGGAATACAGGTGGAACAATTAGCTTCTCTTAGATCTTTTATTGTTAATGCACTTGGTGTTACAGCTAGGAGAACTGGGGAGATGTTTGCACCATGTGTGTATTCGTCTTTAAAGATATACAAAGACTTTGGCCGCATTAAAGAGCCACCGAAGAGCAATTTCAGCTCTATCACGGCCCATTCATCACTGGCTGATTGCAAAGTCTGCTTTATCTGAGTAAACGCAGCACAGCTGAAAACATGCTGCAGAACTCAGCACCTGTGGACCATTCCACCAGCGTTTTCATTACTGCTCTGAGCTTTTTGTCATTGCTCGAGTTACAGCACACACACAAACACACAGATTGAATTTTACCCTGGTGATATGGGCTAGATCTAACAATTTTGTAAGGATAGACAGTATATTAGAGCTGGTTCAGCTTGCAGTGGTAAAGCTGTCTAAACTGTACAAAGTGTTCCATGGTTTTTGTAGTTGCTCTTGATGTCTCTGGCTTTATATCATGTGCCAGAGCTTCACTGCTTTGATTGAGAACACAAATATCTCATGTTTGTTTGTAACATTTTTACATTGCTTTCATACCTCAAATCTGTCTTTTGATTGAGAAAAATGTGTATTACTCCACCATTGATAGACTGGTTAATGGCCATTGATAGACTTGGTAAAGACATAATAATTTAATATGATATGAACTCTCTTTACCTCACATAAACGAGAGAACTCCTATTAATAATGCTAAATAATTTCTGACCTTTATATGGCAAAAATGATTTTAGCTGTGAGGAATAATGTGTGTTTAAATGGGTCATTAATTATTTTATAATTTTAAAGTCCACTTTTAATGTTAGGATTATTACATTTAAAAGTGCCATAATTTAAAAATAAAAGGCCATTTTGTAGGCTGATTTTAGCCCTCTGTTTTTATAAAAAAAAATACTTGTACTATTTATATGTGTATATACACTCTAAAAAAATGGTGCTATATGCCACTAAAAGTGGTTCTTGCTTGTAATCATAGGGGAACCACTTTTGGTGCTATATAGCACCATATATTAACATGTTCTGTATATGTTAGCGGTGCTATATAGCACCTCAGCCAAAGAACCACTGAAGAACCACTGAAGCACCAAGATTTAGTTCTATACAGCACTTAAAGTGGTTTCCCTATGATTACGAGCCAAAGAACCACTTTTAATGGGAATTTGGAGGAATTTAGTTTGGGACTTTTAGGGAATTTGGAGGCCAAGTCAACACCTCAAACTCATTGTTGTGCTCCTCAAACCATTCCTGAACCATTTTTGCTTTGTGGCAGGGCGCATTATCCTGCTGAAAGTGGCCACAGCCACCAGGGAATACTGTTTCCATGAAAGGGTGTACATGGTCTGCAACAATGCTTAGGTAAGTGGTATGTGACATCCACATGGATGGCAGGACCCAAGGTTTCCCAGCAGAACATTGCCCAAAGTATCACACTGCCTCTGCCAGCTTGCCTTCTTCCCATAGTGCATCCTAGTGCCATGTGTTCCCCAGGTAAGAAACGCACATGCACCCAGCTATCCACATGACCAGGCCACCTTCTTCTTTTGCTCCGTGATCCAGTTCTGATGCTCACGTGTCCACTGTTGGAGCTTTCGGTGGTGGACAGGGGTCATTGGCACTCTGACTGGTCTGCGGCTATGCAGCCCCATACACAACAAACTGCGGTGCACTGTTTATTCTGACACCTTTCTATCAGAACCAGCATCTTCTTGAGCAATTTGAGCTACAGTAGCTCGTCTGTTTGATCAGACCACACGAGCCAGCCTTCGCTCCCCACGTGCATCAATGAGCCATGGCCACCCATGACCCTGTCGCCGGTTCACCACTATTCCTTGGATTGGAACTGACCGCTCGCTCAAATCCTTATGCTCGCCGATTTTACCTGCTTCTATCACATCAACTTTGAGGACAAAATGTTCACTTACTTCCTAATATAACAGCTGCCACGATGAAGAGATATTCAGTGTTATTCACTTCATAATATTATACTGTGTATATATATATATATATATATATATTTACATTACATTTATGCATTTGGCAGACGCTTTTATCCAAAGCAACTTACAGTGCCCTTATTACAGGGACAATCCCCCTGGAGCAACATGGAGTAAAGTGCCTTGCTCAAGGACACACTGGTGGTGACCGCTGGGATCGAACCAGCAACCTTCTGTGTAACAGTTCCATGGTTTAACCCACAGTCCCACCGTCTCACATTATATATGGATATGCTATCAAATCGATTAATCACATCCAACATAAAAGTTTGTAAATATATATGTGGTAATTCGGCTGCTTCTTTTCACAAACTTCCTGCCACACATCTCAGCAGGCACTATATGAGCTGGTATAAGGTTTGCTCTGGGTACCTGACAGTTAATGCCTGATTTTCATAATTCCCTTAGTGATTCTAATATTAAAACAACACACACAGTGTGTGCAAATACAGGAGGATGTTATTGTTTTATTTGTGTTTAATACTTTTTCAACCTTTGTTTGCTGTCATTTGATGTGGATTTGATATGCTTTCCCTTCAGATACCTCTTTCTTTCTCAGATAAAGCTCTCGCTAGGACCTTTTTTCTTTTCTAAGCTCAAATACTGTAAATATTGTTTTGTCTCTGAAACTGGGTTCACTTTCCGTTCACTCTATAAAATCATCTTTCTGTGATACTATCTGCAGTGTTTTTCAAAAGCCACATTATGCTTGAATTGAATCCTCAAGAAAGTCATGTGAGCCTTTACCGACCCATACTGTCTCTGAGAGCACATCTTAGAGAAAAGGAAGAGCTAAGTATTATTAATCTCTAGGTACAATATCAGCTCAATAATGTGATATGGAGTGGATACTGTATCATTGCATCTTAAAGAAAAGAGAGTTCTCACATTCAGCATCTGAATTCATGCTCACTGTAATCAATAATGGGGATAAAGTGCTCTTTCAAAAAACATGGAGAAATACGATTGCAGAAACAATTTCATGATGAAACCTCAGGCATGCCATCTTCAGTGGACAGACCACTTTTATTGTGTTCAAGAAGAAGCAGATAGCCTTTATTCGCACAGCAATTGGAAATGTTCATAAATATAAAATGTGAGGCGCTATCCTCATGTAATGTGCCTCCTCTGTGACCAATTTCTGTTTCTGTGACTGCTATCAGGCAAAGCTGGTTCTGTCTGGGCTATCTTCATTCTCAATCACCCTCTGTAAGCCATAAAAAAAATCAAGAGAGTGTTACGTCTCCCTATTAAAATGAAATAAATGTCTAGGAGTAACAGGGTCAGTAACGTGTTAAATAAAAATAAATAAATGAACGGGTTCAGTTACTGATAAATTACGTGATAGCATGAATCAGGCAGAGACAGATTTGAACTTAAGTCTTTTAGTAATTCAAAATCATAAGTGAACACCCGATTGATTTACAAAGTAATGATAATCAAAGACGGGAATATTTACAGAATATATACACACATATAGTGAAACAAAAACACGGAACACATAAGCAAGGGACAATGAGCGGTGCTAAAGCAAAAAAAATCAACAAAACAAAACATCCACTAACTTATTTAAAGTTATCAACTAACTAAGAAATAAAGACAAAAGTAAACACTACACAACTAAGCTACACTAACTAACAAACATAAATACATGGAGTAGCATCCGCTCCTTACCTGGTGTGTATAGACAATTACAGAACCTAACGTGTTGTATTATGTAAGTCACGTGACGTGTTTCTATCCCATCGCCGAGAAAATAGCAATCAAGTTTCAAACAAATCAGCGGTACAAACTTAAGGTTATGATCAGAAAAAGAATCTTTCAAAACAAAGTATAACCAATCAAACATCAATCGGGGAGGCTAGAAACAAACAACAAGAAAACAAAGCAATCAAGAGAAACCCCAAGAAACAACCAACATACGTTGCGGACGTAACAAGAGACATAAATGAATCAAAGAGGGAGTAGTGGGCCAGTCAGTTACCAAACTCACTCAGGATTTTTGGGATTGTCTGAGAAATGCTAACACACATTTTAAATTTTTCTTCACTTTCTGAACAAAAAGCTTTGATATTTGATTTGAAGTAAAATTGACTAATGTATTTGTTTTCCAAACACACCAAACCAGACTGCCGCCAAGTTATATTTGTAAAATGGATTTCATCAGCTGACAGCCTTCCAAGAAAACAAATAGAATCAAATCTTCTGCAGATCCCAGACTGGTGAGGAATGTTGCATTTGGCAGGCTTGACACTCAAAGTGCCCTTAATCTCACTGTCTGCGCTATTAAACGGAAAGTTTCTTTCTCTGATGTGACCCACAGATTTTATAGAACCATTCAAGCTCGGAAGAGAGGATTGCTTGGCCTGATAACAGCACTCACTCAGTTGATGGATGCCTGAGCTCCATTCCTGAGATTGATGGCGATACGCCAGGACCGGTCCTGTGTGTTCACAGTTAACCTCACTCCTCTTCCTCAGTCACTTTCTCCCTCTCAGTTTTGCTAATAATTAATTGTTAAATGTAAATATGTAGTCGCTGCGTTTTCTGTCACTCAATCATCTATCGGACTAGAGGCTAGCTGAAAACACAAAGAAAAGGAATAGTTTAAATCACAATTTTATTTATTGCTCATTTTTGTAACATTATGTGACATGTAATCTAAAAGTCTAAGATGTTACCTTGGATATCTAAATGTTAACTGAAAACAAAGAAAGTAATCTGGTTCAATTTGATCATTTTGTACCTTCTGTAATATTATGTGATATATTATTTAAAATAGGTTAGCTTGCTTACTGAAGTTAACTGAAGAAAATTAGTGGAAATGTTTTTAAACATTTTTAGCTTTGCTATTGTAAGCTGGCATATGTCATTTAAAAGGTTAAGCTATAGCTTGCTCACTGAAAACACAAAGGAAAACTGTTTAATTTGACCATTTTGTAGCTTTTGTAAGGTCCCTGTGAGGCCCCACTTTATATTAGGTGGCCTTAAGTACTATGTACTTACATCAAAAAATATGTACAATGTACTTACTGTGCTCAAATTGTATTGCAAAACACTTTTGCTGATATTGAGGTGGGATACGGGTAGGGTTAGGGACAGGTGTGGTGCTATGGGTAAGTTTAAGGGTAGGGTTAGGTGTAAGGGAAGTGCCAACAGTGTAATTACAAATGTAACAACAGAAATGAATTACAGATGTAATTACATGCAGGTTTTTTTTTTTAAAATGTAATTAAAATGTTAGTACATAGTAGTTAAGGCCACCTAATATAAAGTGGGTCCTTATGTGATAAGTAATTTAAAGGGGTCATGAACTGCATTTATTTATTGGTGTATGATGTTTTTACAACAAAAATAGTCATAATTTATAAATAAAAGGCATTTTTCCTACCCTGATTTTAGCCTTCTGGTCTGAACACTCCGTTTTAAGGGGCGTGTCTGCTACTACTTTGAAATAGTATTACTCCCTCTTTTAGCTCATTTTTACAATTACAGCTCTCATGGTTAACTAATCTTGAAAAGTGTTGCATTACATTTAAATCTATGGCATGAAAGGTTGCAGTGATGAGCATTGTAGCCAATCACACACATGCTGAGTGAATGAAAGCAGCGATCTCGTCATTGCAACTCTGTTTCTGTACACTAACGAATGCTTTCATCTTCACTGGCAGTGCAAAAGTGATATAGTTAAGAGATTCGTTGAATAAAACGGAAGTCACTGATAAACGCGTCACTGATAATCGATTGCAAAGGGAGCTTTCTTTGATCGCTTTCTTTATAGAGTTTAATCACTGTTAAATAACAGGTATAATAGATATTAGATATAATGGATTAATAGATATTTTCATCCTACTAAGAGAAACAACGCAAGCTGATGTTTAGGTCACTGGTCTGATTTACTGACACACAGACAAAGAACATCTGACTACATGAATCATTACATTTCAGATCAGGTATTAGAATGAACACAGTTACTTGCATGTTGCATTACTGTTGAACCCAGGCACTGTACAATAATTGTAATCCTCAACGGCATGTTTATTGCTTGTAGCTCGACATGCGCGAAACGGTGGGCAGGGCTAAACAGGCAGTGATGAAGTAGGCGTTGATCTTCTTCTGCAGAGGCGGTGCTTCACTACACTCAGTCGTAATTCATAGTTTTCAGGTGTCGTCACACGCTTATAGGAACGCACACCTGGAGGGCAAAACAAGGCTCTCCTCCATTGCCCGCTAGTCATTTTTACCAGGTTTGTAGTCAGTATTAAAGGTCCCGTTCTTCGTGTCTTTTTGAAGCTTTGGTTGTGTTTACAGTGTGCAATATAACATGTGTTCATGTTTCGCGTGTAAAAAAAAAAACAGTATTTTTAACACAATGTACTTATCTGTATACCGCTGTTTTCACTGTCCTAAAAACGGCTGATAAGTTCCTTGTTCTATGAAGTCCCTCCTTCAGAAATACGTAACGAGTTCTGATTGTGCCAGCGGTTCCCTTGTTGTGATTTGACCGCAGCTTAGCAAACGTGGCACGGTTCCTGTGTTGTGATTCGACAGCAGCTTAGCGCACGTGGAAAGGTCACGCCTCTTAATGGGAGATGTATGCGCTCAATGATCTCTACAGCGTCTCGACGAAATGGCGACAAACACACTCAAACACACCACTTCCTTTTCTCCACGCGACACGTCCTCTTCTCCGCGTGGGACAGCAACAAGACCACGCCCCCTTTTTTCACGTATTCTTGTGGGCGGAGGTTAGTCTGTTCTACTGTTCTACTGACGTCATTTATGAAGGAAGTACCAGGATGTAGTCCAAGCCAGCCGTTCGCTGTAGGCTTTGAAAGGGAACTTCTGTTAAATAAAATATCTCGCTTGGCATTGAACTTTGAGCTTTATAATTTTACAGGTATTATTTATGCTCTAACAGCAACATTACACACTAAAGTTTGAACAATGGGATCACGAAGAACGGGACCTTTAATGCGGTAAGACAGTGATATTAAAATACCAAATTCAATATACACCTTATTGATGTTGCATACTTTGTACAGGAAAGCAGACGAACACAGAATATTAGTGCAACACGAGGTTTCTCGTTAGGTGTTTTCCCCATCGAAACACATTATAAAGAAAACACATGGCGTTCATATTCTTGCCTCATCTAATCACCTGTATATAGTATGCATCATCAAAAAGGTGTAAACTGAGTTTGATCTTTTAATATCAGTTTTTAATAGGTTTTAGTACATTACGGCACTTTAAGGGTGGGTTGCACTAAGGATTCTTTAGCCTGTCGTCAGTTCACCCTCCGTCTGTGCTGCTTGATCAGCTCTATAATGGGTTTACTGCGTAATTAATCTGTGTTTAAAATGAAGTGCAACAACTCGATTTAAAATAAAACCCATATCAACAAATCCTTTAAACTTTGCTTAATTTAATCCTTATTGGTGCAATTCACCCTATAGTGTTTTTCATGTTAAGCGTTTTAAAAACGTCCCGCTGTTTTCAGTGATTGAAATACTGCAGCAGGTGCTGTATATGGATCATAAGTGCCCAAAACGTAATCGAAATTTGACAGGCTTGTGCTGTAGTTCTATGGAGGTTTTGCCATCCAAGGCTCCGCGACAGTCACGTGACTGAAAACTATGAATAGCCAGGCACATTCTGAGATCGATGTTTGTTGGGCCTGGTGTCAATAAAAGCTTTTCTTTGACTAACAAGGAAGTTTTCAGCTCTGAAACTTACAGGATATTCTTATATTACCATGACCTTTTATAAATCAAAAGCTCAAGGGAAAGTTGATTTCTTAGTTCATCACCCCTTTAAAAGGCTAAGCTGTTAGCTTGCTAACCAAAGATTAACTGAAAACATAATAGTGGAAAAATGTTTATTTTGACCACGATTAGCTTCAGTAATATAATGTGACATCATTTAAAAGGGTAAGCAGTTTGCTTGCTAACTGAAAACATAAATAATGGGAAATGTTTTTGACCATTTTTAGCTTTGGTATAATCGTGATTTATGCCAGAGCTCCATTTCTCAATGCCAGGTCCTGTGTGTGCACAGTTAACGTCCTCTTCCACAAATCCTTTTCCTCCATCTTTTCATAGATTTGGCTAATAATGGATTATGAAGCATAAATGTGTAATCACTCCCTTTTCTTTGACTCAATCATCATTCAGACCAGAGGCTAGTTGGCCATAATGGGCAACACGTAATGACCCGAAACCATTGATAACTTCTCTCGCCCAGTGCGTAGACCCATTAATTGAATCTAGAAGGTTTGTTTATTAGCTTGCCTTCGTCCTTTAAAACCGTCTGTCTAATATGCAACTGGCCCATGAATTGCTGCTCTTTAATAAGCCTAGCTTGAGAGAAAGTGTCCGGCTGCAATACTTGAGTGCCTCCAGCAGGCTGTAAGCGATGAAAATTTGCATTTATATTGTGCTTTTCTGCATAACCACCGCAGAGGTGTCAGTGCGGGGCATGACGGTAACATGCGTGGATGATTTAACGAGTTAATGAACAAAATGGAAGGATTTGCATTTATAGAGTGTCAGACTCTGGGCCAAAGTGGCTCCTCTTTGTGCCATGGCAATATGGGATTTCACCGTTTGCTCCATCAGGTCCAAGGTGCAAACATCCATCTGCAAATACAGCGTGCGGCTTTTATGGACATACAAATGAGGTGAAAGGACGTTATCGTGTTATTTGGATGCATATGAACGGCTCGTATTAATAGGGTACAGGTTTATTTGAAGTGTCGGAACATGGCCATTGACGTTCCCCCTCGTCTGACAGGCCGCAAGACCCAGCTGTTGCTATACTCAGGCCAGCTGGAGTGTGGCCACTGGGCACATCAAAAATCAGGGATGCAGGACCAGACAAGCAGGTAAAAAAAAGAAGAAAGTGTTGCCATGGCGATGTGAAAGACTGAAAAGTCTCGTCGGCTCTTCAGATTGCCACTCAAAGCATCAGAGTGGAGCGAGTCAGATTCACTGGTGAAAATGAAACACTCTCTCCAGTTGACCAGTCTGCACTAGATAAATCTTAAGTACAACAGACCCATTTTAGTGTATTTTTTGCCGCAACACATTAGACAGTGTTTTTGGGGGGGTTTTGCAGTTATAACAAAAAGTGATTTTGAAAAGCTTTTATATGGCTGGTTCCATTCTGTTGTGTCTGTTGATGTCTGAGGTGACATTGTTCTGTTAAATTTATGCAAAGTGTTTGAAAATGGCAGTAACATACTCGACCAACATGCACACTAGCAAAGCATCGATATTTCAATATATAATAGTGAGCACAGCAAATGTTTATTGAATGATGGTGGGATGAAATGTTTACGATGCCTTTATTTTGACCACAGATTGCCTCTTAAATCTGTTCAATCTTTTGGCAGCATGATAAAACAAACCGTAAATTTGGAACTTGATCTTTTGGAGGGCTCACATTAATCACTGAGCCCAATGTGTCCAAACTTTAGCTATGTTTCCTTCCAATTTTGGGATGTCGGACATTGCTCTTAAAATCTTAATCTTAAAAATATTTTTTGCTCAAGTGAAGAGGATATTTTTTAATAAGAATATATGCTCATAAACTACAGTTTTATAAATAAATTCCTAATTTCACAACAAAAAACATGTGACTTTGCCTCAAAGACAAATGATTGAATAACTGGGCTAACCAGTGGACCAATCTCATTGCACTCCATCTCAAATGTTGTTTTAGTCATTCTGAAAGGCTTGAGTCAAAGTCAGTCATCAAATTTGATACAGTATATTTACCTTCCTGAACGGTCTCAAACGATAGAATTCCCAAACATCAGGCATGAACCGCAAGATAATATGACAGCATTTGTTATTGCTTTTCATCTGCACGCAAGCAATTTATTGTGTAGGAAAAAAGAGCTTCAGTGTGTTCCAACTTTCATTTTTTATTATTAATACTTTGTAACAATTTCCTGTAAAGTGGCAATTTTGTTCTAGAAGATAGAAATGGTGCTTTATCCGCAGATGTTTTATGCAATATTCCAGTTTTTCACAACTTTGGATTGAAACAGGGTGACTTGCCAACTCAAACAATCTTTTGTCACACAAAATTGTTTGCCGATTGATATAGTGACTCCAATGATGTCTTTACAGGAGAATCCGTATGTAATGCTGAGAGCCAATCACCAGGAACTAGAAGGCAACGAGCGATACGAGGGCTTCTGCGTGGACATGCTAAAGGAGTTGGCAGATATCCTGAAGTTCAAGTACCGTCTTCGGCTAGTTGGGGATGGCGTGTACGGGGTGCCGGGCGCCAATGGCACCTGGACGGGTATGGTGGGAGAGCTCATCAGCAGGGTGAGTGACATCACAAGGAAATGTTATACTCAGTGGGTTAAATTGGATTCCGGTGTCATGCATTATCCTCCTTATTTACTGCCTAATCAAAATCATAGTGTGTAATTGTTAAATATTGTTGTAGCTAAACAAAAAAGCCTTTTTTATACACCATTCTATGATGTTTTGTAGTATAAATAGTGCTGATATAGTATAAGTATGCTGTATGTGAAATTCTAAAAAGTGCACATACATACATATTTATGATGCACTTAATTAACCGAAAAAACAATGTCTGTGTCCGAAATCGCCCCCTATACCCTTAAATAGGGCACTATTTGAAGGGACAGCCATTTGTAGTGGAGTCTGAAACCATAGTGGACGTTATTGAATGCACTCATTCAATCCCACAATGCATTGCAATAACAAGTGTACAACTGATGTACGCTCAACGGCTAGAGAATACCCATAATGCACTGTTAGAGTCGCGCACTGAATGAAATCTTGCGTCTCGCCAGGAGATGACGCCCACAGCTGAACCAATCCATCCATTTTCCAAACCATTCTGATCCAGCGTAATATCATACAGGTATAAATTCCTTTTTAATTGCTTATTAAATTGCTTAATTATGGTTTTTATACGTCCTAGTTTCCATGGCAGAGTTCAAGTTAAATATTTGCATTACTACTGGAGCTGGCAGTTTACTACATTTCAAATAACTATTAAACAGCAAGCAGAGACTATGCAAAAGTGGCAGCCCTTCCAGCGTACTCAGTGCCTGAATTCACTCACTTGTTTTCATTCACTCCTTCCAGTGGACTATATTAGTGGAGTAATATAGGGGATAGGGAATGAGGGTGTAGGGGGTGATTTCGAACATGGCAAAAGTGTGGAATGTTGGACACTTCATGCACTCAACTGTCGCAGCTTTAATTACAGCTTTAATAGCGGATGGGGAGGGGCGACCAGACTGAATGAAAAAATAACCTTATAAAGTTAATACACTACATGGTTGAGCACATGGTGTATAAGTGCATTGTGTGTGCATAGTGTAGGGCCACAACTTTATTTTACCTTTCTTACTTTTAACTGGTCGTATTTTGTGATGTTATTTAACATACACAGATTAAGGACCCACTTTATATTAGGTGGCCTTAACTACTATGCACTAACATTTTAATTAATCATTTGATACAATGCACTTATTGTGTACATAAATGTTTTTACATTGTACTTACATTTTAAAAAATACCTGCATGTAATTACATCTGTAATTCATTTCTGTAGTTACATTTGTAATTACACAGTTGACACTTCCCTTACACTTATTAGTGGTGGGCCGTTATCGGCGTTAACATGCTGCGTTAACGCGAGACTCTTATCAGGCGATAAAAAAATATCGCCGTTAATCTATTCTCAAAGTTGGTTTGGGAGCTGGGTCTATACTACGCAAGCTATGATGACTTTCACCTTGATATTTTAGCACGGATGTACACCTAGCTGAATTGCACTGTAGGGGGCGAGAGAACAAGTCTTCGAGCCTATGTGTATGCCTACTAGTGTTGTCAAAAATATCCATATTTCGCTATGTATCAATACTGAAATATCTGAAACAATACAATACTCATTTTCTACAGTATGGATATCAGCTGCGCTCTCCTCTCCTCTCCGACAGCGAGTGACACGCACCCGCCTCCTCTCATTCAGTCCGTTCAATCCTCTGAACATTGCGAACGGGTGTTCTGCTGGACTTTTGTTAGTATTGGTGTGACCGGTCTGAATTTCGCGCGGGGTTGCACATAACGTTAATTCTGCAGGAAAGACTCGGGAGAATTATATTGACAATAGTGCATTTAATAGTAGCTCAGCAAGCTAATAATCTACAGAGTCAATTTGGCGTAGGCCCCGTCCGTAGGCATAATCCGAGGGTATCGGATCTGCAATTCCTGCCTGAAGACGAGGGCAGGGGCGCAGCCGACCCCCCGGGAGGTATGGACGGGACCATCCTGGTGGTGGTGGGGAGGATGGGGGAAGTCGTCACTTCAGACTGCGTAATCGTCGCTTCAGTATCTGCGAACTCAAACGTGTAAGTACCGGGCTTTTATACGGTGAGCATGAGAATATAATTGGGTTAGAATGAAGGCAGTGAGTGACGTAGTAATTGAGTCTTCCCAGCAGAACTTATGCTAGAGCTTTCATTTCTGCAGGAAAGACTCGGGAGAATTATATTGACAATAGTGCATTTAATAGTAGCTCAGCAAGCTAATAATCTACAGAGTCAATTTGGCGTAGGCCCCGTCCGTAGGCATAATCCGAGGGTATCGGATCTGCAATTCCTGCCTGAAGACGAGGGCAGGGGCGCAGCCGACCCCCAAAAGTAGGTGGAGTATGAATACACCGGGACGGGGCCCGCCAACCCCCAAAAGTTGGTAACTGAGTATACCCACCGGTCTAGAATCCTGGGGTTCCTGAAAAATAGAGAAGGAAGTTACTATGTGGTAGAATTAAGATGTGAAGAGATACTGCATGCCTATAGCTTAATAAAAAGACAATTTATTTATTTGTATTATTGTTATATATGTAAATATATGCTTTTATTTATTTATTTTCTTTTTTTTATTTTTTTTATTTTTATATATATATGTATTGCCAGTTCACTCCTATAGGAAAACACAGAGACAAGGCCTCATTGGACCATACAGGCAGCCGCCTGGCAAAAATAATAAACAGGCCACATTGGACCACACGGCCTCATTGGACCACACAGACAGAGCCGCATTGGCTATAATAGAACGGCCACATTGGACCACATATAGCAGGCCACCTAGGGCCGTACATAAACACACATATTCTGGCCTCATTGGACCACACGGCCTTTATAGACCACAGAGACAAGGCCTTGATCAGCCACCCGGCCTATACAGACCACAGAGACGAGGCTTCTAAGCCACAACGGCCGCTAATGCCACAAAGAGACGAGGTAAGACTGGACTGCAAGTGAACGAAGCCACTTGCTAGAATTTTTTTTTTTTTTTTTTTTTATTAAACAAAGAACCTATGCCCCAGGGGGCGACTGGCCACTATTGGCATCTTTTAAGGACAAGACCAAGCCACTAGAGCCACACATATACAAACCACACGAGACTACGGCATCTAAGCCACATAAAACATATGCCCCAGGGGGCCACTGGCCGATCAGGCATCTTTTTAAAGGACAAGGCAAACATATGCCACAAGGCGCCAAGCCCCACATGAACACAAGGCCCACGTGGCCACAAGGCCACTAATGCCACACATAGACAGACATACTGAATACAAGGCCGCTAGGCCACATTTAACCATGCCATGAAGGCCACGAGACCACGAGACAAGGCCACATTAGGCTACACGGTCACAGTAGACCACACGGAACATAGAATGTTTCCTAAACCATAATCCCACACTTAGACGAGACGTACAGACGATGGCCACTAAGCCACACAAAACGAAGCCATAAAGGCCGCACCCTTGAAGGCCGAACATGGAACAAGGCAACATTGTACCACAGAGACGAGGCCCGCCGGGCCACAAGGCTGCTAAGCCACACTGAATGAGGCCAACGAGACCGAGCCGCGAGGCCACACAGAACATGCCATGCTTAATGGCCACAAGACCACGAGACAAGGCCACATTAGGCTACACGGTCACAGGAGACCACATAGAACAAAAATATCGCATTAAATAAGACATTCAAGTTTTTTTTTTTTTTTTTTTTTTTTTTTTTTTAATAATATTATTAATTTAGGATTATTTAAATAACGAACATGTAACAAATGCACAACGGCTGCTACAGCCACACAGAGACGAGGCCACATGGAACAGAGCCGCTAGGCCACACGTATTAGATGACTAGAAGTCGTTGAGGAGTGCTGGCTAGAATAATAACGGGATGAGGGAAATATGATTATGACACCACCACCAGTAGTTGCATAGGAATTTACCTTATGGTTACTGTAGAGCTTGCTGGGCTTGAAGAATGGTTTTAGAATCGGGTCTTTTGTATGATTCAAAGGCCGAGGACCTTCTACCCAAACTTTGATGGCCGGCATGGGGATTCCTCGTTCAGCTGCTGTAGTAACTGCCCCGATTCTGAATGAGTGGCCGGTGTAGAGAGAAGGGGATAGACTGCAGCTTTAACCGGCAGTTTAACTGAGTTCTGAACCAGCCTTTTGAAAGAGGTGCACCGTTAGCAAGATATAGAGAGGGGCATAATTAGAAGTTTTAGGGTGGTTTTTTAAGGAATTTGACCATAGATGAATGGACGAAAATCATTATTGATTTTAAGAAAGATAAGGTAACGCCGTAGCCTTAAGCGTTTTTTTTTTCTTTTTTTTTTTTTATTAAGAATTAGAGTGGAGCGATTAGGTGAGAACGAATATCAGAAAAGGAAATACCAAAGGTAGGATCGAATGTATTAGTATCTGAGGATAATTCGCCTGGACGCATAAACCGTAGAAAGCAACTAGAAACACTGCTTCTAGCAGAATATTGATGTAAAAGGAAAGAGACCGTTGCGGACGGAACTGATGAACCTATGCCGCTACGGGAGAGTAATGAGCAGACGTTTATCTATTGTTTACTAGAGGATTTAGCGAAGCCTTTAAGGAGTAAACAAATGGAAGTTTCGGAGAAAAGACTTGGAAAATTAGGACTATAGATTTTTGCATAGGATTTGATGCCAGCGAGGAGTCGGCGGATGTAAGAGGTGTGTTTTTTTTTTTTTTTTTTTTTTTTTTTTAATAAGATGAGAAAGGAACAAATGGTCGAAATCAAAGAGGGAATACTGACATTTGAGGCGAAACAGAACATAGAAAAAACTGACCATGCGGACGTGTAAGTTTTGAAAGTTGAGGAAGCGACACTTTTAGGAATATATTTCTAGCCTATATTAGCAGAGAGTTTAATATAATATTAATGTTGCTAGGGGAGGACAGGATACTGGGTCCGGTTGGCTAATGCAGAGCCGTCTGAAAGTCTTGGACGATGTTCGCTCTAAGAGGGAACGCTGTAGCTGCGGATGGAGAGACAAAACGCCTACCGAAAGACTGAGCTGGGATTGCTGAAGAAAACCATCTTGACCATCATGGCATCCCGCATACTTAATAGAGGAGACCTTGGTAGAGGATGCCAACTCCACGCATTGACTATGTTCGTAGCAACACTGACCTGAAAAAAAAAAATGTCCCATGCACATGTGAGTTGGAGCACATATTTCTTTCCATCTGCAATTAGGGGGATTCTAAACCCTTGCGTAACTCCCGCTCACGTCTTGATAGAACACCATCTAACCGTCAACCTGCTAAGAGAGCCCCTAAAGAAAATAAACCAGACAGCATGACAGACATAACATGGGCATGTGATTGAGAACATCAGACGATGCCCTTGCAAAAGGATAAGAATGTTTTATATGTTTAAGCTTTACTAACTAATAAAACCATAGCTAGCTATATAGGACCCGGCACGGCTACTGAACCTATGAAAAAATTCATCATTTGATAACCTAAGCCAGGATAATACTGTGTGATTGTGGCCACATTTGGCAGTATGAGACGAATATCACAATCCTAAAAATTCCTTTGACCCTGGAATAACATCAGAAGTCTATAATAGTTAGTTTGACGTACTCACCAACGGCATGATAAAATTTTGGCCTGAATAATTTCACGAAGGTGAATGGGTTGATGTAAAACTCCGGACAAGTCCTCGTGGATCTGATTAACGTACCTGGCATTAATGCGCTGAAATCCCACAGTGTGACATCAGATCACAGTCTGAAAAGCAACGTATCAAAGATTATGAGCGCACTGTGTGCCAGCTTAGCGAAGAGAAAAGCTCACTGCGAGAGAGCTCGTCATTTGCGGTGCACCCGGAAATCAACACTCATGTGCAGACTGAGTCAACAGTCAACCAGGGGCGTAGCTAAGGGGTTGGCCACCCCTCTGGCCACCCCTGTTGTGCAAGCTGAAAAGCACTTGACAATGACTAAGAGTTGACGTTAAAATCGCCGCTCTCACACAAACAGTCTGCACAAAGTGCGCTATTCTGAACAGCTTCCCCCCAAAACCAGTTCGACGGTAACTTTGCCCTGCAGCGGATTCTTACGATTTTATTGGTCACGACAATCACAGTACTGACCAAACACTGATTCCTAAACCACCTGTCACTAGTACCTTAACCAATGAAATTAGCTGCAGGGAGGGGTTTCTGGTGAAGGGGTTCGCTTGCGCACTGTCTGAGGTGTCTCTGTGTGACGGTATAAGCGAGCGGTAATATTTCAAGTTCAGCACAAGCCGAGTGAGCAACGCCTTACGCAAGAGGATACGGTGATGACAGAAGAATGGCGTTATCTTTCTCCTTGAAGAAAGGGCAGCTATCCCCCCACCTCTCTGTTAACTCTTTAGAAGCTTTGGCTAAAAAAGCTTTTCCTAGTGTAGTTTCAAAGATCCGCTGTGTATCAGCGATGTTAAAGTTGAGGTACTGCAAATGTTTCCTTAGCAGAAACACGTTAGGGTATGCATCGTCGTTAGTCGGGACTCAGTGGGACTGCTGCATGAATGGATATTGATTTGGGAAACGCAAGTAAAAAAAACAGTTATCAGTTTAAACTAAAGGTTTTGGACTCGATATAGTGTTCCTTACAACTTAACAAAGATCCAGCGATCCATGGATATTGACATGCAGCCAGGAATCATGTTTTCCTGACATTTATATGAGCCTGATTTCGATACATAAATATTGTCATGAATGGAAAATAAAAGTTTTATTCAAATTCTGAATTTATCATATATATCATATATCAGATATGTTATATCGCCTAGATAGTGTGCAAAGAGCATTCCCTTTATAATCACTAAAAGCTGTCAGTCATTCAATGAACGTGATCTCAAGTTCTGTTATATTAATCAATTAATTACTTACATGTCTACACTTGGAGTGTAGACCTTATTCAGAGCAGAGTCATGACAGGCTTGAACATCTGGAAAATTGGAAAATTTCCAGGTTTGAAAGTGAGGCTATGAGGGTAAGACGTACCATGTCAATGGCATCCGCTGTAAAAGGCTGTATAAAGCTCCTAAATCACTTATCATTTTCCACAGCTTTTTTGTCTACTGAAACATCTTTGAAATATATTTTTTCAGTGTTTTATAAGCAGAACAATCCAAAAATACATTAAATAACAGTACAACTCACTCAAGAGATGTATGTCTATCCCCACAGCCTCACTTTCATACTAATTTCTTTCATAAAGAAGGCGCTGCTGTGAATAAGGTCTATTAGGTCTATTAGTGCATGTACAGACCTCGTCGCTGGACAAAAACTCAGGTGGTGAGTGGATTCTAACTTCAACACCTGTGATTGGCCATTGCGTTTTAGAAATCAACAAACATGTCTGTGACTGTGATTGGCTTCATTACTCACCAAAGCGAATACCCAGATGCGCATACTCTCTATTAATCATATAAATTAGCTAATGTTAGCTAAAGTTACTGCAAATGTTAGCAAGTTAATTAAAAAAAGGTACCACAAACATTACATATACACTTACATTATGACTGTCACTGTTGTATAAGTAGCTGTTTATATTAATAATAATACAATCGTTTCTTTGTCTGTTTGTCTGAACTGTACAGAGCATGAAAGGAAAGCAAAGGAAGATAGGGGGATACATTCCTTTTTTACAAAAAGGACTAGTACCATCAGAATTGAAAATGACAAAGAGGCAGGGGGAAATACTGATACAGAGAGGACAGTAGCAGTGGAAATGTCTGGTGCTAAGAGAGGCGATGAGGAAGCAGAGATTCAGTAACTTTTCTCTTTTTGTAATGATACTTTATCTGTTTTCTTAGGGCAACATTTTGTTTGGCAAAGGACAAAGCATTAAGCATAAAAAGTTTGAGAATTTTGTTCATGTGTGAACGACTTGTTAATTTTGTTTAGGATTTTTTTTCTGACTTTAAGCTTTATGTCTTTTTCCCTAAAATTATCAACATACAGTACATATTTGACTTATTTTGTATGACATTGTAAATAAAATTATAATTTTTAATTATTTTTGTTCGTTTGTGATCTATATTTTCTGTAGAATTTGCTTTGGTACAGCATGTCATAGTCAGTAGTAATTTTTTTGGCCACCCCAATAAAATCACTGGGTCTTACCTGGCCACCCCTGAAAAAATGTTCTGGCTACGCCCCTGCAGTCAACGCTATATTTACTCCCCTGTATATTGTGTTAGACTCAATAACTGAAAATGTTGGCGTAAATGGTGCAGTGTAGCCGATTACAGACATGTCTTCCTGTAGCTCGAACAGTAGAGCGCGGCACCAGCAACGCCGCTTATTCGCTGGCCAATTCTGCCTTCTAGTACATACATTTGACCAACGAAGAATAGAGCATGCAATAGATCATGATTCGGTGTAGATTGACCGCAGCAGTTTCCACTAGTGTAGGAGTTTATCTGAACTAAAGCACTTCCGACGGTTTCGTGCATTTATAAAGGGAGCACACTCTGCTCACTTACTGTTTTCATGAGATTTGAATAAGTGTTCCCGTGCTGCGATTTAGATGCAATCTTCATGTAAACGGGTCGATTGAGTACGGAAATATATTAGTGCTGCAGTCGAATATCAAAACTTGTTTAGTATGCAAACCTTACCTGACCTATGGTACTGTGAGTACAAGCGAGATACACGTTTGTTTTATACTAGTTGCAGCCATAGCGTCCTAGCACGGAAGGACCAAGTGAACCGTAATACTAAATTCTAAAGTTACTAAAATAGAAGAGGTATACAGATATCAGCTGAATAAAACACGAGTAATTACTGGAGTTAAGCGAAAACAAAGCATCAATTACTATACATAACGTGTTATTTCAATTGACTAATATATAATATAGCGCATATTTATAATGCAATAAGACGACACCTTTATGGAACACAGAACGCTACAGTACTTCCTCATCAGAAAGGAAGCCATGTCAAATAACTAAGGGAAACCATTTCAACACTGGGTGCCCCGTATGATTGAGCAGATAATGTACTCTGCTGGATGACAGCCCAAAAACACTTTTAAGCTTAAAACTATGTTGTGTCAGTTTTAATTATGACAGTTAATGTGACAAACTCAGTGCTGCAAGAGAATAACACCATTGAATGAGAACGGATCAAAGCACTGATGTCGGTGCTGTAGCCTACTTAAAAACTATGCTGAGCAAATTAGCATATTTAATTCAATTGTATTGATTAATAACACAGAACCCATTGCGATTCCAGCTTAACTCTGTTAATCATGAGCCCCGATTAACTGGGTGCATGTTGCTTTAAACTCATGTTGGTTCCTTGCGTTCATAGGGAGGGTGATAGAGGCTAATATGCTGTGCCATCTGATTTGTTTCAGCTTTTCTAAACAATTTGCCATCGATGCAGGCCGTTTGTCATGCGAATCATTTACAGCACTATGGATTACGACACAAGTGAGCCACAACGAGCGATCACGTTGCACGAGCAGACCGGCAGACACCTGTGCGCGTCTCATATGATGCTTGTGTCTGCACTCACTGTACGGACCTGCTTGCGACAAAATTGAGAAAGAGTACAATACTACACCCAATCGGCGTCGGAATGTATAATCATATACATTTCACTGTGGTGAATGCTGATGTAGAGATGACGCCAGAATGGTGATGAAGATCACAGCCGTGTCTTTGATAACATGCCCAATAACCCTCCGTGGAAGTGATTGTTCTGAATCTGAACGCGAGATTGCTCTCGTTAGTGAAGGTACTCGTCTGTTGCCGCGACAGCCCGGTGATTAGAATGATAGCTGACGTGGACTTAGAACGCCACTGTGTGCATATTATTAACTTTATAATAGGACCAGCGATCGACCGCTACGAAACATCCAGAACGTTAACTGAATCGTCGCTTCAGATCTGCGTAATCGTCGCTTCAGAACTGCGTAGTCGTCACTTCAGACTGCGTAATCGTCGCTTCAGTATCTGCGAACTCAAACATGTGTAAGTACCGGGCTTTTATACGGTGAGCATGAGAATATAATTGGGTTAGAATGAAGGCAGTGAGTGACGTAGTAATTGAGTCTTCCCAGCAGAACTTATGCTAGAGCTTTCATTTCTACTAATTCCCGCAGATTTTGCGCTCGCATCTGAAGTGCACACACACATACCGTAATAAAGCCGCCTCTGACATACAAGTGCAAAAATGAGCTCCTTTTTCCAGATTATTAATGGTCAAATGCACTCAAAAATGTCTCAATGCCCATCTTGGTGAGTTTTAACGTAAACACAGTCGTAACCAGCTCACAGGAACAGTGCTTGGATATGCGTGCGCCAGGTCTTAAAGGGACAGAAGTTATTTATTATTCAAACTACAAAAAGACAAACGGTCACTTACGAGCACACATATTCTGAATGCCTTCTGCAGAATTCAAATGAGCCATTTTAATCTAGATTAATTTCTAAAAAATGTATCTATGCCCACCACTAATATATATATAAAAGGATACACTAGCCCAGGGGTCGCCAACTAGCGGACTCCGGTCCGAATCCGGACCGCGAGATGTGTCCATCCGGACCGCGAAGCCTTTTGACGTAATGAAATAAATATGCCACATGCCATAAAAAAATTAAAAAAACACTTTGGGTCCTACAACCACGGGTTGCGACAAAGGTTAACGTTACTATGCTCACTGTTGCTACGTTCATGGTTCAGATGCGCGGTCATGCATGCAGTGAAAAAGAGACTGATGGTGCGTTCACACCGGACGCGAATGACGCGTCATGCACGCCGCTTAATTCGGGAGTCGCGCCGCAGAATGTCTATTCGCGTCTTTGCATTGACTTAAAATCACCCGCACGAAACGCTTCATTCACGTCCGGTGTGAACGCACCATTAGAGCAGAAAGCAGCCCGCAAAAACAATGGCATTTTTGAAAATTAGGAAAGTTGACGCTGAAAACCGAGTTTTCCGTGATGAATGGGTGAATTTTTTGTGCATTTATTCTTCCTGCATCCTGTACGAGGCCTGTGTGTCTCATTTGCTCTGATTCTGTTGCGGTTGTCAAAAGTGGAAACATTAAATAACATTTTTTCCAACACTGGTGGCACTTTATTTTTGCCTTTATTTTTTAAACACTGTTTGTGTTTCTGAATTATATTGCTAATGATATTTTACCAGTGCAATTTGAAGCACAAAAGAGAGCAGTGTTCAATATTAGATACATTTAGTTAAGTGAAGTGACGTGTGGCCAAGTATGGTGACCCATACTTGGAATTTGTGCTCTCCAACCCATCCAAGTGCACACACACAGTAGTGAACACACACACCGTGAACACACACCCGGAGCAGTGGGCAGCCATATTGCTGCGGCGCCCGGGGAGCAGTCGGGGGTCTCACCTCAGTTGATGGTGGAGGCTGGTTTTTCACTCCCCCCACCGACAATTCCTGCTGGACGTGAGACTCGAACCCGCAACCTTCCTGTTACAAGTCCGACTCTCTAACCATTAGGCCACGACTGCCCTAGTAGACTATACATGTGAATAAACATAAAATGTGTTATGAGATTTCTGATTTTCTGATCATGGGGGGGTTTGCGTTCATTGACTGTTATTATTTATCTCAGTTCAGCAGGAAAAAGCACTTTAGTTGCTAGTAATGTTGAAATGAATGTATTTTCAGTGCAGATTTAGAGATGAAGGCATTTTTAGTTCATCATATTTTTGTCAGACATGGTTACTGGTTGAATTTAGATATTTTGTACCAAAGCAACTTAAAGGACATAAAACAACAACTAAATGAGATCAATTTTGTGAAGGATTAGCTAGAACATTATGAACAGACATGTTTTGTCCATATGAGAACATATAATATTTTGTTCAATTAAGAACAAATGCTATCTACACTAATTTCTTTAGTCTGGCAATAAACATAAATTATTGTTTTTAGGTATATAATTGTCCAGACCTTGGCCAGTGATGAGGGTTTATTTACTGGACCTCAAGCAATTTTAGTTGAAGACCCCTGCACTAGCCTAAGCTGGTAACCAAATGTTGAAAACACAAATAAAGGGAAAATTTGAAAGTTGAGTTATTTAAAAATGCTAAATTAGGCTAAACTATTAGCTTGCTAATTGTAGGATAATTTAAAAAGAAAGATATAAAAATTCTTTAAAATTTCGATAATTTTTTTTTTGTGTTTGTTATATTATAATTGCTGGTAATAATATAAAATATTATTGCAATTTGAAAGAACTGTTTTCTACTTGTATATATTTTAAAATATAATTTATTCCTGTGATGCAAAGCTACATTTCCAGCTTCATTACTCCAGTCTTAAGTGTCATGTGATCCTTCAGAAATCATTCTAATATACTGATTTGCTGCTTAATACTTTTTTTGAGGATTCAAAAGAACAGCATTTAGTTGAAATAGAAATCTTTTGTAACAGTATAATTGTCTTTGCTTTGATTTTTGATCAAACTTTGCTAAATAAAAGTATTCATTTTTTTAGTATTCACGTACTGACCTTAAACTTTTGAACAGTAGTGTACTCTAAAGGTGCCGTAAGTATTTTATTTATATTGTTTTACTTTATTAAAGCATAAAATACTATAATATGTTTGCAGATATTTTGGAAACATGGTAAGTTAAAATACTTATTTCTCTGAAAAACAATGCTACTGCCAGTTTTTCTTTTTTGAGATGTGCATTCCAGGTCAGAATGTCTGTTTTTGTTTTGGTCTGTGCGATAACTGCCTACTGCCAATTTATCCAATAGTATTTTGATGCCCCGGGTTGCCAGTTGGTCTAAAATACAGCATATTGTAGCCATGGAAGCCAGCAAACAAACTGGTTCAGAGATCACAGATTCTACCCGCTCTAAAAATCCTCATAAAAAATGTATGTGTTAGCTGCATCTTATAATGTAAGGCTCGTCGCTTCCAACTTTTGCGCTCATTCCTGTTGCGTGTCCTCAATCTGGCAACCCACGTGAGGGTCCAGTCTGAGAAGGGGGCAGAGGAAATAACACTCTCCAATATTTTGAATTTGGACTACAGTACCCATTTCAACCGCTAGCTGTTCATATTACATACTGCACATTTTTCATGATTAAGAATATTGTGATGAATGTTCGTGTGGACAAGGAAGGAAGAAGACAGGGGCCGGCTTAACTGGGACTCGTGCTTTTTATTGTATAACTCAGAACTGAACATAAGCAGCGCTCGTGGGCGCAATCAGCAGTAGTCTCTCTCAAATACGCACAGTAAACTCTTGTTGAACTCTTGCACGTGCAGCAGTAGCGAAGTCCCAGTCCCTCTCTCTCTCCGTCTCTCTCTCGCACCGACTTTATACGCTCTCTCCACGCCAATTACTGAAATCAGAGACAGGTGTTTGTAATCTGCGTTTGAGCCGCTTACTCACCGCTCGGTTCCTTTCCTTCTCTCCGCCTGCAGACCTCGCGAAACCACGCCCACCTCACAACAAATATATACAACTTATTTGTTATTTCTAATCTGTCAATGTATACAGTACACATAACAAGATGCTTCAGCCAGTGGAATGGCTTTGCTGAAACGGGGATAAATCATTATTGCCACTTTGTGTGTCCTAGTAGCTTGTCATAGTTTACGTGGGGAACCAGAATCACCACCAGTTTTTAAAAGGTTCACCTACTCCAATATCCCAATTGAACCCCTGGATATATTGCCACCTGGACAGTCGTTTCCATTGAATTACATTCAAAGCACACCAGATCTGCTGTTCAGAACACACAGAACAAAACAATCAGCTTCCTCTTGTTTTGACATGGAATTATTCATTCGCAAATGCTCATTTCAATAATTCATTAAGGGAAGGAAGCCTTAAAGCCAGACTAAAAGTTGTTTTACTTGCATCCAAACAGGTGATGCTGATTAACCAACAATATTCATGTTTATGCCTCCAACCCAGTTACAGTTCCCTCGTCCTAATGAATTTCAATTAGCCCATCTGATCCCATAACAGACACACACAGATGTGTTTAAAAAGACTCTGTGAAGCGTAAAGAGTATTAGTCCCATTCTGACAGCCACTAACATTCTGTTGATGACATGGAAATCTTGCCTGCTGCAAATTCTGTTTAGCTACAAACGCTTGCCCTTTTCGGTGGAAATGTTATTTATTTAAAAACAGTTGCAGCTTTACGGTGTGATGCTGATTTATTTGTCCATTTTTTGACAGGGAGTAAATTTGCGAAAATGAACAAAAAGGCCACGGCGATATTCGTATATTTCCAGGGGGAAGGGTCATAAACCAGAACATTTCTCTGTAGCCTATGTTCTCGCATACAAAAACAAGACCGCTTTGAGAAGTTATCGGTCTTAATTTCACAAGCTAATGGAGGTCAAAGCCATTAGTGAAATAAAGAAAGAAGTGCCTAATCTTATTATTGTCTCAATTTGTTCTCTCAAAGTATGCTCTATACCGCTGACCTTGAGAGTGGCCAATGAGTCTAATTGTATGCTATAGTGTCTTAACGCTACTTTGTTCTGACAATAGGCTCTTGGTTCTCATGAGGGCCTTTTTTGTAATGCTTTAGTCTGTTATGTATTACTTAAAAACATGGGTGTAGATTTCAGTGGTGGACAAAAATTAATGTATTTTTACTTCTTTACTGTACTTAAGTACATTTTTCAATTAATTTATTTTGTGAAACTTTTACTTTTACTCCACTACATCCCATAAAAACATATTATTCCTCGTTATTTCCAACTGAAGAAATCTTATTTGAAGATCCTTTCCAATGAACCTGATGATTTGGTTCACAAAACAAACGGAACGATTAATTTGTGAATCAGACTGATCCAATTGCAGCTCTCACGTCGTCAACTCACTGATTATCCGGTCAAAATGAGCCAAGAAATATAATATCATCAGAGCTTTAAAGGGTACCTATTATGCCCCTTTATACAAGATGTAAAATAAGTCTCTGATGTCCCCAGAGTGTTTATGTGGAGTTTCAGCTCAAAATACCCCACAGATAATTTTTGACAGCATGTTAAAATTGCCACTTTGAGCAAAAACACGCCGCTTTTGTGTGTCCCTTTAAATGCAAATGAGCTGGTGCTCCCAGCCTCCTTTCCAGAAGAGGGTGGAGCTTCAAGAGCTCATGCTCTGGTGTTCTCACAAACTAAAAATGTCCGAAACTATCAGTAAGCTGTTTTCAGCCTAAGGGACACACCAAATCGATGCCAGAGAACTAGCGCAGATGAAAGCCGATTGTGTTGTTGCCTCGTGTCGCTTGCTTACCGTTTGAAATATTAATCATGCTGATCACGTTCTTTATTCCTTTGAAAATTAAATTTAACCACAGTGTCCTCGGTGGCTTGGATGCCAGGAGTCTATGGAGACTCTTATGTTCATTGGTACATTGGGACAGCGAGTAGACAGAAATGGCGGACTCTGTGCTTCTCACTTAGGGCTGTGTCTATGCTAATAGGGCAGATCTATTAGCACCAGTCGTGGGTGGTACTTCCCTACTCTTATGTTAATGATTTATGGGGATATAAAAAGTATTGAGTTGATTTTTACCATTGTAGGATGGTTGTTTACACACACTGTGGACACACATCTGTATTAGACACATACCTTATAAAAGTGAATTTTGCATAATAGGCCCCCTTTAATGTGCGCACGACTGAAGTAAGTTACTAATGCCAAATTTGAAAATTGTTTATTGTAAATGAAAATCATATTTGGGTCACGACTGTCAGTTATTTGTGAAGCTGTAAAAGGGTGAGCTGTTTAAGCCCATTATGACAGTATACGGCGATTTTAGGTAAAATAACACAAATTAATATCCATCCATCTTCCTGTAGCAGTTTCAAATGATATAAAACTAGTATGTTTGTATAATGTTCATCTTAAAATGTTAAGACATTTTTGCTCTGATGTGAAATCTGTACATTGTATTGTATTTATAGCCACATACATATTAGCCACGTATAGCTACAAAATTAATTTCCTCATTTTTAAAATACTATATGGTATATTATTTCATTTGTTTGCACACTTAAACTGATATTTTAGTATATTTAAGTTTCAATTGTAATAATAAATATAAAGTTAAATGTCTCCGCTAATCTTATTAGTGCTGAGTAACTAGTGCTGGCTGTAATAAATAATAAACATTCATCGATCAGTATTTTTTACTTTTAGTACTTAAGTAGCATTACATTAGCATTAAAAGTGTACTTTTACTCAAGTACTTGATTTGTGTACTTCATCCACCACTGTTTGCATATGAATGATCAAAGACTATAAATATTTTCGTTGAATGTAGTACAAGTATCATGCATCTCATGTGTGATATTAAAAATGTTTTCCGTTATGAAATTAAATTAACTGTATGCAAGTGACTTTAAAGTAATACATATTTCAAATACATAATTCATGATCATTTCAAATAATTAATTTGTTAAAAGGTATAAATAACAAGCACTATATAAGAACCTGGATTTAAAAATAAACAATAAATAAATAAAAGTAAAATCCTAAAACTCCAGTGTATTTTTGAACATTTTAATTCAGTGTACAATACAAATACTCTCCTGACATGTCTTTATAAATACTGTAATTTTGTGGTAAAAAACAAAAAACATGGTGAATCTTTAGTTTTATTTTAAAATGTTAACATAAATGGTATGAATAACATCTGTGAATGAGTATAATATATTTGACACAGTTATAATGTTGAATTGAATGCATATAATTATTACCATATACCCTTTTACAACTGAACATCATTATTGCATTCAAAGAGTCCTATGTAAATATGATAATAATATGAATATTATGAGTAATATGATATGTCCAACACTCAAAGTCTTCAATTATGTGTAGTAACATACAGTGAGGAAAATAAGTATTTGAACACCCTGCTATTTTGCAAGTTATCCCACTTAGAAATCATGGAGGGGTATGAAATTGTCATCGTAGGTGCATGTCCACTGTGAGAGACATAATCTAAAAAAAAAAAATCCAGAAATGACAATATATGATTTTTTAACTATTTATTTGTATGATACAGCTGCAAATAAGTATCTACGATGACAATTTCAGACCCCTCCATGATTTCTAAGTGGGAGAACTTGCAAAATAGCAGGGTGTTCAAATACTTATTTTCCTCACTGTATATTTGGTATGCTAGTTCAGCCAGCTTATTATTTACATACTAACTGTAAGTAAAACAATTTGAGTTTACCATGTATAGCTTAAGATATACGAAGTGTTATAAAATGTAAATTTTGTTTGATTGATGTATTTTGATGGTTGTTTATTTCTAAACAGAAAAGCTAATTGAATAACTCCACTAATAAATATTAATTTGGTGGTCCTTGTTTGCGGTTAAAATTTTTATGGAGGATGGGATTTTGTACAAAAGCAGCTCACTTTCTGCCTGAAATTTGGACTCAGTCCCGAAGGGGCCATGTTGGTCATGCTTTATAGTGTTGTGGAAACTCTTGTAAAACTAAAAGCGGTGGTAGTACACAAAGGTAGCGAATGAGCCAAGCTGTCAGTGTTTTCTATGATGAAGAATACGCCTTTGAGAATTTGAAATGCCACGCTGGGAACTTAAGTCAATGTATTATTTAGTAGTGATAGAGTTGACATTGCCTTCTTCTCTCATTTTTTGGGGGCATCACTTTTTGATTGAGTCAAAGCTGAAGGGGAGGATGGAGCTCAGGAAGAATATCATATTGCATTATTTATTATTTAGAGTCTCCGTCTCATAATTTCCCTCTCTGTGCAGACCAGTCATCAATATTAATACATAACGAGATGTCAAATATTTGAGCGGCAGTTATTGTCCTTGTTTCTGTTACGAACGACATCTGTTTGAGGAATCTGTATTCAGTGGGGACTGCGAAATGTCCTTGTTTGTGTGTCAGCGTGATGTTTTGTTGTGTGAAGTGAAGTGTGCATGAGTTCAAGAAGAGCTGTGGGCCACAGCTGAACTATGGAGAGCACTTGAAGATTAGTGCATCTGCAAGCTGTTATTGTGGAGGGAATCTTCAGGGAACGTGCGTTCCTCTTCTCCGCGCCACAGTCGCTTTTGCTACGGTGAATGTGAAGTACATGACGAGATAACAACATAACTGGCTTTATAATCAGGTGAGAGGAAGTAGACTGCTGCAGGGTTTATTGTAGTGAACTAAAGCTAAAACCATTAACAAAAAATAACAAAAAAAACTTTTGTTACTTGAAATAAAATAACTTTTTTTTTTTCAGCTAGTTGCTCAATGATACTAAAACAACACTGGTCTGTTGTCACAGTTTTTTCCCCTCAGCCTTTCTCTGCTAATCCACTCTCATTAGTTGTGTGCTGAAAGATCTGCACAAGCAACAGATCCAGTCGCCATTGCGCAAATGGCTGATAAATCTCACGCTTCTCGGATCTTGAAACGTGTCTAAAATTCCTAATTTGGCTTTCAGGGTTAACAAGCCTCTCCTGTCACTTTCAAGGTTTCAGGCTTGAGGCTAAAACATCACATTATAACCTGGTATCTGTTCTCTAGAGATTCTCTCTCATTTAAAGCAGAGCTCCAATATCCCATCATTCCTCCTCCTGGCGAGGACAAAGAGCAGTGGAGGGTAAGAGTGTGTCCTCCGGGGCCGTAAAATTCCTTGCAGGTGCACTTTTCGGTGTTGTTTGATTAGTGCGATCCGGCCACAGCATCATGCCCGGCAGCACTGGATGCTATGTCAAGTGATTTGTCATGACAGTCTACCCGGTTTCTGTGTTCATGTTCCATCGCACACACACAACTCGGCTTTGCCCTTCAGTATTCCCCAAAATACAAGTATTTGGACTGCAAGCAGTTGTTCCCAGCTGTATAAAGCCAGGTCATGGCAGCTTAAGGTGGTTAAGCTGGTTTGTTGCTGGTTATTCAGCTTAATTAGGATGGACTACAGGGTTGTCATGCTCCTTTGAGGGGCTCCAGACCTGGCAGGTCCTTATACTGTATCTATTACTAAGCTTTGGCATTTCAAAAACTGTTATTTTTCTTATTTAGTTTTTTGCTATTCTATTCTTAAGCGACAGGAACAGCAAGAGGTTAAGGAGAAAAAATATTATTTTTTTTATTGCAATACTCTTTCTTTATTTTACGTAAAATAATTGAAAAACCTTACTTAAACTTAAAACTTTACTTTAAAAAAAAAACCTTGTACACATTCCTAGTGTATTGTATAATATAAAATAAATATATAAAGATTTACACTGGCAGCTCAGAGCTGTGCAGCAGCATTTAAGTATGAAATTGAATGAATAAATGTACAAATAAAACACTACATAGACTTCACTATAAAATATACATTGATTCTTAGCTACTGTATTAGTTTCTCAGTCAAGAGCAGTGAGGGATTTTCTCTTTGTCTTTTGTTGTTGTATTAACATTAAAGGGATAGTTCACTCAAAAATGAAAATTCTGTCATCGAGAAATGAATACAGGTTTGCAACAACATTAGAGTGAGTAAATAATGACATCATTTTAGAGGTGAACTGTCCCTTTAAGGACAGCATGTTCTCTAGGCTGCTGCTGTCAATTTAAGACCTGCGTGCATCTAATATACAGACACGCCGATTTTACTTTCACTTTAGACATAACCGACTGTGTTTATGTTAACCTTGTGTGTATTTGACAGTATTAGTGCAGTAAGACGACTACTTAGTCCAGTAATCACGTATTTGACAGGCGTTTAGTGCACGTGCTCGGAAAAGCATGTTAAAACCGTGCTTAAGCACGCGAATGAAATGCTTAACCGGCAAGGTTTTAAAACGCATGCAAATAATGAACTTTCGTGATTGTGAATATCTATAGTGTTCCGTGAGTATAACTCCACCACTAATGTGTGATGTGAATGTATGTATGCGTTGTTCAGTATATTGGGATGGAGGCAAATGATAGAATTTGTAGAAAAATAATTCATTAAATGCAAAACCAAAACGCAATTCACAAGCGCGTATTGAACCGTGAATGCCGTAGCGAACGGTTCAATATTATATTGAGAATTGTGGCATCCCTAGTATTTATAAATATTATCCTTTGGTTTAATATTTCGAGTCTTCATATTCATTTTAGTTTGTCATCATTTCTTTTGTTTTTATATTTTAATTTCTGTTTAGTTTATTTTAATTTCAGTTTTAGTAATTTTATAACTTCACCTAAAACTTATATATGGTAAAAAAAAAAAAAAGTATATATTATATAAATATATTTTATTTCAGCTTTGTTTTAGTTAACAAAACTTTTTTTAATAGTTTTAGTTAACAATAACAACGCTGTTGATAAATAAGTTTAAAGTTCTCTATCTAAGGGGCCAGATGCCCCCTTACTTGAACCAGCAAGAACCAAGTGCCATTTTTATTTTTTGCACATTTTTGTCCAAGAAATGCCCTAACGGCTGCAATTATTTTGCATGTGTTTCAGAAGGCTGACTTGGCTGTGGCTGCCCTGACCATCACGGCTGAGAGGGAGAAGGTCATTGATTTCTCCAAACCCTACATGACTCTGGGAATCAGCATCATGTACCGAGTACACATAGTAAGTTCCTCTTCCATCCACTGCAGCCCGAGACTCCCGAACCATCCCCGACCTTGCAACATTAAAGATCAACAATCCTCAACAATCGGCAGCCTCTAATGGCCTGAGAGGGAGCGCGTGGGAAATAAATAGAGAAATACTTTGGGGCAGAGAGCTCTGAGCGTTACCCTTGCTGTAGCAGATGGTGTGCTGTTGTGTGAAAAGCTGATAAATGTAGTGCTTTCCTTCCCAATTTCAGATTCTCCTTATTGTGACTTGTATCTAATTCACACCAATAACACCCCTAGCTCTTGCACACAGCAACACTGAAAATCCAATAGCTCTTTTATTTTAAAGGCCTATGCGCCATTAATCAAAGCCCCTCCCCAAACCCAAGGTGACATGCTGATCTCTCTGTTGGCTAAGTGCCGGATAAAGCCGCTCTGTGCAGTGTGTGCAAACATTAATGTGGTTTCCCAATAGGGCATTTATACACATACACACACACACCATCAGCCCCCCTCGCTCTGCTTATGCTGCTAATAGTTGCTCCTGTGTGCATCTTCATTGGTTGAGTACAGTTTGGGGAATCAATAACACCAGGTGTGCTGTTAACTGAGAAAGAGCACTTCTGTAGCATTATATTGGTTTTATTTATTTATTTTATTTTTTCATTTTTCATTTTACATTTAGATGATCTTTTCCACTTTATAAAGCTCAGTTAAAGTTAATCTGTGAAAATATTAATCATTTAATTACACCTTTAAATGTTACCTTTAACGAATCTCAAAATAAATATCCATTTGACTCTCTTACATTCATAATGTTGTGATGCCTACTGTAACGGTCACCAGCTGGAGTGCCCTTGAGAGCCATCAGAGGGCACTCCACATAAGACTATTATCACTCACAAACTACATTTCCCATAACTCACTGCCCGGACTCATCATCACTTATCACTGATCACATTCACCTGTACCTCATTTACTGATTGCATTCACCTGTGTTTCACCATCCTGTTAGTCTCTGTCTATTTATACAATGTTCATTCATTCACTCACCACAAAGTCTTGTTTAAGTTTACACTGCATTTCTGAGCAATCTCCTGGTTTTCTTTTTTTGGATTTCTTGCCCTGTTCCCTGGATTACTCTCTTGCCTCTGGTCCCTGCCTGTTTTGTTTGTTTGTTCGTTTCTTTGTTTTGACGGCCTGTCTGTGTATGACCCTTGCCTGTACTTTGGATTACGCCTCTGGATTGCCCTCAAATAAAGCTGCATTTGGATCCACCTTCGAGTCTCGGAGCAGTTCGTAACACCTACGTTCACCTGTTGCATTTTAAAAAATATATCCAGGAACAATTTAAATTTTACTGGGTGTAGGCAGTAAATGCTAGATAGGAAGGTTGTTCCAGAACCAACAATGGATGTTGATCCAGGAACATCTCAGGTAAATGACATTGTGCTCTACATTGAGCACTTCACCTTTGAATGCTAAGCTACAACTATCCAAGGATTGCGGAGAATGTAAGAAAAAAAAAAAGGGAAAATTGATTGAGAAAGGCACAGAGACAGACATACCGAGTGACTCCGAGACTGTCAGACAGAGAGAACAGTGACAGAAGACATAAGAGGAGTGTTAAATGAGTTCACAAAGGTAAAGAGGATAAAAGGCTGTTGTACAGTGTAGAGCTGTTCTCAGGCTGGAAAGCACTCTCTGTCTCTGTCTGTCTGTCTCCCCCTGGCCCTTTCTGCCCTTGTCTGACCCAGAATAAGGCCCACTATAACTTTTACAGTGGGGGAGTGGCTGAAAATAGACAGATTGTGATGTCACTACATGGAAGAAGGCTGGGCTAATGAATATTAATTAGCCCATGCTAATGCTGCTGATGTTTCACATATTGATTTGCCAGAGACAATATGAAACCAATTTTATGTTTGCTAATATATATATATATATAATTATTTTTTTTTTTTTTTCTAAACAATTATATTTATTCACTCCATAACCTAATTTGTGTCAACTTAATTTGTGTCAACTACACACTAAAAAGCATGCTAATTGAATTTAATTCATCCAAAAACAATGTAAAATCTTCAGTTAAGTGATACTGGTAGTCAGTAAAGGATCTAAATCATAAAATACATTCTCTGTTTATTTTTTGTTTGTTTTCACACTATTATGAACAACCCAGTTTCTTAATTCCTTAATTCTCCTCCCTCCTTTTTCATATTAAATATATATCACCAATGCTCTTAGGTAATTAAAGCATAATATCATGTAGTTCCATTGATGTTTTAAAAAAAATTCACAATAAATTGAAATAAGAATAAGCTCGGGCTGCACTGGCCGGTCGGCCTTCAACATCACCGACCCCCAGTACTGCATCTCGCCCACAGCGGAGGCGCCATATGCGGCACGAGATTAAGCAGAAGGGGGGTAAGCGCGGGGTATCCGGGCTAGGCTAGCCAGCTATCCCCACAATAAACTGGATTACATTCAATTACTGCGCTGTTGTGTCTTTGTTTGCGCTGTGTACTCAATGCTGTCGTTCCCTGGATGATCCACGGCTGATGGTTGTCAAATATGCAGAAGATGCTGGAAAACTGAAGAATGTGCAGGACCTGGAGGTTACATTAGGCAGTTTAACTGCTCAGGACAAACAAGGGACTCATGAACAACCATCACAAAGCAAAAAAACAGCCGTGGACCATTCAGGGAACAACACACAGTATTGAGAATCAATGGTTCATAAATTCAGCAATTTTTTTGTCTTGTGGACTATATGTAAACATTTTTTATGTAAAATATCTTATTCAGGACAGTACTAAATAAAAAAATAAGATGCATTTTGTATGATCCCTCTTATTTAGTTAAAATTATTCCCATTTGCACAGATTCTGCAAGCGGTTCACATACTTTTTCTTGCCACTGTATATATTTTTAAATTAATAATCACAACAGAAATGTCAATCATTTAAATGATTCAATGTTGATTGATTGATTGATTTATTGTGTATATATAGAGTTATATATACTGTATACAGTGAGGAAAATAAGTATTTGAACACCCTGCTATTTTGCAAGTTCTCCCACTTAGAAATCATGGAGGGGTCTGAAATTGTCATCGTAGGTGCATGTCCACTGTGAGAGACATAATCTAAAAAAAAATCCAGAAATGACAATATATGATTTTTTAACTATTTATTTGTATGATACAGCTGCAAATAAGTATTTGAACACCTGTCTATCAGCTAGATTTCTGACCCTCAAAGACCTGTTAGTCTGCCTTTAAAATGTCCACCTCCAATCCATTTATTATCCTAAATTAGATGCACCTGTTTGAGGTCGTTAGCTGCATAAAGACACCTGTCCACCCCATACAATCAGTAAGAATCCAAATACTAACATGGCCAAGACCAAAGAGCTGTCCAAAGACACGAGACAAAATTGTACACCTCCATAAGGCTGGAAAGGGCTACGGGGAAATTGCCAAGCAGCTTGGTGAAAAAAGGTCCACTGTTGGAGCAATCATTAGAAAATGGAAGAAGCTAAACATGATTGTCAATCTCCCACCGGACTGGGGCTCCATGCAAGATCTCACCTTGTGGGGTCTCAATGATGAAAGGTGAGAAATCAGCCCAGAACTACACGGGAGGAGCTGGTCAATGACCTGAAAAGAGCTGGGACCACCGTTTCCAAGGTTACTGTTGGTAATACACTAAGACGTCATGGTTTGAAAACATGCATGGCACTGAAGGTTCCCCTGCTTAAACCAACACATGTCAAGACCCGTCTTAAGTTTGCCAATGACCATTTGGATGATCCAGACGAGTCATGGGAGAAAGTCATGTGGTTAGATGAGACCAAAATAAAACTTTTTGGTCATAATTCCACTAAACGTGTTTGGAGGAAGAAGAATGATGAGTACCATCCCAAGAACACCATCCCTACTGTGAAGCATGGGGGTGGTAGCATCATGCTTTGGGGGTGTTTTTCTGCACATGGGACAGGGCGACTGCACTGTATTAAGGAGAGGATGACCGGGCCATGTAGTGCAAGATTTTCTTCCCTCAGTTAGAGCATTGGAGATGGGTCGAGGCTGGGTCTTCCAACATGACAATGACCTGAAGCACACAGCCAGGATAACCAAGGAGTGGCTCTGTAAAAAAGCATATCAAGGTTCTGGCGTGGCCTAGCCAGTCTCCAGACCTAAACCAGACCTTCAACTCTCATGAAGATGGGCATCTCAGGAACTGCTCTCCAGTGGCTCAAGTCCTACCTCTCAGGTAGGTCCTTCAGGGTGTCATGGAGAGGTGAAGTGTCTAAGTCACATCATCTAGCCACTGGAGTTCCACAGGGCTCAGTGCTTGGACCACTTCTCTTCTCCATCTACATGTCATCACTGGGATCTGTCATTCAGAAACATGGCTTTTCCTATCACTGCTATGCCGACGACACTCAACTCTACTTCTCATTTCAACCAGATGATCCCACGGTTGGTGTTCGTACCGCTGCCTGCCTAACAGACATTTCTGCCTAGATGAAGGAGCATCACCTGCAACTCAACCTTGCAAAGACAGAACTGCTTGTGGTCTCAGCCAACCCAGCACTTCATCATAATCTCTCCATTCAGCTAGGATCATCAACCATAACTCCGTCCAGAACAGCCAGGAATCTTCGAGTTGTGATTGATGATCAGCTAAAATTCACTGACCACATTACTGCAACAACCCGGTCCTGCAGATTTGCATTATACAACATTAGGAAGATTAGACCCTTCCTATCAGAGCAGACCACACAACTCCTGGTCCAAGCTCTTGTTCTCTCCAGACTGGACTACTGTAATGCTCTTCTAGCGGGCCTTCCGGCATGCACTATCAAACCCTTGCAGCTGATCCAGAATGCAGCGGCGAGGGTGATCTTTAACGAGCCGAAGAGAGCGCACGTCACGCCTCTCTTCATCAGTCTGCACTGGCTGCCAATAGCCGCTCGCATCAAATTCAAGGCACTGGTACTCGCCTTCAAAGCAACCACTGGCTCTGCACCAATATACCTAAACTCGCTTGTTCAGACCTACACACCCTCCAGGAGCTTACGTTCTGCCAGTGAACGACGCCTTGTGGTGCCATACCAAAGAGGCATGAAATCACTCTCACGGACCTTTTCCTGGACTGCCCCCACCTAGTGGAATGACCTGCCTATCTCAATTCGAGCAGCCGAGTCTGTAGCCATTTTCAAAAAACAGCTACGTCAAACAGACACGTCTCTTCCAGCAGCACCTGACCAATCAAGAATAGCACTTAACATTCTATTCATTTTTTGTCTGTCTAATTTATTTTTAAAAAAAAAAAACTGTCCTGTGTGTTCTGTGTTAGATTAACTGAGACTTGTTACAGCACTTGCATACTGTAGCCTTTGACTGTTCTAGTTGCTTCTATTGCTCTCATTTGTAAGTCGCTTTGGATAAAAGCGTCTGCTAAATGACTAAATGTAAATGTAAAATGTAAACCCAATATAGAATCTTTGGAGGGAGCTCAAACTCCGTGTTTCTCAGCGACAGGCCAGAAACCTGACTGATCTAGAGAAGATCTGTGTGGAGGAGTGGGCCAAAATCCCTCCTGCAGTGTGTGCAAACCTGGTGAAAAACTACAGGAAACATTTGACCTCTGTAATTGCAAACAAAGGCTACTGTACCAAACATTAGCATTGATTTTCTCAGGTGTTCAAATACTTATTTGCAGCTGTATCATACAAATAAATAGTTAAAAAAATCATACACTGTGATTTCTGGATTCTTTTTTTTATTATTATGTCTCTCACAGTGGACATGCACCTACGATGACAATTTCAGACCCCTCCATAATTTCTAAGTGGGAGAATCTTTTTTGTTATTAAAATCATGTGCTAAAAAGTATACCCTGTATCATAAATATGATATACAGGGGCGGCATCAATCTGTTTTGTGAATGACAGATACAAGTCCTTTACAGTGGCCAGAGGGACTTTGAGCCTTTTCTGTTCCAGAACAATAGCCAGGGTCATTATGTATTGCTGGTGGAGGAAAACGTTTTCTGACTTGCTCCTCCAAAATACCCCATTGGAGAGGTTCAACTTCTCTTTCATGTGCATCAAACCATTCAGTCTTGCTGTGTGTACTGGTGCATTGTCATCCTGATACATGGCCCCACCTTCAGGGTACAATGTTTGAACTATTAGGTGCACATGGTCTTCCAGAATGGTTCGGTAGTCCTTGGCAGTGACGCACACATCAAGCACAGTAGAGAATGCCATGATATTGCAGCCCAAACCATCTCTAATCCACCCCCGTGCTTCACTCTGGGCAGCAACAGTCTGGGTGTTAAGCCTCTTTGGAGCTTCTCCACACTGTTACTCCCACGGATGTGGGAAAGACAGTGATGGTGGAATCATCAGAGAAACAATTTACATTTTACATTGTCTACAGCCCAAGATTTGCACTGTTGGAACCAACAAAACTGACATTTTGCTTTGGCACAAGTGATCAAAGGTTTGTCTATAGTAGCCGACCCTAAATATTGACTCTGCGGAGCTCCCGACGAACAGTTGTGACGGAAACAGGAGAATCAAGGTGTGCATTTAATTCTGCAGAGAGCTGGAGTTGAGTTTTTTTGGGGGGATACAATCTAGGTTACCTGGACATCCCTTTCAGACAGCTTCCTCTTTCATCAACAGTTACTCCTGTTGGATGTCGTTCATCCTATGTTGTGGTTTGCCGGCATTACTCTGGATACCGTGGCTCTCGATACACAACAAAGATTTGCTGTCCTGTCCAGCAAGACCCGGACCAACAATTTGTCCTCTTTTGAACTCCCATGTGTCTCCCATTATAGCACTCCCACTGTGCTATTGCTCTGCTAATTCAACCTTCACACTCTGCTCTTACTGATGGAATGTAAAAATCAGAGAAGATTGGCTACGCATATATAGGCGTGAAACCTCCAACACTATATTTGCGAGTGTTTCATTGTCCAACTCCTGAACCTACTCAAGTTCCGGTGCTCCTACCCAGAATAATCTCTTCTCCCTCATCAATACCTTACAGCCATGGTGCTCTCAATATTTGGATGCTTGTGCGTGCACTTGTTTAGGTTTAATCCACTTACTATTGATCCAGCAGGCTTTGATTTCTACAAGGACCCCCATAGCTTATTTCAAACTTTAAATGAAATCCTCAGCTTGATCAATAACAATGGCAAATGGAATAAAATGTGGCCTTCGGCCCTGTTTTAATTACATATTTGGAAGTACAGTGGGTTCTCCAACGCAGCGTGTAATTGGACTCACTGGTAGACGTGAATATATGGAATGTGCCAATTTGTTTGTGTATAAAAATGGGAGTGCAGCCTAAAGAGTTTGAATAAACACACTAATGCATGAAAATCTTTTTCACTTCATCTTATGTAGTGCACTCAGGGAGGGAGAGATAGTAGGTGTGGTTGAGGATGAAATAACTAATGAGTGCAACAAGTTAATTAGATCATACAGGGAGCACTGGCAAGATCATGTGCTGCACCAAAGGAAAAAAAAGAGCCACTGCCCCTCAGAACATGAAGTCAACACACTTTCTTTTTTCCACTGACGCATTCCAGCTGTGACAAGACCATGTCCCCATTGGCCACATGGTTTACAAGTTGTGAGCTGCTGTGAAGGACCTCTGTGCCTCCACGGCATTGAGCCCTCTTGACTCATGACTGAGCATTTGTCTCGCAGCAATTCGCTTGGTTTCATGACATACTTCAGATTTGAAATAATGCATCTTGCTGTTTCCAGCTATGTTTGTTTACAATCTGCCATGGTTGCATAGTTCCGCTTAAAATGAGCCTACAGCAGGACGATTTTTAAATCTGGACGTTTATAGTGACAAATGATGAAATATTGTGAATGTTAGCGTGTAGAGCGTCGTTCAACGGAATTCAATGGAACATTAGGTTTTCAAATCTTTTCAGCCCAAGTAGATCTGACAGTGGCTGGTAAGCATGTGCTGACAGTATATCACCGTTTCTCATCATAGGGAGGTCTGCAGAAAAAGCTTCACTAAAGCAAACTGCAAATCACAGAGGAGACTAGTAAAGAGTATATGATTCGTGAGTGTGGGACAGGATAGAGAGACCTGATGAAGCCATGCACAACAATTTTATGGAAGTCCATTTCTGTCTCAGAGTAAAACTTTGTATCTCACAATGTAAATTTCTTATTTCTTACAGTGTAACTTTTGATTTTATATATTTTATAATTGTAATATGTTGCAATGCAACTTTAAGGGCCAGATTTACTAACAGCTTGGGACTTTTAAGACATGTTTGATCAATCCAGTGCATCTTTGCTGAAAGAAATTTATTATTTTCTTTAATATAAAAATGTCTGATCCCATACTTTTGAATGGTATTGTATTTGATCGTAAAGTTCAGAATTTCAAATAGTGTTTCTTTGTTTTACCACCCTTTCAAATTCATAAAATGGTAAAATTACAAAATCAAACACGTATGAGGTGTTAAATAAAAGCAAAATCAATTGGCAGTCATTGAATGGTGAAATTTTATTATCATTAAAGTATGAAACATCACCGATGAATGAAACACTGCTAATGAGAAAGCCAGCAGTGGTTTTATTTATTATTCAGGAAGGGAATGCCCTATATTTGGAAAAGGAAAAAAAGCCTGAGCAATTTCAAACTCAAGATCAATCATGTTAACGCCAAAAGGCGTAATTAATTGTTTTAATAAACTGACAGCTTTAAAAAGTAGAAGTAATATCTCTCAAAACTCTCTGTGCTAATATTGTTACCAGAAACACTAAAGCTATAATAAATACAAATGCAGAATTCCTTAGGATCAACATGGTAAGACCACACATGTAATAACAGCTCTACAGTCTCCTCTGTAATTTAATATGTTGTGTAGTGCAAAATGTAAATGAGGACCTGGTTAACTAGATACAAGGGAACCCTGGTGAGAGAGGCTGGTTGAGGTGATACGACTGCAGGCTTCTGCAGCTGCTTCTGCTAGCTCATGGTTATATTTTGACAGCCAAAGCAGCAGCTCTTCAAAAAGACAACATTTTTAGTACAAGCTGGGAGAGAAACTATGTCTTACCTCAAATTCAACAAGCCAGAAATAAGAAATTACATAACACCACAGAGACATATCAGAGCCTATGGGGACCCACTAGAGTCGAGAACTGCCCTATTGCATGCTGTTCAGTCAAACTGGGGGTGGATCTATCTGTGCTCATTTGTTAAATGATCAAGGGAAGATTCGGTCTTGAGGGTGTTACATGTTCGAATGGCTGTTAAACTGCGTGTATAACCTTTGTAGCTCACCTCCGAGACAGATGCACACTAGTAATGTATTTTCTCACTTGTTTTCCAGCAGGCTTCTGCATTGCATAGTGTTGATTGTGCTTTTGTTTAAACCTTAAAATTGAATTTGGAGAGAGGCTGTAAACAAAGCAAGTTGCTTCAGCTGGAAGCAGATTGCAGAAACCCAACATCACGGTTAACGTACCCCCCCTGTGTGCTCTATCCGTAAATACCTCTTGCTGTAAGTCACGATACAATTATCTCCTCAGATCTCACACAAGCTCAGTCTGGCACATTCAGGCTCCATGCACGGCCCAATTTTCCCATCCCTCGATGCCACTTTCTATAAGGAAGTTTAAAGCAACCTGGCTAAGAATAAAACTACACCTGAACCAGCTTTTTTTCATGGAGAGCCCATCAGTTTTTGTATATCTACCATAGACAGGCTTGCCTCTATTTACTGCTATAATTACAGCTTTTAGTGTCCAGCTCAACAGCAATGCCATTCAATTACACTAATATGGAGATGATTGCGGGCACATTAATGAATATTCAGCCTGGTGTGGGATAGATAGTGGAATAATTACTCATTTCAGCACTATAGTAAACCTGGTTTTTGTAGTCTCAGACAAACAAAAGAAAAAACAGCCCAAATGATTTGTTTGCGAGTGTATCCATCGCGGGCACTATTTAGATTCGCCATCTGTAAGACACCTGTGCCGTGTGGATAGATTAGCCTTGGTGCTTTCACACTTAGTTTCTCGCTGATAAGAGACTGTGAAGTTGTTGCTGACCACCGATTGTCAAAGTACCTCTAGGAGAGATAATTGGATTTGACTAGTGTGTACAGAATCGGCTCCCGAGTTCTGTTCCAGCGGTTATTGGATCTTCCGAAAGTGTGTCAAAATGGTTAGGAGACAGAAAATCAAGCACTTTGTTTGGATCAAGCCAATCAACCGTAAAAGCCTTTAAATGTCTTTAACCTGAAATCTCTTGAATGTTTACTTACTGGAATTGAATGAGGATCTTTGTGATTTTAGTTTTAGAATCTTGACGATGCTTTTGTTTTTATAGGGAAGAAGACCGGGGTATTTCTCCTTTTTGGATCCGTTCTCTCCTGGGGTTTGGCTTTTCATGTTGCTGGCGTATCTGGCAGTCAGCTGCGTGCTCTTTTTGGTGGCGAGGTAAATACTCAGCTCCACACTGACACCTGCAGGATCTTATTAACACCGTCACTGTCCTTAAAGGGGTAGCACAGTTTTTTTTTTTTTTATGGAAAACATTACTTATCCTCATGTCGCGCCTAACCTGAGACCATGAGAACGTTTTGAAGAAGTTTTAGTCTGCTGTCTTGCATATAATGAATATGTATGGGGATTGTATGGAGATTTGTGCTGTCAAGCACCATAAAAGCAACATAAAAGTGGTCCGTATGAATCATGCACAAGTCATACAGTAGCTTTATGTCAGAAACAGACTGAAATTCATGCTCTGATCACGAATAGCGAATAGCTTGGACATTCTGCTAAACTTCTCCTTTTAAATTCAAAGTTTCAAATTTCAAACAACATGTAGTGCCCCTAAAAAAAAATTATAAAAAAACAACATGTCATTATTTACTCATCCTCATATCATTCAAAACCTGTATGACTTATTTTTTTAGTGGAAACATTTTAAAGATTTTTTTCCACTGTTTTCTGTACAATGAAAGTGGTCCTGTCACCATCCAAAATGGACCAAAAGCTCCATAAAAGCAACATAATTGTGAATCATGCTCTATATTCTGAGTCTTCTGTAGTCAAATGGTCAGAAACAGTCTATTCACTAAGTCTTGCTTGAATACACCATAATATGGAAACATGTAGTAGTTTTGTTTTGTTTTTTGTGAACTTGCTTTAACACCAAACCTGACATTATCCCTAAACTAAAACCCTTAAATAAAACCCTCTACTAAAACCGGAGAGCAAAGATTAGTTGATAGGATTTCTGAATGTTACTAATATAAGAACTAATCTTTGCGCTCTGATTTTAGGAGGAGGTTAGAATTGTTTGTTCATATCATAGGAATGATCAATACCCTTTGTTGGTCCAATAAAAAAGTTCTAAACTTAACCCTGAAATCTGATTGTTTGGTCGGAATGCTGTTCTAGGACCAACAAGGGTGTATTTGAATATATTTAATTTTAAACTCACTTTTTATTCCAGCTTTGCGTTGGATCAAAAAAGAAATGTCATGTTTTATACTCTTTCACAGTAGCCTGCTGATTTTCTGCTGACAACAGGGGTGTTTTGTGTGTTTATTCACTGAACATTTCCTGTCAAGACATTTTATATAAATTAATCATTGGAGCTTTTGTGCATGTTTGTTTTTCTTTGTTTGCATCTCTATAATGCATAAATATTTTTAGACATTTTTATTTAATTACGACCTGTGTTAGCTTTTCTGCATTGCTTATGTTCGGCATTTCAACAGAACCATAATGTGGGGTTGTCGCACAGCTTTAAGAGTAACTCGGCAGCATCCTGCAGTGCAGTGCATTTTTATTAGTGTCCTGTCAGTCACGGTTAAAGCTTGCAAAGCCCCTTCAGGGAACAAAAAACAGGTTACGTGGCCAACAGGGAGCACTGGTGACTTCATGCTTTGCCAACTGTTAAAATTGTTCTTGGTTCATTTATGTTTACTACTTTTTATCCTTTCTTATTTGTCGCTCCTTGTGGCACACAGGCTAACACCCTATGAATGGTACAACCCGCACCCCTGCCTGAAGGGCCGATGTAACCTGCTGATCAACCAGTATTCTCTGGGCAACAGTTTCTGGTTTCCTGTGGGGGGGTTCATGCAGCAAGGCTCCACCATCGCCCCCAGAGCCCTGTCCACTCGCTGTGTCAGTGGAGTATGGTAAGAGCGCACAAGAAACAAATTCTCTCTTCTGAAAAGACCTGTGTTGATGGTCAAGCATATGATATGTTTGGATCCTGGTCTCCAGAATGTCAGGAAGTTTAATAATATTTGGATTTTCCTCATTAATCCTGTATATGAGCCTCAAAAATATATATAAATTATATTTATAATATAAAAATGTGCATAAAAGACTTGATAAGACGATGCGCATAAACTATGATGGAAACACATTTACAGAATCAATCCATTGATGCGCAACAAAAAACTAACGTGACTTTGCCTCAGCAATGGATTTGATTGGATAACTGCTAACCTGGACTAACCTGCAGACCAATTTCATTGCACAGCATTTAAAATGTTGATTTGGTCATTGTGAAATGCATGACCCAAAGTCTGTCATCAGAATGATGTGGGCTACGTCCAAAAGCTTAAAAATGCTGCCTTCGGAGGACGCCTTCCAAGGTAGGAAGGCATCAAGGCACGTCCAAATCCAATGTTGGCTTCACTTCCTGTCTCCTGAGATACCATCTGATCGATTTTTGAAGGCATCATAGATGTGTCCTTCACTGCCTTTGATATCCCACAATCCTGTGCTTTACATTCTGTGACAGTTGAACTAAAAAAAAATAAAGATGACATCTGAAATTTGCGGTTGATGGTCAGTTTTTGACTTAATTTCTAGTGAGAAATTACTATTGTAGTAATCCTTAAATATTTGCTTCGTTATCACCAAAGCTTGCTCTATTTTGCTGTAGATCATTAAACCGTTACACTGTCTCAGAAGTCTGTCCAAAATCAGTTTTGTGATGTACCTTTGTGCGTAAATGCTGCCAACAAAGTCATTGTGGCAGTGAGGCAACAAGTCAGTTGCCTAAGTTTTCGGATGCAGCCTTATAATGACCTCCCAGAAGTGTCACACGATTGTGTTCCCCCCAAACATCAGGCATCCGAACACAAGATGACATTTGAACACACCTGAATAAAGGTTTCTTATGACCCAAAAGAACATGATAAATATGTCCAAACTTTTGCATGGCTCTAGTCTCATTCCCTTAAAGTGTAATAAAACCCCACTGCTGCAGCAGGGTTTTTTCACACCTTCGATTTGAAAAGGCTTCCAAAAAGGGCCGTGGTCGACTGCGAAAAGGTGGGATGGGTATTGTGTGGAAAGAGGGAATATATATTTGCATAAATAGGGGAGTGTCATTAGGCGCATTAAAATGAGCTAATTTGCAAACTGGCAATGCACAGACACAGGTGATACCGACAGCAGCAGTTACAGCAGTTCTGCGACATGTTCTTGGTTCACACGATGGCAATGTTTACAACAGAGAGATGAGATGAGGGATGATTACAGCGAATGAGAGAGCTCTGAGATCATAAGTGGCGTACAGCAGGAAGAACAGACAGATCGCATGCAATGAAAATAAATGTTATTCTGTATGACAAAATATTTTGCAAACGTGATAATAAATCTATATTTGTCCAAATATGCACACTGTTTGGCAAGATGAACAATGCTCTCATGAGAGAACATGAACCGCCCACGAACGATGCGATAGAGGAGTGGGGGGTCCACGGAGATGTACTCGGCAGGGAAGCCTCACTGTAATCCTCAGGTCACCCAGGCTTATCAGCCAAAGTAGCCCCTTTTCTGGTGCACCAGAAAAGAAACTGGCTTTTGGCTTTTGATTCTTGTTGATATTTCATTCAAAATATTGTTCATTACCTATACAGATCGGTTATTTTGCACTCCTGACATAAATTAAGAAATTAATGTCAAGCATGCAGGTTCGCCATGCGATTGCTTAAGTTCATTTTACTTTACCGAACCTTTAGCAATGGCTTCCACAGACGGCGTCCAGGTTACAGCTCGCTCAGCGCCCTTTCTTCGTATCAGCGCGACTATTCGCCTCGGTTGTTCCACCGTAGATTATCGGTCTTTACCCACACGAAAGTAATCCAGGGAACACCTTCACGACAAGCTGAAAACAACACCTCACTTTCCTCCTTGACTTTACCGCACGCTGCTTCCAAAACTTCCCCACCATGTCTCAACAATAATGATGGAAGACGAACCTGACAGAAGTGACTGTCTCATGCATAATAACTAAATTATATTTTATGCATTGTACAGCACAGTGATTGGATTGAATGAGCTTTATGTCATGAATATATGTCGAGAATCGCTCGAAGCGGTCGACGTCAGCATGTTCGAGCAGCCCCATACTTGGGCCTACGGTACACGCTGACGTCAGCTTCTGTGACGTTGGTCCGACTCAGCTTTTCAAACCGGAAGACAGAAATCGCTCTGAAAAATGCAAAGATAACTATTTTCACATATGAATAATGAGTAACTTTAGTGTTTTCAATGATGTGCAGCCTATACATATCTGTTTACATCTCAAAAAAAGTGTTTTGGGGTTTCATGACCCTTTAAAGGGATAGTGAGATCACCCTCAAGTTGTTCCAAACCTGTATGAATTTCTTTCTTCTGTTAAACACAAAAGAAGATATTTTGAAGGATGTAGGTTACTAAACAGTTGATGGGCCCATTGACCATTGCATAGTTTGTTTGTTTTTTACATCTATCAACTGTATACCCATATTCAATGGTAACCCATATTCTTTTGTGTTCAAAAGAAGAAAGATATTTATACAGGTTTGGGACAACTTGAGGGTGAGTAAATGATGACAGCATTTTAATTTTTGGGTGAACTGTCTGGGTGAAAGCAGTTTAAAATCAGAAAGGTGCAGACTCTTTGTCTGTGATGTAATGGCCCTATCTGCAAGGGTCATGGCTAGATAATCTGCAAAAATTGCCAGCAAATTAAAACGTCTCTCATAAACAAGTTAGTTATACAGTTGTTTTTTTTCCAAAGAGGCATTACATTGCATCTAGCTATAGACATTTCTATTCAGTTCTTGCATTTCCTGGGAATCACATTGATGATCTTGGTTTTGCTAGCACCATTCTTTTCTGTTGATCCAGAGGAATGCTTATTGAATATTTAATTTATATATATTCTTCTTGGTAACTGAACAATTGATTGAAACATATGATCAAATTCCTAAAATCAAAACCCATTGAATCCAGTACAGCTCATTTTGCCATTATACATTCATGCTGGTTTTTTATGAGCGTTTAAGCTCAGCTGGCTTAACCAGGTTTTGTTTTGCATGCCTAAACCAGCATTACCCAGCTGTTATGTTCTTTTCAGCAGAGTATTGCATTCTTCTATACCCTGATCTCATTGTCAGCTGCTGGATGTAGCAGATAAAAGTGCTACTCTCACTTGGCCTCTGTTTTTCTGCTGCGTTATTATACTGTCATTTTTCGAGGCCTTGCCGACTGCAGCACTCTGAGGTCAGTGGAGAATAAAAGCAAGCTATTTTTGAGTATTCAGAACAGGCATACAGTATTCAGAAAAGCCTTTCAACTTCTCATTCGGATTCCAAGCTCACAGTAGCGCCAAGCTCTTTTGATGTTGGGTCAGAGCTGTTTCTGCGTTGCGTTCCTCGTGTCTAAAACTGGTTTGTCTTTCCAGGTGGGCCTTCACCTTGATCATCATCTCTTCCTACACAGCCAACCTGGCGGCCTTTCTCACTGTGCAGAGGATGGAGGTGCCCATCGAGTCGGTGGACGATCTGGCTGACCAGACGGCCATCGAATATGGCACCATGCATGGCGGGTCCACCATGACCTTCTTCCAGGTGAGATCTTCAAGGACAGAATGGAAGAGAACTCCACCCACAAATCAATGGCCTGTCGGCAGGTTTATTGACCATGTCGCTAGAGCTCTTCCCTTCTTTGGTATTTATCTGTTTGCTGTCTTAATATCAATGCCCTGCGATATCTTTCCCTCTCCAGAGGGCTGCCCAGACTAATTCATACATTTTGATGCATCAGAGGGGCCGTTTCTTGACCCGCTCCTCAGCAAGCACAGGCTGTTTCACATATTCAGTTGTCACATCAACATGTCAAACTGTCAGCTTATCAACCACCTTGGTTAACACAGTCAGTCTCGCCTTCCCAAAGCTCTAGTGATTGGCTGTCAGCACTCCAGACGAAGGTTGAGGAGGAAGCAGGAGTTCACATAATGATCCTAATAACTCATGTTCTTCGGTTAGAACTCCCGCTACCAGACGTACCAGCGCATGTGGAACTTCATGTATTCCAAGCAGCCCAGTGTGTTCGTGAAGAGCACAGAGGAGGGCATCGCCCGAGTGCTCAACTCCAATTACGCCTACCTGCTGGAGAGCACCATGAACGAGTACTACCGCCAACGCAACTGCAACCTCACGCAGATCGGAGGCCTGCTGGACACCAAGGGTTATGGCATTGGCATGCCTCTGGGTAAGACACGAGTTTCTGTTAGATAAACAATGTCTAGAGTTTATGTGGAGTCTTGCACACTGCAATTTTTTTTTTATGGTCATTGCTAGTCAGATTGTATGATATGATCTCATTGAGATCACTGTGCAGCTTTAACATTATTCATGTCACTGTAGGATGTATAACTTTAGTCACAATTGACAGCATTGACTGGCCGATCAATCATGTCACACTCATTAACATTGAAAATTTAAATGGTAACACATACACCCAAGCAATCCCTTGCACTGTTTATGTTTTACCTGAATAATTTATCATCTTTTTCCAGAGCATACTCGATGTAGTATGATCATAACATGAAGTGAATGCTAATGAAATTTAAATTCAATATTATTTTACGATTCATAAACACTAGCATTCAAAGGATTTGGTTTTGGTAAGATTTAATGTTAATGTTTTAAATTATTTAATATATATGTTTTAAAGGGGTGGTTCCGTGTTTTTTTTCTAGGCTTGGTTGTGTTTATGGGGCGCAGTATAACATGTCTTAATACTTTTTTTTTTTTTTTAACGCCATATTTTTCTTATATTTTACCTTTATTCCACACTGTTGTCTCCACTGTCCTTTGAACGACTCGCTTGCTTCCTGCTTCTGTGAAGCCCATCCCTCCGAATAACGCAGTGGTCTTAGATTGGTTAGAGGGCCAAATGTAGTTGTAGTTCTGCAACAGCTCTCTCTCTTTCGTAATGACTGCGACGTGGCCTCGCCCACTTTGTTGCATGTTCGCAGGAGCAGTGTTTATGTTAATAGCAAGGGTTAATGATGTCACCAACCCGGGAAGAAGCTTGTTGTAGTCCAAACCGGCCGTTTTTGTAGGCAATAAACTGCCATAACTTTAAAAGACAATATCTCTGTTTGCATTGAACTTTCAGCGCTGTAACTTTGCAGATACTGTTTATGCTCAAGCAGCAACATTACACACTAACTAAAGTTAAAAAAGTGAAATCGCATGCAACCACCCCTTTAAGTATTATCTTATGCTCACCAAGGCTGCATTTATTTGGTTAAAATACAATAAAACAGTAATATTGTAAAATACCCTTGCTGAATACATTATTCATTTATTTCAAAAAATCCCAAACGGTAGTGTATTATTCTTTTTTTTATTGCATGTCATATAGACAACTAATATAAATGGACATTGACTAATCGCAAGTGAGCATGTGACAATAAGCAATGCAAGATTGCCAAATTTGCCCTTTAGCGAAATCTGTCTCAGGCAACAAGGTTGTAGCCAAAATTTCACAGTGCGGACCCGGCTTTAATCGGATAGCAGAAATTAAATAATTCCATTGGCTGAATATAAATTGCACTGAATTGATTTTAACCAATGTTAACCAAGGATTTATGTCCAAAAGATGTTTTAATCAACTTGATTAATGAAAGGGTTTAGGATACGATAAGCTAAATGAACAGCATTAGAGCGACAGGAGTAAGCACAGTAGAAATGATACATCCAGCTCTGGTTATTGACTTCTCTAAGATGAATATTTATGACTTGTTTGTTTCAGGCTCTGTCTACAGAGATGAGTTTGACCTGGCCATACTCAAACTACAGGAGGAAAACCGCCTAGAGATCCTGAAGAGGAAATGGTGGGATGGCGGCAAGTGTCCAAAAGAGGAGGATCATCGAGCGAAAGGTGAACCACCTGTCTCTCAACTGCAGGTCCAAACTGAATCTGTTATAAAACGTTTATCATTTTGTGTATTTCTGTGTAGGTCTGGGCATGGAGAACATCGGTGGGATATTCGTGGTGCTTGTGTGTGGTCTGCTGGTGGCCATCTTCATGGCAGTGCTGGAGTTTGTGTGGATGCTGCGTCATACGCCAGGAACAGAGGTGAGAGAGGGCTATTTTACCTGCCTCTGCTTTCTGTCCTTCTCCCCGCCCTCGCGCCTCCCTTCCTGATCCCCCCACACCCCATTCCGCACCTCACAACCTGCACATCAAAGAGTATACCTCAAAATCATCTACACAGGTCTTCACTGTCACAACCAACACGCGGTTTTACGCTTTTTAATGTTTGAATGAAACAAGGTTCCTATTGTTTTGTCTTTTATTTTCCTCCCTGAAACATATTGATGGCTGTGTGTGTCAGACTGCATTGTTTCAAATGAAACACTGTGATTTTTACTAAATAAACACTTCGGCATGTTTCAGTAGAACCCCAAGACGTGACTTTTTTTTGGAGGGTACAAATGCATGAGCAGTGTTTGTTTATGTCTTCATGACTTGCTGTAGTATGGACCCTTTTCACATTTCGGGGGTTCTCAGAAGCAGAATTCGTCGTAGTTGGGTACACTTCTGTAGTGCTGAACGGGACAAGACAGCAAATATAATTTTTGTGTTCTCATTTGCTCCAATAGCGAAAGAAAAAATACTTGATAGCGTTTCTATGACTTTCCAAAAGAGGGGAAAATATTGAGAGATTGATTACAGCCATCGTTGTATTAGAAATTTGTTTTTTGTAATTTACGTTATAAATGTATATAAAGAAATTTAAATATGAAAAACTTTATTCGATTTGCTATGTTGATAACTGTGAACACAGTCTGTGAAAAGGATCCATTTATTACCATATTCATATATTGATCATTGTGGGTAAATATTCACAGAAAAATTATGTTTGTGTTTGTCTATAAGTATGTGAGACTAAACTAAATGCTAATTGAAAACGGATCGGGAATGTGTGTGTTTGTTTGTGCTCTTGTGTTTTATGTGTCAACATCAAGTGACTAGTTGAGCCAGTGCAGTTTAGCCCCTTTTTTTGATAAATTAGCATTACCCTTAGGGTAGCTTTGTGTATTAGCATTAGGTAATGTGTGTTTGTCTTTGTGTGTGTGAGGTGCATTTATGCATGTAAGTGTATTATTAGGGCCCTGCACTGGCATGCCTCATAGTCCAAAGGGTAACATAACATGTTCTACCTGTCCTGTATATCTCTTCATTCACAACACATCACATTGATCCAACACCAAGATGCCCCCTCCAACCAAAGGCCTACTAACATTTACAGCTCCCAGAATCATGTCATTGTTTGTATGCGGTGCCTTTTCAACCTCATGACAATATATTTGATATGTTTCAGGTAAATGTTGATATTTTTCAGAAAACAGCACTGGTTGAGCTTCAGCAGTAAAGTTCTGGAATATATCAGCTAAGATGAAATGAATGCTAAAGGGACGTGGCTTAATTGGGTGGAAGTAACATAAAATGTCCGTATATTTGTATCACAAGCAGCTATTTTGTTTTGTTTGTGTCAAATTAAAAGTTCAACTTTTAAACTTTCAGCTTTTTCAAAAAGGAAAGTTCTGTCATCATTTCCTCACCCTCATGTCGTTCCAAACCTGTTACACATTCTGTGTTTTGCAGAACATACAAGATGTTTTGAAAATTGTTGGTAACCAGACAGTTTTGACCATTTGTCCACAAGAAAAAAAGTCATACAGGTTTGAAAAGACATGAGGGTGAGTAAATGGCGACAGAACTAAACAGTTTTTGGTTGAACTTTCACTATTAGTGTTGTTATCCTCTGTTAGACAAATTGTACCCTGTTGTCTAAAGGTGTAGTCAAATGCACTGTGAATTTTCATGACTTCGATGACTTCTGCACTACACTATACTATTGACAATAGATAATGGATTTCTATTGTGACACACGCAAGAGGAAAATACTACGGTAAAACAACCATGAAGATAAATGAACAATTCAAGGAAACGATTATTTATTTGTCTTTAATCAAGACATTCTTTTTGTAATATTGTGCGATAGTATTTAATTCATGACAGAATTTCAAATAGCACCTGAGGACATGACACCTCTGTTGTAAAGTGATGACATTTTTTTTATCAAATATTTACATTACTTTGTGTAAATAACCATCGAAACATAGAACCTCTTGGGAGCAATTTCAGCCCAATTTTTAGACATCTAAGGCACCATATACAAAGAATGAAGGAAACACAACTCCACTCATTTATGTCTTTTTATAATGCAAATCTAACAATACATTTAAAAGTGAACTTGTTGAGAATATAATGAGCACACACAGAGATCACCCAAGCGCTTCAGGATGTTTTCTCTGATTTCTCTGCGGTGCATCAGTCCAGATAAACAGCCACCACCCCCTGTATAGCCCAGTGTTATTTTGATCAATGCTCTGGCTGTGATGCCTGCCACCCCTTGTGTGCAGCGTGTCAGTGAGACCCCCTGGCCTCTCTCTCTCTTTCTCTCCCTCTGTCTCCGTGTTTGTGCCTCACAGCTGTCCATGTGCGAGGAGATGCTACGAGAGCTGCAGGGCATCGTGCTGTGCCAGGACAGCCTGCAGTTACGGCGCAGGCGCGGAGCCACTGTGCTGCGACCGCAGCCTCTGCCCCTGGACGACCGGCGGGCGCGGGCGGTGGCAGCGAGCCTCAGCAACGGCAAGCTGTGCACAGGCACTGGCCTGCCCGAACCCCTCTCCCACAGACTGGCGCAGGAGGCTGCCCTGGTGGCGCGAGGGTGCAGTCACATTCGCATCTGCCCGGAGTGCCGGCGCTTCCAGGGCATTCGAGTGCGCCCCGCCGGCCCCCCAGGAGCTTCGCCCACCCACAGCGAGGAGAGTATAGAGTGGGAGAAGGGCACCAACAACAGTGAACACGAATAACCTCTCTTACCTGTGTCGGGTAGACGTTAAATAACGGCTTTGCTGGACCCAGGGATTATGGGAACATAGGCTCCAGAGAAGGAGCTAAAGGAGATGCTGTCCGTGCTGCTGAATTCGGCCCAGGAGCTGCGTCTGGTTTCTGTACACTGTCCTTACAGCCCTCTGCTTTTGGGGGACACAGCAGAGGGGCTTTGTACTATGCAGTATATTTGTCTTACTGTGCTGTTGATTTATTTTTAAATTATTCCTCTTTTGTTGTGAAACCACTATATTGCTATTATCTCTTCTCAAAACACCAGTTTAGTTTGGTTTTTCACACAAGACGCGTACAGCGGACAACTCGATCCACTATCGCTCAACCTTTTTAGAGTGCCAAAATACTTTGTATTAATTTTGTGCTATCGTCTTCTCATGCCGGCCCCTGGCGGAGTAACTATTAAGAGAACTGAACACAAAAACAACTGCGACCTGTTTTTATTAATAGTCATATTCCATTAAAAATGTTTTTGGGGATGTTTCTGAATGTTTGATGTGCATGTGCAAGGGTTTTAGATGCTATTGAAGGGAGAAGAATTATTATTATTTTTTCTGGTTAAAGACACACTTTTTACACTTTGCTTTTCATTCTTTTGAGTTGGATTCATGTTGTTGCACTCTTTGGATATGAAAATTGCACATAGTTGTGGGAAAGTGGAAGATTATGCTCCCATTTAAGGAATTTGCATTAGAAAACTAACTAGGATTAATACCGATTTCCATTTACCCTTATTTTTGTCATTCTAGCAGGATTCGTTGAGGTATCAAGTGTGTTCGCTTTCTAAAACATGTCAGGAAAGTGATATCTTGAGTTGATATACATGATGAAATCAGCAGGGTCACTCCATCTAGACATATCTGTGTAATGAAACATTGATGATTGTTGGCCTATGTACATCAGATATTCAGGTATTTCTTTATACTACATAACAGCTCATAAAGTTATTGTTTTGTTTGGGGGGGGTTTTGACGCCAGAAACATCCATTTGTTTATGTGATGTCTTTGGTTCATCTTGTTTTCAAAGAGAGACATCTGGTGAGCCACCTTTTAAAAATGGATTCAACCAATCGGTTTTATCAACGTACCACAGCTGATGCAGAATTTGGATACCAAAATGAAATTATTTTATATTAGGCATGATGTTATCCTCAACTTGCAGTGCCAAATTGTAATAAATTGCCTTCACGTTTTGGAGAGCCATTAGAGGTGACTTATTATCCATGTTGATTTTTCTGTGCATTTCTATTGAACTGAATCCATTTCTAAATGATATTTCAGTACGGTGTTAGTGCCTGACGAAAATAAATGGCATTGTGTTCAGTTCTGTGAAAGTTTTTGTCTCTTTTGGCTCAATCTGTAAAAAAAATGTTGGTGCACAAATACAGCTCCATTAATTTACAGGTTGGAATGGCTGTGCATGTGTGTTTTTGTGTTTCAGGCATCTGATGAGAAATGGCAAAGCTGTATGTGCAGGTGGGTTTTCACTGGATACACAGACTTGCAAACAACTCTATGGGGGCAACCTCAAGATGTGACACATTTACTATGTGGGGCATGAGCACATCTGCTTTAGACTAAGAGCTGGTTTAAAGAGTCAACAAACAAGCAAAACATTGCCAAAAAAATGCACATGCAGCGTGTAGTGTAGTATAGTATAGTATAACTTTGTGTGGGTGAAGGAAGGAAGATGCCAGGGTCGGCTTAACTGGTCCAGTCCAGTCGTGATCTCTCTCCCATCTCTCTCTCTCTCTCTGCTGCAGCTTATAAGCAGTCTCTCCAGCCAATTACTGCAATCAGAGACAGGTGTTATTCATTTGCACTTGACCTACTTACCAACCACCCCCCACCCCCACACACACACACACACACACACAGCAATTATTAAAATCTATTTTATTCAAGTGACTAATAATAGGGGAGTTAACAAGAACTGAATAGAATTTGGCTAATCATGTGACCTCAGAATGGCTGCCCCCATGAGGTGACCCACTACATGTAAAGCAAAACAGGTTTTGGTCTGTGGTCTTCATCTCATGGTGTGAGTGTACGTTATTTTAAATGTGTATTTTAAAAAAATTACTATTTATGTACTGTGTAAAACTTTTATAATGAGTTAAAACTTACTGAGTACACAAGATTAATTTCTCACCGTCAAGTTGTTCCCACCTCACAAGTTGTTAAAAAAAAAAAAAAATTCAAAATATCTTATTTTGTGTTCAGCAGAAAAAAAGAAATTCATACACGGTTAGAACAACATAAATGAGGACAGAATTTTCTTTTTTTGGGGAACTATGACCTTTTAAGAACATCTAGTCCACTGTGAGCTTACAACCTGATTTCACGAGAAAACTTTACTATTTTTGAGTAGGCAATGTGATTCATACAAAAACATGATTTTTAGAAAAAAGTAAGCTTCGCCCCTAAACATAACTGTTAGTGCAGCCAGCGTAAGCAAGTTACAAATTGCTATGAGAGTGTGTTGAAGCTTCTGTGTTTGCTTCGATCCTGAGTAGCTCCAACATCTGCAGATGTCTTAATGATAGAAATCCATTAAAGGGGTGGTAAACCACGATTTCACTTTTCTAACTTTAGCTAGTGTGTGATGTTGCTGTTTGAGCATAAACAACATCTTCAAAGTTACAACGTTCAAAGTTTAAAGCAAAGGGAGATATTTGCTTTTAAAGAAATCGATTTCTAAGGACTACAGCAAACGGCCAGTAGGGACTACTACACATTCACCCAGGGTGTGCTGACATCAGCAGTCCCAATATTTACATAAACCCCTCCTCCGAGAATATGAAATAAGGGGGGGGCCATTTTGTATCGCTGCGGGGAATAGTTGTTGTGGTTAGTAGGCTGGAGTGCTGTTGCCAATGCCGACGAAACGCTGTTATTTTCATCCGGATTGCAGGTCCACTTTCTTCAGCCTTCCTAGGGACGGGGCAGCGTTGCAGTGCGTTTAACATACAACGTCATATTCATGTGTGTAAGAGACATGAGGGGAACACGATCGCATTTGCATCGGATATATGCTGCCCATCATAAATCAAAGCACGAGACAGACAGGGGTCGGAGGAGAATATCGGAAAATGTGACATAATGGACAATATTCATCTGTATTTGCAATACATGAGCCTTCAGCTGCACGAGTTCAGCTGCACGCGCGGCTACCGCGGCACATCTCGCAGAGGAAAGCTTCCACAATCTTCGCGAGTACGGGCTACAACCTGTAAGTGTGATTTATTTTTCGTCGATGTGTTTTCCTGTAATAGTTCGTGTTGTTAATTGTAGCCTACGTTGTAGCAAGGAAGTAAACATGACAGCGCTGTTTGGCTCTGCAAACCAGTTTGTTAAATGCTCATTCATACTTAACGTTATCCGACAAACACCTAACGTTCCAAACTGTTTAAAATCTCAACAGCGAACTTGGCATTAGTGTAAATTATTCTTTGATTAGAGCTTTTATGTATTGTTTATCTACAGGCATGCTAAACATGGTTCTGTGTTTGATTTGGCTACTAGCAATGTTTAACGTCCGTTCTTGCGACAGATATTTGGCAAATCGTTCTAAAAATACAAAAGTAACAGTGCCATTCAGGAGCGATCACTACAGATCCGCAGTCTTTACTCTTGAGGACTGCACAGGTTCTGCTCGATCATCTTCACTAAAATTGTCTGGGTCTGATTCGGGCTCTTGGTATGGTTTTATTGACGCTAGCGTACACAAAGCACAGGCTTAGCCTGGAGGCTACCTGTAGAGGTAAGGGGCGTGACGCTTTCGAGAAACGTACACTAGGCGGTTAGCGAATCACAGCACACTGGGCCAGCTAACCAATCAGAGCCCATTGCGTATTTTTGAGGGACTGGCTTCACAGAATCCGGAAACCATCAGACCGTTTTTACAAGGAGGGACAGAGCAGTGTAGAATAAAGGTAAAATATATGAAAAATACTGCATTTTTTTAAAAACGAAGCATGAACACATGTTACAGTGCACCCCACAAACACAATCAAGCCTTCGAAAGAGTGTGCTTTACCACCCCTTTAAAATTCAAAGGTTCAAACACTAAAGTCAAATCCAATGCTATGATGGTTTGATAGTAATGAGTGTGAATGTTCAGAGACCGAAATGTCATGACTGAAGACAGGACCCACAGCCCAATCAGTCCAGATGCATTCCCGAGGACCAGACCTCGATCTCTCTCAGCATACTGCCCTTCTCCAAGCCATTTATTTCTTAATTCAGCTCTAACCTGTTTCCACAGGATGAAATTGCATCTCTGGCTTTAATTCCTTCTGGTGTCGTAACTGATTTTGTTCAGACAACAAGAAATTTGACTCTCTGCTTATTTACTCTTCATGACATCAGCAAACTTCGTTGTGTTGCCACATGGGGCACTATAGCAAGATATATATTTTTTAAATATTGTTTTCTCTTTTAGATTAAATGCTGTCATAGCTAAGCAAATGTGAAAGGGTATAGTTCACCCAAAAATGAAAATAATGTAATTTATTCCTCACCCTCATGCCGTTCCACACCCGTAAGATCTCCGTTCATCTTAGGAACACAAATTAAGATATTTTTGTTGAAATCTGAAGGCTCGGGATCGAGGCCTATAGGCAGCAATGAAATGTACGCTCTCAGGATCCATTAATGTACTAAAAACATATTTAAATCAGTCCATGTGAGTACAGTGGTTCAATATTAAAATTATAAAGCGATGAAATTATTTTTGGTGCGCCAAAAAAACAAAATAACGACGTACATAGTGATAACCGAATTCAAAACACTGCTTCATTAAGCTTCGGAGCATATCGAATCAGCAAGTCGAACCGCCAAACTGCTGAAATCACATGATTTTGGCGCTCCGAACCACTGAATCAATATGCTGAATCGACTCACTGATTCGATACTCCAAAGCTTCATGAAGCAGTGAAATCGAAATCGGTTATCACTATACAAGTCATTATTTCGGGGGTTTTTTGGCGCACGAATAATATTCTTGTCGCTTTATAATATTAATATTGAACCACTGTACTCACATGGACTGATTTAAATATGTTTTTAGTATATTAATGGATCCTGACAGTGTAAATTTCATTGCTGCCTATGCAGGCTTCACTGAGCCTTCGGATTTCAACCAAAAATATCTTAATTTGTGTTCCGAAGAGGAACGGGGGTCTTATGGGTGTGAAACGGCATGAGGGTGAGGAATAAATTACATTATTACAGAATCTTGCGGAGTAATAATGGGCCATTTATACATAACGTGTTTGTAATCTAGTGCGCTGCTTTTTTGTTTAAATTATAACTTTTTTTTGTTAAATGTAGCGCTCCACAGCAGTACATAGCAGTTTTTTTATTTTCATTTGTGCTTTGGGGTCAATATGACCCCAATCAACTTTTCTTTAGTTAAAAAAATGGTTCCCTTTATCTCAGTGGAATAAAATCTTGTGACTTTTTCTAAGTTATCTATCCATACACACACACAAAAACTGGGCTTGATTCGGTTGTTCTAAAGGTATGTAAAAAAAAAAAGTCACTCTCATGACCTTTGGGGTCAATATGACCCCACATTGAAATGAATGGAAAAATCGAAAAAAATGTGTTTTTTATTTTTCATTTGTCAAAAAAAATCTATAAATCCAGAATAAATCTGAACATTTCCATACCACAAGGAAGTCCTGGTCCTAGAGCACAAATGTAATGTGGAACGAACATGATCACTTGCGCACACACACATGCTCGCGCACACAAACACACACACAGGTGTGACTCCAATTTAAAGCATTTTTGTTTTAGAAATTGACAAATAAAATCAATAATTCCAGCATAAATCTGAATTTCCACACAAAAATGAAGGCCTGGTACTAGAGCAAAAATGCAACGTAGAAAATACATGCTCACTCAAACACACACACACAGACACACACAGGTATGACTGCCACAGCCAAATAAAATCAGCCACAAATGCAGAACAAAGATAAAATGGGTGAGACCTAATGCACACACACATGGGCACACACACGTGCACACACACTCGCAAGCACACACACTCGTGCACACACAGAGAGAGAGAAAGGTGTGACTGTCACAGAGAGCATCTGTATGGAGTTTGTCAAATGAAATCAGAAATCTGCAAATTAAATCATTTGTCAAATGAAATCCGCTATCAAATGTAGAACACGTGTGAGTGAATCAGTGAGACCTAATGCACACACACACACACACACACACACAAACACACACATGCAGAGAGAGCAAGGGAGAGATGAAAGGCATCTGACCTGTTCAATTTTGAGAAAGTTTTCTCTGAGATCTAAGAGCTGCAACTTTGTTTTGAAAACAAAGAAATTGAAAGGTCTTTGGTGTCCTGCACACAGTTCATTCTGTGGCAGTATGACAATGAAATACACTCTCCTGGAGACTTTGGATTACCTGCTTGATTCAAGTGAAACTTTAGGTGTTTCTTGTGGCGATTTCTGTGGTATTTTGTAAAAACAGACATTTCAAAACGCATCAAAAACTACCAAAATTCTACTATTTGAAAGAATATTTATTTTTAATGTCTTGTATAAAGTTTATACATGTATAAATTCACACAATGTATCACAAAAGTTATGAAACGAGCAGTTGGCCACATCCAGTAAAATGAATGGATCTCTATGGCCCTCTGCTGGGTCTCTGGACAAAATTTATTTCTTAATTCGTAATTCCTTCAGGTTTGTCTTTGACCAACAGATGGCAGAATTGTACAGCTAACACCTAGATAAATATCCAGAAACAAATTATTTTTTAATTTAGATCATCATTTAAGTATTTTTTTCATTAAAAAAATAATATTTTACACGCAAGCTAATGGTATAGTTGAGGAATTGTGTGGTAAATAGGTACAAAAGTACTTTGTATATCCAAAAACACAGCATTACTGTATAGATGAGAAGTAAACAAAAAAAAGTACAGTTTTTTTTACAATCATACTTTAAATTTTGGGGTCATATTGACCCCAAATGCACTGAGTGTAAACAGGAAACTAAGGACATATGAGGGTTAAAAAACGCTTCTAGATGCAGGAATTTCTACTGACCTGAATCTTGCAAAATTGCAAAAACGCTCTCTATGTGAATGGGCCCTTATAGGCAATACTATGGAGCTTTTGACTATGGCATTAAATCTGCCGTTTATGGTAAAAATATCAAAATTGATGACCCGAAGCCCTAAAATTATACTTCATTTTTTCTTTGTCCAGAAAGCTTTTTTATTTCATTTTGATAATATTTTTATTCATTTTATTTACCTTTAAATGACTAGATTTGATCAATAAATAATAAATAAATAGTTATTAAATCACATTCTTTCAAGTTTCAACTTCAATTCAAAATAATTCACGCATAACCCTTTTAATTCAGCTCAAAATATCCTAAATGTGATGTCTTTCCTGACCTCTTGTGGAAAAAAGATAATATAACATGATATGTCATGACTCTTGCCACTAGATGGCCTTATAGCTCTAGTCTATATCGGTCTATTATGGAGCGAATGAGCTGTTCCACTGGGTCCTAAAGTCAGTTTTTCTTCAGCATGCATTGATACACATGTAGACATTATAAAATAATGATTTGGTAGTTTTAGCATTTTTATGCATTCCATTCACTCCTATGGGGGTCAAATTGATCCGTGAGGGAAGGATTTGTTACTTTTGAAAATTTCAACCACAAAACTCCTCGAGTCCAGTCAATTATTTTTGAGCATTTGTGGTTGAAATGCGACAAAAGTCCTAGTGTCTTGGACCACTCCGATGAATCCTCAATTTTTAATTTTTCAAAATGACCCCAGGGAAGGATGAGGGTTGATGTCAGATGCATTTGAATGTAACTGTTTTAGTATAGTGTTATTTTGCTGTTTTTCACAGTTTCACAAATGATTTATTATCAAAAGCAATATTAACAGCTCATTCTAGATGTTTTAAAATGCATAGTTAGTCAATGCTATAAATCTTTTTCAGGTCACTGGTTTGTCACCTACAGCTGAATTTCTAGCTATTAGACTCTTTAATGTTCTAAAACATCAGAGGTAAGTAACAGCATGGGTCCAAATGCTCTGTCATCTTTGTTCCACGATGAAAGTCTTGTTAAAAGTGTTGTAAAGTGTTCTTCAGCGGTGCTTGAATAAGCAGGGCAACCATTACATATATAGTGAAATAAAAGTCTTTGTTTGCTTTCGTCTTCTTTTCATTTATTCTCCTTGTGATTAATTGATCTCTGATAGGGAGACATTGATCATCTGCCTGCCAGATCAGACGTAAAGCTGGCACATAGAAAATTATGATTGTAGCCTAGTGCCACATGTCTTTCATGAATGTTAAATCCATGACATAAGAAGGTCAGTTATGTAACTGCATTAACTCAATATTTTCATATTGAAAGGATGTTTTGTAGCGTTTATTCCAGACAGTCAGTTCTCCTGGGGAATCTCACATCTGTAAATCAACAGCTGGCGTCTGTCAGAGGCATTAGAGCATTACTCCAGGAATCATACTAAGAAAACAACAGGTAACCAAATCCTATAGACATTCTATAGGGAGAAAATTAAACCGTAATCGTTTTATTTAATTATTTTATTATAGACATTTTAAATTTAAACGATAAAGGAAATTACTTTTGGAAAAGCGACAAAAGAAAATAGGCCAACAGCGACACCAGCTGGTAACAAAATGAACTGCACCGTCTGCTGTAAACGATTAGAGCTTCGTTCATGAAACACTGGCAGGCCGCAGGACAAATGCATACATTTTACGTAAAACCATTTTTCTGCATAAATTGTCCAATTCAGCTCAGTGGGACAATATACATGCAAATAGACTGATAAATTGCTTCCATAAAAGTTCATTCTGCTTGTCATTTCATGAATTAAGGCCCAAACACAAGTCTAAGCACAATGTACAAACTGCTTTCTCTAGAACCAGGTGTGGTAAAATTGTAAACAGTATTATAATATGTATTATATAATATAAGTGTGAGTGTGTGTGTGTGTGTGTGTGTGTGTGCGCGCGCGTGCGCGCGCGTGCGTGTGTGTGTGTGTGTGTTGGGGGGCAATTAATCGTGATTAATTGCATCCAAAATAAGTCTGTGTTTACATAAAATATGTGTGTGTACTGTGTATAATGATTGTGTATATATATAAATACACATGCATTATATATTTAAGAATTATTTGCATATACTGTATATATAATTTATCTTATATATAAATATATTTTATAAAAATATAATATATTTTTCTTAAATATATACATGCATGTGTGTGTATTTATATGTACATAATTATACAAAGTACACACATATTTTATGTAAACAAACTTTTATTTTGGATGCGATTATTTATATACAGTGAGGAAAATAAGTATTTGAACACTCCCACTTAGAAATCATGGAGGGGTCTGAAATTGTCATCGTAGGTGCATGTCCACTGTGAGAGACATAATCTGGATTTTTTTTTTATTTAGAAATCACAATGTATGATTTTTTTAACTATTTATTTGTATGATACAGCTGCAAATAAGTATTTGAACACCTGAGAAAATCAATGTTAATATTTGGTACAGTAGCCTTTGTTTGCAATTACAGAGGTCAAACGTTTCCTGTAGTTTTTCACCAGGTTTGCACACACTGCAGGAGGGATTTTGGCCCACTCCTCCACACAGATCTTCTCTAGATCAGTCAGGTTTCTGGCCTGTCGCTGAGAAACACGGAGTTTGAGCTCCCTCCAAAGATTCTCTATTGGGTTTATGTCTGGAGACTGGCTAGGCCACGCCAGAACCTTGATATGCTTCTTACAGAGCCACTCCTTGGTTATCCTGGCTGTGTGCTTCGGGTCATTGTCATGTTGGAAGACCCAGCCTCGACCCATCTTCAATGCACTAATGGAGGGAAGGAGGTTGTTCCCTAAAATCTCGCAATACATGGCCCCGTTCATCCTCTCCTTAATACAGTGCAGTCGCCCTGTCCCATGTGCAGAAAAACACCCCCAAAGCATGATGCTACCGCCCCCATGCTTCACAGTTGGGATGGTGTTCTTGGGATGGTACTCATCATTCTTCTTCCTCCAAACACGATTAGTGGAATTATGACCAAAAAGTTTTATTTTGGTCTCATCTGACCACATGACTTTCTCCCATGACTCCTCTGGATCATCCAAATGGTCATTGGCAAACTTAAGACGGGCCTTGACATGTGCTGGTTTAAGCAGGGGAACCTTCCGTGCCATGCATGATTTCAAACCATGACGTCTTAGTGTATTACCAACAGTAACCTTGGAAACGGTGGTCCCAGCTCTTTTCAGGTCATTGACCAGCTCCTCCCGTGTAGTTCTGGGCTGATTTCTCACATTTCTTAGGATCATTGAGACCCCACGAGGTGAGATCTTGCATGGAGCCCCAGTCCGAGGGAGATTGACAGTCATGTTTAGCTTCTTCCATTTTCTAATGATTGCTCCAACAGTGGACCTTTTTTCACCAAGCTGCTTGGCAATTTCCCTGTAGCCTTTTCCAGCCTTGTGGAGGTGTACAATTTTGTCTCTAGTGTCTTTGGACAGCTCTTTGGTCTTGGCCATGTTAGTATTTGGATTCTTACTGATTGTATGGGGTGGACAGGTGTCTTTATGCAGCTAACGACCTCAAACAGGTGCATCTAATTTAGGATAATAAATGGAGTGGAGGTGGACATTTTAAAGGCAGACTAACAGGTCTTTGAGGGTCAGAAATTTAGCTGATAGACAGGTGTTCAAATACTTATTTGCAGCTGTATCATACAAATAAATAGTTAAAAATCATATATTGTGATTTCTGGATTTTTTTTTTTAGATTATGTCTCGCAGTGGACATGCACCTACGATGACAATTTCAGACCCCTCCATGATTTCTAAGTGGGAGAACTTGCAAAATAGCAGGGTGTTCAAATACTTATTTTCCTCACTGTATATATATATATATATATATATATATAAATAAATCCACGGAGCCCAGTATGAAAAGTCCTGGCTCGTGCAATATACATGCAATCTCATAGATGTCAAAGGTCAGATGTATTGGTCCTTGTCTTGTTCTGTTCCCAGTGCTCAACTGAAGATGTCCTCATATGTGAAGCGGGTTTATCCCAAAGTCACGGAGCATGTCCTTGACATCCTGATGAATGACTGTGCTCTGTTCTTCCCACTGCAGCCGCGTCTCAGCCAGGTGAGAGAGCAAACTGTCCAAACATCCCTGCACCAGGCCAATAGACACCAATTAATAAAAAACAACTCAATTTAAGATGAAAAGTATCTTATTAAATGGGGCATGTCTCGCCATCTGGCACAAGTGTTTAGAGGTGCAGATGGTCTCTATTCTAAAATACTAAATGCTGAAATGGATAACCTTTTGGATGGCAATCAGATTTATTAACACTTTAATTAACCGTCAGTTCAATTAGTTTTACTATAGCATTAATTATACCTAATTTAGTCGAGGTAGATTATTCAGGCACACTTTGAAATGCCACCAAGCAATTTTAAGCTTTGTGTAGTGCTAATAAAATATGTCATCCATTCAGGCATCTAATATATATTTGGACACAGCGCTGATATTTCACTTAATCTCTTATAGAGCGGTGACTCTGACTTACATGCAGTATCTTCTCACACTCACTCTCCATGCGGTCCAGTTTGATTTGGAGGTCAGAAATGATGGCGTCCTTCTCTGCTTCAGTCTTCTCACGCTGCTCTCTTTCCGATTTTAATTTAACATGACACTCGGCTAATCAAACAGAGGCCTGTCATTAGCATGTGTTTGTTTGATTAAAGCACACTTCCTATATAAACGCAAGAATTTGAATATGTTAACGGCTGAACTCACCGAGCTGTGTCTCCAGCAAGTCCACACTCACTTCAAGCCTGCTCACTTTAGTCTGCAGGTCTGTTTCCAGAGACCTATGTTGACGGTTGAGATCTGTTTTCAAAGTTAAATATAATACATATTGTGTTAGAAATCAATGATAACTTCTTACAAAAACATAATGCAAGTCACATAAGTCATTCATACATTACCAGTAAGATTTTTTTATGTAGATGACATTTTTAATTTCACTAAATTATTTCTATAACAAATAAATGTTGCACTTCTGAAGCTTCTATTCAAGGACTCCTGGAAAAACATATCTATTAGTGTTTCCACAAAAATATTAAGTAGCACAACTGTAAGCAGCAAATCTGCATATTGGACTGATTTCTGAAGGATCATGTGACACTGAAAACTGGAGTAATGATGCTGAAAATTCAGCTTTGACATCACAGAAATAAATTACATTTTAAAATATATTCAAGTTTAAAATAGTTATTTTAAATTGCAATACCATTTCATTTTTACCGTTTTCACTGTATTCCGATCATATAAATGTTGCCTTGGTGACAGTGTTGGGAACTAGTTATTAGGTAATTTCATAACACAATTAATGTACTGAGATAAATATGTAATTAAATTACAGTTACTTATGAAATTGTTAATTACAAAGGGGGTTACATCTGGATATTTTCTGTAAAAAGCTAGGATATGTTGAATAATATTAATTTGTTGCTTTGCTTTGATGTGCACGATGCCTCCTGCCATTTAAAGGCTGTTTAATAAAACGTTGCAGTTCTGATGTTTTTGATTGGTTCTCGCGTTTGTATTTGCAGCGCACCATGTCATCAATCACACCGCCGCTGAAAGCTTTAGGCTGCAACCTGTCTGAGATTTGCCACCATGCTGATAAAAATGTTTTCCAGGGCTGGAAAATAGAAAAGTAATCAAATGTAATCCGTTACATTACTTTAATAAAGTAATTGAAATAGTTATTCTACTTTAAATAGGTTAAATTGTAATCTGAATTAACCCAAGCATTATAATTCCAAAGTAGCCTTCCCAACACTGCTTGGTGAGCATAAGAGACTTCTTTCAGAAACATAAAAAAAAAATCTTACTGACCCCAAACCTCACTAAAACTAAGCTGAAGTTCATTAGGTGACCCCATAACCATGGAGAAAGTCTAAGTAACTGCCTAACTTGCCACTGAAAAAAAATATTTTATTTTCATCAAGCTATAAAAATCTAGCATTCAAGATGGCGCCGCTTCATGGCAACATGGCGTTGGTCTCGTCTTATATGTATCCACGTATGTATGTGCTTGGTTTTTTTTTTTCGTGTTATAATTGCGGATGAGCTCACCAAGAAAATTTCCAGACAATCAGGTTGTTATGGCAAAAAAATAAATAAATAAAGCGTTTCCAAAGCAGCACAACATAAAACATTATCGTGTGGTTTCCTGGACAGAGATTAAGTAGTCCTAGACTAAAATGGCTATTTAAAGATGACCAGAAATCTTCTTTCTCTGTCATGGTTTTAAATAGTCCTACTCCAGGACTAAATTGTGGCTTGAATTAAACCTACAATGAGTCAGGTTTAACTTCCGATTAATGTTGTGTTTCAAAGCATCTTTGTTGCGGGGTATCACCTCCAGCAACCTTAGTTAATTTGCAGTTCTACAGATGGACAATTATGGACAATGATTCCGGTAAGAGAATCAGGCACAGGAGAAGTAAATCCTCTTCAAACTTCTCTTTAATAGCAGTCAGTGACATCCATTTACAATATTAGGATGGTATGAAGTTATGGAAAGTTATGTTGTGCTATTCGTTGCATGAACGCACAACATTGAATAATATCAGGAGCACACAGGTGGAGCTGTCACCACATCAGTCTGCTGTAAGTAGCAACTCTGATATCAGTCCGTCAGAGAATGCTACAGATTTTCTGTTCCGGGACGGACTTTCTGACAATCTTCTTTGAAACACAACATTTATTTGATGTTAAACCTGCCTCCTGGATTAATTTAAGCCTCAGTTTACTCTTCCTCCAGGATATCATGGTCACCATCAGGTAATATGTTATCCAAAGGTCGTTGGCGGCTCTCAATTAGCCTTTTCTTATCAGTATCAATTTTGCAAAAACTCCCATATATCGCAAACACGTTTTTACGCTCGCATGAGGTGGTTTTTCAGGCAATTCGAAAAAGGGAATGGAAAACATTTTTTTGCATTTACAGGTCACCTGGTAGCTACTTCCACACAGGGCCTACATATTTTTTTCCACTCCTTATGTTGTTAAAACATATATGTTAAAACAATTATGTTAAAACATATTTTCTCCTAATAAGGAAAGTGGCGTAACTTTATAATGATAGACCCCGGTGCAGCCACAAATATCATAACTATCTGTCGGTCTACTGTAATTAAGACATATATTCAAGAAATGTATTAAAACAGAAAGACACTAGTTTCAGCCTTACTCAGAGGCCGAGAAAACAGGCCAGTAACGCACATCAATCCATTCCCGACGATCTTGGTTTGCTTCTTATTTATTAAATATACAGCCAAATAGTTGATTAAACATTGATCAAAATTAAAATACAATTTATACAAAACTAAATAAAAGTTTTAAATAAAAACTATTTTGTTTTGTGGATTTGGAGAAGGCATTCGACTGTGTCCCTCGTGGCGTCCTGTGGAGGGTGCTCTGGGAATATGGGGTCCGGGGTCCTTTGCTGAGGGCTGTCCGGTCCCTGTATGACCGAAGCAGGAGTTTGGTCCGCATTGCCGGCAGTAAGTCAGACTTGTTCCCGGTGCATGTTGGACTCCGGCAGGGCTGCCCTTTGTCGCCGGTTCTGTTCATAATTTTTATGGACAGAATTTCTAGGCGCAGCCAAGGGCCGGAGGGTGTCGGGTTTGGGGACCACACGGTTTCGTCTCTGCTCTTTGCGGATGACGTTGTCGTGTTGGCCCCTTCTAACCAGGACCTTTAGCATGCACTGGGACGGTTTTCAGCCGAGTGTGAAGCAGCTGGGATGGGGATCAGCACCTCCAAATCCGAGGCCATGGTCCTCAGTCGGAAAAGGGTGACTTGCCCACTTCAGGTTGGTGGAGAGTTCCTGCCTCAAGTGGAGGAGTTCAAGTATCTAGGGGTCTTGTTCACGAGTGAGGGGAGGATGGAACGGGAGATTGACAGACGGATCGGTGCAGCTTCTGCAGTAATGCGGTCGATGTACCGGTCTGTCGTGGTGAAGAAAGAGCTAAGCCGTAAGGCGAAGCTCTCGATTTACCGGTCAATCTACATACCGGTCAATCTACATCTACTGCTCCTCCACATCGAGAGGGGACAGCTGAGGTGGCTCGGGCATTTGTTCCGGATGCCTCCTGAACGCCTTCCCGGGAAGGTGTTTCGGGCATGTCCAACCGGGAGGAGGCCCCGGGGAAGACCAAGGACACGCTGGAGGGACTATGTCTCCTGGCTGGCCTTGGAACGCCTCGGTGTCCCCCCGGAAGACCTAGAGGAAGTGTCTAGGGAGAGGGAAGTCTGGGCATCTCTGCTTAGACTGCTGCCCCCGCGACCCAGCCCCGGATAAAGCGGAAGAAGATGGATGGATGGATGGACTTTCTAAAAAACACAATTCAATGAAGTGCTCAAAATCCATGTCACCAGACATATGCACATCAGATTATGTGCCTTACTCATGCTGCTCACTTTTCATAATCAACATATGAAATTATAAGTTTATAATATTTAAACATAGCCTGACCATGAAACTAAATAGGCTACGTTTTCTTTAACCCTCTGTCTGACGAAGTCGTCTGCGACTTCTGATGGATTTTTTCCTTATTCCAGCAAACAACTCACAATACTCTGTCATTTTTAGCCATACAGATGAGTGCAAGACATAATTATAAACAGTAGCCTAAACTGTCTACTTTTATTTGTGTACACTCACAATAACTGCAAAGGCCGCGGACTCAGGGAACAGATTATTTTGCACTCCACTCCAAACGCTGTCTTCATTTCAAAAATATATTTTGTAAAGTTTTTCCATTTCAAAAGCATTTCTAAATTCAGTTTATATTTCCAACAAACGAAATTCCAAGCCAAAATAACGAAGTGCAAAACCTTTGAGTTAACACCATGCAAATTCAAACTTTTCGCTCATCTCAGTATGTGGCAATGCGTCACACCTGGCGAATGTAAAAGTCGATCATTCTTTACAGATGATGGTGTGTTTGGACAGAAGACCAGTTCTTTATTAAACTATTAAACAGTTCTTTATTAAAAATAAAAAACAATAGAATCTAAAAAATGCCACAATTTATAATAACACCTCATATGTGAGCGGTCAAGTATAAGGTTCTTTCCTTGCCAGTGCTTGGACAACACGCACGTCTCTTACCAATAAAAACAATGGCGTGCGGTGGCTGGGATATACATAAACCTAACAACCTAGCATGATTTTTGGAATGGCTTATCACGAGAGGAAAAAAATTGTTTTAGTCGCATAACATCAGTTAATGGAAACGCTGTCATTGCAATATTTTTTTATCGACTTTTAGAAAATATCGCAAAAGTTTTGAGCAAATCTGTAATGGAAACACGGCTAGAAATTCAAGTGGTCAGTATTTTTATTTGCAGGTCCTCTGTCAGTCTTAAACCTCTTCTTTTTTTTTGGGGGGGGGGGGGGGGGGGTTATTTTTATATTCTTCCACAACATCTGTATTGAGTAACTACAGTAATATCAACCCACAGATTTCACAAAACAGTAAGGTAATAAAGCTGATGATTCAATCTTGCCTGAAGTTGTTGTATTGTTCTTGTGTGTTCATTTGCATTTATTTAAATTATAAATAGATTTCCAGGCATTTCTTTTCTTAGATTCCACAGCTTATGTGTGCATTTTTCTCCCTTGTTCAATAACTTTTTTTGATTGCAGTCTTTTTGTTTGTTGTTGCTGTCATTGTTTTCCTGACGTGCTTCACAGTTCCATACAACTTTTTTTTTGGTTCATTCCATGTTGGTTGTGCAAATTCAGATTCAGCACAGATTGTAATTAATTTTGTTTATTTTAGTTCAGGACTTCATAGCCCAGGTGTTGGTAATCTATTAATATGCGTTTCAGAAAGCCATTTTTTAAGCCATGATTAACTAGATTAAGGTCTAGCCAACTTTTTTCTTAAATTAAGCCCTGTTCGGGACAACAGCCTCAATATTATGAAGTAGGAAGGTGTGCTATATTAATAAACTTGCAACAAAGCAATATATTTTATACAGACCTGCAGTGACGTCCTTCATGTCTGATCTTTCCTGACTGAGCACCTGCTCCAAATCTCTGATTTGACTTTTCAAGTCATCTCTCACCGCTGTAGCCTGACGCGCCACACTGCTCCTCAGTGCTGACAAGGTTAAGACATGTTACTTTCTTAATGTTTTATTTGAATTAAACATCAGCAAACAGAGAACAAATGTAAGAACTTTCAATTTTAAGAATTATATTTGCCTTACCAAGATGTTCTTTTAAAACAGCCACGTCTAAGGCACTTCTCCGGTACTTCTCTGAAAGTCCATCATCTGAGGACAAAAAGGAAATGTATCATGCCAATCAAACAACAATTAGGCTAAGTCTTTATTGTAAGCATTATATTATTTTGAGTTTATTAAAGTAAAAACACCTTTTTCTGACGTGCTCTTTTTGGACTTTTCCTTTTTGCTGTTTCCTTTCCCTTTCTTCTTTGGTGGCATAGTGTAAAGAGATTCTAGGTCTGCATCTATCGAGCAGAAAGAAAAGTTTCATTGTCTTTATTGTGTATACAGACAGAGCCGCCTGGTAGCGTGGACGTGGCCAGAGAGAGCCAATCACCTCTCCAGAATGCCAATTACAGTTGTTCTACGTAACCGCATTCGCCGGCTGGTTGCCTGGAGGTGTGTATAGTAGTCTAGTTGCTTAGCGCGTCTTGTTGTTTAATGGACAATTAGGTATTTCTGAATTGCTTAGGCTATTTAAAAACAATCACCTTATTTCGTTTAAAGGACGTGGAGCTCTCTTTCACAAGTGTGTTTACTTTTCATTGAATTTAGTTTTTAATGGTGGATATTTGTAAAGTGAATGTTAACTGAAATGTTGAGAGAAAACCAACGAACCAAGCACCATACAGCGGTGAATTTACAAAAAAATAAAATAGTTCACCTCAAAAAATATCAGCATAATTCATCTCTTGAACCCGGAGGGCGTCGAAAGTACAATACAAGCGCGTCTACTGCCAATGCTTAGCTCATGAATATTAACTACGTCACATTTACGTTGCTTGGTAACCTTCTTAGCGCTCCAGTTACGTGACCTAATTAATATTTATAAGTCGTGCATGAGGAGCAATCAGGGAGGCGGAGAAAAATTGAGACATGAAAGAGGGCGAGGTCTTAAAAGCGGAACAGGAAGAGCAATCATACAAGTACTGGAGGGGGAGGTAGAAGGCGGTGTTTATTTCCTTAATATGATTTTTATTTCAATTAGATATTTTTTCGCAATCCAGTATTGCATTTTCATCTATAGAAACACGATCTTTGCTGAGTTTTTAACAAACGTGAGCGCCTCCCCTTGTTCGCCAGGGCTCTTGTCTTGCTTAGCCTGAACTTCCCGTTGTAATAGGAAGTACGATTCATTCCAGCGAGTCGGTTCTTTCGAACACGTTCATTCAAAGAACCGATTCAACTATTTTCGCACGTCACATCTCTGGTACGTCATCACGTGGTCTCACACCCCTGTGCTTAAAAATAAATTCTGACTAATTATTTCCCTGTTTGATGTTCAAATGTGTTATACTGCATTTTAACATGCAAGTAATTATTGTCATGTTTATTGGTTATAATTTGGCAATAAAAAAGAAAAAACCCAATACAATCATGTAAAACAATTCTGACGGTGTTTATTAGACCTATAAAAGCATGTATTGTGTGCTTTTGTAGACATGATACCGCTCATAAAAACATAGTCATTAAGAACCTAAATATAATTACATATACATTAAACCAATTTATTTGACATCTCGGACTGTTTCAGTCCGACCAGTTTTGTGAACCGATTGAAAAGATCCGACTCGAAAGAACGGTTCGATCACGAATCGCTCACACATCGCTCTGCAGAAGCGCACAGATAGAGAAAGAGAGAGAGAGCTGCAGGAAAAGGGAACATCGCGCACGGGTTGTCGTTGTGAAAGCAGTTGTTCCTCCACGTCCAGACATCCATCAAAACGTATTTTTACGCGTTATTTTAACGGGATTCGCCGCACTCCCCGAGCGTATAAAATACAGCGCGAAACGGTGGTTTCCTGCAAGGGGGATTTAATGGGAGTCTTGCATCGATAAAGCGCTCCCCCCCCTTGACGGACCTTCGCTCGAACCGAACCGGACTCGGGCGCTGTCCTCACCGGGGGGTATCCGATCCCAGTTATATTTTGACTGCGAAACCAACACTCCGGAGTCCGAATATGGCAGGTAATCTGAAGAAAGGTGGGGGGCTTATTGGCATGATGAAGGACGCTTTTCAGCCTCACCATCACCTCCACCACTCCCATCACCAGCCCGGGGCCGTGGACAAAAAGACGGTGGAGAAATGCTGGAAATTCATGGATAAGGTGGGTGGCTATCAAGCAAAAACACAAAAGAAAGATACCAGAGAGAGACGTTGCTGCTAGCAGCCTCGGTCTCTCGTTAGCTTAGCCGGATGGCCTGCACCGAGGAGTCCTAATGCAATATGGCAGGGCAGCTCTGCTAAGGCAATTAGCTGAACGGTTTGCGGGCTAATAAACTATATTCAGTCGGCCAAATACTTCGGGAATGTCCCGTTTTAGAGAGTATGTCATTTGCGGTAGCCGTTCACCTCGGCTTGCCTAGCAGGACTTCTGAATTTGGTACAGGGTCCTGTGCTAGTTGTCCTAGCTTAATAGCTTGTGGTATTTCTCAATTGGTGAATATTGTTTATTGCGAGAAGACCAGGAACGCTTTGGACCTCTCTGTCGTAACTCCTCCTGGATGCCCACACGAACGGCGTGGAAATCACAAAGTTGGTTAAGCAACCGATATCTGACGTTCCTAGGCTTGTTGCTGGTCATTTAGTCGGTTAAATTGTCTTAACTTAGTGTAGACGTGGATAGTGGACAGTTGATGGATTGATCGGTCCTCTAAAACACTACTTGCTTCTCTTGTTCCTGTTTCTATGTCATTTTTTTGGATAAACAGGAAACGCCACATCAACTTTTCTATCGGTGTTAAGTGTAATACAGACTATTATGTTCTATTTTGAAGCATTCTACCTAAATTCATAATATAAAGTCATACTAAGAATGGCGTAGCTATATTAAAAGCTAGGTTTTTTGTTTACTAGGGATCTATTCAGGTATGGAGCCATAAAAGCCTGGGGTATCAAATATGATACAAACAAAATGTTTGTTTTTAAATTTTGTATAAAGGTTCAATAAACTGTTCCATTTAAAAAAAAGAAAAGAAAAAAAAGATATATTTCATATGTCAGACTTTACAGGAGTATTGTACTAAGAATTGAAGCAACTAATCTTTTACCAACTTGTCTAGTAAAATAGTAAAAAAAAAAAAAAAAGAGAACATTTTTAAACCAGTTAGATGAACATCTGTCTGCCAGAGTGGTTTTCTTGTTGAATTTGCTGCCTCACAATACAAAAGTTTAAGCTGCAGTTCATGGAAAAATGTTGTGGTTGCTGACCTCACACTTCCTGTGATGTTCACATTGATACATGAGTGAAACGGTGCATCTTTCACAGGGGGCTCGTTTTGAACTTTTCCTGTTAATATAGGAAACCACTTAGATGCTAAAGATGGAATTTATTTAGTACGTTGTTAGTGAGACGTATGTTTCAAAGGAAAACTATTTCATTATTACAGAGACGAGAAACAGTTAATGCTTTCTCACTGAGACCTTTGCAACTTCCTATTTGCTCAGTTTCACACTGTGTAGTTTGGTTAGAGCACATGACATTGTCTTCATAAGCAAATCTCCTAATTTTTGCAATTGTAAATTTCCGCTTTATGTAAACTTGTGCTGAGTCTAAAATGATAAAACCTTTAGTGAATGTTTGGGGTCAGTGATTCAGCATACTTGTCAGAAGTTCCACTTGCAAACAGACCTTTCTGAAAGAAATATCTTCATAAGACTTTAGTTAAGTCTATCCTGACATGGCTATTTATTATTAAAATTAAACTTTTTCCACGTTATACATTGTTATATTTTCCCATTCCCCTGTAAATATTCAACCTCTTACCAAACCCACAAGAACACAGTGGTTGTTCTTCCCAGTTTGACCTTTTAATATGCAAAAACTTTGCTTAGTCAAATAAGAATAAACAATAGTGAAATTCTGTTATTTATATGGGTTTCCCCTACATGTGTGTATTCACCTGGTTTACAAACACAAATTATTCCTCATAGGGTTTAGTAGTTATTAAACCACAGGCCAATGAAGAGCATTTTATTTGTAGTTGTTGATGGTAGGATTTTGCATACTATGGTGTGGTTGATCATTATACTATGAATACAAATTTAACACGATAAATGGAACTGATGCATTTTTGATTGCGTAATTATTTCTATTTTAATTGACTTCCTGGTGTCGTTTCTCATGCTTGAGACCAAGCAGATGTTTCTCCGCACTTTTGGACAATTTTTCTTAATTCAGATTATCACTGGCAGCCATAATGAACGCTGGTCTGCATGTGAACACGTAGACGTATGCATGTTTGCTGATAATTCTCAGGACGTCCTGTCGCCACAGTCTTATCTCTTGGCTGTCAGGACTGGGGGTGCATGAGAGCCAAAAGCTTTGGAGCACAAGTCAGACTGGATGGTGACCCCCCCCCCCCCCCCCCCCCCCCCCCGAATGTGATGTCATCAGCTCTCCCCACCCCCCCAATCACAGCTGGTCCTGTACTGAAGACAAAATAGATAAGAGCGGCTGCAAGCCCTTGGAGCAGCTGCATGCAGCGCCAGCCTCTTATTGCCGGAACGTGCGCTTGCGGCATGGCGCTTCTCAGACTGCTGGGGTGGTGACATTTGAGCAGTTTCCCGTTTCCTCAAATTTCCCACCCGCGTCTTAATCAATAGTTCAGAAGGTGATGATGCGTGGCTTTAGTCCAGAGAGTGGAGAACAACTATGTCTGAATTAAAGCAAAGGCTATTGGACCATCAGTATAGCCATTAAGTTGTTTGGCTAATGAAGTGCTTTGAGGGCATGCACTTAATCATGATGATTTATTCTCTAGAATGGATTTTTTTTTTTTTCTTGGAAGATTTCAACAGCTTTGTGGCCTCCAGTAGGGTTGGGTGGAATGACTATTAACCTATTTTATTAATTAATCCCACCAAACATTAAAGGTTTTCACATTTAATCTCCAAATTAATGTAGAAAGTGTGCTGAGTATATACAGTATATTTTAAATATTTGATCTTAACAGGTAGGAAATATACAGAAATTGGAGTTATCAAACGCTTCAGTCTTCACTACACAAATTATAAATGTAAATATAGATTAATCCTTATTAAAGCTGCAAAAGTTCAGTCAAGGTCAATGAGTGGTTTTCTCTTTGTGTTTTGTTCTTTGAACAAATGTAAATGTAAATACATTAATAGCCCCGTTTCCACCGAAATTACCCGGAACAATTTGTAGCAGGAACTTTTTTTCCAGGAACTTTTTTCTCCACGGACTGTCTGCTACTGTCTGCGTTTCCACTGCGGTCTAAAGTACCGAGAAGATTAGGCAAATTAGTCCGGTGATGTGGGACTGCGCGCGACTGCTCCTCTAATGTGACGGACAGTAATAATTTTTGTGCGATATTGTCTGCAACAATAACAAGTATGGAGGAGATTCAAGCAGCACTGCTTTCGCTGGTTATGTATTGGTTTACTAAAGAGGTCATTAACAAAACTGCGGAAAAGAGACAAGCACTGATACTAAAGCGTATTCTGAAAGCTCGTAAAACTAGATTTAAAATAAGACAATGTATGTTATTATCAGCTATGGACATTGACCGTGAGATTGCTGAGACGAACGCGTGCAATCAGACAGAAAGAGCAAGACTGAAAATTACTGAACGCAGAACGAACCTTGCAAAAGACTTTTAAAGATGTAGGATTTAAAATAAAATTCTGCGTGAGTTCAACCAATCAGCGTGTTCAGCGTCCAAGTCCCACCCCCGAAAGTTCCTGAACTTTGAAAAAGTACTACCTCGGGAGCAGGGCGGTTCGGAGAGGGCAATATTTACGGGAACTTCATTTAGACCCTGGTTCCTGCGGTCGAAACACACCAAGTACCACCCCAAAGTTCCTACTTCCTGGGGAAAGTTCCTGCAGTGGAAACGCGGCTAATGACAGACAGCACCAGGTTAATTAGGCTGCTGTGACTTTAAGCACATGACACGTGTCCTCAAAACACTTTGCGTTCATTTAACACTTTTTTTTACACATTTAAGACGTGTTTGTGAGGATACTCAACAAAGCATTTTGGCATACTTTTGTATGTTTTTCCATTCAAGTACGAAAGAGAACTCAATGCTGTCTGAAGTGGCATTCTGTGCACATGAGTCCCCACACAGAGAGGAGATTCATAGATAGATAGATAGATAGATAGATAGATAGATAGATAGATAGATAGATAGATAGATAGATAGATAGATAGATAGATAGATAGATAGATAGATAGATAGATAGATAGATAGATAGATAGATAGATAGATAGATAGATAGATAGATAGATAGATAGATAGATAGATAGATAGATAGATAGATAGATAGATAGATAGATAGATAGATAGATAGATAGATAGATAGATAGATAGATAGATAGATAGATAGATAGATAGATAGATAGATAGATATAGAGTAGGCCTATCAAAATAAGCACGTCAATGCATGTAATTAAGAGGCTTTTTCTAATATAAATATAAAATATTTATATCGTATATTTATTTAATTTATTTGGCAAGGATGCATTAAATCAATCAAAAATGACAGTAAAGGTATTTGTCGTGTTACCATTTTTTTGTTTCAAATAAATGTTGTTCAGTTGAACTTTCTATTCATCAAAGAATCCAGGATAAATGTATTATGTTTTTCACAAAAATCAGCAGAACCATTTTCAATGTTGATTCATTTTCCTTAAGCAGAAAATCAGCATATCCAAATTATTTCTGAAGGATCGTGTGACACCGAAGACTAGAATAATGGCTGCTGAAAATTCAGCTTTGCTATAACGTATTCAAATATAAAAGTTATATTTAATTGTAATGATATTTTACTGATTTACTGTTTTTGCAGTATTTTTGATTAGAGACTTACTTTGACGCAATAATAGTGGTGAGCTTATTCTATTTTATGAAAACATCTAATTCAGTCAGAATTGGAGTTGGAATTACTAGTTTATGTTTTTAATACTAGTTTTTACTGTCTTTCCGATTTAGTGTTAATGTAAAGCTTGAACTTATGTCAGGAATATTCATTTGATAAAAATAGAAATAGAAAATTAAAAATACCTTTTATAGTTCTAGATGTTATGAAACTTTTAGTTTTAAAATGATACATTATATTTGTAAAGTATTCACTCAATTATGAAAAACCAATAGGCTTTACAACATAGTTATTTAATATATTAATTTCCCATTTTGAGTTGCAACGAGAGAAAAAAAAAACTAACATTATATACAATACTATGATAAACTGTGGTGAATGATTTTGGTCATTCCGCCCAACCCTGATCTCAAGTATTAGACCTCTTTAGCTGCAATGTGTACTCCGTGTCATTCCCAGTCACCAGCTGTAAATGTTGTGGAAATTGAGATGACAGCGTAGTGCTGTAGTTTGCAGAACCGTGTCTTATGTGCAAACACAGTTGTCCTCGTATGTAGTTCACAAAATTTCTTCACTCTGGAATGTTCTTGTTTTGCGACCTGACAATTTTAGAGTGCGTATTTACGGGTCTGTTAACAGTTTTATAGCCCTTGAAGCCCTTTAAGCCTTTTTTATTTTTCTCTCACACATATCATACTGCAAGAGAAAACATGCAAAATGTTGGCCCACAGAGGACATGAGGTTAGTTTGCAGTTTGTTTTCTTGATCGATAGTCAAATTATTGCGCCTTTAGAGAATTGTACAGAATATTTGTATCAAAATATTTTTGCTGCGCTTGTTGGCTGCTGTGTTGTTAACGGACATGTATTTTTGTTTTTCTGTAAAGCTGCTTTAAAATAACTTTTATAAGTGAAAAGTGCTATTTGTGAGCAAATAAGATTAATCTCAATCTTGTGTACACTACTGTTCAGAAGTTTGGAAATAAATTAATACTTTTATTCAGCAAGAAAAGAATGCGTTAACATTTCAAAATAATTATTTCTTGAGCATTAATCAGCATATAATGATTTCTAAAGTAACAGGAATAAATAAAAATTTTAAATAGAAAAGTTGTTTTAAGTTGTAATAATATTTCACAATGTTTTCTGTCTTTACTGTTTATTTGATCAAATAAATGCCACCTTGGTGAACATACAACAGAGACTTCTTTTAAAAGCATGTAAAAAAAATATTATTCTACCCAATCCTTTAAACAGTTTGACTCTTTCTGTTGCAGGTGGTACGGTTATGCCAGAACCCCAAGCTGGCCTTGAAGAACAGTCCTCCGTACATCTTGGACCTTTTGCCAGACACCTACCAGCATCTCCGCACTATCCTGTCCCGCTATGAAGGCAAGATGGAAATGCTGGGCGACAACGAGTACTTTCGTGTTTTCATGGAAAACTTGACCAAGAAGACCAAACAGACCATAAGCCTGTTCAAAGATGGCAAAGAGCGAATGTTCGAGGAGAACTCTCAGCCCAGGTGAGCACAGATGGGTTTCTGTAGACACCATCTCTTATTACAGCATTTCAGGTGACCAAATTTCTGCTCTTAGTGGCTTTATCAGCTGTAAATGTTCAAAAAGATGTTTGTTACTGTCTGTAGTGTCCAAATAAGGTTGAAACATTTTCCATTTGACAAAGGCGTTGGGTTAGGTGTGAAAGCAGACGTTAGAGATCTCAAGCCACCTCTGTGTATACATTTCCTGAGGTAGTTCATGTTTTTTGGAATGCTCTGCAACTTAATTTGGTGTGGGAGGCAAAAGCAGAAGCAGTGAAACATGGTTTGTCAGTCCTTGAATCATGTGAAACCGGTTTCTTTAAAAAATTTGAGTAGAGGTTACATTGAGTTAAGCTGAAGCTCAAATCATATATCAAAGATGCAAATGAAGTCGAGCGTGTATGCGCTCACGGATCAGACAGGGGGCTGCGATCGTATCAGGTCTGTGATTTTTATTCTCCTGGAAACGCTTGACTCGCGTGTGTGAGGAGAGAGGAGGAATGTGTAATGCAAATAGGACTAGTCACAAGAGGAAGAGCTTAACTGAGGCAGAGACCTTACAAGTAACAGGTTGGTTTTAGGGTTTCCATATGCAACCTTCATTAAACCCACATCATTTGTAATTTATCTTGATATTCTTCTACCTCTGTCTTGTTTGTAAGTTGCGTAAAAGCACTGAAGCCTGTTCTTTCATATATTTGGCTTAAGTTTGATCTAAAATGACCCTACAATATGATTTAAAAGTTGGATGCTTTATTTAGAGAGTTGAAGTCCTATACGTACTCGCTCCGACGTCCCAGACATTTTCCCTCAGGAACTGCAGCTTGTTTAGTTGATTATAAACATCTTATTTATGTCCATACTTAATTTCCATCATTCTTATAATCACACTTCCTGTAGTACAGCAGCTTCTCATACCATAGTCCTGTCATTGTGCCAACTGTCATTCCATATTGTTCATACTATTTCACTTCTCTGAAACTAGAAAGGAATTGCCAATCTATACATTTAGAGGTTTTGGGACCTTGAGAGCTTTCATACGAAATCATTTTGCATGATGAGGACCTCTTTTTGAGCCGCTTTGGTGGCAAATTCTCGAATCTTAGCTAAAGCTTTTCCATGTTGTTAGACCCTGTAGCTTTACTTGGTGTGGCTGAGGGGGCGAAGTGTTCGTATTGAGTGAGAAGAATTTAATGATTGACACACAAGTCACACTTTGCACCACGCAGACACTGCTCTTCCTGTTAACGCACTCACTTCCCCTTCCTGTTTCTTCTAAGCCCCCATCAGCATGCACTGCTGCTAAGGATAGTGAAAAACCTGCCACTTCTTACACTGACTGTCTGTGACAATTCAAGCTTTATAGTAGGGCTGCACGATTATGACAAATCGTAATTGGTGATTCGTAATTATTCCCTTGAAATTGTAATTGCGATTATTAATTACGATTATCACAATTTACATTGAATGATGTTTTGAATAGCTTTATGCCATTGTTTGAAGCGACTGCATGCCATATTATGTCAGAATAACAACAACAAGCTGAAAACACTCTTCCTGAAAAACCTTTATTGATTTTTCTATAGCATTAAGCCTCCAAAGTCAAATATACATTGGTTTGGTTTATTTAAATAAAAAAAGTAAAAAATATGCGATAACCTGTAGAAAGAAAAAAAAAACAAGTACACAGAATAATATAAATTGACTTTTTTAGGGGTTCAAGCACGAAGTGCTGAAACCCTATTGTATTTGTGCTGATTTTTATTATTAGGGGTTCAAGCACGAAGTGCTGAAACCCTATTGTAATTGTACTGATTTTTATTATTATTATTATTATTATTATTATTATTCTCCGCTAAAACGCATCGTGCAGCCCAAACCGTAAGGGCTGGAACTTTGAAACTTTGTCAGATGGTAGTACACAAATCGAGGAGAGGATATCAAATTATGAGCCAGATTGGCCTATAGGTGGCGCTATAGCAATCAATTGCGCGAAACTGCTCATAACTCCTAAATCGTATGTCGTAGACTCAAGTGTCTTATATCATTGGAAAGGTGAGTCCATAACGAACAAAATGTATATCTCCGATTTCATTTGCGCCATGATAGATTTTCCGCCATTTTGAATTTTGTCAAAAAACTACTTTTGCGAACTAGTCCTAGGTTTTTTGCTTGATCGGAACCAAACCAGTGCAGAAATGTTCTCTGGAGTCTGAATATCAATAATTATCGAAAAAAAGTTGAAATTTCGATTCACGTTCGCTAAGGGGCGGAAAACGAATGTTGTGGGAGGAGCCTATTTTACTAAAACAGCTATAACTCAAGAACAAAATGAGATATCTTCACCAAACTTGGTACACATGTGTATGGGCTCAGTATTTGGTCTCGATAAAAAAATAGCGACGATTGAACACTTGGTGGCGCTATAACACGAAAAAAACTTGAAAATGGCTATAACCACCCGAGCGCTAGTCCGATTGACTTGAAAATTGGTATGCAGTGTCTTGGTCCAAGGTACCACGTATATCTATGAGGATATTGGCGTATCTCAAAAAACATGGCCGCCACAGCCAATTAAATTTGAGCACCTATTAGACAAGGTTAATGGAGGCCGATCAGAACGAAACTCGATGGGCATGTTTGACTCATGGTCCTAGAGGTCTGTAAGAATTTTGAAAGAAATTGGCCTTTCCTATGGACCATAGGTGGCGCTATAACTGTTAAAAACCATATGTTTCCTATGGTAAATTGCCTAAATTGCCTGTAATTTGAGTTTTCCATCTATTATTTCAGTGTTTAAAATCTTGCTAAATAAAACTTGATGTCTTTTGATGCTTGTGTGCTTAAAGGCCTTAAAGGCTTGAACCCCGCTAAATGCTGCTCGCAGCTTTAATTATTATTATTATTATTATTATTATTCAGACCTAAAACGCATCGTGCAGACCAAACTGTAAGGGCTAGAGACTTGAAACTTGGCCAATAGGTAGTACAAAAATCGAGGAAAGGTTATCAAATTATGAGCCACATTGGCCTATAGGTGGCGCTATAGCAATCAATTGCGCGAAACTGCTCATAACTCCTAGACCCTATGTTGTAGACTCAAGTGTCTTATATCATTGGAAAGGTGAGTCCCTGACGAACAAAACGTATATCTCCGATTTCATTTCCGCCATGATAGATTTTCCGCCATTTTGAATTTTGTCAAAAAACTACTTTTGCGAACTAGTCCCTGGATTTTAGTCCGATCGGAACCAAACCAGTACAGAAATGTTCTCTGGAGTCTGAATATCAATAATCATTGAAAAAAAGTAATAATTTCGATTCACGGTTATTAAGGGGCGTAATAATAGACGTTCAGGGCGGAGCCTATTTTACTAAAAAGGTTATAACTCAAGATTACAATGAGATATCTTCACCAAACTTGGTACACATGTGTAAGGGCTCAATCTTTGGTCACAATAAAAAAAATGCGATGATTGAACACTTGGTGGCGCTATAATATGAAAAAAACATGAAAAGGGCTATAACCACCCGACCGCTAGTCCGATTGACTTGAAAATTGGTATGCAGTGTCTTGGTCCAAGGTGCCAAGTATGTCTATGAGGACATTGGCGTATCTCAAAAAACATGGCCGCCACAGCCAATTAAATTTGAGCACCTATTAGACAAGGTTAACGAAGGTCGATCGGAACAAAACTCGATGGGCATGTTCGACTCATGGCCTTAGAGGTCTGTAAGAATTTTGAAAGAAATCGGCCACTAGTTGGCGCTAACGAGTTTTATGGCTCTGTGATCACGTGGTGTTGCACACATCCCCAAAATATGCATATCATTTGATAGATCTCCTCATACTGAACAACTTTGCCTCTTGAACTATTGCTGTCAATCAAATCTTTCATTAAATATTTGTAATTATGTTTAAAACCTACTTTTGCGAACTAGTCCCTGGATTTTTCATTGATCGGAACCAAACCAGTCTAGGACAATTCTCTGGACTCTCTAGATCAATAATCATTGAAAAAAAGTTGAACTTTTGCATTTGGATGGCTATAACAGGGTCATTTAGAAGAGGGGCGTAGCAAAATACACTCAAAAGCCTATAAATCCTAAAGGAAAACTCAAAACTTCACGAAAATTGTTATGTATATGTGACATAACATGCTGAAGAAGCATGCAAAGTTTCATGGAGATCGGATCATAGGTGGCGCTATAACTGTTAAAAAGCTTTGAAAACCATGTATTCCCTATGGTGAATTGCCTGTATTGGCTGTAAATGGTATTTTCCATCTCTGTAATCAGGTGGGGTAAAAAAACATCCACATAATATGCAGAAATTATGATAGATCTCCTCATACTGAACAACTTTGCCTCAAGAACCAATACTGTCAATCAAATTGTTATTTATTTATTCACAATTATGTTCAAAACGTATTACCTAAAATTACCACCAGATGGCAGCAGAAGACCACTCATTGGTTCATTCTGCTTACTAAGCATATTTAAACTTTATAAAATCATTATAATAATGTTGCAAATGACATTTTGTCAATGTTTAGCAATTAATTTGTTCATTTGATTAATGTTTTACAATAATTATTATATTACAATTAAAATAATGCCTGAAAATATGTTTTAAAGGGGAAAACCTGGAATAAGCTATTTGTTACCCATCATTAATTTCAAATATCTATATCTCCAACAAAATGTGCATTTGAGTTAAGCACGTTTGAAGACATTAACTTGGAAAATGTGCCCATTAAATGAAAAACAGACAAAATGAAAATGAGCCAATGAGTGGTTCTCTGCTGCCACCTGCTGGGCTTAAATAGTCATTTTGTCATACTATTTACTTATCATGTACTATTATTCCTATTTAGACATTATAAAGTCACTATTACAATATTTACAATCACATTTAGTCAAAATAATTTATTTCAAATATATCTGCAACAAAAATAAAGTTTAAATGAGTTAACATGGAAAATGTGTTTATTACATGTTCCCTACAATTGCCACAAAACCACCAGCAGAGGACCACTCATTGGCCCATTCTGCTCACTAATAAAGTTGAATATATGAATTGTATAAAATCACATTTTGTTAAGGTTTACCACTTCATTTGTACTGACATATCACATCAATGCTAGCAATGTTGTTAAATCATGCTAATACTAATAATAGTAAATCATGGTAATCTATGGTAAATCATGGTAAAATATGGTAAATGATGCTATAATCATAATTAACTATGGTTAATCATACTAGAAAGTGATATATCATGGTAATTCATGCTACACATATCTGCTTACATTTTATCATTTATTCAAAATAATTATTTAAAATAGAGATCAAACCACAAGTGGGACTATAACTGTTAAACATTTAATAAGCATATTTGAAAAGGTAAAATACCGGTATTAGCTGTAAATGGCATTTTCTCTCTATGATTTTAAAGGTTACATTTGATGGCTAAATAAAACATAATAACTTTTTATGCAAATGTGCTTAAATGCCTTAAGTGGCTTGAACCCCGATAATTGCTGCTTGCAGCTATATTTTTTTTTGTAATTGCGATTTACATGTTTATTGAACAATTACATAATTTTGGCATCCGTAATTGTAATCACGATTACAAATTCGATTAATTGTGCAGTCCTACTTTATAGGATCGCTTTCAGCACATATTGGTAGTTGGTACTACTGAAGACTGTCATAGATCTCTAGATCTATATTCAGATTCATGCACTCCATGTCCTAATCATAAGAACTGCTCTCCACATCTAGTGCTTAATAGCAAAATTTTGGCTTCATACACTGAATCCTTGATATTGGTCCTGAATTGATACCTAGAAGCAAACAGACAGTAGGCAGACTGTCTAAAAACGTAAAATATAAAACTTTCACAAATGTTCTTCATAATGAACATCTTGGCATTTTTCCAGTTTTGTTTCCAGATAAATTGTCCAAATATTCCTGAAAAGTTAATCATGAAAATGACGGCTATTCACTTGTTTTGCTCAAATTGACGAATACAAATATGAATAACACTGTGCATTCATATAAACTAGGAAAGGTTTTGCAACACATTGGATATGATTGTAATTACGAAAAACTATTGATGCAGTTTTGCACCCTAATGCTGCATTCACACGGGGCGTCGGCATTAACGCTTCTCATTTACTTTGAATGGGTGACGCATCCGTTGCCAAACTGAATTGTGGATTCAGTAGCGTTGTCACTGGTGTTGCTCGCGGCAGAAGTGTCATTGCAGGCATCAGCGAATCGGATCGCCTATGCAAATACCCTAGCGCAGCCAATTGCGTTCATGATTTAATTTTGCTTTAATGCTTCACATCACACTCGCTTGTCTACCAAAAAATGTTTTCTCAATACCAAATACGCAAAGTTCGGACATGCGTACTTGGCAAGTTCGACTCAGGAGTACAAACTCTGGAGGACGGGAGGACAAAAGTGTAGTAATTCTGCAAATATAAGAGGTAGTAGGGATGATCGATGATAGAGACCGTTAAACTGGTAAAGATTTTGGACCATCGCCTCAGTGCAGCTAGACACTCTCAGGCCTGAATGTCTGTCCCAGTGTTGGCAGCATTTGGTGCCAGAGTTCTCAGTCTAACTGTTGTACTGATGTTTTATACTGGTGTTACGGTGCACTGGAGCTGTCAGTGAGATATGTACAGTGAATAATTTGTGGTTCACTGTATTTTCTCACAGTTTTTCACACACATACTGTTGAATCCTCTACCACATTTATCTCAGTGTTTCCTTTATAAAGAAATGCATAATGCAGTGCTCTGATATCAATCTCTGTGAAATTGCATGTGCTCTCAATTTAGGTAGCCTGGGGTTAGGTGTGTGCCATACAGCTGTTGTCAATTAAGCCAAATCATTTTGAATAGATTTTCTGACAGATGTTGTATCCTAAATTATCGTAGCTGTATTACATACAACTATCGTACTTTTATATTATGTGTCCATCCATGCTTCATTGTTCAGATAGCTAAATTTGAACCATGCATGACTTTCCGTACTCCTGTTTCCCCTCTGTGGTTAGTTTGGTTATCTTTTCATCTTATCGACATGTTATAGCTTTGCATGAAATGATTATTTATAGCAACAAGGAAATGCACAGCAGATAGGTGAAGTTAGATGCACTTTTAGTCGCTGATCTGTCATAAGATGAGTTAAGTCTTAACATGCTTTTACATGAACATGTTATTTCTGTGAATTGTTTTGAATTGGGGGAGTGTAAATGAGATGTTTTTTCTGTCCTGGTCCCATTTTTCTGACACATTCAGATTACATGGATGTAGTCGGCACGGAAAGGTCCGCCCACTCATGGGGGAAAATTCACATTTACTGCAGTTTCTTGGTTTTGATTTGTTTTTGTTATGCCATGTTTTGTTTGTGAACATTTTGCCTGTAAATAAATACTAAAAGTAGACTTCAGTGGATACTGAAATTCAGCATTAAAGGGGCTATATGCGTTTTTCTGACATTTAAACTCGCGACTGACACCTGTGGCCAAAAAACAGAACTGCTCTTCATTTCTGCTCGCTCTCGCAGCGCGCGCTCGTACGTGCACACTTCACAAGTCATCTGCTGCAAGGAGGTCAACATTATGTTTACAGAGGTAAGAACTGTCAAATACATATATTGTTTGAGATAAGTGTTCTCTTATCAAAACGTCAAACGTGTAGCTGACAAACTACACAAAAAATGTATACATTAAATAAATAAATAAACCCATTTCGCCATTGGCATACACGCTGATGAAGGGCGCACAGACCGAAACTTTCGTAGAATATTAAAAACACAAATCTGTCCTTGACGACTGAGCACTGTCCTTGACCACTTATTATACACAAGTAGCTTACTATCACCAAGTATGAAAGACACATATACATAATACTATTTAGCAATATTTATTGACTACATGTCTTATGTGAAATAAAATGCATCACACTTTACATCTTCATTTACCTCTTATTTTTTGTTAAGATATAGAAACAACAAACAATATAATGTAGCTTTACATGGCTATATAATAATCCATCAGTTTTATATAGCGCTTTTCTAGACACCCAAAAAGACTTTACATTACTGATGCACTATTCATATTTATTTTTGTTTATATATAAAAAAGCCATTTCTGGGTCCTTTAGTATTCCCAACACAAATCTGAGCTCCCTCCAAGGCTCAAATGCGAAGCCGATGTTCACTCTAGTCCTTGCAATGCGCCGGTCTCTCTCAATCTTCAACCTTTTTTGGCCACTTGTCAGGGGTTTAACTTTTTAGTCTTCTGTGGAGTTACTGTTGGTGTCCGAGTTGTCCTGGGTCTCTTCTGTGTATTCGTTAAATCCATTGCACTGCTTGCGAGTGTAGGCTACTCGCTGACTAGCGGTGGTGGCAGAGTGATCTGAAACGTTTAACATGAACGCGCTTGACGTCACATCCGCAGACAGCGCGGGAAAAGACGACCCGTCAGAAAATATGAAAAATAGGATACAGGCTTATAGGTGCACCCACTGTGAGCGGACAAGGTGTCAGTATGCTCATCAGGAGATGTTTGAGTCATAAATGGTAAAATAAAAAGGCTATAGTTAAGTTTATTTTGGGGAAAAAGTTGCATATAGCCCCTTTAAGATTATAAACGCATGCATGTCTGCAGCAGACTTTACTTTTCAAATTGTATTAAAGGTTAATAAACAATCCTTTTCTCTGTTTTGGGACCGTTTGGCCATATCTAACTATTGGGGGGACTTGTCCCCCTCAATGTCTATGGTGGTTACGGCCCACTACCAAAGAAACTGACAGTGGCTTCTGCTTGTTCTTAAAGGTCCCGTTCTTCGTGTTTTTGAAGCTTTGATTGTGTTAACAGTGTGCAATATAACATGTGTTCATGTTTCGCGTGTAAAAAAACACAGTATTTTTCACACAATTTACTTATCTGTATACCGCTGTTTTCACTGTTCTAAAAACAGGCTGATGAGTTCCTTGTTCTATGAAGTCCCTCCTTCAGAAATACGTAACGAGTTCTGATTGTGCCAGCGGTTCCTGTGTTGTGATTCGACAGCAGCTTAGCGCACATGGCACGGTTCCTGTGTTGTGATTCGACAGCAGCTTAGCGCAAGTTGTACGGAAAGGTCACGCCTCTTAACGGGAGATGTATGCGGCTATGCGCTCAATGATCTCTACAGCGTCCCTGGGAAAGCCAAACAAAGGTGATTTGACTCCGGGATGAAAATAACAGCATCTCGACGACCGTCCTCTTCTCCACGTGGGACAGCAACAAGACCACGCCCCCTTTTTTCACGTATTCTTGTGGGCGGAGGTTAGTCTGTTCTACTGACGTAATTTATGAAGGAAGTACCAGGATGTAGTCCAAACCGGCCGTTCGCTGTAGCCTTTGAAAGGGAACTTCTGTTAAATAAAATATCTTGCTTGGCATTGAACTTTGAGCTTTATAATTTTACAGGTATTATTTATGCTCTAACAGCAACATTACACACTAACTAAAGTTTGAACAATGGGATCACGAAGAACGGGACCTTTTAAAGCCTGAATAATTCCAAATGTGACCCTGGACCACTAAACCAGTCGTAAGTCGCATGGGTATATTTTTTTAGCAAAAGCCAACAATACATTGTATGGGTCAAAAATTATAAATGTTTCTTTTATGCCAAAAATCATTAGGATATTAAGTAAAATCATGTTTCATGAAGATATTCTGTAAATTTTTGTAAGTAGTAATACGCGTTGCGAAGGACTCTCGTTTTCTACAAATGTAGATTTCACATGCCGTTTTTTGCTCTAACTTTATGATAGATCATGGCACATCACTATTTACAGCAGATTCTTAAGATTTAAAAAAGCAACATAATGCATTGTGTCGATCACAAGATATTACACATTTGGCTAAAAATCTTCCTCTCTTACCAATGTGGAACAACAGAATGGGTATCATTTTAAAGCATAGAAACTCTGCTTTTAACCCATCTAACCATTTTGATCAACTCTTAAGAAATGCTGAGTAGTCCCTATTAACCGGAGTGTACTGCCGGTCTGTGCCACCTAGCAACGAAAACATTAATAATCATATTTTTCAAAACTGCTGCCTTGAATAGGTGTCATTTGATAACTTAGTCTGAACTTTACAATGCATGTAGCCAATTCAATTAACTCCTTAGTAGTGTTGAGTGATTTGCTGATAAATAGAAATAAAATGTTTTCATAATTTATTTAGCTAAAAAGAAATATGTAGATTAAGTGTTTCCCATAAATTGAGAATTTACTTGTGGTAGTGGGCAGGCTGGAGTGGCACGGGGCGATGTGGCTTAGCACAGTACTTGATGATGAGCGGTAGAATAAACTAGTCAAACAAAGGTTTATGAGTCGATATGCAGATAAATACAATTTTTATTAACAACAGTAATGTGCAAAAAAACTAATTTTTGAAAATTTTAAAATGTAAGCTACCATTGTTCTTTTATAGTATCACTGAACTGACCAACAGCTTCAGTGATTATATAAGGAGTGCTATTTATATGTTTTCTGGGTAATTCAGTCACAATTTGAAGAAAAGTTTTAGTTTTTCATGAGACTTTGACTTACTACTTTTGTCCTTATTAGGGATGTTAACCGATGACCGTTTGACCGATGGTTGACCGTATCAACGTTAACCGATCAAAGTTGTCGGTTGTCGGTTAAAAAAAAAAAAGTGATCTCTAAATTAGGCTATTTATAGAGAATGGGAACGTGACGTCACCAACGCAATGCATTCGCGGACTTTAGGACACAGACACTACATTAGAGAATGAGTAATAGTGGAGGTAGACTTTAAAACTTGTATTATACAGTTAAAAACACATTAGAATGGTGAACGCTTGCTGTGTTATGAACTGTCATAGCCTCTCTTACAACCTGCGTGGAAAACATATCTCAAATCATGCGCAATATTTCAGTTTACCAGCTTGGAAATAACAAAAGTAAGTGAAAGTAATGCTGCCTTCACGTGCTATCGGAAATTTGACAATTCCCACTTCTAAAGTCGTGATTATGAAGTATGAACTCATCTCGTTCATATTTCGAGGGGTGGAGCGCGTTCACGTGCAATTTTTACCTAGGAAACTCCTATTTACAATAATTCAGAGAGCACGTGAAGGCAGCATAACACTCGGAAATAAACAACTTAGCCAACATGTGTCTTTATAATTTGTATTTATTATTTATAACCGATATTACAGATGAATATTTTCTGAACCGCTTGAATGTGCTCACACCATAAATAATGCATGAAACGCGTCGGCAAATGCTTCATTGTTCAGCTTCAGATGTAAGTTGCAACTTGTGTGATACAGTGCTTAAATACAGTACTTAGCACATCATCTAAATATATTACATCTACATTTCAGTGGTAACACATAAGGTGTTGATCATCATCTTTCTTTATTATTGTTAGCAATACCTCGAACTAAAGCGGCGTCTCTTCGGAGCTGTCATTATCTTAAATGAGTCGCGGCAATGTTTCAAATGAGCTTCTAACGCTAGACAATAGCCTTTATTTTCAACGCGATCACCTTGTGCCCAAACCATTTCGAAACTAAGGAGCCATTTGTCCTCCGATTACAAACAAGCTCCTCAGCGCCGCGTTTGCGGGACTCATGTTTCGCGCTGTAGGGGATTTAAAAAAATTGACGTGAGTGGAAGGCAGGCGGCGGTGCCTGGACAGTGTGTGCGTGTGTGTGTGTGTGTGTGTGTGTGCGTGCGTGTGAGAGAGCGGGAGGCAGAGAGATGCGACAGAGTTGCGAAATTGCAGGCGCGGCTCGCGAGTTGCGGCTGTTATTTCAAATAGCGCAGCATATTTTTTTAACTAATCGGTTAACCGGTTTCAACCGGCTAATGAGGCTCGGTGGTCGGTCAAGAAAATGTTTAGTTTTCGCCATCCCTAGTCCTTATATTTAAGGAGTGGAAATTGCCAACAAGTCAATAAGTGCCCCTTTGCCGTCATCTACTGGTTATAGTGGTAATTTCATGTCTTTTTTAAATAAAAGTGCTTGTTTGCCACAAAGTGGCCTACACCTTTTAAACTTTTTTGTTTTACAAATCACATTAAAAATAACATTAAAAATGGATCGTATTTAGAGCTTTTAAGTACTGGAAAAAGTGTGAAGCACTTGAAAAGTGCTTGAATTTCACTCTCAAAAGGTACGAAGCCTGGGATGAATAACAACATTAAAAAAAAATATTTGACTATTTCTGCCACAATACCATGTGGTGTTACTACATTAAATCCATGGTGAATGTTAGTGATTTGTGGATTGAAACCCCTGAACTTTGTTTGTGGTTTCCACGTCAGCACTGTTTGATCTGATATCTGTGGTTTATAAAAAAAGAATTGTGGCTGAACGCTTCCCACTAGATCTCGCAGTATCAATGTTATTAATTCTGCAGTGAATTCAAACACTTTCTCACTGGATTTCCAGCACTGTGTTGTAACGGTGTCACGTGATCTAGATCAGCCCGTGTATGAACTCGTGCTGTCTATTATTGCTCTGAGCTGATGAACAGTGCAGCTAAAATGAGTAGCGCAGTTCTGTTCCGCTTTCGTTTCGTTTGTCATTTCTCATATGTAACCGAAATGGCAGCTCTCATCAGTTGCGCTCATCAATTTGGTCGCACCAGCAGGAAAAAAAAAAGGTTGCAAAATGCGACCATTTGGACGCAGTCTAGAGTCCGTGGAATGGCCTGATATTCAGCATGCAGTTGATCCAGTTTGCCGCTTTGAATGACGAGTCGATAACGCACGCACGCACCAGTTTCACAGTTAGCACCATAGGGCTGTCAAAATTGCTCAAAAATGACGTTCGAATATTCCCTCTAAAAAAAACACGAATATTCGAACTATTCGAACATCTGGTTGCGCATTTTGTCAATGACGCGCATTACGTCAATAACAGGACAAATGAATACAAAGAGACATAACTACTTGTATAGGTAGTATATTTAAGTTTAAACATATTTGACAACGTATTACCTACACAAAAACAAGTAAATCAACTAATGGCCAAGACCGCAGACCTCACACTCTCTCGCCCTCACCCTCACCCTCACGCTCTCTGCGCATAATGGTTTAAATGAACAAACACATTTTGAGAGCTGATCAAGAGTTTTGTGCAAGCAATTTAAGGTCGCGACTCTTGTCCCAAATATAGCAGGCTTTATTCAGTGATTGAAACAAATATTAATTGAAGTTTTACAGCATATTGAACGCTCCGAGCGAGCTGTGCTGTGGTAAACATGGAACTTTTCCTTGTCATGAAACGGTAAATAATCAAAGCAGTGCATTTATCCTTTATTCATGCAATATCTCTTCAGTCAGTACAGTAGCCTACACTTTAGTAATGTTAGGGTTATGGTACCTCGGCTCCACTGCTCGACAGAACTCCCTGAAGCCCCATCCACGACACTGACCGGTCTCATGTCCTTACAAATGAACGAAATTAATTTCTCCGTTACGGCCTCTTGTCGTGTTGCAGACAAAGAGCTTGTGGCGGGCGATGCAAAGTAAGGGTGGTCCAGTTTGCACATACAAATTAGTTGCTTATATTTACAAAATGAGCCTACAAAAGCATAAACAAGCTCGTTTAATAAAGAAAAGCTCACGAAACAAAGTGAAAACTCAGGAAAGTGTTTAGTGAAATTAGGAAACATTTAAGAGATCATAAATTTAGTTGTACAAATTAACATTACATTTCTACATACATTTTGTTCTCATGTCACACGTAATATCAAGGTTTACTTTGATCTGTTTTACATGATTCTTTTGTAGTGTGGTTTTCGGTGAAGTGTACTAAAATAAATATCGTCACCTGTGTACATTAGCCCACTTCTTCTCTACGCTTTTTCCTGATGGTTTATAGAACAATTACTCCGAGTCGCCCTCTGTCGCTTCAAAGAATAGCACAATGGTCAAGTATAAACTAAACGCCTCGTCCGTTTGGGGAGGAGCGCGCACAGTCAGCGGGGGCTCGCGCCATAGACAGTAAAGGCTCGCGCTGCGGAGCCAGGCGAAAGTATAAAACAAGGCTTCAGGCCGCTAGCGCGCCCACTCGCAAAGCAGACAGCCACGCCTCTACTATCGCGGGCGTTTTTTTTCACTTTTTTTTAAAATTCGAATATTAATTTTCCCCTTCGAAATTCGTTTTTTAAAAACTATTCGAATATATATTCGAATTTAGAATATTCGTTGACAGCCCTATAGCACCATAGACTGTATAAAACAAGGCTAGCACCCTGGCCCCTCTCCCAAAAAAAGGTAAAGCTTATGTATGGGAAACACTGAGATTTCAAGTGGCATTTTTACTCATAACTTCATTAAAAAGTGTTTTATCAAATGAGACCTACCTTTTGACTCGCTATAGTTTTGGAATTATGAGTCTTTTCTTTTGTGTGTCACTTAGAATAAAACAATTCTAAAAATGCCTTCAGGTCTTTAGAGGCTATTTTCTCAATATTTTTTTTTTTTTTTTGCACCCTCATATCCAAATTTTCAAATAGCTGTATCTCAACCAAATTTTGTCCTATATACAAGTTAGGGTGTTTTCACGCTTTGGTCCTCTTTAAAAGAACCAAACTCAGACTCCTTTAAATGGACCAAAAGGTGAACCATGTGAAAAAGGACCCAGTTTGCTTCACTTTCACACTGTCCCTGTACCTGAAAGAGGACTCTGACCCTTTTTTTTGGTCCACTTTAGTATTAATGTGGTCTCAGACCCCTTTGTGTTCATAATGTTGCTTTTTGGACCTAGTCCAGTTCAGTGTTTGATGGCTGACCCTATGGTCTTCATCATTTGATCCCATTCACTGACGTTGTGCCTCAGTAACCAAGATATTTGTTTGTAAAGATTATTTTTTAAATGAAATTGCTACAAATGCTGTTGAATTGAGTTTATCTTTTTTACACAAAAATAAAATGTTTTGCAATACTACATATTCTTGCACTAGCTATATCACACATCCACCTTTTGTAAATAACATTTATTTTGAATTGTTTTCCTTGAATCATGGTTATTTTATTGCAGAAGGCAATGATAACAAGCATACAACAATAAACAATACAATTTTAATGCAAATGAAATAAACTGCTTTAAAAATCCCAGGTAAAATAGGTATGCCTAAAACAGCATTCAAGTAAGAAATGGAATAATCACATGAAAAAATAAAACTGCATATTCTTCACTGAATGACATACTCCACTGATTCTTATATTAGGCTAGAAATGCAGATGTTTACATTCACTTAAGACAAAACCACCTGTTTATGTGTGTTTTTGACACTTTAAGATGAATGCAATAAGTTGCTAAAGATTCTGTTTAGCTTCCGTTCGCTTTAAAGGGGTCTGAGATCGTTTTGAGTGTTCACATATGGGCCAAAAATCACGCAAACCGCGCTCAGACCCCTGAAAGGACCGAATGTGAAAACACCCTTAGTCAGCTTTCAGATGATGTATAAATCTCAATTTTAAAAAAATGTACTTGTGGTCCAGGATCACAAATTAACTCTGTTTTGACAGTAAAATACATCAATATCATATGCATGTAGCGTGTCAATTATATGTGAAATGTAAGACCACTCTCACGCTTGCTCTCTTTGTGAGAAAAAACACAGAACACTCTCAGCTCGGTGACAGCGAGCCAGACACCTTCACACTACAATTTACTGTGCGTCAAATACACTGCATCCCCTGAGATCAATTGCAATAGTGCACTTTAAATATGGAGTATGACACTTTCAGAGTGATGAGTGAAAATATACAGGTGCTGGTCATATAATTAGAATATCATCAAAAAGTTGATTTTTTTATTTCACTAATTCCATTCAAAAAGTAAAACTTGTATATTAAATTAATTTAGCACACACAGACTGATATATTTAAAACGTTTATTTCTTTTACTTTTGATGATTATGATAGACAACTAAGGAAAATCCCAAATTCAGCATCTCAGAAAATTAGAATATTGTGAAAAGGTTAAATATTGAAGACACCTGGTGCCACACTCTAATCAGTTAGTTAACTCAAAACACCTGCAAAGGCCTTTAATGGTCTCAGTCTAGGGCCGTTTCTCAATATGCGTTCTTTTCTGTACTTGTGTTCTCGTGGACTTGTGAAACGTCATCAGTCGCTGCCCAAGTACTGTTCACATCTAGCCATAGACAAGCACAGTTCAAATCCCCGGATGTGTCCTTGCTCCGCCCCTTTTATCGAGGACGCATCGAGAGGAGACTTCAGACAGACCGGTATCCCAGAATGCATCTCAGACCAACGGATGCAACGATCAGTAATGCCATGCCCCCCCAACACCCCCGCATGATAAACTGAACTTGGTTGTGCGCGAGCCTCTACTACTAACCTAACCGAGAGCGACATTATCATCACGGGCAGTGGCATTGTTTTGTCACTTGCAACACATCCAGAATGCACATCATTTCTGCTTAAAATAAGCCTAAAATGCAAAACAAGACCAATTTAGGATAGTAAGATTTATTTTTAAGCACAAGCCTAATAAAACATTTGAAGTAAAAAAAAATATTTAAATGTATTACTTGTATCGTAGTATAAACTTGTGAAAATTAAAATATTAAATACCATTATAAAATGTTAAAATATTTGTTAAATAGTTTTATTTATCATATTTATGTGTTATTTTTGTAATGTGTTTTTGTTAAGTCATTATAATATTGTTTTGAACTGCTTGTTATTTACAATGGCAACTATTAACTGTTTAAATATATTTTTGTTTTTTGCGGGTGCGTTGAATTGTATTAAAACCACATAAAAATCCTAATAATCAAACTAAATCAGAATAATTATTAATGTTAATAATAATATAGAGAGCCCACAACAACAAATAAACAAACAAAAACATTTAAAAATGTATTGTCCCGTTTTTTAATTTAAAGATAATAACAAATGAGATTTTAGTGATATTTTGACCACTCAAATAGGAAATGTCCCCGGTTTCCATTTCAGAAATCTGCTCACCCTAAACCACATATTAGGCTAATGTTTAAAGTCCCTGTAAAGTCAAAACTAAACATGTGTTCTGAGTTTCTCACACCACAGATAAATGTGTTATTAACCACCCAGCCAAATTTGAATCATAAAAAAATCCGGGAAGTACATAAAATAGCTTATCTAAAACCTGAAAAAATGAGCAGCATTCTCTGCTCTCAAACGCTGGGGGTGTGTCCGCTGTCGTCACCGAAACCACGCCCACTCGCGGGAAAGCGGCAATAGCACACAAGACAACACTCACTGATCATGAGCGTCTATGATCACGACGCACCAGATGTCGGTGGGACGGGAGGATGACGGCCTGGGCGGGGGATAGTCGGTTCTGCAGCGGATTATCAGTGAATCCCAGTTGTCTCCGGTGAAAGTTTGTAAAACGATCCGGTGTAAAGTCACTGCAGAGGTAGGTGTCGTGATGATCCTCAGCTCTCTCCATCAAGGGTGCTGTTCACAAAATTAATCCACCTCTTCATCGTTTTTGTTTTGTAAGCTGTTATGCAAGTTGTTGACTATAGTAACTAACAGTACTAACAGTAACTCACGATTGAACTGATGCGAATGTGCTCTAGTTATGATCGTGTTAGGGGAGGAGTCAGGCTCGGTGCGTCATCGAGCCACCGTTTTAGCCCCGCCCAGAAAATCCTGAACACAGCAACGGTGAAAAACTGTTTAACGGTCTAACTTCTGAATTCAGTACTTCATAGTTCACAGTCTTTGTAATGTGTTTCAGCAATACATTTCTAACATTTATAATGTGTTTAGAAACAAATCTCAGAATTGCCTTTACAGGGACTTTAATATAGGCCTATTGTTTTTTTTAAAAATCTAAATGAAAAGAGGCATGTTTTATACTTCGTTTTGTTATAAATATATAAGATAATCAATGTAGCTGCCTGAACGACATTTGTTTGGCTAATATGTTTAAGATTTTTTTGTAAAAAATAATGAAAAGAGGCAGTGGTGTTTTATGACATATTTCGTTTTATTGTAGCCTAAAATATACGTTTCTCTATACCAAGTAGGCCTTCACGAACTTCTGACTTGCGTCCGTGGAGTTAATTCAGGCTCGCCAAGCTCAACTCCGGAGAACTAACTCCCGAGGACGGGAGGACAATAGTCCGGTATATATGTATATTTTAGGCTACAATAAAATGAAATATATGATAAAACACCACTCTGCCTCTTTTCATTTTCATTAAAAATATATTAAACATATTATAGCCACACAGGTGTAAAGTAGCCAATGTTATTGCATGTATATTTATAACAAAACGAAATATTAAAAACCCTGCCTCTTTTCGTTTAAAAAAAAAACAAACAAACATTAATATGTGGTTCAGACAAGTGTGATTATCACTGTAATAAAATTAATTATGACATAGAACACAAGCCAGTCTATTTTTGTTAAATGTCAGTTTATGTGTTTAATAGCCTAAAAATATAAAGTTATGAAACTGCACTTTGCCCTCAGTCAAAACGATTTACCAGGGAACAAATTATAGATTCATGAGACCAAAGATCGGCCGTTAGAAGACGAATTATATCTGAAGACATCAGAGCTAGCGGCAGGCGTCAGAAGGACTAGCCGTGTTAAGTCTGCTCTGGGCGGGGAGAGTTCCCACTGAGCGCTGCTGATCCACTGGAGCTCACAACTCCGAAAACGCCAGATCACATTTTCTATAAGGCGCTCTCTTTATAAATAAACCACAGATTTGAGCTTTAAACAAGTACATTCTCGCCTGAAAAAGTCCTAAAACTACATTTTGTGAAACATTAACAGTATTTTTAAATGACGGTGTCTCATCCGCTATTGACGTTTGCTGGTTGGTGCGAGATGCATTCTTGGATACCGGTCTGTCTGAAGTCCACAAGTCTCCTCTCGATGCATCCTCGATAAAAGGGGCGGATCAAGGACACATCCGGGGATTTGAACTGTACTTGGCTAGATGTGAACTTTGAATTGGAACAGGACTTGGCAGCAACTGATGACGTTTCACAATTGACGACTGATGGCGATTCCCCCCCGTCCTCTGGAGTTTGTCCTCCCGAGTCGAACTTGCAAGTCTGAACTACCAAGGACGCAAGTCAGAAGTTTGCGTACTTGGTATTGAGAAACGGCCTAGTTCTGTAGGCTACACAATCATGGGGAAGACTGATGACTTGACAGTTGTCCAAAAGATGACAATTGACACCTTGCACAAGGAGGGCAAGACACAAAAGGTCATTGCAAAAGAGGCTGGCTGTTCACAGAGCTCTGTGTCCAAGCACATTAATAGAGAGGCGAAGGGAAGGAAAAGATGTGGTAGAAAAAAAAGTGTACAAGCAATAGCAATAACCGCACCCTGGAGAGGATTGTGAAACAAAACCCATTCAAAAAGAGCTGAAGGCCACTATCAGAGCAACCTGGGCTCTCATAACACCCGAGCAGTGCCACAGACTGATCGACTCCATGCCACGCCGCTTTGCTGCAGTAAATCAGGCAAAAGGAGCCACAACTAAGTATCGAGTGCTGGACATGCTCATACTTTTCATTATCATAATTTTCAGTTGGCCCAGATTTCTAAAAATCCTTTCTTTGTATTGATCTTAAGTAATATTCTAATTTTCTGAGATACTGATTTGGGATTTGCCTTAGTTTTCTGTTATAATCATCAAAATTAAAAGAAGTAAGTATCTGTCTGTGAGTAATGAATGAATATAATATACAAGTTTCACTTTTTGAATGGAATTGGTGAAATAAATCAACTTTTTGATGATATTCTAATTATATGACCAGCACCTGCATGTGCTTACTTGTACTTGCCTCTAACTCAAACACTGGCAAGTGAAATATAACAATTTATTAACCAATGGCAATGATAGACGTTATTTTGTCATCTAGCATGAAAATGTAGTCGCATTTGCAAGTGATTTACAAAAACCTCTAATTGGAAATCAGAAATCATGCCGATCTTTGTCTATTACACTTTACAACCAAAATGGAAGGATGCAGATAAAATACAACGAGTGTGGCAAGCAGGGTGAGGCAGAGAGCCATGGGAACGGAGCGAGTCTGGTGTCACGAATGCTAATGAGCTTCACCTGCATGCCACACCTCTTTCTCCCACCTTTTTCAGTTCTCCCACCAGTTTTAGGAAGCCTTTTCCAAAGCACATTATCAACTTCGGCCCTATTTATATTATCCTGAGATTCTTATCAGTGTGTCATCAGTTTTGCTACATAATGCTTACACTTGGATGCATTTGTTCTGTTTGAGTTCACTTTGTGACACTTTGAGTTACTTTACATGGTTAAACTTGTGAAAAATTAGGGCATGTTTGTGTAATTGAAATTGAAAGTGAAAATGTGTGTGAACTAGTGAAATGTGTTTATAGTTTTGAGAAACGTGTAGTGAAATGAATTAATGTTTGAGGAAATTGGGCCAAATTGATTCAGTTACAGTGTGTTGGCAATTAAAAAAAACTGTTTAGCGAGTTGGATTGTTCTCAAGGGATTGCAGGAACCAAGTAATCCTGAAAGGAATGGAGCTGAGCAGCCAATGATTCGGTTTTGTGTATAAAGTGGTAAACGTATATAAAGTGATAAACATGTCTGAACTTCGGTCAAAGGGATGGTTTTGTCCGGGGGTTTTTTTTTTTAATGAGTTTGTGCACACAGGGAGTGCTTTGGATGGAAACACTGTTTACACGTCCGAGGATTGTATTGCAGCTCGAGTTACTACGTCCTGCATCTCGCTCCACACAGAGCCAAGCCGAGCCCAGCTAAGCACGGTCGAGAGACTCACTCAAGCAGTGGGACATTGTATTTATTTATGGCCTACTGAACACTAACTGATAATGCAGCTCTCATACTCTTGCTAACTTATTCTCCACTTCTGTCTGAAGACATAGCACACAACAGAAATGCTTCCCCATCTCTTTTGCTTTCAAAGTCACAGTTCTCCCGTTTCGTCGTCAAGGGTTATGTTGAGCTGGCATTCAGTCTGTTCTTTAGTTCTTCCTCTGAAACATTGCTCTTTAAAGTGATAGTTCACCTGAAAATCACAATTCTGTTATCATTTCTCACCCATATCATTCCAAACCTGTTCGACCCCTATTGTCCCTCAATATATGGACAAAACGAGACCTTCTTCAAAATATTCATACAAGTTTGGAACAACCCAATTATCGAGTGGTTGACCCATCACTGAACTAAAATTGGTTACAAAATTAAAGTGTCCTTGAGATCATTTTTAATTTTAATATCTCTAAAAACTGCATCACCCCAACCCTGCACTATCGTTCATGGTCCGTATTTAACACTTTTGTTCTGCAAGCATGCATTAAATTGATCAACGTGACAATAAATACATTTTAATTTTACAATAGTTTTCAATCTTCTTTTTGAAATAAATGCTGTTCTTTTGAACTTTCTATCAAAGAATCCTGGCAAAAAAAATGCATCACAGGTTTCCACCAAAAAATTAAGCAGCACAACTGTTATTAATAAGGAATGTTTCTTGAGCAGCAAGAATCATTCGAATGTTTTCTGAAGGGTCATGTGACACTGAAGACTGGAGTACTGATGCTGAAAATTCAGCTTTGCCATCACATGAATAAATTACATTTTTAAATATGTTAAAATAGAAATATTTATTTTAAATTATATTTCATTATATAACTTTTTATTTTTGGTAAACATATATAAACTGAAATTTCTTTCAAAAACAGTTTTATAGATGCCAAACTTTTGTAGTGTATTTAAAATTAACATAAAATATTATTTTTGACTCATTCTGGCTAAATGAGTCACAATGAGCAAATTTTAAAAAATGAATTATTTTGAATAATATAGTCAAAAAAAAAAATTCCCATGATACCGCAATTGTTTGATTTAACATTAACGAACCAGGCAGCCTAGATTTTAAGTACCGCTTAATGATACTACTGTACCACAGAGATCTAAAGTTACACATCAGATGTTTTTTTACATAAATGAATATTATTAACATAAAATAGGCTAAATAGGAAAATCAACAAATTTGGTTTTGAAATGTCTCTTTACATATTTACATTTTTGGTTTTCGGGGATGATGAGCTGTCACACAACCTGTTCATGTTGGCTTCTGCTTCATTTGACTAGCTTCTACCAAGTGACGGATGAGGATCTGTTTCTTCTACCTTTTTGAGCCTATTTATTTTGCTATCTCAGCTATGCATGATTATATGGTTAGTTGATTTTATTTGCATTTTCAGAACCGACTACTCACCAGAGGACAACATCTCTTGTAGAAATTAAATGACCTCAGATGACACAATGGATGAGAATAGACATTGTCAGATCATTGAACAACATTTTTTGTGTGAGTGCGTTTAAACTCGCTGTGCTCCATGTTCGTGTGTGTGTGTGTGTGTGTGTGTGTGTGTGTGTGTGTGTGTGGTGTTTGTTTGGGTGTATGACTGCTGTCACCACCACTTCCTGACAGAGATCCGGTGTGAAGCCAGTTCTGGACAGTTAAATTTGTCATGGGGTGGCTGCGTTAACGAGAAAACAACACCAATCCATGATCTGTTCGAGTATTCTCATGCACAGTGTTTAGACCTAAATAGTGTCCAGTGGCAGAGAAAGTTCCTTCTTTAGACACTCACAAGTCTGATATTTGGGGAAATATTAAATGTTTTAGAGAAGTTGGCTGCTGAAATGTGCATTAGTTGAGCAATTGAAATAGTGTAATCTAGTGCAAACTGGCTCGTGTGTGTGGACAAATGAAGGCAGGCGCTAAAGAAGACTGTAGGTGTGACTCTTCTGAACTGTAGACTCTTTGATAATCAGCCGTGGGCATGAGCGGACCGATCTAGCTTTCTCCTCTTGGCTTGGCTGTTTTATCACTGAAAACAGGAAACAGGAAGGGAGCAGCCAGCTGCAGGTCAAAGGTCAGGCCAAAAGAGGAGGGAAGTTGACAAAAGCACAGTATCTAGGCAGGGCTTGGCCCACAGCAACAGCAAGGAGAGGCCGGCCAACTGAGAGATCGGGGAGGAGGAGGGGTCAAATGGATTGTTTTAATGTTGACAGTCATGAAACCGCAATAATGAAGCACTATGGCTGCGCCTGAATTCCCATACTGAATTTGATGAACTCACTTCTCGACCATTGATAGGTATATACTAGAGCACGACCAATATGGGTTTTTGGGGGCCGATATAGATATTGGGGAGTAAAAAAAAAATTCTGATAACGATATATAGGCCGATATTCTTTGTGTAAATTATAGTACAGCAGTACCATTTAAAAGTTTGGACACACTTTTCCATTGGTGTCCAAACTTTTGTGTGTGTGTGTGTGAAATACAGTATGTACATAATATACATACATTGTACATAAATACAACAGAACAAACAGACAAATGAAAAACTGTTCTTTTCAGGTTTTTCATAGGTCTAAACTAAATTTTCAGGTAGGCTACAGAAATATTAATGTAAAACATCACTTCATAGTCTTCACTGTATAAATATAGATTAACCATAATTAAAGTTATTCAGTCAAGAGCAGTGAGGGATTAAAAAAAAAAAAAAAAAAAAATATATATATATATATATATATATATATATATATATATATATATATATATATATATATATATATATATATATATATATATATATATATATATATATATATATATAAAAATAAATATATAATATATATATATATATATATAAAAATAAATATATAATATAATATATTTTGTTATCTTGTCTTTTAAGAGAGAACGTGTCCCTGCCATTGATGATTTGTGTTTTCACTGTTATACAGTAGGGGGGGGCGTTATTACACATCTCCTGAACGAGTGCAGAATCTCCTGATCAAAACACAGGCGAAGAAGCAGAAATGCGCAATCTTGTATAAGCAGATGCATATGTAAAACAATGCGATCATCAACATTAAACCGCTTCTAAATCAAAACTAATGATATTGAATGAAATGTCGACCCAGGACTGTGAAGCTTTGATGGTGTTGATGGACTCAATCGGTTACTCCGTTTGTGTTTATATCACCGATCTGAATCCCTTCGGTATGTAAGTTAGTCTTTGTTAAAAACGTGATTTTTCTCAGCCTTTTCCTCAAAGTTTTTTTTTTTTTTTTTTTCATGAAACGTACCCACATTCATGTTTTGATAAAAAAATCATGCATGAAGTTAGAATAAAAAAGAGTCTCTGTTCTTTCTTTTGATATATTGCATGTTCAGATTCAACAAGATATTCTGTGGGCCATGAAACTTAAGCGCTGGTGGTGACTGGCCAATTTCATGTTTACGTTCACTGAAGACACAACGGACTATGTTTACGATAATTCTCGACTTGACCTGCATTTTGACTTAAATTTTTGTGACTAATATTTGCGCGCTGTGAGATGCTTGGACGCTTGTTCATATCGGTGGCATATCTGCGTCATATACGCCAATGCCGATATATCTGCGACAGGCTCATATCGGTCAGCCTCTATATACTTTAGGCTTGCAGGTGTGCACTATAAATACATTCCTGGTCCTGGGCATAATAAATCTATCATGCTTGCTGACATTGATGCCTTCTTACTCAGGTCTTGTTTCATACCACAATTTAACCACAACCTTCATGGTACTTTCAAACTCATGTACCTTAGTCATAATTAATATAGCGCAAATGAAACCAAGGTTATGAGATACAGAGGAATACACTTGTCATATTCGCATATGGTAATTTCGCATACATTTATGTCCCCAACCCCCCTCCCAACACGCACACATTTTTAGTTAATAATTTTTTTTATCCACTAGAAGTTTTTTGGGGAAAATATTTTCAATGTTCTGTTGGCCGAAAAATCAATACTGATTATCAGGCATATTCAAATGGCCTATTAATGGTTAAAGTGAGCAGCGCATCGAAACAATGGTGCAGCTCACACCACAAGTGCACTGGGTAATTTATGGTAATGATCTTTCTGTGCTACATCTGTGTCTTATCTAGAGGCAAAAGCGATTCATTCAAGCTCTTTCCGTTCTCTGTGCTTTTTTCTTTCTCTCGCAAAGACGCTAAAGCACCACATGAAGAGCTGCAGATGAGGTGGTTATTTTAACTACAGTAGCAGAAAGCCTGAGCAGTAAAATAGATGGCTATACTTTCGCTAAAACACTACAGAAATCAACATTGCTGCAAATAGTTATTTTTATCTGTCATATATGACTCTGACCGTTCAAACCAGGTTTGTGAAGAGAAGTTTTTTTTCATCTACATTTAGCATTATTAATCAGCATGTAAAGGGCAAACCTGGGAAAATTATTTGTAAATGGCAAGGTATATAATGTAATTACTAGTTAACTTTTTTCTACTCCTGATGAGAGAGTTTTGCTTTATGTAAATTGTTCATTTTATGTAAATTGTAAATTCATTTTATGTAAATTGATTTTAGTAGATAATTATTCTAAGCAAAATATAAAATGGTCCAGACTTCAAGAGGGAACAACCCTGAATCCCCATTGAGTATCCTTTGTCACATGGCCTTCTGCCTTACATTTGTATCTAAATTTAAAAATATAAAACATCTGATCTTACCATTTTATAGGCTATTCATATCTAATACATATTTATACATATAAAAAATATGCTAAAAACTAAAAGCCTACTTTAAGTACTTTGCCACAGAAAAAACTTGTACTAGCCTAGCCTTTAATAATCAAACATTATTAAAGACAAGTGAGCTGTCAGTAAAAGAATATACAAAAGAAGAAAATACAAAAGTTACAAGCATGGATAAATACAATACAACAACCTTACAAATAATATAAGGTCGAACAGTAGTATTCTGGTACAGAAATGCAATCATTAAATGTAAAATAACACTAGTGTTCACTGTATAAATTAAATATAGATTAGTCTTTGTTAAAGCAGTTTTGTTGTTTGATGCTTGAATGTGTAAATTGGCTAGACAAAACGCATGCAAATGATAAACGTCCACTCTAAGGTGGTTAATCTTATCAATAAATCCATGAATCGCATGCATGCCGAACCGTGGGGCCTGGTCTGTACGGATCAACTGCTATCTGTTGCACCCTTTCTGTGAAATAAACAGTAGAGTGAGTTGTAGAGTTGAGAGATCGGTTTATAAATGTAGAGTTTAAAGTTAAAGCTCTATTCTCCCCAAGTTCCCGAAAAATGTTGGTTGGTGCCTCAGTGACTACATCGCTCAGAGAAGTGTAATTTGATTGTTTACTTTGTCTATGTCCCATTAGAATGCATGGAGAGGGCGGGCTTTATGACTCTACTTTATCCTATAACTGCTTCCAGTCACCTGGGGGTGATCGAGACGCATCGGCTTCAGTTTTCAGGACTCGTGTTGCAGGCTTGGTTGCACCCATAATAAATATGGTGTCTACCCTGTCCTATAGATCTATAGCCCTTACACTTCTGCAGCTCACAGTTTTCATTTTATTTTATTTTCTCTATATATTTATTTATTATCTGCCTCGTTTGATGCATTACTTTTAGCGCACTGTGTAGTAGAAATGCGTTTATATTTTCCCTTTCTAATACGAATTAGCTTGTTCAAAGACCTCATTAAACATTAGAAATGTCATTCATTGTGATTTGTTTGGCAGCATGAGTGCTTCATTTATTGTTCTGAAGAGTGACGACCTCTGACTCTGGGATTAACTGAGTGCTGCTCACAAACAGTGCGACAGCTTTAGAGAGTGATCGAGCGTTCCCTGCTGCATGAGCGTGGGCTTTCTGTGCATCTGTGCCCTACTTTGTTTGAATCTCCAACTGAAAGCCTCTCCTCTCCTTCATGGTTTCAAACATGCACATGTTCGCAAACATTTTGGTTGAAAGTACCAGTCTTTATTACACCAAAGGCCTGCAACCTCACCACACAAATGCCATTGCTTAACTTCTCTTGTGTTCTTGTGGAGAGTGTAAGCATGGCACAGCTGGCTTCCCCAGAAGGCATATTGGCACCCTTTTGCCACAAACAACTGTTCCCAGAGCCATAGATAAAGGAGTATGTAAACCTAGGCTATGAGGACAGTAGGATTCCAAGATGTTGTAGTAGTGAAGGATGGCATGCAATCCTTCCATGTTTGGGGGAGTTTAAGAGAAGTTTGGCATGTGCCATAACAATTATTGGACAATATATTGTGTTAATAATAATTGTTGTTGTTATATAATTTTATTAATAATAATAAGTCCCACTGCCTATTTTTTTTTTTTTGTCAAATAAAATATGGCATATACCACGGATTTTTGGATTTTATCTTATTTTATTTTGAATAACTCCTTAAGTCCTTATGAGATGCAAAATGTTTACTGGTTGTACAAATTCGAGAATCTCAGCAATGTCATCCGAATATTCGCACATCTTACTAATTTGACGTACTTCTGTGGTAACGCTTTATTTTAAGGTGATGAAGTCCCATGTAACTTCATGTAGTTACTATAGTAGTAAATGATGCATAATTACAACTAACCCTAAACCTAACCTTAACTATAGTAAGTGCATGTTACCGTAATTAATATAAGTACTACAGGTAATAGTACTTATTTGAGTAAGTACAATGTAACTATGCCACCTTAAATAGTGTAACTACTACTTTTAGTTTACCATGTAGCAGAAATGCATGCATGTTTGTATGCGTTGTTGTTATTTTTGTTCATTATATCGTTTAATTTTGGATATTTATCATCAGTAAAACAATCTTTCATTTTATTATTAAATAAAAAATGTATTAAGTGTGAATATCAATTTTTGTTCGGGGTACATCATGACCAGAGGAAACGGATGAAATGCAGACCAGTAGTCATAGAATAGAATTTTTGCTTACTCACACCCATTTTTCTCACTCTCATTTCTTGTAGTTTACACTCTGTTTTTGCACTTTTTTTTGTAACACCCCTTTACTCACTCTGTCTTGCTCTTTTTTTCTTTTTTTTTTCTCCGAGTCTGAGTAAGGATTGAGTTTTTGGAGGCAGCTGTGGCACTGCCACACTCAGACTCTCTCTTGTGCATGTCAATTCCCTAGGCTGGAGAGCTTGTACAATCCCCCACTGTGCTGCCCTGTAAATCATGGCTTTCTTTCCACTTCCTCCCCCCTGCCGTGCAGCGCGACCCTCCCTGCTCTCGCCTGCCTGCCTTGTGCTCATGTGCCCAGAGCCGGTGGAATCAGAAAAATGTAGCAGCCATTCAGAGCGTCCACCTCAGTCCCTGATATGTGCCTAGGACACTCCCTCACTATGCCCTCTGGCCAAAGAAATACCCAATCACCAGGCCAGACTCCAGAATCTGCTGACGTTTACATGTTTCTGTGCTGATTTGGAGGAAGTAACCTCTATTGTTGCTCTTGTTAAGTTCCAGATATTTCCTGTTAAGATTTAACAAGTTTGATCAAATAACATGGCCCCTTTAATCATTATTAAATTATTTAGTTTGGTTTATCAAACCTCTCAGTGAAAGTAACTGTTCTTTTCCTCTATTTCAGACGAAACCTGACGAAATTGTCACTGATATTCAGTCACATGCTCGCGGAGCTCAAAGCCATCTTTCCCAACGGCCTGTTTCAAGGGGATAACTTCAGAATCACCAAAGCGGATGCCGCAGAGTTCTGGAGAAGATCCTTCGGGGACAAGTGAGAAGCTTAATGTGCTCTTTGTTCTCGTAACAGATTAACACGCCATGTTCCTTGGACAAACAAAGGAAGATGGACTTTGACAATGTCTGATTCTGGTAACACAACCTAATTTTCTCTGAATTTCAGGACCATCGTGCCTTGGAAGGTGTTTCGGCAGGCCCTGCATGAGTTTCACCCCATCAGCTCAGGCCTGGAGGCCATGGCGCTTAAATCTACCATTGACCTCACCTGCAATGACTACATCTCCGTCTTTGAGTTTGACATCTTCACCAGGCTTTTCCAGGTGCGTTGTTTAATCACTTTATCACTTCCTCCAAGCACAAACTAGCTGTATTGTCCCTGAGCTCGGTGAAGAGGAAGGTCTGACAATGACTATTGTTGTGTGGCTGTGGGTATGGAGGCGCTGTATGAGTGTGTGTGTCAGTTCTGATGCTTCAGTTCTCATGGCTGAAAGCCAGCCTGAATGGAGGCCTCTTATCGCCTTTTGTAGCTCAAACAGGCTTGTCTGCACTCCTCCGAGCACACGATTTACTGAGAGTAGGGGGCGAGAGACGATTTGAAAGTGCCTCCGCTTTAGAAGAGATCTGTTTGACCTATTTTAATGACAACTGCTTCTAACCTCTGTGGGATTTTTTTTTTTGCTCTAATTATATACCCTATGAGAGCAACAATGCAGAACAGAGTTGCTTGAGGTTTTTCTGTACTTCTACTTTATTTGATACTTTTTATACTGGCACCACATAATTAGTGGTGCTTGCTAGGGCAAAATCGCGATTACTATTTCTCATACTTGGGGTTGGGGTTTGTTCAAATATTTAGCTATATGAGTCAACAGATGATGCACAACTTTGACATCTGTTTATACACTTCTGATCAAAAGTCTTTTTAAAATGTTCCATTTATTTGAGTAAAATACAGTAAAAACAACAATATAGTTAAATAATTACAAATTAAAATAACTATTTTCTATTTTAATGTTTTAATCTTGTGATGGAAAAGCTGAATTTTCGGCAGCCATCAGTCTTCACTGTCACATGGTCCTTCAGAAATCATTCTGATATGCTGATTTGAAAAACATTTCTTCTCATTATCAATGTTGAAAACAGTTTCCGGATTCTGTGATGAATATTGCATTTGTAACATTAATTTATAAATGTAATTTTTGATCAATTTGATGCATTCTTGCTAAATAAAAGTATTAATTTCTTCCCCCAAAAAAATCACACTGACTCCTAACTTTGAATAGTAGTGTACCAAAACGAAACAAATGCATTGCGATGCCCTGACAACCGTCCACAACATCCTAGCATCCCGATGATGAATTTTGCCTTTGTCTTCAGAAAATGTAAAAATCTAGTCATGTTGATTTTTCCATTGAACAGTTGACTATTGTGATTTTTATAATTTGAATCTATATTATACCAGCTGTTGAATCCATCATCTGACGGCTGCTTGGCAGCACAGTGCTGTCTATGTAATGAGCTCATTATTCAGAGTGCTCCAGCACAGACAACACCAGGGCTTTCTCATCCTCTCTCTCCTCAACAGGCCATAATCACATCTATCCTTTAATTAGCCTCCCTTACTTAACATCAGAGCTAATTTGAGAAAAAAGTGGGGTCAGGATTTTTATGGCTGATGCAGCCATAATCAGATATGGCCTTTTTGAAACATTCAATAACCGAGCTAACATTAACAGCACATCATAATTCAAGTCGGTGTGCTGCTCTGTTAGAGAGCTTAAAACAACCGTGGCATGGCTGGCCCTGTGCCTGTTTCAGTTGCAGTGTACAGCGCTTGTGCCGCACCGTACCTCTGCTTCATTCAGCCCAGCAGCCAGAAATAGACCGGCTGTTTACAGAGAGCCCGCAAAGCTCTTTGACGAAGCTCCACGTAGCAAGGTCACTCTTCTCATCAGCATCTGAATGAATCCACCCTGCTGGAGAGCCAGTCCCAGGTTTTTTTAAAATTCCTTCAATTCGACAGCCTTTGACTCTGAGTGGACCTTTGTGAGACTGATACCTCGGTATGAAAACCAGTTTTGTTTTATGTGTTTGCTCAGAGTACACAAGCATGATTACAAGATTAAATACTGAAGATCTTTACTAATGATAATATGTAATCTGAGAGGGGGAAAGTTGTAGCTTGGTCGACCCATATTTGCTCTGCAACTACTTGTTTGACATAAGTGTCGGGGGGTTTCAGGTGATGCACAAAGCATTTTGAAAATGTGGGAAAGCAGCCTGCTCTGAGGTTTCTCAGACCACTTTTCCACAGAAACCATGACTGTACATAAGCCACTTCATAGCCTGTTCACAAACAAACATGGTGAATCATGGTCTTTTGTTTAGTTTTACTGTTCATTTTTAGCTAAAGTCATTTCAGCATATTTGCAGCATATTTTAAACCCATCGTAGTCATTATGACTCAACCAACACAGAAATGGGGTGTCCGTCCAATGAATGCATACTGCATCACACACACAAGTGAATATGTACAGTCCATCTTTCTCAAGTCCATCTTTCTTCAGTCTCAAACTTTCAATTAGAGCTCTGTGATTCTTAGTCAGGCTGATAAAATGGCTTTCAAAGAGAAAATTAACACGGTCCCATTTTTATAGACCGGGAAGTGAGTTTTTGCTCTGATCTTTAGATGGAGAAATTTTCATACGTAATGCTGTCTATCAGTTTTAAAAATAAGGAACAAGTCTAATTCTCAGAAGTGATTGTCAGTCTGAGGAAGTGCCAGTGTTGCCTGAGGATGTTACCATAAACACACAAATTAAGTCCTTTAAAATGTGCTTCTGAGAAATAGTACTGTTTTCCTGAACTAAAATATTGTCACCTGCTCACTTGATGGAATATATATTGACCATTTGTGTCTATTGATAAACTGTGACTGATTTGCAATAGTCCTGTTGTTTTGGAAGAACTTATGCAAAGGAAGGGAGACTGTGCGTTTTAAATTTGTCAGTATATTATCTCAGTTGTGAGGTGTGGTTTCATATCGACATCTTGGCATTAAATGAAATGCCTGACATTAAGTGATGTTTATATACAGCGATCTGAGTTAATTTGGTTCACTGGTGTCACTCGCATACATAGTGGCTCACCACTCCATCCCCAAAATGGACTCAGACTCTCTTCACTCTCTGACTTTTCTTCATCTCTTAAATGGATATTAGAGGTCATCTCAAAAAAGACTATAGAGTACATTTGCTCTCAGATGATATATTAACTCTGTTTACTTTATTTTTCTTTTTTTATGTAGCCATGGTCATCACTGCTAAGAAACTGGAACAGCCTGGCAGTGACTCATCCGGGGTACATGGCCTTTCTTACCTATGATGAAGTTAAAGCTCGTCTGCAAAAATTCATCCACAAGCCCGGCAGGTAATGCACACACCGCACCTCTCATCCATGCACAAGTCACTGTTAAAGGGGTAGTTCACACAAAAATAAATCAATCTAGTCATTTAGATAATGACTCCTGTCGTTCCACACCAGGTTATATACATTAAAAAAAATCCTATAAACTTTTACATATTTTTTTGTTCTTTTATTTTAATTTTAACTATTTTATTTAACTATTTTAGCAAAACAAAGTTCTATTCATGTTACAGGGAAGGAAGGGGAAAAAAGTAAGGTCACATTTATTTTGAGCATCTTTTAAATAGGAAGTTAAAATAAGTTAAGAGCGGTCTGGTGTGCATCCAGCGTTTATTTAAAAAGTTGCCAGTCAAAAGTTGCCCCTAGAATATTTAGTTGTATGTATGTATGTATGAATGAATGTAACCCTTCAATATATCAAAATAAAGAACAGAGCCTCTGCTTTTAAACCAATTTTTTTTTTTTTTTTTTTTTGATCAAAACACTTTAATGTAGGTAAGTTTCTTAAAATAAAAAAAAATCTGAGAAAATAGTGTTTTTGACAAATACTTTGTCCAGATCGGCTTCAGAATGATGATCGAAACATGGATTGAGTAGATTGAGTCCATCAACACCCCAAGCTTCAGTCTTATATAATGAATGAAGGCACCTTTTGTTTTTCATGTAATTTATTTAAATGTTTTATTGTATTTATTATTGTATTAATAAAGCCAAATGAGTTTGGAACAACAAGATGGGAATAATGGCAGAATAAAAAAAATTGTGGTTGAATTATCCCTTTAATCACGCTACTTTGGGCTCCAGCCATTAAGTGTTTTTCATTCAAACGGGCTCATTGCATCAGCAGTGTCACAGCAGCATTATCTGCGACTTAAACAAACAGTGACAGGAGTTACATGGGACAATGCACCGTTAGTCGCTTGAATCCCCCTCTGAGTGGACCGAAGGACAGCGTGGTACCTCCCATCAATAGATGCATTGTAAAAGTACCATGATGTCACAAGCACTCTCATTGCAAAGAAAAGCAATCATATGACCACCCCTAATGCACCGAGACGGATTTCTCAGCGATGGCTTTATCTGACACTGTTAGATTGTCCTGTTTCTTTTATCTCATGTCGTAAGTGTATGTTGTAACGGTCACGTCTTGCTCTTGGTTACAGCTATATCTTCAGGCTGAGCTGTACACGGCTCGGCCAGTGGGCTATCGGTTATGTCACAGCTGATGGGAACATCTTGCAGACCATTCCTCATAACAAACCCCTCTTCCAGGCCCTCATCGATGGCTTTAGGGAAGGATTGTAAGTCAAAACAGCGGCTCAGTCTAAAACTTAGCAGAGAGATCATCCATTTACACATATAGATGCGTAATGAAGCATAAAATGTAGCACTTTACCTCTCTCAGATCTTAAGTGTGTCTTACAGACTGCTTATTCCTGTTTAGCTACCTTTTCCCCGATGGCCGCACTCAGAATCCTGACCTCACAGGATTGTGTGAGCCCTCGCCTCAAGACCATATCAAAGTCACACAGGTCTGTTTTTGTTTTTATGATGTCAGTCAGCCACTTACATCTTGTAGAATTTGGATAATACTCATCTTTCATCTCCTACAGGAGCAATACGAGCTCTACTGTGAGATGGGCTCTACCTTCCAGCTGTGTAAGATCTGTGCTGAGAATGACAAGGATGTGAAGATCGAGCCCTGTGGCCACCTCATGTGCACTTCCTGTCTCACAGCCTGGCAGGTAAACCTGAAGAGCCTTCAGCTCATTCTTCTGTTTGGACACATGAGCATGTTTTCTTCATTCTCGGTTTCTTTTCTCTCCCTTTTAGGAATCAGAAGGTCAGGGTTGCCCGTTCTGTCGCTGTGAAATTAAGGGCACTGAGCCCATCGTTGTTGACCCCTTTGATCCCAAGGACCCCAATAGCGGAGGTTCCTATGGCTGCAGGGGCACATTTGGAGCCGAGGGAGCCCCTTCGCCCAGCTACGACGATGATGATGATGATCGTTTGGAGGACTCTCCTTTCATGATTAGCAAGCTAGTCGGTTCTAAAGTGAGAATAACTTTTTCTTTATGATGTTATGGACCATTCAGCTTTGCTAAACCTGCAAAAAGATGTCACCACCTACACCTTAACCTATTTTTCAATAAGCAGAATTGATTCAGCTGTCATCTGCCTCAGTAAAGTTTAATATAGGAATTCCCACAAATCCAAAACAAATAACTTTTCCTGTAGACACAGATGGCTGTAAAGGTTCTGAAAAGTTGGCAGGAGTATTTAGCATCAGTAATCCGTATAGATCTAAGCTGAATGGTTTGGCTTGTTCCAGGTGGAGAGGCCGCCCTCACCGCTGTCGATCAGCCCTCAGCCCGTCGTTCCCCCAGTACCTCCTAGGCTGGATCTGCTTCCTCTCAGACCCACCAACCCTCCTGGGGCCTCTAGTCCAGGGGCCACATCCAAGGTAAATGCACTGCATGGAATGTTTCTCCAAGGTTTTTTTACCCTCAGCACCTCAGTTTGGAATGTATTAAGCATTCTTTTCAAACAATTCAGAAGGAAATTTTAGAGTTCGGATTAGCAGAACGCTGCATGATGTTCAGGTGCTATTGCAGTTTTTTATATCTAGTTTATCGTTCACAATCCAGGCCCCATCCCATCACAAGGACAAGCCGTTACCGCTGCCCCCAACTCTAAGGGACCTGCCGCCGCCTCCTCCCCCAGACCGACCTCACCCTGCTGGCTCTGACAACAGGCTCCCAAGACGCCCTCTCCCCAGTACACCCGGAGACGCTCCTAGGGACAAACTGCCTCCTACCCCTCCTAACCGCAACATGCCGGATTGGAACTCCCGGCCCGTACCCAAAGCCCCATCGCAGCCACCAGCAAGTGGAGACTCTCGCGGATCTCGAGAACTCTCTAACCGACACTCTCTGCCTCTCCAACTTCCTTCCACGCTCGACGCCAGAGCAGAAGGCCCCCGAAACAACGGTCCCTCCAGCCTCGACCAACAGCTGGTGAGGACACGCGTGCTATATTTACACCTTGACATAAGCCAAATCTTTTATTTTTATTTTTATAACGTTCATGTGCTTCATGTGCAGAGTTTTGTATCATCCCTTGCTGGGTCAGAGTACGACAACCCGAAAGTAAAGCCGTCTGCTTCGGCTAATGCCATCTATTCCTTGGCAATCAGGTAGGTGCCACAAAGCCAACATCATAACTAGGGCTGCATCATATATATCGGAATAAAACGGAAATCATAGTTAATGAGATTAGTCATGCACCCACTTAGTGCAATTTAGTTAAATTAATGCACTGCTGGTAATTTTATTTTTGTATTAAATACTAAAAATAATAACATAGCAAATTTTTTTTTATCACAATAAAAACTTGTATTAAATGGGTCAAAAGAAGTAGGAATGTCTTTTTTTTTTCTTCTTCTTTTGTTGACTTTATGGTTAAGCGAAGCCAAACGTAAACGCCAAAATTTTATTCCTAAAGTAAAAAGTAATTTTTCAGCATTATTTTTTATGCAGATGCACTCCCTAACAAAATCACTAATCATTCTACAATTAAATTATTTCCAAACGGAGCTATTTCCAAAAGTCACCTGGTGAAAGTTGCTGTATTTTTTCTTATTGCAGTTTATATCGCAGACAAAACCCAAATCTTGTTTGTTTGTTCGTTCGTGTAGCAATAATAAAAATGCCCCCTTACTTCCTGCACTATAAACCTGTTAGAAAAAATAAGTAATCATGTATGTGTTGACTCTTCCTCCTGTGCTGACAGGCCTCTCCCAGCAGTAAAGGCGCAGACCGGAGAGGACGCCTCTGAGAACGATGAGGAATCGGAGTACATGACTCCATCTTCTCGACCAGTGCTGCCCTCTGCTGCAGTGGAGGCTGTGCTCAGACCACCTCCTCCACTTTCTCTCAGTCCCAGGTAAAGTTAATTAACCAGCTATGGAGATGCAGAGCACCAAAAGAGACACTCTGAATTGACTGAAATTGTAAATGTGCTTGTGAGTGTGTACCAAAACTCATAATTTACCTCTCTAGAAGTGTACTCAATGAAATGGAGTCAGAAAGCCCACAGATGTATGAAGCCATGTACAATATTCAAGCCCAGGCCCTCACCACCTCTGGACCACTCCAGGCCAGAGACTCAGGTACTGTGATGTGTGAAGATCTTCATCTTCATACAGACAGTCTGCCAGTATATTCTGCCATGTGAAATACTGTGTGTCCGTCCTTGTTCAGATTACTCTGAATTGCCTCCTTTGACCTGCTCTAATGGCCTGAGGGAGACTGTTGGTGCATGTGGTGAGGAAGTGGAGGAGGTGGAGGAGGAGGAGAACAGCTATGACTACCCCAAGCCTCATCTACCTGCCAACCTAGCCCGACGCACACTTTCAGATGTTAACCCCACATCCTCAGCCTTCAGCCGCCTTTCCATTGACAGCGAGCTTGGCGCAACCGCAAGTAAGCATTACACAGTGTTATTTTTATTTGTGTGTGTTCTTGTGTATATATGGTTATTTTCTGCGATGGGTAGGTTAAGGATTAGGCAACAGAATAGTGTGTGTGTGTGTTTTTAATATTTTGAATTGCTTTTATTTTTATATTTTCAGTTTTCAACTAAATTTGTGTTTACCTTTTCGTTTTTTTTCCCTGTGGTATTCATTTTTATTAGTTTTTGGGTTTAAATATTTATTTATTTTTCGATTAGTAATTTTAGTACTTTCTCTTTTAGTTGCCAAGGCAACATTTCTAATATCTGTTTTTAGTTTTTCAATATATTCCCCCTTTTTTTTTTTTACTCATCCATTTCCTTTTTTTTTCATATGTAGGCATAATTTGTTTTTGTCTACAAAACCGCTTCATTTAAGCATAAAAAGGTTGTTGTTGTTTTTTTGATCACAAGGAAAGTCATCAGTCAGTCATGTGTCCAATCTTAATATGTATTAAAATGTTTAAATGTATTTACAAAGTAAATATAGCACTGTATCATTTCCGTTTTACACCTATATTTATTTTAGATCACAACCCCATGAGTCATGGTTTGCTTATTTTAGAACAGCAACTGCAGTGTGACCATTTTTCAGTGTGTAAATATAGACTCAATTTTTATTATAAATTGTCTTCAGCAGTCATGGATCCCTCTGAAGCCCCTGAGCGGCCTCCTAAGCCTCTCCCCCGTCGCATCAACTCAGATCGCAGACCCAGCCCGGTTCCCCCCGGAGCGAGTCCAGGGCCCAGCCAGCAGTTCAGCAGTGAGATTGAGCACCTCTTGAGCCAGGGCTACTCCCATCAGGACATCCAAAAAGCCCTTATGATTGCACAGAACAATATCGAGATGGCCAAGAACATCCTGAGGGAGTTTGTGTCCATCCCTTCTACTGCACATATCTTAACATAGCGAAACTTCTCTGAGCACCCAGTCTCGGCCTGGCCACACTCATCTCGCATTCATCTCGGACTCCAGAAGAGAGGAGTGCGTACTTGTGCTCTAGCTCTAGTGACGACGAGAGCCCCTTTCTCCGTAACATGTCGGATTCTCTGTCCTCCTTTGTGCGTGCGGAAGAGCGAGGGGTTCTTTGCAACCGCTTCTTCAGCCTGAAGGCAGCGCATGTCCCCTGAGGCTTAACAAGGGCAAAGACAAAAACATGTTTGTGTTTTATATATGATTTAATATATAAATCAGAATATTGAGTATAGTTAATATATACACATGTATGTTGGAGAGGGTCAGCTGCAGAGATCAGGGTGTGAAGTATTAGGCCTCAGAGTTCGGATAGCTAAAGGGAGTTCAGTTAAACGGTGGACTGCAGCCGAGCATTTTCTGGTGTGAAAAAATGGCCTTTACTTGTGTTGCTTCGGTACATTGTTTTTGAGTGTGTAATTTTCATTTTACATCTGTCTAGTAGCATGCCGTCTAGTAGCGTGTCGGTCCCCACAGCGCAGCCGCCCGTTTCAGAGATACCAGTCAGCCCAAAGCAACCCGTTCTCCGCCTGACCTTGACCTCCAGGGTACTGTGTGAACAATTATTATTTTTTTTATTTTTTTTTAAGTGAATGGTGGCGGCTGGCATCGGAAATGGGCTCTCCGTCAGCCTTGATACATCTGTGTAGCATTACTGTAATTGTACTGTACCATGAATTTTACTTCCCAAATATTTAAGGACAGCCAGTCCTTCAGATTCCCAGTAGGAACATGCTGATGAAGGGTACACACATCGGATGTCAGGGGACATGTGACCTGTTTGCTCTAATCTGAATGTGTCATTAATATGGTGGTCTCCGACAGACTTTTGTGAAGTTGTGTGTTTACTAAAGATAGTGTTCTCTAACAGATTAAGGGGCGACAGGTTGGACACAAAGTGAAACCGCTTGGTAATAAATAAAAATAAAAAAAAGAAGTATTTGCTTATAAAGGTCCAAGGCCTGGCCAAGTTTCTGTATTCGGTGGGGACTAAAATCACTCTTGGGGAGGTTCGGACTTGTATGAAGCTCTTCATCTTAGAAACAATTTCATATGATCACCTTAATATATTGTTATTATTAATGTTATTATTATTTTTGATTTATTGTTATTAATACAGAAGTGCTTTACTGCTGCTATTATTGTTAGTGCTAAACAATTAAGCCTTAAATGTACATTTGTGAATATACTGTGTTTAACCCATTTTAAAGTGACAGTATCGGTTCTGTTTAATTTGGTAATGTAGCATACTTGAAATCAGAAGCAACTTGTGCAGGTGTGAGCCCTGCTTTTTTTCTTCAGTGTGTGTGTGTGTGTGTGTGCGTGTGCACATGGGACATCTGTTTTCATCCAGGTACGTTGCGTTTTTCTTGAAATACATGCGTTTTCGTTTAACGGAATGGTAAAATGTGTCACGGGGCTCATCGCAGAAGGCCTTATTTATGTTCTTTCCTTGTCCAACAAGGCTTTGGTGTTTACCCTGTCAGCGATCGGATGGATCTATCAGTGGAAGCCCTGTTCAAGCCATGATCGCAGTGCCCATAGTCCGCCTGCTGTTAGGGAGAAGGTTCTTCCCAATCTCCCCTTTGTACTCAGGAATATAGTAAATTTCAACAGAATCTACATTAATGACTGTACTTTAAACCAGTGCAAGTCTGTCTCGTAATCAGGGTCAGAACAATTCTAGACTACTTTTAAAGTCGCTCTCAATGACACCAGTGTCATTTACTCGACCTCATGTTTTTCCAAAACCCCCACCTCCATGGCTGGCTTTTGTCCATACAATGAAATTCAGTGGGGTCTAAAATGAATGGGACATTCTTCACAATTATTTTTTGTTCCACAGAAGAAAGTCATACAGGTTTGGAATGACACAAGGCTGAGTAAAGGATGCAATTTTCATTTGTGGGTGAATCATCCCTTTCATTTTTCAAGTTATTGCACCAGCACATTTGAATACACTAGTAATCCGTTAAAGTGAGCGAGTCTCTTATGTTGCACTCGGCCCCAGTTTATTCCCTACTAGCCCCTAGTGTTCTTGAGTGTTGCACTGGGATTGCAGGTACTTCCACATCTCAATCTTGTAGGTACACACATAACCTTGAGAGCTTACGGTCAGACGAGCTGTTTATTTTAAGTTGCAGGCTGATAACTCTCGGTTTGTAGTTTCTGTTGCCTTGAAGCATATGATGGTTTAATACTGATTTTTTTTTTTTACTGCACCATATGAAGTCAAGAGATGAGAAGGTGATGCTTTTTTTTTATCATTTCATTTTACTGTACTACTATTTCTTGATATTGATGTGTGATGGATGTGCTTGAGTTTGTGTGTACAATATTTGGCACAGTGTACCAATTTGTGCTATGATACTGTCACTTTAAAAGCAAGCGTGTAAAGTTACTTATACATAGAATACGTGGAAATGGCAATGTTTTATTTCATTTTGCATTCCTGTACATGTCAGAATTTTATTTTTGTTTACTGATGTGAATATTACTGTGAGCAGTGCCATATGTTTAGATATGTCTGTAATTTTGTTCTGCTACCCAGAAAAAGGCCTTGTTAAAGTGTAAAGAGTGAATGATGTCCCTCATGAATTTTTGGAAAACATTTCCATTGTCACTTTGGCTTGGTCAGTGGCATCATAGTGAATATGTCTCGAATCAGACCACAAGAGGGAGCTCTCTCCTCATTTTGCCATAACTTGCCTGAGTATTTCAGGGTTTCTTTCTTTTTGTGCTAATTCTCATATCACTTTGGAAGTATGCACAGCGCTATACTGTTAATTAAAACAATAGAACAAATATCATGTTCTCGTGTTTGTTTTTTCAATAAGACGTAGTGCATATCTCACTTTCTACTATGCAGTACATATTCATGAACCCTATTATTTTATTTTTATTTTGGATCAAATATTGAACCGTTTCAATTCTTTTTGTCACAGTTGAGTGAATATATATATATATATATAGTTACTAACTTTTGCTGTGTATAACTGGCAGTTTATTTAAAAGTATTGCAGGCATTTCATTTTTTCCTTCCTCTGACCAGAAGGTTTTCTTTGGGAATATTGTTTTAATTGATAGTTTTCCCAGTGTCCCCAGTTTCACTTTCCATATGGTTGGTCTGTATCACTTTAAGAATTTGGCTATTTTTCGTCAATGACTTCATCCTCCATGATGGTCCTTAATGGATGGAATGGAAAGTTCAAAAACCCAAACTTGGCCATTTCTTGATGTCTGGTATATCCTTATAGATGCGTCGTGTATATTGTTATACCATGGATGCGTTGAACTGTAAATATTTAAATGGTTAGTTTACCCAAAAATGTAATTCTTTCATTAATTACTCACCCTCATGTTGTATATCCTTATAGAAACATTTAAATATATGCTTGTGTTGTCATGCACCGTGTTCGCAACGCAAAAGCGCCTTCTGTGCATAGACCGTTCTGTGTAGGCTATATTGTTATACCATGGATGCGTTGAACTTTAAATATTTAAAGGTGCACTGTCAAATATTTTGAGTAAAATATCCAAAAACCACTAGGACAGTTATATATTTTGTTCAGTTGAGTACTTACAATATCCCAAATGTTTCCAACTATTTGTAAATTGTGAGAAAATTGCTATTTTAACCAAGGAACCGGGACGTGTGAGGGAGTCGCCTGTCGATTGCGTCATATCTGCGTTACCCTCGTTTTCCGGTTTTATTTTGCAGAAACACTTTACTCTCACTGCAGTGTGAACAAGTGTCATAGCAGCCGCAGAGAGAACGCACAGAGTTACGTCATAACATCATTTAACACACTCAGATGTGTCTAATATGATAAACAGAGCTGCGTTACCTCATACTCATGACCGGAAAACCGGAAATGGCGCCAGCGACTGTCATAATAAAAGTCCGGCCGGAGACTCCTCTCATTAACAATCGCTCCAGCGGCCTTGCTCAGCTCCCCAACACTCAGCCCTGCTCTGCTTCATACTACAGTAACGTTAATAATCGCATCCATGAATATGATTTTAGCCTGAGTCCTATCCCGATTCTTTTCCACCGGCTGTGAGGTGAAGACCACATGTCCCAAGATTCTGTGCTCAAACGTGGCGTCATCAAACTACGCCTTTGTTTTGAACAGGCAACCTCTAGTGGACGGAAATGTTACATAGTGCAGCTTTAAAGGGTTAGTTCACCCAAAAATGTAATTGTCATTAATTCCTCACCCTCATGTTGTTCCAAAACCGTAAAACCTTCGTTCATCTTCGGAACTAGCCTGGTTAAAACCAGACCATTCTCCGTAGTAACTTTGAGAGCAAATCTAAATTTGCCGGAAGTTGTCTGGGTTTTCCCAGGCTACTTCGGAACACAAATGAAGATATTTTTGATGAAATCCGAGAGCTCTCTGACCCCTTCATAGACAGTAATTTGATTAACACTTTCAAGGCCCAGAAAGGTAGTACAAACATTGTTAAATAGTCCATGCGACTACAGTGGTTCAAACTTAATGTTATGAAGCATTGAGAATACATTTTGTGTGCAAAATACAAAGTAAAATAACGACTTTATTCAATTTCTTCACGTCTGTGTTTGTCTCTTAAGTTGCTGACGTAGTAAATACAGTCCAGCGCTTCAGAGTTAAGTCAGAGCTACGCCAGAACACCGGCTTACCATTGGCCGAAGCTGTTCACGTGAGCACCACGGCATATGCGTGTGATGCTGACACAGGAGCTGGCTGTACACTGCGCATGAGCCTGACACAGACTAGAAGAAATAAAGTTATTTTTGTCAGAGACCTCTGAGATTTCATCAAAAATATCTTAATTTGTGTTCCGAAGATGAACAAAGGTCTTATGAGGTCTTAAGAGTATTGACAGAATTTTCTTTTTTGGGTGAAATATACAGTTAAAAATTTACCATAAAGCCATATCTGGTATTGTAGGCATATAGAACAGCTGTTTTTAATTTAACAAAAATAAATAGGCCAAACAGTGACAAAATTGAGGCTTGCGTAAACCAGCCATTTTAATAGAAATGTAAGGACAATTGCAAAACAAGCATTAACAAAAATACCACTGACAAACAAAAACGGTATAACATACCAGAGGAAATGAAACTCATAAGGACTGTTGTACAGAGCCTGTGTGTCTGCTTTGGTTACAGTACAGGGCACATACCGCATAGATTAAGATACCTGCCTTGGTACAACTTCAAAACCTTCAATATATAGATCAGACAAAATATATAATACTGGTTTGACCAAAAAAAAAGTATAAAAATATTTTTTTTCTACTGTCCCTCCAATGTGTTAAATGAATGAAGACTTCCACATGCATTTAATATTCCCTCTAAAATTTTAAAATGGGAAAGTTGGTCATGTAATTCTCTTATTATTTACATTCAGTGCAAGATGAGGACAGCAGGTCACTGCAGTAAAACAAATTACAAAATACAGCTGAACTCTACAGGAAACTTCCATTTCTCTCAGGACAGAGACATTTTTAGCTCAAACTCTGGCATGAATGTAACTTACTCGGCTCTCACAGTGAACATAAGGAACTTAATTTGATATAGCTAATAAAAATAAAAACAAAGAGGCATGACATGAACCCAACATTTTGCTTACATATTTGGGAAAAAAGGTCAAACATGTCAGAGACTTTCCCTGACAAATGTATTTGTCCAGAAATTGCCCTCAAGCTTTATCATTGGGCATTTTCAGCGCTGATCCAGATGAACATTTACAGTAGTGAAGACAGCTCTTAGTGGTTCAGTGCATGGACTATGATGTGGCAGAGGTGAGAGCAAGTTCAAAACGCATTGACAGCACAGCAAAAAAACGACACAAAAGACTCTTCGGCACTTGTCAAATGCCCCTCACCAATGGGACTTGCGTTATCAAAAAGATATTCAAGCAAAATCTTTCAAATGTTGTTTCAGGCATTTTAAATAGCTAACTATATACAGTATTTCATATGTACACTTTGTAAATACTGGAGTGAGGTCGTTCATGATGAACTTGGTGCTTTTTGGATCGTCTTGCTGCATATTGATTTGCATTGAAGCAGGTCAAATACGAAAAAGAGGGGGAAATGTGTACATAGGGTCAATCCCAACATGAGTGCTCAAAGACCTGAGACGGAGCACTGCATGTCCGTTTAGTTTTCAGTCTTTGACTCTAATTGAATGGAAATATCATCAGGTTTTTGTGTCAGCCTTACAAATCTTGGGTCTTGTTTAAGATTGGATTTGAGTTCAGTGGGCTGTAAAAGAGCTAGTAATGTGAATTTTTGTTCAGAAGTAATGATCTATTCAGTAGGTGACTTTTTGTCTCCATTGACTCCCTGTAGAAGCACCGCCTCTTCAGATTTACCGCTCTTCATCTCCATCACAATGTCATCCTTGCTGGCCTTTTCCTTCGTGCTGGGGAAAGAAAAGCAACAGATGAGGCATTAATGTTTTCTATCATGATGGTATATTGGCAAATACTTAAAGCTACACTGTGTGATATTTTCCCCCATCTAGCGGTGAAAAGGTATATGACCATCCAGGAAATATTAGTTTCTGTTCCTCCCAATTCCGATTTAGTTTTAACTCCTATGGTGGCCGATTTAGTCCAAGATTAACATGGCTTCCAGTTCAATCCAGCAATCCCCCTCTTTAAAACGCGAAAGGCGAAGCTTGAATTTACGGGTATGTCCCTCTTTGGCTAATGTACTTTCAAGATGGAGGGGCAACATGGCGACCCCCATTCGAACCCCTTACCCGTATGTATTTTCAATGGCATATTATAAACTTACGAGAATACTTTATTACTTGAAAGAAGTAAATATACATTAATGAGCACATATATTTTTGAAAGAACTAAGTGTTTTTAGCTAAGAATAAACTAAAAAAGTTACACAGTGTAGCTTTAAATGTCCATCTCTCCAGACATACATTTAATACTACGGCATTAAGGCAACTACTTTTAGACTATTTTGCTTCATAAGTTAACGCTTTCAAAGTTTAATATATCGCATATTTATATTTTATTTCAGCTTAAGAAATATTTGTATAATAGTTTTAATTAATAACGATACTGATTTTAAAGGTACAGTGTGTAATTTCTGAAGCATCAAACCATCAAGTTAACCTACAAATTAAAGATATTTCTTATAAATTGCTTGTAATAATTTGTTCATTCATACATTTTCAAAACTTTTAGTACAATATCCAAACTGATCACACTTGTAACACAGCTAGTCATTCTTTGAAACCTGTTCTAATGCTTTCCTTCAGTTGTACATATGTTCAGCCCAATATGGGACGGAAAGTAAAAAGAAAATTCCATAAAGAAAAGCACATACAAATCCTGCTTTCCCGACCGTCCACAGGGCAGCTTTCCTTTCTTGTAGAGGAAGTAGAGCACACTGCCCAGTATGGCTATGAGGAGCAGGAAGATGATGATGACCGCTATGGCTACTCCACTGCCACCTGGTGGGGTTACAGGGGAATGCAGGCTGAAGTTAGTACCTTGACAGGTGAGAGGGAAAGCTCACACCTAAAGTAAAGCCTGAAAGACATACTTTGGGTGAACATTTCCTACACATCTATCTGAAATGTACAAAGTGTTCAAACAAAAAGGTTGTCAGTAAAGTGATCTGAATGTGCTGGGTAAAAAAAAAAAAAAGCAGTGATTTCGTTGTGTGAGCGATAATACGAGCAAAGCATTCTGGACTCATTCATTCTAGAATGGCAACCAGTGTCACCATTTTATCTTACCTAAAACACACATCGATGGTCATTTTGGCCAGTTTGGTTAAAGTGAAATATTAGCATAATAAATGATTGCTTTTACACAGTTTGTGTGAGCGAGGCTGGTGGTGAGCGGTTAGGCTGGTGTTGGCCTCGTGCCTGGACACATGACAAAGCTGGAGTACAAACCTTTCTCCTGCCGTTTCGGTGTAACGGTAAATCCTGTTGCTGAGACGCAAAGGGATTGAGTTACCACACAAGCACAAAGCAGTATATTAATACATCAGTTTTCTATCATTAGACCATGTCTGTCGCTGTCCTGGACCCTTAGATGAAGTTATTGGTATAATGTTAATAACTTATTATTATAAAATAATACAATATTAAAAATTATGTATTTAATAATATCGTACTAAAGCCTAATTTCCCTAATATTATTTAATTTTAGGTGTGTACGTGTGTGCGTGTGTACGTGTGTGTATGTTATTTTATTAAAATGTGTGTGTATGAATATAAATATATATATATATATATAATTACATAATTTAATTTCTTTAGGATTTATTACTGTTACAGATATCAATAATCAATTTGATCAATAATGATCAAAAAGTCAAATATTCTATAATGCTGGGTATGATATGTAAATATGTAATATCAATTATTAGTCAATTTCATATTGGTCCACATACATGAAAATATACAGCTACTTCTATATTTTGACAGACACATTAATGTTATTCATTTGTTGTATTGCATGTGGTTAGAACATGATGCTGGAAGCAACCGCTGACACTGACACAGGCTCATTTTGCTCTGACTAAATGTCTACAGGCATAAACAGTATCAGAGATAAGGGCTCTGAGGACCGCCATAATAAGGAACACAAATGTCAGCTGATATCCCAAAGTGAGAGTGGCTGCTTCGCCTCATTTGTCCTAATGCCAAACTCTCTGGTCCCATGAGGTCACAGACAGTCAGCCAGGCCTGATGCGAAGCCTGCCTTTGTCCTAATGAGAGTCCAGAGACCACATGAGAGCATTTTCACCATCATCCGCCTTCTTCTGTTACAGTAAAACTGCTCTGTGTTCAAACACACGCTGCTCTTGACTGCACCTCCGGAATAAATACGCAATGCCGTGTCAGCCACCACATTAGCTGCCCTCTCAGATGACTGTTTATACAGCGCAGATACTGCTTTTTGTTATCAATTCTCAAGTGTGTGTGTTCTGTAACAGTCTAAATACGGTGATTTGCAGGAAAAACAGTCATTCTCTGCATTCATGGAAGTAGAAATATATGAGTATTTTTGAGTGAAAGCTTCAGAAACATACCTTTAGTGCTGGTGGGCTGGGTTGTCGTCACCTGTGCAACTACAAAGGTTGTTTTTGTTAACACTATTGAACTTTTAACCTAAAATCTACAATATTTTTACAGATGTATTAGTCTTGATTTATGTTCATTTATATACTAATACATGTTATATACTAATGCATTCTCAACATTAAAAGAAATATGAACTAACAGTGAACTAACAAATTTAATAGCATATTCAAATTAAAATCACATTAAAAATTATACATAAATTATATAATGATCAAGAGTAAAAATACTTTTAAAATAGTTAAGGTTGTATAGTTCATGCAATAGCTAACATGAACTAACAATGAACAATGCTAATTGTTAATGTTAATTTCTACTTACACTACTTAAATTGGATTATGTTTGATCAAATTAATGCAGCCTTAGTGAGCATAAGATAGTTGCAAAATTGCAATTAATTTTTAACATTTCAATTCTGTTAAAATAATATTGTTTGTCCATGATAGCGAACGCATGACCTAAAGTTAATGTGTGACAAAGATAAATCTAGTTTTTTCAAATGTGGTAACAGTATCCATAAACAAAATAGGCAAAGTAGAGTAAATCAAATAGACTGAAAACAAAAACTCACATGCTTCAATGCTGCGAGAAATAGCGTCTGTCCCAAACTCATTGTCGGCTCTGCAGTTGGCTGTGAGTTCAGACGTGGCTTTTACAGAGATCATGCTGATAACACCAGTGTTTGTTTCCTGGCTTTCCTCATTCAGCACAGGGACAGGCTGACCAGTCTATATATATATATATTGTCAAGGTAATATCCATTTAAATGAGTCTAGAAAACAAATTTAAGCATATTGTTAACTCCTAACAGCGCAATACAATTACAGTGAAACTTATAATAAAACCACCCTTAAATTCTGATTAGTTACTAGCAAAACATTTTGGAATTGTCCCTGATTGGTCAGAATCAGAGTGATGTAAGGATACCCGTCGGTAAGAGAGGGTCCAGGTGATATTGGGGATTGGGTAGCCTTGTGCATAGCAAGTCAGGTTAACAGTGCGGTCAGCCTTATTCATGGGACGCACTGCTATCTCCTTTGTGATCTCAGGCTTTCCTAAAGCAGGTTTAGACGTTATTAGTCATGTAAGCACACTTTTTTGTTTTTGTTTGTTCTTCTGTAACATTGATGAAGTTTTTTTTACTGAGCTAATGAAATGTTCTATCCCAAACCCTGAAAGAAATCTTCCTGAATTTGTAAACTTTCATTAAGACATTACTTAGTATGACTTAGATTTCAGGTTTTACTATCCTTGTAAGCATTTGGTCCTCCCAAAGTAATCAAAACCTATGCCACACACAAACTGCTGTATTGGCCCACCTCGCACAATGATTTGCACAGACTTCCGTTCTTGTAGCGCAGACAGGGAACGGACCATCACTTCACAAATATATGTCCCAGCGGTATCATAAGAGGCATTGTGTAACTCCAAAACATGCCTCTTTACCAGCTCCTTGCCATCCTGCATTGAAATACACCATCAAACAGATCTGTTTGCAAACTTGAGCATTTCAAGAGCACAGTTTATCAAGAAGATTTATTGTATTCATGCTGGATATTATTTATATGTTGTAGTTTTGATCTTTGTCTTGGTCTTGAGATCTTTGGACACAGCTGGTATTGGTTTATATTCAAGTCTAATTATTTAAAGTCTGGGTTTTAAATCTTACACTTTTAAAAGTTTGGGGTCAGTACGATTTAAAAAAACAAAAAAAAAACTTTTATTCAAAAATGCATTTAATTGATAAAATGTGACAGTTAACCACTTAAGCTCTGGGATAATTTTTTGGGATTTCCGTCTGGATTTGGCCTACCCAAATTGAAAATCTTCCCATACCCACATACAGTAGTCTAAATACACAATTTTGGTGTCATTTTACAGGAAACCCTTTGAAGTTACAGCTAAAAGTGACCCCCCATACAAATATACAGTGGTATAAATTAAATATCCCAGTATCATTTAATTCTTTTTTTCCAGTGTTTGCTGACATATGGGGCAGGCGAAAATTACATAAAAAAGGTCATATTCCTCCATTCAGATTCATTTGAATAAATCTTGCATACATGATCCAGACAAAATTCTTTTTTCCAGCATTTTCTGGAATCTAGTGGAAACAGCCAAACTGTCTGCAGGGTGCTAGAGCACACAGGGCCTGAGTTACACACTTTCAAAAATGAATTTATTACCAACAAAAATCAAAAAGCGTCTCTTTTTTGGGGGGGTTTTTATGACACAGACAACGTGTACTTGCATGTTTATCACTTTTAGCAGTGTTTTATTTAACTTCAAAGGGTTCCTGTAAAATGACACCAAAATTGTGTATTTAGACCACTGTATGTGGGTATAGGAAGCTTTTCAATTTGGGTAGGCCAAATCCAGGCGGAAATGGTCCCAGAGTAATTTAGTGTAAATATGTTACTCTGTGTAAAACAAATGCCAAAGTGATGCATGTACAGGGTCCGCAGAGTTTAAGAGGTTAAGACTTTTACATTGTTAGAAAACAATTCTATTTTAAATAAATGCTTTCATCAAAGAATCATGAAAAAAAAATTATCGTGGTTTCTTCAAAAATATTATTCGGCACAACTGGTTTTAACATTGATAAAAGAAATGTTTCCTGAGCAGCGACAGCATATTAGAATGATTTCTAAAGGATCATGTGACACTGAAGACTGGAGTAACGCATGTGCCTTAAATTACATTTTAAAACATTAAACTAGAAAAAAAAACTGTATTTTTGATCAAATAAATGTAGCGTTGAATAGTATTAGAGACTCCTTTCTTTAAAAAAAAACAAAAAAAAAAGCATCTTACGGTAGTGTATTTCCAAAATCCTAAAGGTGATAACATCAACTACTACAGGTCAGCGTGAGTCCATCTTATTGTTGTACCTTATACCATGCTGTGTATGTGGGTAAAGAAGACAAAGCGTTGCAGGTTACGGTGAGATTATCCCCCTGGTCCAGAACTGTCTCCTCTGGTGTCACCACAATAGGATCCAAAACTAAGAAAGAAAAAATAGTGCTGCTCATCATGGAGAGAAAAATCATCTCACCAACATATGCCTTAGCACAGGAACTGAGGAACGTGCTCTTACAGTGTACTGTGATATTGATGGAGTCCTCAACCTCATTGCCTGTCTCTAAGTCAAGTGACTGGCACTTATACGTCCCACTGTCTGATCGTGTGACATTTTCCAGAAACAGTATTTCATTCTCTGTAATCAACACCTCCTGTAATGGACAAGTGAGAATAATTAAAACTGTAATGTACTCCAGAACTACAGGTGATCCACTGAATATTTTCACACGGTATAGAGATTTCAGTAAAGTTCATTGTATGGCGCTTTTCACAATACATATTGTTTCAAAGCAGCTTCTCAAAAAATTAATGATTCAACATTACAATCAGTAAGTATTCTGTTATCAGCCAGAGATTGGCTGCATCAGAAATCACATACTTCCCTACTATATACGGTAGGCAAAAAACGGTATATGTCAAAAGATGTATGTTCTTAATTCACAGTACTCATAAAAGAGTAAGCAAAAAGTACCCAGATTCCGGCGAGATTCTGATGTGTGCATACGATGGACACTTTACTATCCCATAAGGCCACGGGAGATGATTTATGTATGGCAGTGAAGTGACGTAAATGACAGGTCACATGATAAAAATGCATGTTGAATGTAGTACGTCCAGATTACATATTACATTATTTTACAGCCTGCAGATTCATACTTACCCTGTACCCCTTAATTAAAAAATACTTACAGTATAAATAATTTGTTAATTTTTCTGGTAGTTCCCCCTTTATTACCCAAATTGTTCCCTTATACCTACACATACATACTTTATAGTTACACTATAATTACCGAAAGTTACGCTGTGAATCCGCTTTACTTACGCAGTGCTTTCCAGGCTGTAATCTAAAGCGTTACCGTATGCTATTTCGGACGCATCCTTTTGTCAGTCATGTCCATATGTCCATAACATTCCCATTATTTCTGAATGTTCTCTGAACATTTAAAACTTCCATTTTTAACAAGTAGTAACATTTAAAAAAAACGTCAATGGAAGAATGTTTGTTCATAACTCAGAGAGAGAGCCTTGCTAGGATGTTCGCCGAGGTTCTGAGAATTTTCCCTGTTAGCTGGGATGACAGTAATATACAGCTATAAGATAATATAAGTTATGTGGTTTGTAAACATCATGTATTCATTCAGGCAGATAAAAAGAATGTGTATGATTACAGCTTGATTATATATTACCTCTTTATGTGTGAAAGTATAAAGGGGCTGAGGTTTTCCATTTCCCTCACAATGGATCTCCACGATGTCGCCTTCTTTTATAAGCCTATTGGGTGGATGTATGGACAGGTTTACCTTTGTTGTAGGGTCTGAAATGATCAAATGAAATAGTAAGACATTGTGCAATTGACATTGTGCTTGGTAGATCCAATAGATGGCAGCACAGAGCACTATCCACCCAAAAATGAAAATGTTGCTGTCAATCTACAGGAGAAAGAAAGTCATACAGGTTTGAGTAAATGATAACTATTTTCATTTTTTGGGAGAACTAGCTCTTTAAAGTAAATACTTACAGTAAACTGTGATGTTGATTGGATTGGACTCTGCCATTTTTGATGCACCAGGGACAAAGTATTGAACCTCACAGTAGAAAATGGCATCTTCATCTGCCCTCATGACCTTAATGAAAAGTTTACTCTCAACTGCATACAGGCCATTGGTTTTGATTGTCACTGACTCCACGATCTTTAACTCTAAAGGGGATGCAGACGGTTTTTGTCATTGCCAAATAAAATTACATTTTGTTTTGTAGAATGTTGACTGAATGGCCCTGTATTTACCACCATCTGAGTTTTGGAGAGGGAATCTGTCCTTGTACCATGTGATGTTGGGTCTAGGATACCCGTCGTCCACTTTACAATTTGCAACCTGAGTAAAAATACCATAATTATGCAAAGTTCATGAAAATGTCCATAAAGTAAACATGGTTTAGTTGAGCTCTACCTTTGATGGCTCCTCCTCATTAACAGAAATCCCTGTGTGTGTACGTTCAACCACAGGCAGAGATGGCGAGTCTAAAAGACAGAGCGGTTTAGTGTTAGGATGAAGGTTAAAATGGGTCAAGCAGCATATGGTGATCCCTCTTCTAAATCAGGTAGGACAAGCCCGCTTTCTCTTACTAAATACTTGGAGACGAGTGCGTCCTTCACCACTGTCTTTCGACGCATTGTGCACCATGCAGATGAACTCCCTCTGGTCAGTCAGTTCCACCTTGTCGATGGTCAGAATGGCGTTTCCTTGAGAAATCTGTGGGTCATGAAAGCGGCTGACTTTGATCCTCCCGGCATATTCACTGCCCTCTTCGATGATCTCAGTCTGATTATCATAGTAGTAGATTCTTATCCTGCTTTGGTCCTTGCCAGGCAATTTCTGTACAAAGTCAAAAATAGTGTTGATCAGATTTCCACATTTATTGTATGCCTATGAATTACAGCTGACAGGGGGGGGGGGGGGGGGGTTGTATTTTTATTTAATAATTTATTGTAAATTATTCATATTATTATAAATATTTTTTTAATTTGTGAACAACAGTATAAGCAGGGCTTGACATTAAAAAACTGTGGCTAGTGATTTTCCAAAGTTACTAGCCACTTGTATTTTCACTGGCCACAATTTTGACACCGATACCAGCTGGTATATTAGGCTGCTGTCACTTTAAGACCTGATGCATGGATTCATTATACCAATATCCTTCTCAACTGTTTACGTTCACTTAAAACATAACTGGTCCCATTTTATATTAGGTGGCCTTAACTACTATGTACTTAGGGACAGGTGTGGTGGTATGGTAAGTTTAAGGGTAGGTGTAAGGGAAGTGTCAACACTGTAATTACAAATGTAACTACAGAAATTAATTACAGATGAAATTACATGCATGCAGGTATTTTTTATGTAAGTACAATGTAAAAACATGTATGTACACAATAAGTGCATTGTATAAAATGAGTAATTGAAATGTTGGTACAAAGTAATAAAGGCCACCTAATAAAAAAGTGTTTACGTGAATACTCATCAATACTCATCATTTTGACATAATTTTGTGTGTATTTGACTGTTTAAGAGCAATAAGCAGCAAAAAAGAACTCAATTTAGTACTGAGAGGCGGCTTTATCTGCACATACTTTGTGTGTGAGCACAAAATCTGCAGGAATGAGTAAAATGATGTGCATTACACGCACTCCCAAGCTGAAATTCAAGCCCTGTTACACCAACAATATTCATCCGGAGCAAATGAAAGGAGTGAGTGAGGGGAGGCAGGTTTGTGTGTCAACTCGCTGTCGAAGAGATCCTGAGAGAGTGAGAAAGCACAGCTGGTATTGTGTGTCTATTCTGTGGAAAATTAGTAATGGAAGCATTTCAGATATTTCAGTATTTTTTTCAGAATTTTTTTTATTTTTGACAACACTACATTGCACTTAGTTTATTATTTCAGATGCCTTTTTAATAGACTACAATTGAAAATATATATATATATATATTATATGAATTCAACCCGCCAAAGTGGCTAGTAGGAGTGACTGCATTACACGCCACTGCTGAAATCAACCGGCATTTGGCGGGTTGACAGGTGTTAATGTCAATATAAGTATACATTGTATGAGTAATTGTAATTGTACTTGAGTATCACAGTAACAAGAATAATATACCAGTATTATTTTCAGATTTTAGGGTGAAATGTGACCCAGGAATTTTTCATAATATTCAACCATTTAACTAATAATTGTAAAACAAAAGTTAGTGTAAAATGTGAATGTGCCTGTTTCTCACCGTAAACCAGACTATCATCATGGCTGGTTCCTTCAGAGTGTACATACAAAGGATCTCGGCCTGGCCTTTTAAATATACATCCACCCTGTCTTCCATGCTCACATCCACTGTGGCCCATGCTGAAAAAAAAACATCAAAACACACTGATTTGTCAATAGGCCTAAACGTTGTACTGTCCAAGAAAAGTCCAATCTTTGTCTTTGGTGTAAAATAATGAGGCTCAATGACTATCTGTTGGGACATTTTTTATGATCCCTATCCCCTAAGCCCCTTCAGAGTATTATTTGAATGTAGTGACTCCTCAACAGGAAATGGGGCATGGGGAAGACCACTGTTTCCATGTCAAATGCCCGATCTAGAGGGAGCAAAGCACTTGAAGGAGAAGATACTATGAGTGGAATTCACTGAGCCCACCCATGTCCAGATTACTGTGTAGCATTCCCGCATGTCACGCCTGAGGAGGAAGAAAGACTCGATTTATCTAGAGAATAAGTGACCTACTGTTTGCCAGAAATGAGCTGTTCTCTCCCTTAAAGCATCGTAAAGCTCTCTGAATCATGAGGAGGCTGAAACTATTCATCCTCAAAAACATGATCACTACAAGACAAAAAAATAAGCTGCTAATCATTCTGGCATGCTGTTTGTTTGTTCTGTGAGGAAAATTGTTTGCTAACTCACTTCACAGTGAAGGTGTATAATCTAGACTTGCATTTCCAATTGATTTTGCAAATGTTCCTCAATAACCTTTCAAATATAATGTAAATGGCCTTTCTGGCCTCTATGTGGTCCTGTGGGCACTACAAGGGGATAATTGAGCATGAAGGATGCTTTCACATTACAGAAATCTGATTAGTTTCTTCCAACAAAGGCATTTCCTGTGCATTAGCGACATTAGCGCATAACCGAAGTTCTTTGTTGTTGCTATCAAACATTCACCTTGTTCATGGAATACAAAAGGCAAGACCAAAGTATCTATATTGCCAAGTTTCTGAAGACTCATGTGGTGATGAAACACATGTTCTCATTTATATATAAAAAAAATTATATTTTTAGTGGTGGTGGTTTAGCATGCTGCTAACGTTGTGCTGTCTTTTGACCGCTCACGCCAACATGCATGCATTTTTTTTTGCATATTGCAATAATAATACAAATAAGTTTGAGGTAAGTAACATTTATAAAGTATGACAGTAAACATTTATAAAATTAAAATATATCTATTTCAAATAAATGCTGTTCTTTTGAACTTTCTATTCATCAAAGAATCCTGCAACAACAACAAAAATGATCACAGATTCCACAAAAATATGAAGCCGTTTTCAACATTGATAATTTTATAATAATATGAAATGTTTCTTGAGCAGCAAATCAGCATGATTTCTGAAGGATCATGTGACACTGAAGACTAGGGTAATGGCTGATGAAAACTGGCAAAAATATTTCACAGTATTACAGTTTTTACTATAATTTTAATTAATAAATGTAGCCTTGGTAAGCATACGATACTTAAACAAAATCTTTTAGACCACAACCTTTTAAATGGTATTGTATATAAAAACATATTTCAAGATCCGCCTTTCTAAAAGCTAAGAATCATTATAATGCAAATCTGTAATCATCTATAAGCATAAACACCCAGATTTGGGCGTCATAATGATTAGCATTTCCCTTGATACAACATTACAAAGATAAAATGAAACAGATAACAAAGAATAACAGTGTACTCCAATATCTTGCCCATCTAAAAAAGATTTGCAGAAAAATGAAAGTCTGCCAAGATGCCACGGCAGCAATCATGCAGAACAGAACACAACAAGCTTCAATTATAGTTAAGAGACTCAGACGCACTTAGCAGTTTGACTGATTAAGCATGCCACTCTTTTTAGGCATGGAAAAGCTCTCAGACTAAAAAAGAATGGCCAAAAAAGGAAGAGAGACCTTATAATGTGCCTGTGATCCACTGTTGACAGCCTGGTGTCTCCACAGTCTGGAGTGCAGATAACCGTTATAGATGGGTTGTTCCATCAGTCTAGTATGTTGAACAATATTATAAGTTCTCCTTTCAGAGTATCAGAACTGGATAAACAGTACAACAAATAAACAATGAAAACAAAAGACTGAACAGGAAGTCACAACTGTCAGCTGTGAGTCCTAGATAAGCCCAATATTACACATCTGTTCTGCCTCTTTACCTTTACACAGCTCGACAACATAAATAGCTCATCCTGTAACTGCTGGAGATGAAACAGAGGCAGAGTCTCAGAGTAAAGAATACATTTTTCCTCAGACAATGGAAATCCCCCCATGAAATCCTGAATGCACACAGAGAGAACAGCTACCGTCAGGAAGTCACATGCAAGAGTGTATCGGCATAATAATTACATGTACATTTATACAAGAAAGAAACAAGAAAGTCTGCACAATATTGTGTTACTATATGAGTTATTGACTCCTCCATGAACTGCCACCTTAACGTGGTGGAGGGGTTTGAGTACCCGAATGACCCTAGGAGCTATGTTGTCCGGGGCTATATGCCCCTGGTAGGGTCTCCCAAGGCAAACAGGTCCTAGGTGACGGGTCAGACTAAGAGCAGTTCAAAACCCCTTATGATGCCAAAAAAAAGGAGGACCGTGACGTCGCCCGGTATGGCGCAGCCGGGGCCCCACCCTGGAGCCAGGCCTGGGGTTGGGGCTCGTATGCGAGCGCCTGGTGGCCGGGCCTTCCCCCACGGGGTCCGGCCGGGCTCAGCCCAAAGGAGCGACGTGGGGACACCTTCCCGTAGGCCCACCACTCACGGGAGGGACCGTAAGGGGCCGGTGCAAAGTGAATCGGGCAGCAGTCGAAGGCGGGGGCCTAGACGACCCGATCCCTGGACACGGAAACTAGCTCTTGGGACATGGAATGTCACCTCGCTGGCGGGGAAAGAGCCTGAGATTGTGCGTGAGGTTGAGAGGTTCCGACTAGAGATAGTCGGAATCACCTCCACGCACGGCTTGGGCCCTGGAACCACACTTCTCGAGAGGGGATGGACTCTTCACCACTCTGGAGTTGCCCATGGTGAGAGGCGGCGGGCTGGTGTGGGTTTGCTTATAGCCCCCCAGCTCTGCCGCCATGTGTTGGAGTTTACCCCGGTGAACGAGAGGGTCGTTTCCCTGCGGCTTCGGCTCGGGGATAGGTCTCTCACTGTTGTGTGTGCCTACGGGCCAAACAGCAGTGCAGAGTACCCGACCTTCTTGGTGTCCCTGGGAGGGGTGCTGGAGAGTGCTCCGACTGGGGACTCCGTCGTTCTACTGGGGGACTTCAACGCCCACGTGGGCAATGACAGTGAAACCTGGAGGGGCGTGATTGGGAGGAACGGCCCCCCTGATCTGAACCCGAGTGGTGTTCAGTTATTGGACTTCTGTGCTAGTTACAGTTTGTCCATAACGAACACCATGTTCAAGCATAAGGGTGTCCATCAGTGCACATGGCACCAGGACACCCTAGGTCGTAGGTCAATGATCGACTTCGCGGTCGTTTCATCTGACCTGCGGCCGTATGTCTTGGACACTCGGGTGAAGAGAGGGGCGGAGCTGTCAACTGATCACCACCTGGTGGTGAGTTGGATCCGATGGCGGGGGAGGAAGCTGGATAGACTCGGTAGACCCAAACGTACTGTGAGGGTCTGCTGGGAACGTTTGGCCGAGTCTCCTGTCAGAGAGATCTTCAACTCCTGCCTCCGGCAGAGCTTCGACCGGATCCCGAGGGAGGCTGGAGATATTGAGTCCGAGTGGACCATGTTCTCCACCTCCATTGTCAAAGCGGCTGCTCGGAGCTGTGGACGCAAGGTCTCCGGTGCCTGTCGAGGCGGCAATCCCCGAACCCGGTGGTGGACACCGGAAGTAAGGGATGCCGTCAAGCTGAAGAAGGAGTCCTATCGGGCCTGGCTGGCTTGTGGGACTCCTGAGGCAGCTGACAGGTACCGGCAGGCTAAACGGACTGCAGCCCGGGTGGTTGTGGAGGCAAAAACTCGGGCCTGGGAGGAGTTCGGTGAGGCCATGGAAAAGGACTATCGGCTGGCCTCGAAGAGATTCTGGCAAACCGTCCGGCGCCTCAGGAGGGGGAAGCAGTGCCCTACCAACGCTGTTTACAGTGGCGATGGGCGGCTGTTGACCTCGACTGGGGATGTTGTCGGGCGGTGGAAGGAATACTTTGAGGATCTCCTCAATCCCGCCGTCACGTCTTCCATTGAGGAAGCAGAGGCTGGGGGCTCAGAGGAGGACTCGTCCATCACCCAAGCTGAAGTCACCGAGGTGGTCAAGAAACTCCTCGGTGGCAAGGCACCGGGGGTGGATGAGATCCGCCCTGAGTACCTCAAGTCCCTGGATGTTGTGGGGCTGTCTTGGCTGACACGCCTCTGCAGCATCGCGTGGCGGTCGGGGACAGTGCCTCTGGGATGGCAGACCGGGGTGGTGGTCCCTCTTTTTAAAAAGGGGGACCGGAGGGTGTGCTCCAACTATAGGGGGATCACACTTCTCAGCCTCCCCGGGAAAGTCTATGCCAGGGTACTGGAGAGGAGAATTCGGCCGATAGTGGAACCTCGGATTCAGGAGGAACAGTGTGGTTTTCGTCCTGGTCGTGGAACACTGGACCAGCTCTATACCCTCTACAGGGTGCTGGAGGGTTCATGGGAGTTTGCCCAACCAGTCCACATTTGTTTTGTGGATTTGGAGAAGGCATTCGACTGTGTCCCTCGCGGCGTCCTGTGGAGGGTGCTGGGGGAATATGGGGTCCGGGGTCCTTTGTTGAGGGCTGTCCGGTCCCTGTATGACCGAAGCAGGAGTTTGGTCCGCATTGCCGGCAGTAAGTCAGACTTGTTCCCGGTGCATGTTGGACTCCGGCAGGGCTGCCCTTTGTCGCCGGTTCTGTTCATAATTTTTATGGACAGAATTTCTAGGCGCAGCCAAGGGCCGGAGGGTGTCAGGTTTGGGGACCACACGGTTTCGTCTCTGCTCTTTGCGGATGACGTTGTCGTGTTGGCCCCTTCTAACCAGGACCTTCAGCATGCACTGGGACGGTTTGCAGCCGAGTGTGAAGCGGCTGGGATGGGGATCAGCACCTCCAAATCCGAGGCCATGGTCCTCAGTCGGAAAAGGGTGGCTTGCCCACTTCAGGTTGGTGGAGAGTTCCTGCCCCAAGTGGAGGAGTTCAAGTATCTAGGGGTCTTGTTCACGAGTGAGGGGAGGATGGAACTGGGGAGATTGACAGACGGATCGGTGCAGCTTCTGCAGTAATGCGGTCGATGTACCGGTCTGTCGTGGTGAAGAAAGAGCTAAGCCGTAAGGCGAAGCTCTCGATTTACCGGTCAATCTACGTTCCTACTCTCACCTATGGTCATGAGCTTTGGGTCATGACCGAAAGGACAAGATCCCGGATACAGGCGGCCGAAATGAGCTTTCTCCGCAGGGTGGCTGGGCGCTCCCTTAGAGATAGGGTGAGAAGCTCAGTCACTCGGGAGGAACTCGGAGTAGAGCCGCTGCTCCTCCACATCGAGAGGGGACAGCTGAGGTGGCTCGGGCATCTGTTCCGGATGCCTCCTGAACGCCTTCCCGGGAAGGTGTTTCGGGCATGTCCAACCGGGAGGAGGCCCCGGGGAAGACCAAGGACACACTGGAGGGACTATGTCTCCCGGCTGGCCTTGGAACGCCTCTGTGTCCCCCCGGAAGAGCTAGAGGAAGTGTCTAGGGAGAGGGAAGTCTGGGCATCTCTGCTTAGACTGCTGCCCCCGCGACCCGGCCCCGGATAAGCGGAAGAAGATGGATGGATGGATGACTGATATTATTATTTTTAATCTACATCAATCAATATTATTGTACATTCTCATTTTCTTTATTGTTCAATTCAGCCTTTGCCGTCATCTAATGCTCACTTTTAAAGGTTAATCTTTAAAAACCCTAATAATTTAATTTCACTGATAAAAGTAATCTTGCAAAGCAAATTTGCCTAAATTCACATTCTAAATCCACTGAATTTTTTTTAAATTGTAATGTTTTTAATACATTTTCACACAAAAAAATTGTTGCCTTATCGATACTGGTAAATCATTTTATTATCAGTACATCCCTATTTTTTAAAGGTACACTATGTATCTTTTTTGTTCATAATTAACTCTTTCTGTCATTTATGAGACAACACTTTTTTTTTAAAAAGGCAAAAAGAGAAGCCGACAGAGCTTGTAATAAATTTGAAATGTTTTAAAGGGATGTGGAGATGATGTTTTATTACTCAACAGGAGAATAAGGTATTTTATTGAACAGATAAATTGCCATATGTAACTCTCTAACAGAGTTGATTGTAAAGCATAATCTATTGTGAAGGGTAATTTCATTATGGTTGTTGTAGCGCTGTGCTGGAATTATTTTCAAGGTAGTACCAAGTCTATGTGCAAAGCTAGACAGTTTGAGATCCTTTCCATCTAAACTGGTTATATCTCTTAAGCCTATAGTGGATGTTTTATAAGCAGTATGATAACCATATTCATCCGCACAGTCACGCAGAGCCGAAGCACAAACAAAACAATGTCCCTCTTCCGCACAATACATGTTTTTCTTTTTTTAACCGATATAGGGCCTAAAAATTATTTAAAAACTGAGAATGATACCTAGGCATGTGCCGGTATCAAATTTTCATGTTGCGATTAATTGCTGAAGCTTTTATCAGGGTATATGGTATTATCACGATATTGAAATAAGTTGTAAAAAAAATGTTGTCATACTATAACAGGTTTAATAACTTTCTTATAACAAAAGAACCAAACATTTAAATAAAATAAAGCAATACACAAAAATGTATAAAGTAAACAAATATTTAAAACGATTAAGTGCAAAAGAATTATAAAGAACAATAAGTAACACTTTACAATAATGTCTCACCAGTTAACGCATTAACATTAACAAAGAATGAATAGCTACATTTTTACAGAAGTTATTCTTCTTTGATAATGTTAGTTTAAAAAAGTAACTGTAAATTAGTGTACGCTCAGGTCAATTAAATAATACAGTTACAACTTTTGATTTTAATAATGTGTTATTAAATGCTGAAATGTACATTTAACTAAGATTAATACATGCTTTAGAAGTATTTTTCATTGTCAGTTTGTTAATGAATGAACTAATGTTAAATAATGGAGCCTTATTGTAAAGTGTGTGATTGAACAACAGTCAGAACATATTCAAACAATATCTAGGGCATGTAATTTAGTCCAGATTAAAATAGAATGTTTAAGTTTGAAAATGAATAGCCTTAAGTCTTTAAGTATTAGGTTATGGGGAGACGGCTGCATTTCTGCTGTTCGGTCAGCTCCCTCTGCTGTCAGAGAGTGAATGTGCACTTCAGCGCTTCACTTGTTCCGCCATGTGCTCGGCTCATGCACGGCCTGTTTACATCAGTGCGTGTTCCTCTTTGACGGTTGATGGGTAAAGTATTCTTTAAATGCATTCTAAAAATCGGAATAATTCGTAATAAATAATTATTCACGGTATTTTGAAGTGCCCACGATAACTATATTGTGCATGTTCATTATTGCGGTATATCGTATTACCGTTTACCGGCACATGTCTAATGATACCATTTATGTGTTTCACATTCTTTCTGGGAAAAGAAAGCATCTCTACAACTTCTGAAAGTGATCAGCAGGGTTTTAGCAAAAATGTGTGTATAAATATAATTTTAACATCAATATAAACAAACAAAAGATGTAATGCCCATATTTAAATACCAAAAACTCTTTGCTTGACTTGGTAATATATAGTTATATCAACCTAAAACTTAACATCAAGAACATCCAGGTAAACAAAGACACCTGAACTGGGGTGGATGATTATTTTTGTTATTTTAATGTATCTTTGTTATTAAAAATAAGAACTAAAAACAGTAGTCTTCACATGAATTAAATATACACTGATACATAATAAAGCTACAAAGGTTACTCAGCCAAGAGCACTGAGTGATTTTCTTTTTCTTTTGTTGTTTGAGAGACAGCGGCAGGTTTACTGTATTAGCAGGCTGTCACTTTAAGACCTAATGCATGGATTCTATTGACACGCAGTCGGTTTCTTTCCCCAACTGACATTGTTCGCTTAAAGCATAACCGACTGTGTTTACATGAATACTCATCAAGACAGCCATTTTGACATAACTGTGTGTGTATTTGACAGTTCGAGTGTGTATGTCAGACAGCAAACAGCGTGAGACCGCAAGGAGCTGTTTTTCGCAAGTTATTGTGTTTAATAACTCTTTTTAACGTCAAGCAAGTCACATAAGTAACAGTCGTGTGCCCAGTCTATTCTCTGCTATATGCGTCGACCTAAAACGTACACTTTTCACAATGTTGAAGTAGCTTATAAAAATCATTCAGATATTGCATGCCGTTGCGATATGCAAATCGCGATATGTACATTTGCGATATTTCGATAATTTTTATATATTGTGCAGCCCTACAAAACTGTATACAATATTCTTGATATATGAATGTGACACATGACACTCCAGTGCTATATGGGACCTTTTGAACTCATCCGACCTTGGTGACAATTCAACAGTCCAGCATGTATGTGAAGCACATTTATACACTGAAACATGCCATATTCTAGTCTGAGGCGCTCATAATGAGCTTATAGAAATCCCTGACAGCCTTTGAGGCCAGCCAAGCACAACTGGGCCTAGAAAAGGGGTGATTTCTTCCCAAACGTTTAATTCTTAAGACAGAAAATCCCCCCAGGATGGAAGTCTGACTCCATTCTCCAGATGCCATGATCAGCGCAACCCTCAGTACAGTCATAGGAGCCTATAAATGGGCATTGTTAACGGATAAAGCACCTGTTTTTTAATTGTCTTAAAACTGTGGATTTCAGATGTTGTGCTCCTTTTATTCATCATGAGCATACAAAAACTACTACAGCTGCATAGTGAAGAGCTGGAGCCACTATATCAATCATCGTATGCTTTATTTATAGGACGTTCCACAGAGTTACAGCATAAACAAACGCTGACGGCCTACGACAGCTCTGCGGTATAAGCTACCACATCCTCAGATGAATTTTGTTTTCTTCAGAAATCACTCTGATGTTTGTTTAATGCCTAATGCTGCACAAGTTGTTTATTTGGCCCTGCAGATTATCTTGTGCTAGTTGAGAACCTGCTGCCAAGGGAGATGACTTGTGTTATGGGACAACAGGCAGGAGAATGACTGTGCCTGCCGTCAGCAAGCCTGCTTAATAAAGAATATTTCCTTGTACATCACTTCATGAGGCAAATACAAGGGTTAGTTGACATGTCCTACTTTATCACATCTAAGTATAACAGCACTATATCAGGTGTGTTTGGCACTATGAAAAGGTCTCCTAGCATGCCAGTGAGGTTGCATGCAATGGACCAAAGACGTAGACATTCATTACTAAAATTACAGCACTTCAAAGTAGGCCGATGCAATTATAGCAACATATTACATTGATTAGCAACCACAATGAAAAATCATTAATAAACATTTCACATTTATTAAGTGAATTATAAATTATTAATTCATGTTTAATATAACAAAATAACAAAAAAGTTCTGTGCAACATATATTTTATTAGTTAAAATATGGATGAAATAATATAACAGTAATGTTCCTTAAAAACATGTTTTAGTGAATTGGATTATTATTATTATTGTTTAGTTAAATATATTACCTTTTATTTTACTTTATATTATATTACTTTCCCTTTTATAAACAATATAGCATGAGCCAAAAAAGCATGCATATTAAAAATAATAAACATCCACTTTTAGCCAATGTTAAATCATTTTAGGTGCACAAATTCCAATTCTGTGTACTATTCTGAATGGGATGCAGCCATCGTTATTGTAAATTCATATGTTTCCATCACTCAGGTTAACCTAACTTAAAGGGTAACTCAACCCCTGATCAGAGCCTAACTCCACCCACTGGCAATATTTGAAAAATGCTGGAAAAGTGGGCAGAGCCCAGCAGAGACAGAGGGGACAAACCAAGTGCGGGATTGAGCGGGGGGCATGCACCTGAGACCCGCAGTGACGGATTGATTGACAGCTGGAGTAAAGCCGTTCTCATGTGATCAATACGGGAAAACATTTCTTAGGACGTGGTGAGCTCGTGCCAGGGGCATGGGTAGTGAGCCGTTGTAAGAGCCACGATGACCAACACCGTCCAATAGGAAAATTCAACTGCAGTTCCCACCGTTCAACCTTAAGAGGGCAGCACTCAGACGTTTTTACACCATATATTGTAGAATTAAAACGCTTTTATACCCAAATGTCAAAACATTTACTTGAATCAATGAACAGCACTAATAAAGCTCCAGTCTTCTAGATCATTAACTAAAAAAGTTAGTTTTAGTTACCCTTTAACCTTAAAAGCAATCTTATATTATGAACATGAATGTCAGGTTGTTGGCGTATGCCTAGATCTCTGCATGCTGTCAGTCATACATCAGCGTTAAGAGACAGGTGTACTATGAAGAAGAGTAGGACTCCCTATTAAAGGGTTAGTTCACCCAAAAATGAAAATTATGTCATTAATTACTCACCCTCATGTCGTTCGACACCCGTAAGACATTCGTTCATCTTCGGAACACAAATGAAGATATTTTTGTTGAAAGCTGATGCTGAGAAAGGCTTCAGGCAGGCCTCCATAGGGATTCTGTTCATTTACACTCACAAGACCCATAAAAGGCACTAAAAACATCGTTACAAAGTCCATCTCACTACAGTGACTCTACAATAATGTTATGAAGCGACGATAATAGTTTTTGAGCGAAACAAAAAATCAAAATAACGACTTTATTCCACAAGTTCTGTCTTCCTCTGTCGTGAACTCACGAAGCAGCACGACGCATGCGCGAGAATATGACGCAAACCGGCGTTCGGGAATCCATGAAATACACACTTTAGTCCCATTTTGAGCTCTACGCCGAGACCTAAAGCACGATCAATGTAGAATTCAACAGCTCAGATACGGCGCGTCTTCCTCTGCTCGTTGTAAACAAATCTCCTCGCTTCTGGGTCACGTGTCCGAACGCCGGTTTGCGTCATATTCTCGCGCATGCGTCGTGCTGCTTTGTGAGTTCACGACAGAGGAAGACAGAACTTGTGGAATAAAGTCGTTATTTTGATTTTTTTTTTTTTTCGCTCAAAAACTATTATCGTCGCTTCATAACATATTTGTAGAGTCACTGTAGTGAGATGGACTTTGTAACGACGTTTTTAGTGCCTTTTATGGGTCTTGTGAGTGCAAATGTACTGAATCCCTATGGAGGCCTGCCTGAAGCCTTTCTCAGCATCAGCTTTCAACAAAAATATCTTCATTTGTGTTCCGAAGATGAACGAATGTCTTACGGGTGTCGAACGACATGAGGGTGAGTAATTAATGACAGAATTTTCATTTTTGGGTGAACTAACCCTTTAAAGCACAAACGGCAGGCACTTCTATGCTTCCCAGCTAATTATTGCCTTGACCTGAGGTTCAGAGTTTCTTTTTAAAAGGCTTTAATGGGTTTAGAGTGAAGTTCCTGTACTCCAGCCTGGGCTGCTGAATGACATGGACAGATTGTTGGAAAGCCTTAAGAAGAGCAGTCTGAGCCAAATGCAGTACAGAGCTTTTCATGTTATCACAAGATCTTTATGTTCATATTAAAGAAATGAGAACATAATCACTATTTATAAGCCCAAAATCTTACAGCTGATGTGACCTTGGAAAAGCGTACTGTACTGTAACCGTCAAGTGTTTTATTATTACTCTCAAGTGGAGAGATAATACACACAAAAGCAGCTGTTAAACTCCGTCTCACACTCCCAGAGTGCCACACACACCAGCGACCCACAACATGGAACGTCAGCCTGTCGCCCCCCGCAACAACCTCCAAGATTTATAAGGATAAACGGTGCACTTACAAATGTTAGTCTTGATTGGTTTACAAAAAGCATCTGTCTGAGCTCACAAACACACACACACACACACACACAACTCAACAAACATAACTAATGGACTAGCAATGATCTCTGTGGACTTTTCCCCAAGCATCCTCCCATGAACCTCCACTTCCCCTCCGTCCCTTTTTCCCACGTCTCGGACAGATCATGCTGACTGCGTGCTTGGGGAAAGCAAAAATAGCTGCTGATTTCTGGGGTATGGGAACAAGCAGCAGGACATTATTTATGCTGCATTGATTGTGATGACTTGCCCTGAGAAGAATGGGATATGCGATGGAGATCTCTCATTGGTTGAGCAGATCTAAGCTCTAAAGATAGCCGGTATCCCGACGTGATGGAACGCTAGAGAGCGGCCTATTCCTTTTTTGGTGTACTAGTAGAAACTGGTATGATGTTGGGTTCTGCTTCACAAGCCTCCCAGTGTGCCAAAAGAGCGGCATTTACCTTGTGAAACATAAGTATGCATAAGTATGCAAGAAAATAAAATAGATTAAAAAAAAGAAATGTTTGTTAGGTTAAACATCTTTTAATCTCCAGAAATGGAATGTTGTGATGACAGAAAAAGTGGAAGTCTCATATTCTGAAGGCCAGAATTATCTAAACAGAAGATCACAGACAGGACTGGTCTGTCCGGAAGAAAACTTACAGAACCGTTCCTCTGAGTTATAAAACACATCTGAATAAGCCTTCTTAAAACAGTGAATCCTAGTGAGGTGCTTTGGAAAAAAATAGACATTAAATCTTCTACATATTCCATGTCCCAGGGTTTGATTTTTATCAGAAATATTTATTATTTATAAAAATAAAAATAAAAGTCTTCAATTTTTTAGATGCTTTTTTTGTGTAGATTTTACAGTTGCACCCTTGTAGAATCCAGAATTTCTATCTTAATGTATTAAAATCCATACTAAAAATATAAAGCAGCCTATAACATGTTTAAAACTAGGATTATCTTAAGTAATATCATCAGTATTTAATGTGTGAAAATAGTTTATAATTTTTTTTTAAATACTGACTGTCCAACCAACAATTTTGCCCCTATAAAGTTTGTTCAAAAGTTAGTGCACTTGATAACAAGAAGACAAGTGTCAGCGAAGAGCTTGAGTTGAAATATAGGACGTGATGTTGTGAAAACAAACAAAAAAAAACACTTGTGAACAGAATATTTTTATGTTTTCCAGTCTAGCTGCACCATTCTGTTCAGTTTAGTTTTGTTTTCATGGACTCTCAGTTTGTTTTCATTTGTCACGTGTCTTCTTTGTTCAGATTCCCGTCACTCATCTGTCTCCTTGATTACTGTCATTTCATTACTGTCAATTTTTAGCTTTGTTTGATTAATTATCCTCGTTTGTGTTTACTACTTACTAGTTATTCCTTCTCCTGCACTCCTTGTCCGGTCACCATTATGTTTAGATGTGTTTTCTACTACCTGCATGCCGTTTTGGAAATTATTATTAAAACTTTGTCGTTTGGAACCTTCTTCTCCTGTCTTCTGTCTTTAGTCTAGTCATTTTCTCATTGCAAAAAGTGTCAATATTAATTGGGTGTATTTAGAATAGATGCTAGCTATGATGTCGTACATTTGTCATACAGATGTCATAGTCATATTATTACAAAAAAAATTTAATCGTCATCATTTCCACTACATAATTCTGACCCTTACAAAAAATATGTTTATTACACTGGTAGTGTAATATAATTTCCCCGCCATTGACCGAATCTTCTAGCTATCCATGTTTTCACTGTTTTACGCTACGGGCTGCTATTGTGCATCTTCTAGTACAGAATCTCCAAATCAAAACACAGATGAAGAAGAAGAAGCAAAAACAAGTGATAGAAGATTATTTATGCAAATTTAAAATAACTAAAACAGCATATGAGTTCAAAATTGCCTAATGTTGCCAGATGAAATGTCGAACCCATGAATTGAAGAGGAAACGACTATGAAGCTACTCAATCTATGTTTTGATCATCTTTCTGAATCTGATCCGGATGTAGTCCTTGACAAAAATGCGATTTTCTCAGCTTTTTGTTTAAAATGTAGCTCTTTTATTTTATTTTATAAAACTTACTCACATTCAAGTGTTGATAAAAAGGATGCATGCATGAAGCTATAACAACAACAAGAAATGTAATGGAAAGAGTTAAAGGTATATCAATGCATAAAAAATCAATACCTAAATAGGAACATAGTAGCCTTCTTAAAGTGAAAAAATAATATATAAATAGAAAACTATAAGTATGATGTTATGTTTACTTAAATAAAACTTGACTTTCATAAATTAAAAAATTTACAAGTATTAAATTAGTAAACTACTAGTATATTATAAGTTCACTTGTAGTTTAGTTGTAGTACAAACAAAAAACTTAGTTTTAAACTAGTGTAGTCAAAGTTTACTACTGTTACACTTAAAAGTATACTTTTATACACTAGAATGTGTTAATTAAGTAGTATTGAAACAGTACACTTACAAGTATACTTCTAGTACATTGACTAGTACTTACGACATAAAGTATACTTAAAATATACTTAAGTATACTTAATAAATATACTTTACTTAAGTATACTTAATAAAAATGAACTTGAAGTATACTTATTTTTCGTAAAGGGGACATCGTTTGAGATTTGGTGGAATGACACTATGATGGGAATTTTGATTAACTTTAGAAGAAGAAAAAAATGATATCCTGCTAATGGACACATTAAATAAACTAGTGACAGTGTGAAAAGTGTTTTAAGAGAATTTATTTTCTAAAAGTCTCCAGGGCCAAAAGTGTCCATAGTTGAAGAAATGGCCAAATGCTTTCAGAAACAGTTTTGTATCTCCCAAGTGTGATCTATTAGACCCACATTTCTTTACACAGAAACCTAAGTTTACTACTGGAGACTGGAGAGTCAATTATTGGTGGCCTACTGTAATGCAGCAATGCAATATTATAAGAATAGCTATGAACTCTTGCCAAGCCATCCTCAGTAGGACATTGGTATTTTTTACTTTTCCAAAGCTCTCAAAATGGAAATGATCAGAGGATTCATGACATCACTCTACGAGTCAACAATGATTACATTTCAAAGTGTTTAACATTTACATTGTCAAATGTCATTACATTTGAGCCTTCATTCCAAGGAAAAGCCCAAGCAATTCATTGATTCAAACAGATCATTCCTGTTGGCTGTGAGCTGTTGTGTCTGCCTGAGGAGGAGACGGTCATACAAGCCATAAAAGGCTTCTTAGATGTTTGTGATCAGCAGAGATTGGTGTTTCAGGAAACACCATCAATTATTAAGTTGCATAAATGAAGGCTGAGAAGAATCCGTTTTTCCTTGTCAACATCAGCTCCCTAAGGAACATCTATCCCTGTTCACTAGCTAATAGCTGAAGGGATTCAAAGCCTGAGCCGGTGGCTGTTTACAACCTGCTTCACTTCATGGATGGAAATGGATCCCTTTACAAGACTGTTAGAGGTCCCCGGTGGCTACAAGAAGATGAAAGGAAGTCCACAATCAAAAACAGACTTGAATGTAGTGTTTGAACTGAAGATCAAGATGTTTTTATTTTTAAAAGTGCATTGACACAGCACGTTTGCAGCATTTTATATTATGGTGACAAGAAAATCTTTCTTAAAACTACAGTAACAATTAAAACAATTGCCTTAAGCTACACCAGTAAAGCCAAACTTACAGCACTGCCACAAAAAGACTGTAAGACATTTCAACTGCTCTGATCTAACAAATGGGGTAACATGAGCACGGGGCAAGACCACACAATGGCCAGAGTGGCATTTGCCCACCCAGAACAATGGCTTGCTGAATAAAAGTATTAACGGTACTTTTTAACGGTAATGTACATAAAACTTGCAGTCATTACAGTGAATTGAAATAAGTTGCAGGGCCATCTAAGCCAGCTGTGAATTTCAGAAAACGCGTTAATGGTTTTGGTTTACAGCAAAAAGGTGAGAAGGTGCCATAGGATAAGGATTTGATATGTTGTGTCAAGAACCATCTAGAGGGATTTGTGGTGGTATGTATCGCTGGGGAAAACTTACACTTATGGCAAAGATCCAGAACGAAGAACCAGGGACACAAGACTCTATTTGGGGGAACAGGGAATCAGTGAGGGAAGTCTCTGAGGAATGTCTGGCATCTCTGGCCATATGATGGCTGAGATAAGATGACTATTATGGAGCACAATCTGTCCCGCAAGCCAGACGATCCACAATTCACACTCTGTCATCAGCCACTAACCCCACAAGTGTCAGTTTCACTTGCAAGTGGGAAAGGAGGCACCATTCTACAGAAATTAGGCACGCCTGCACCAGATCAGGATATATGCAGGATCCACAATGACAAAACTATTTCTCAGGTCATGAATCCTGAGCTGAGAACATGTAAATCTGTATGACAGAGGTTACAAGGTTGGGAGCCTCATAAATTAATCTACTGTGCCTATAAAGAGCCCAAGAAATTACTTGAGGAATGCAGTTTTCTATCTTGTATTGACGTATATTTACTACGAAACAGAACATTTCGGGATATATCAAAGAGCTCATCCCTTAAAAAAAGATAATATGTGCCAATGTTAGTCAATGGCAAATATTGGGGGGAGGAAGATTCTCATTCTAGAGATACTTTCATTTGACAAACATCTGTGTGGTACAGGATGAGTAATGCATATTTTTGGTCCATTTTTCTGGAAGAGAAAGACTCCACATCAGCAAAAAAACTAAATTCTATCAACTTTTAGGCTAATGGATATACATAGGAGACATATCAGACTGAGAAATCATGCTGTTTTACTGCTATATCCTGATATTATACTGATATTGCAGGAAAACAGCAAGATTTCTCTCCATAACAGCAAACCACAGCATATCAAGCAACACTTTTGACAGTGCCTGCTTTCAGAAACAGACAGGGTTCTGTTTTCTAAAATGAGATCACATGGCCAAGCTCTTTAACTCTGTGAGCTTTTCATGTCAGCATTATGAAGGTGTTTGAGCCTGAGCCTCAGCTGTCTGTTTTTGAATCACTGCCATCTCCACATCTCACTTATGTTTATCTGAAAGACTTCTATTTAATCAAATAAAAACAGATTTCAAATGAATTTCTGTCTTAAGGTGATTTTGCTCTGGCCATTTAAGCTAAGTGTCATTTTTCAAATGTTTAAACACTTTCTCCTACACCAGTTTAAGGTGAAACATAACTATAAGTAAGCCATTCATCGGTGGATTTCCCAGAAGAGTGTAAACACTGTGGCTCTAAACCATTGCTCTGTTTGTTGGAGCGATCTGACAGTGTAAGGCTTAACCAATGATGTGCATTGGTTCTTAGATTAAGAAACATCTTTGAACACATAGCATGCATTATTTCAGTGAATATAATAATCATGACTTAAATGTGGGTTTATAACACCAAACGTCAAACATCACGTGACTTTACCTCTCTTCTTCAGACAGAAAAAAGAAGATGTGTTTCGTGACATTATCTCTTTACTGACTGCATGTTATGGAATTTATTTTACTTGCTTCATTTGCAACCCGAAAAAGGGCAGAAAAAGGGGTGGGTGGTGGGTTATATTGTCTAATATAAAAAATAAAACTCCTTTTTCAAATGTAAAAATGTATTTAAAAAAACAATAACAAAACAAATTGCAATACATATTGAATCGGCAGCTAGATATCAAATCTCGACTAAAAATACGGCCCAAAAAAGTAGTTTCAAAGAAAAGAAATTAAGAAGAAAACAACAAAAAAATAAAGGAGTTTTAAGACACCATTGATGCGTTTCAGGCATAAAAGCTGTTCCACCTAGGTTTCTAAAATATACCGCATCCTCAGAGATCCTATTTTAGCTTGTTGCACATATCCTTTGTGATGAGAAGCAACGTATCACTAGAATGTAGCATAAGCGTAACCGTTTTGAACTGCGAGAGGCGTTACACTTTCTGCTTCGATTCGCTTCAATTTTAAAGTTAACTAATCCTTTAAGTCAATTGTAAATCCATTGCAAGTATAATCAAGTAGTGCAATTATAGAGCATTCCAGTTTATTCACTTATTGTGTTTTTTAAAACAACTCCCTTGGTGTTGAAAGGGAGCTATAATTCCAGATTCGTTGCCATGTGATTATTAGTAATTAAATATACAGTTGTGTGTGTTTCACATTTTAACGGCTATTGAAAGACATTACCTCCATTCAGAGAACAATCACCCTCTGGCCATCCACAACAACTCATAATTTCCATCCCGATCTCCTGCATAAGATGATCCAGAGCTCTATTTTAAGAACACATAATTGCTAAATAGTTTCAGTAGACCACAAAAATGAGGCCAATCACAATGGCAGTTTACTTAACTGCTGCCATGCAGCCTTTATATTGAGCATTAAACCAAGGCTGTTATAATCTGGCTTTAAGCTCACAGTGATTCTCAGTTGCATGAGACAGCAAATTTAACAGAACATGATTTACAAACATAAAAATAGTTTGGGCTTGGATTTGTATGCTGACAAACTGATGCTCTCCAAAACTGCGCTGTGGTTCTGTTTAAAATCATTCGGCTGTGCCCTGACAATATTTAGACTTCTAAAGTATACATTTCAAAATATTACTTGCCAACAAAATATGCTGAATGAACTCCAAACAAACTCAAGACTGACGTATCATGACATTATCATGCCCAGCAGCCTACTACGCCACCCAAAGTTTAATACAACTTAGATCCATTTAAAATGGCCTGTGAACTGTGGCCTATTCATTGTGTAAAGTCTAGCAAACAGAACAGCTGTAAACTCATATTTCCCATAGCACATACGCATGCAGAGTCTTTTTATACTATCTGAAAGATGTAGTCCAACATGATTTGTTCTTATTGAGTTAAAGTAGCCAGGAGATGCAGAATGTTAGAAGCAGTTAGACTGTGGCATATGGCCAGATCTGAGCAGAGTGCAGTTCCTCTGAGGCCTCGACGCAGCCTCCAGACCTCCAGAACAAGAGCCGCATTCAGGCCTACTGCGTTCCCAGCGGGCAGGCCTGTGGGCCAAACAGACTTTTGTAAATTGAAGAGTTCTGTCTTCAGACCACAATACTGTTTCCTCTAACCATTATGCATCTCATGTCCCAAAAGTAAAGCAAATGTTCTGCAGAACGAATTAAACTGGGCATAATTTTTGGACTGAATCTGGACAGGACGTGACGTGACGTTATTGTTTGTAGGAATAGTATTTTCATCATTTGCTGACCCATATCTTTTAAAACCTGTATGAATTTCTGTCTTCTGGAGATTGTCCAATCTGCTCTTTTCCATACAATAAAAGTGAATAGTAACCACAGCTGTCGTGCAGGATTATTTTCAGTGAATAACTACTGCTCACATAAATCTATTTATAGCTTCCAAATACTTGGAATATGGCACAAGTTAGAATCTTATGACTTTTTGTCTTTTTTTGGAGCGTAACAGGCCGCAGTCACCATCCACTCAAATGGAAGAGTTTCAAGTTCAATTTAAATGTGCAATTGCTATCCCTTTAAGAAAGACTTGCAGATGGAACCTGTTGTCTCTTAAACCTTTAAATCTTTCAAATTGAATTAAAAAAATTCTCAAAATTAGTTCTCAAAGTGTTTGTTTTTTAGTATACAGTTAGTGTGTTCAAAAACGGAAGTGACAGAAGGAACCTCTTCCATCTGTCTTCTATCAATAATGCAAAGTTAGAGTGTGTTGAACAATTGAGACAATTGTCTACACATTCATTATTCATTCATCATGCTCTAAAATGTTTTGCAAAAGTTCAAATGATGAACAGGGATACAGCATTTATAAAAGAAATGCATAAAAGAATGCATTTATATAAACTGTACTGCATACCGCTTTCAGCTGTTTTCAACAATGATGATAATAATAAATGTTACTTGCGAATCAGCATATTGGAAAGATTTCAGATGCATCATGTGACACTGAAGACTGGAGTAATGATGCTGAAAATTCAGCTTTACCATCACAGGAATAAATTACTCTTTAAAATATAGTATAATAGAAAAATATTTATGTTAAATAACAATTATATTTCACAACATTACGTTTTTACTGCATTTTGATCAAATAAATGCAGACTTCTGTCAAATTTAAAAATCTAACATTCAAAAAGTTAAATAAATAAGTAAAATCTTACAACCCCAAACTTTCAAATGCTAATATAATATTTTTCACAGAATGGTACGGGTAAATGAACCTTGCAAAATTTTACAGATTTGTTGGCAATGAATTATGTCTCAAAATCCAGCACCTTCATGTCAAAATCCAGGGTTAAAACTGTAGCTTGTACTACAGATCTTAAATGCAAACATATAGAAGTTTACCTTTAGACAAACTGGCCAGCAGGGCTCCTTTTCAAGTCCACATGTAGCCTGTTCTTTTCTATCAGGAACATTTTCAATGCTGCCACAAAGTAACTTACTTGTCAGAAATGAATGCTATAAATTTCTATACGCAACAGTTTTAGGTTTCTTTGTTTTACAGTACTTTACAGGCTTCTTGTAAGTTCATAAAGTGGAGCTACTAAAAAAAGAGCTATTTATTTTCTAATAATTCATAATGGAAACTATTGTCTATGAGTCTCATCTAAGCAGACAGTGATTGACACTCTTTATTATGGGACTAAGCTCTGAAGTTATGTGATCCACCAGACCGTATAAATATAAATAGATACGATGTATAATAAGTTTGACCATTCATAATAATTAACAACCACATTCCCAAAAGTTGACTGTACCAAACAATCAGATAAGTTTGCCATGAGTATGTGCTGGTCATAAAAGGAAATGGTCTGAAAGTAATACAGACTCAGTGTTTGAGCAATTAGGGTGAATCATATGGTTGTAACAGCGGGAGAGGTGGTGTTGTGGGGGTGGGGTGGACTCGCTGTCTGAAACCTGAACTTGAGCACGTTCTGTGATTGTTTGAATACCAGGTGTGAGCAGCTGTTTGCTGGGACCCACATACAGAACAGTGAAAGCAGTATGGGAATGTGTCCACAGATCTGCTCAGTGCTGGTGACATTAAACAGCTTTAGCTACACTGTAAACAAAACTCTTAATCAGTATTTTTGTATTGTTTTTGAGTAAAGATATCTAAACATCCTAAAAATGATAAAGTTTGAAAGATATTAAAGGAATAGTTCACCCAAAAATGAAAATTATCCCATGATTTACTCACCCTCAAGCCATCATAGGTTTATATGACATTCTTCTTTCAGACGAATACAATCAGAGTTGTATTTAAAAATGCCCTGGCTCTTCCGAGCTTTATAATGGCAGTGAATGGCAGCCCAAAATTTGAAGCCCAAAAAAGTGCATCCCTCCTCCATCATAAACATACTCCACACGGCTCCAGGGGGTTAATAAAGGCCTTCTGAAGCGAATCCGAATCGATGGGTTTTTGTAAGAAAGATATCCATATTTAACATATTATAAAGTAAAATATCTAGCTTCCTTCCATATACAACTCACGAAAAAATCATAACTGCAAAGGATGCACATTTTTGGGGCTTCAAATTTTGGGCTGCCATTATAATGCTTAGATTAGCCAAGACATTTATTAATACAACTCTGATTGTATTCATCTGAAAGAAGAATGTCATATACACCTAGGATGGCTTGAGGGTGAGTAAATGATCATTTTAATTTTGGGGTGAACTATCCCTTTAAGGCTTGTTTTAGAAAATATATCTTGAATTAAGTTTATTTTTTCAGTAATACTTTACAATAAGGTTCCATTAACATCAGTTAATGCATTAACTAAGGCCCTATTTACACAAGATGTACTTTGGTCTATCGGATCACAAGTAGACGAGGCAGACATACCCGTTTACACCTGGTGTTTTAATCTGTCTATTCAGGTTTCAGTTGGTCAGTGGCGCAGTCGATTTCAGTTGCCTCAAAATAGCCACGCGCCAACAATGAGCCTGAACACGCCTCGTTTTCAGACCAGCACGCCCATGGGCGCAAATGCATTTGCTATTTAAACAACGTGGCACTGGACGTGAAAATTATAACTGCGTCGGGTTGAAATTGGCAAAAAAACACTTGCCACTTGTCGCGCCTGTATGATAGGTCCCTTAAATTTGATTAAATTATCTCCTCATAAAACTGCAAAAAAAAATGGGAAACAAGCTTGTCGAAATGCAATAATGACTTTTCCTGAATACAAGCCATGCCTTCAAACTTCAGTTTATATAGCAATAGTTAAACAAGAGTGCAGGGCTTTATACGCTAGCAGAGATCTGGATTGTGTCAGTTTAATCTCAACATACCGCATTACCCAGACACATATTTATACAACACTGATAGACACAGAATTTCATACGCAGGAGCAGGTTTCCTCTTCTGTTATAAGCCCCAATATTTAGAGGATGGATATGGATAGAGTGGAAAAGTAATGCATATTCATGAATAATAAGCATACAGATTATTCCTGGAAACCGAGTGGCAAGAGGCCACACAAGCAGTATGAAGGGGAAATGACTCTCAGTCGAGCACAGTGATTGAACACTAATGGATGGTCAGCTGCTATCCATCACTCAAATAAACCAGGGCTCAGACCCAGAATGCCTCTCATCAACAACAAATACTGTACCACACACTGAATGCAAGGCATGCAGTAACCATCAGTAATGACATGTGCTTCAGCCTCATGGAATGATTCTTTCTGATTGGTTCCTGCACAAGGTTTGACTGCACGCTCATTCTGAAAAGGGAAAGTGATTTTAAGCCAGGAATCTGAACACAAAAGGCTCAGACAGAGGGAACGGTCATATCTGAAATGGCCATTGCTATAGCACAGTTTATTTTTTAACCTCACAGATGACATAAATAAAATAAAACCTCCCTGAACAACCTTCTGTTTGAAACAAACTTATTATGCTTTATGACGTAGCTATGTAAATGTCATTGCTCACTGCACCAATAACAGAAATGCAAGATGGTGTGCGAGTCCGCAGAGTGATACGAGAGATATAAAAGTAGCGTTAGTTTCATTTATCTACATGAGCGGAATGATACACAGCTTTGCCATGAATGACGACGAAGACCGCAACTCAATATTATCAATATTAAGAATAAAAAACATGTGCCTTTTACATTGTTACATTTTGTTTAGAATATACAAGCCATTTAAAGTAAATAAAAAATACTTTTATTCAGCAAGGATGCATTAAATTGATCAAAAGGACAGATTTTTACATTGATACAAAATTATATTTCAAATAAATACTGTTCTTTTGAACTTTCTATACAGCAAAGAATCCAGAAAAATATGTATTACGATTTTCACAAAAATATTAAGCTGCGCAAGTTTTGTTTCTTAATCAGCAAGGATCATGTGACTGAAGACTGGTGTTATGGCTGCTGAGAAATCACAGGAATAAATCACATTTTAAAATATATTAAAAGAGAAAAGGGTCATTTTAAACTGTAATATTATTTAATTACAATATTACTGTTTTTACTGTATTTTTCATCAAGTAAATGCAGCTTTGGTGAGCATTAAAGACTTCTTCCAAAAACATTTAAAAACTCTTACTGACTCCAAACTTTTGAACAGTTGTAGTACTCATGTTTTACAATTTCATACTTTACATAGAAAGAAAAAGTAGTGCAACACAACTCTATTATTGACTAGAATTTTTACTACCACCACTCATGAATAAGTACATCAGTTTCAATCTCAAGACAACGATTTAAATATATTCTGACTAAATATAAACATATTCAATATAAATATATTATATATAACTGACTCTAATGCCATGGCTGTTTTACATTAATGATCATTGGAGCTCATACACTTTAAAGACAATTTTAGCACTGCTACCATGCTTACTCCCTTATAACCTATTTGTACAATTAAATACAAAGACCTTTAGTGTTTTACTACATGCCTTTGTAAGAGTAAACGCACATCATCTCTGATACTGCCCTGAGATAGAAAATGGCCTTTAACCCTTAATTAGATGGTGTCGAGAAAGGCACTTTGTTTCTTTATGAGCTCAAATGTTGAGATCCAAGTGTTGAAAGTCTTTCAATGACTCAGCGAGGGAGACATCTCTTCAAAACATCACTGAAGCTTTGTTCACTGTATGCACTTCACACAAGCTACGTTCAAACCCCCAGAATCTGACAAAGAACAGCTGCAAAACACCAGCAAACACAATTGGAATTTCAGCACCACATTCAGGAGAACATGTTAACAGAGTAGCCACTACTTTCTTTTGAAATGTGACTATGGGGACGGAGATCCATCTGGCTAAAGAAATGCTGAATTTATTGTTGTCTTATAAACATCTCTGAATCTATGGGCTATTTTATCTCATGCATTCTCTTTAATAATGTGCACAGTGATACATTCAACCAACTTGGAATAGTAACTCTAAAATGGTCAAAAACTATGGGCTAGATATCCTGAATATCAATTACAGGATTCCCTAATTAAAGAGATCAAATGCTGCAATGGCAAAAGTGCTGCACATTTAGAATCACAGGGAACAGTTATGGATAAATTACACAGATAAAAATCAAGAGCACCAAAACAGACAAGACGGTCCATTTATTTTAGACTACCGATCTGATTGTATTTTGGCCCTAGTTTCTTGTTTGAGAAAAAACAATCTTGAAACAATCTTTATCTTGAAATGATCAGTTTGACCACATCAGTTTGTGACTCAAATCCTCTATTATCTGTGTCCGTTTATAAATCAGCAACACCAGTTAAAAGGCAGAAGGATGTGAATGAGCTACACTAAAGATTAGGCCAGAACTCCAAAGGTAAGGAAGTGCAGGGAAGGAAGTCGGTTTATCTGGAGGAGGAGAAAAGCAGGAGGCTGAAACAGGAGGTCAGTACAATAAGGAAAAGCATGAATAGTGGTCAGCGGAAGAGGGGATAATTACGCAAAAGAATAAGTAAAAATGAAGAAATAGTGAGGAAGTTCAGCACAGATGTGGAGATTAAAGGGTGAGAGAAACAATGTCAGACTACGAACTCAAACGTCACTTAACAGATGCTTCTGAACAAAGAAAATGCCACTGTTGGGCAAGCAGTTCCTTCCTATTCTCACGTCTAATTATACAAAAAATGTAGTAGCAGTCCACTCCATCATATATTCAACACTATTATAAAACACATCTGCAAGATCCAGTGATTTATTACAAATTAGATCATCTCGTGGTAAATAGTCTTAAAAAACGTTATCTAACCACAGACCACGTGAAAGGAATGACATAGACCTGCTACTGTGTCAGCCACAAAACTCCTTTCACTGCTCTGACTCCTTCGCTTATCCATAATGCTACAATAATGTTGTTTTATCCAAGTAATAACACTGTCTTTGTCTACTAAATTAAAATGCATAAAAATTAGAAGAATTATCCAAGTGTTAAAAAACGTCAACCTTCTAAAACTGAAAACAGTCTACATAGTAAATAATAAATGTATAAATAAATGAAATTAAAGTGGCTTTTAAAGATCATCAAAGTTAATTTCTCATTTTTGGCCAATTACTGACAAAGAACATCAAGATGAAATACTGAATACTCAGACTAGGCTACTTAGAAAAGTTGAAATCAGCACAATTATTTCACTTTCTTTTCATTCAAATCTGCATGTGGGGTGTTGGTAATTTTGTTGAATCATTTCTTGCAACGTATTTGCAAACTTTACATTTATACACAATATAATAATCACTCTATAATCGTTTTTATGATCTGAACCATAAATTCGTTTGCTTTTGAAGACGATTGGTTTAAATTACAATCATCCTAAGAATTTGAATAGGCTAGTTAAGCCTTTATCACCCCAGATGCAGCATGAATTGTGTTCAGCCTTTACATTGTGAATGCATTACATTCATGTACAATGTTCTCATAAATTCTCATGAACGATGAACAATTTAGAAACTTTGACTTACTTTTGCACGTGAGGACGATCAGTCCCACGACCAACGGCGCGATATGACGGAGGGTCATTTCTTCCTGATCCGAGGTTTGATGTGAGGAGGTTGAGCGCGCTAGAGAGCTGAAGTGTCCTGTAGATCATCAGAGAGGGCAGATGTTTGCACAGAGCGCGCGTGAAGTGCAGAGAGACGAGTGGGAGGGGAGGAACCTAGTGGGCTGCGCCCTACATGCCACACTGCAACACTAAAGCACATGAAACACGGACATTAGCAAGATTTTAATAATGATTGTCATATCAGCGTATACAGGGGTGGTTTTTTTTGGGGTCGGGGGGACTATACGTATAAAGTTTGTGAAAACTTTCTGCATAAATTTCACTTCAGCTTGAAGGAATTTGACCCATTCATCTTCAAACACTGCTTCAATTCAGTGATGTTGTCTGGCATCCCTGCATAAACTGCTTTGTTCAAGTTCTTCCAGAAATGTTGCTTAAGGTCGGGACTTTAATGTTTGCCATTCCAAAAGCATTACATTTCTTCTGCTTCAACTATTCAAGGCTTGTGTTTTGGGAGTTGTTTTATGCTGGACTCCTGTTGTGCTAACCTTGACTTTCTGATGTGGCTTCTAATTTATCGTGAACAATATTGGTTTGTCGCTTATCTGCCAAATGGCAATATTAGAGATTGGATATTGCTTATTTTAGGTACAGACTTATTTAACCTATATTTAGATCTTTAAAAACACAGATAATTTAATAACACTTTTTCAAAATGAATATACTGTACAGTATAATGTTGTGATCTCTTTACAATGAGTACTTTTAAATTAGTTTACAATTTATTTAGACCAAATATAAAATATTCATATGAATATATTCTTTTTTTATATTAATCATAATTCATTTTATATTAATATTGATCTATTATAAGCCATAACATGGAAATTATCATTGGCTTATCATATCAGCCCAAAATTCTCATTTAAACCAAAAAGTTATATTTTTGTGTAGGCTAATTCATCTGTCCATGAAACCTAGCTCATCCACATGGTCTTTGGACAAACTTTGGACTGGCAGTGGGAGTTATGTTCTTCTTGGATAGCATTGGCTTTCATGCTAATCTGCACAACATTCTTGTTCAACTGTCTGATGATAGACTAAAGAACACTAACCCATTAAGGCAAAGCAAAAGAAAAGGTCTCCTGGAATATTCTTGCATTTCGCAAATTTTATATTTGTTCAGAAGAGCATGACTTCTAAACTTCCAACAAAGATAATTTTGTTCAATAAATTTGTGAAAAAAAGAAAAGATCATTTTAATTTTAATGATAATGCATTGGTTTTTGGCTGAGAGATGTGGTATGTCTCTTGAAATTGTGAGCGATAACTTGAGCTGATATTTATTTAATCGATGGAGTCTGAAGTCTTTCTATCAGTGCTTTCTATATTTATCAACAGTCATTATAAATGCTATTGTTCTTGATAATGAGCCTTTTAGTTGGCTTTTTAAATAGTTTCTAAATTGACCTTTTTTTTAACTGTCTACCATTAGTGGATGAAAAATAGATTCAGAGAGCCTGTAATCTGATTATCCATCCTATGATCTACTGCTGAGAACTAATTACAAGACAAACCAAGGAATATGTATTTGAAAATAGTCTGAAGATTTCCTGTGGGACTATAGTCAAGAATCAATTTGACATGGTTTATCCCCTCACATGACCAGCCCAGTCAGATCCTTTTTGAGATACATTTTTTTAGGTTGAGAGCTCAGTATGAAAGAATCAAGTGAAGGCAGCATTCGTCAAAGTAATATAGGTAGGTTTTTGGCTGTAGTTTGTGAGTATGATGTTGACAGCTGTGCTCTGGAAACCTCGGGTAATGTTTGCACACCTGCAGGAGAGTGTGAGAGTGTACTCAGCTGACTGAAAACAAGAGATGTAAATTCAGTTGGTCACATTTTATATCACTTCATATATCAAAGTACATTTTTCGAACAAGATCTGTGTCAAGTTGGCAAAAAAAAAAAAAAAAATCCAATTGCTTTGGTTTAAATTATATTCCTGAAATAAATTCTTCATTCCTGGCCTACTTATTTAAGTCTAACCTCATAATAGAATAGAATCACTTCAAATGTATGAATGAAAATGCAATAGATATCAATATCGAACCATTTCAAGAAAGATCAAATGCATTTTTCAAACAAAACATTTCACAAAAAGAAGTTGTGGTTTAATTAGGGTTAAAAGATGTACTGTTCAAAAGATAATATGTTGGCACTAAATAAAAGATTTGCAAACTTCCTGGTTGTCAAACATTAGTGGAACATGTTCATAGTCAATGACCGAGTCCGAAAGCTTAAAAAGGCTGCCTTCAGAGGACGCATTCCAAGGAAGGCATCAAGGCACGTCCAAATCCAATGTGTCTCCTGAGATACCTTCATATGATCGATAGATGTATTCTTCGCTGCCTATGATATCCCACAATCCTGTGCTTTACATTCTGTGACAGTTGAGCTTAAAGAAATAAAGATGGCGTCTGAAAGTTGCGGTTGGTGGTCAGTTTGTGTTTAAGACTACGTTTTCCACTTCTAAGGTCATCTCTAGTGAGAAATTACTACTCTAATAATAACATATTTGCTTAGTTATCTCCAAAGCTCACTCTATTTTGCTGAAAATCATTAAACCGTTACGCTGCCTCAGAAATCTGTTTGAAAGTTGTTTTGTGAGGTAACTTCATGCACAATGCCTATGTCATTGCCTGATAAAGCAGCGAGGCAACACGTTTTCGGACACAGCCAATGTGATGATCTAAACCGGACTCTTGAACTTGAAGAGTACTGACTTCATACATCTACTAAAAACACCAATGACAAATTGTCTATAAGTTTGTATTATCCATGCAATGAAATCCATGCATTTTAAGTGTGGCTAAAGTATTCTGGGTTTGGAGTGTATAAGTGACCCATTCACAATCACAAAAGAAGTGATTTTACAAATGTAATATCAATTGGGTTTAACATGAGAAAATATGGTATTCACTAAATGAAATAATTTTTAAGGACTACCGTTATGTGAATGATCGTTGTTTTAAAATGCCTTTGCATGAACATGTTTAAACTAAGACAAGATAAATACAAAATTTAGACTTGTCTCTCTTCTCAGTCCATTAAAGGTGGATCAAGTTAGACACGCTCTGCTTAACACAATGTGTTGCTCTGCAATTAGAACTATTCACATGACTGAATGAAGAGTTCAAATCCTGTTGCAACTTATAATAGAGAATCGGTTGTGATTTGACTGATGTCAAGGCATCTGTGAAGCCTTCATATCATTGTCTTGCTTTCTTGAAGTGGTGGAAAGAACCATGCTTTTCCTTCAACGACAGGAAGGAAGTATAGGAAAGAAGTCATTCTTTCCATTCTGGACGCTGGGGAATATTTTTTCTGGAGTTGTCTGCTTTTATGAGAGGGGCTATTGTCTGTTAAACACAAGGGTGGTAGCTGTGAACGTCTGAAGAGTCAAGGGGCTCAAGGGCAGGGAGCAGAAGACATTTAGGGTCCTATCTATGTAACAGAGTCTTCACAAAAACAGGGTTTGTTTTAAAAAGATTGACATCAGTGATCTTCATCATGGCACAAATGCTGTTTCTGTGGTGATAGGAAGATAAATAACAAGTTGTATGAAGAATGTTTGAACTGGTCTTTTGGGAATACATATTTATATATAACATAATTCATATATTATTGTTATATTAATTATATAACAATACTTTTTGTTTTAAGTTAAAAGTTATGTATATGTGTATACATATATTCTCTCAGCTCTCTCTAACATGGCGGCATGAAATAAATATGTTAGCCTTCATGGGCTTGCATATCAGAATATTTTGCACCACTAAGAAGCATTTCCTTTGTTTGAGTCTGATGCAAAAGGATCACGCCCTGATTAAAATTACATCGCTGGGAAGGCAAATTTTCACAGACTATATAAACCCAAGGGATTGTACATTTGAACATTTAAATATTTTTTCTACCCCTTTTATGCTCCCTTCCTATGCTCCTTTTTAAGCTTACTCAAGTGTTGAACTTGTCTGGAGCCCGTGGGTTGCTGTGGTATGTGAGGTCGTAGCCTAGGTTGTGACCAGACTGCACACCAGTGGTTTCTTCTGTTGAGAGTTTGTGTTTTCCCATAGAAGCTTCTGGATTACTGCATCATTGGTCTGTCTCTAACTGAGTGACTATTAATAGTTCTCCTCATATTGCTTTTGATAAACTTCCTGAGCTGCAAGTTCTCCCTCTTATTAGGTTAGAAATCTGGGTTTTATCATTACAATTCGACCTTAATTGGATTCAGTTAAATTCACCAAAAATCACACAAAAAAGGTAAAAGCAACAAATTAAATAACAAACAAATAAACATGAGATCTTTTTTTCATAAACTGCGAATATTAACAGTGAATGAACAGTATAAACAATATAAACAATATCGGGTTTTTTTTTATTTTTTTTTTATAAATGTTTAAAAAGTATAAATAAAAATGTGGAATTGAATACACACATTACTTTTACTTAAGTATACTTCATAAAATTAACTTGAAGTATACTTATTTTTTTGTATGGAAGTGAAATTGAACAGTGGTTTTAGATTCCATCATGCTTTGCATGGGACTGGAATGAGAGAGTAAATGTGTTATTTTATGTGTTTTTTTTTAATAAAGGGAAATATTAGTTCATGTATAGGTTCATTTATGTTGAAAATTTAGGAACATTTGTTATGTTGTAGTTTTTGTGGTTACATTTGTGGAGAAGAGTGAAGCTTAGCTTATGGGCTAACAATGAACGTTTCCGTTGTTGTTAGCTGCTACCATGTGCCATTGTTAGTTAGCAATTAGCTTAATTGCTTCAACTTAAGAGCTTCAACAGTTATTTTGGTTAAGTCTAATTTTTGAAAGGTTGGAGTAGATTGAGTCAACACCCCAAAGCTTCCCAGTCGTTAACCCTCCCCAGGTCAACATTTCATTAGGTAACATTTGGCAGTTTTGATATATGATCACGTTATTTTACACTTGTGTAAGCAATGGTCTATCACTTGTTTCTTCTTCCTTACCTGTGTTTTGATCCGGAGATTCAGTACTGAAGTTTGTAATGGTGCCGTATAACAATGGTGCCGTATAACAATGTAAAACATGGATAGCCAGAAAGATAAAGAGAAGATTTAAAGTAAATTCCTCTTTTTCTGTATGTCAGTATTTCCAAACAATGTAAGTATATAAGACAGTATGTAAAAGTAAAACTGTGATGTGAAAAAAATGTATTAGACTCCTCAATCAAAAGAGTAAACACAACTACAAAACTAGTATACTTAATTATAATTCTTTTTATAATTTTATAATTTCTTTTTTAAGGGTTGTCAACAAACAAGATTCATGCAGTCTCAACACAAGAGGATAAAATGAAGTTCCATTTTCCAAATCGGCTGCATGTAATGTAATTAAGTTGTGACAAAATGATTATGAATGGTATTGCAAATGGTAGCCTAGTACTGGCTACCCATCAACCCATTAAAGTTTCTAAAATATTTTGTGGACAAGGAAAACTTCAATTCAACAAAATGTGTGCTAAGAAACCCACATCTTTTCAAAACTACTTTTTCAAGTTGTTGTCTAAACAGACTCCAACAGCTATCGTCACATATAAGAGGAAATACATGTTATCTTAAGACATGGGTCAGTTGAAACAATAGAACAGCTATCAACAAAATGACCTATTGTCACAATCAATTCACCGGTATTTTGTTTCCCTCGTGAGAGGAGGTTTCTTTTTATGCTCAAGGTAGCAAGGAGCATACATGAACACTTGAGGGCTGTCATCGAGTTTAATGGTGTGGAAGTGACCCATAGGAATGGAAAATACAGCAGTAATGTTTTGCTTTATGCTCTAAAAGAAGGAAATCTGTCAAAGGAAATCTATTCTCTCAGGCTTTGTTACTTCCAATTGGGGCCTCAGATCAGTGTGGTTTGTTTATTTTCCCAAGAGGCCCTCAGTTGAGAATGTCTGCTTGGCCTCAAACGAAGGTTAAACAGTGTTCGACCTGCCAGCCCTGACAAATGCTCAGCAGAACAACGGTTCTCCGCACCTTTTGTTCATTTTAAGCTATTATCAGTCATATATTTTCTTCTGATATTTTTTTATATAAAATATCAAACATGTATTAGCCTATATAGGACTATTTTATCAATATTTATAACATTTAAAAGAACACGACAACTTTCTAGCAAAATGATATTGATTTTAGTCTGTAAGACTTGAATTGGGGGGAGGGGGGGTTCTAGTTTAAACAGTTTTAATCATATGTTTAAAACCAACATACAAATTTTAAACCTTTAGCTACTGTTCTTGGGTGAGAATTTGAATCAAACCCGTGAAAATGTTAAAACACAAAACGAGAAAATCCAAATGCATGGGAAAAGGCAGATTCAATCAAGCAGCCAATACAATACGCATGTATTTGTTTTAACTATGAATAAATCACGAATTATGTAATGTTCTAAACTCCATAATTTCGCCAAAAAACTATTTGTCATATAATCAGATCATGCTTCCTAAAATGACCAGAAAGGTGATGCGTGCGTATGCGTAGGCGTGTAATAATTGCAGCCGCGTTTCTGCGCAGCCCGAGCGCCGAGTTGATCCACTTCAAACACGTGATGTAAAGCGGAAACAACGGACCAAAACAGAGCGAGAGACGCTTTCGATTCTAGCCCATTAATAATCCAAAGAAATAAGCGCCTGGGTTTGTCGTCGTCTTGGAGCTTCATAAAATAGCGCGGACGCTTGGATTGCACTGTGTTTTAAGAATGAACATTAGTTTGGGATACAGATCTGTACAACCAGACAACATGAGTAGTTTCGATTTTCAAACGTAAACATCCGCCGAGCAGTTCCCGTCCATGTGTGAGCAGCTACTTCACGATGCTAACCGTGTTTAGGATGAGTGTATCTGCCAAAACCAGAGGACATGTCATTCCCAGCTAATGCTCAGCGATAATACGACTGGAATTGCTTTTATTTGCATCTTAAGTGGTTAGCCGAGACACGTTAAGACGCGAATGGGTTAGCACGCGAGCTAACTTGGCTACCAAAGCTGTTTGTTTGTGAAACTACAGACTGAACCATGTCGTTTGACAGTACAAATAATACGACAGATGATATATAGTCCATTACGGCGAACTAAGGTGACATTTCACAAGCGGATATTCTTATTATGGGTCTACTGAGCCTTATTTTTAGCTCAATTGGAAAATGCATAGATGCCATTTGCCTCCTCCTGGATTTAAATTTTGTGATTGTCAGCTCATTAATTCAGCTTTTGGTGGCAGTAATCTCCTTTGTCAATAGTCTGCCCATGCTACTCACAAATTCAGTGTCGGAGTGCTGGAATCTCACTCTGCTTTGCATCATCACCATGAGGGACGGAGTGACAGTCGTGACCCATAACATGGTCGGAGGCTGGATGCAGCTGCTCGGAGGCATGCTGGAAAGCTTCAAGATGATCGGATACCTGTCTTCACACCTGCTACTGCGCACCAAAGAGCTTCTTCACCGCGGCCTGCTGTCGGGACACAGTTTTCTACGGCAGGCGTGGGAAGGCTGTGGCATTGTGTTCAGCCTGTTGCTGTATTTCGTCAACACGATCATCAACTTACTTCTCATAGGCACGCAAAATTTATACTCCGTGTTGGTCAGCACTGTGGAGGCGGTGTCCTGCCCTTTGCAGAAAGCTCTTGAGCTGACCCTGACGGTGCTGACCTTCCTGTACAGCAGTCTCGTTGGCACCTCCATCCTGCTGTGGACACCATGCAGACTGGCCATGGAGTTCCTGGGATCTGTCTGCCAGATCTTCATGAGCGTGTTCCTGCTCAACTCTTACGGACTGATGCTCACGTTGGTCATTATCACGTGTGCCACAATATACCTGAACCCAGCGCTCCCAAGACGGGCATCTTTGCACATAATCAACTACATCAACACCGTGCCCGTCCTGCCGCGACTCCGAAGGGCTCTACACCATCTCTATGTGCTCAAGAGGAACGTGTGGCAGAGATTGGCCTGGCATCGCAGCCGGATAGGCCTCCTGGTGGTTCCTGCAAGGAGAGAGGCTACGGAAAGGGACGTTAGACAGCCCGAGCACAACCCTGAGCCTCAAGTTGACCTAAACGCAGCAGACCCGGTGGTGGAAAACGCGCCTGAGGACGCCAACCAAGCAGACGATCCTCTAAACCTGCCGCTTCCGAGCTCCAGCACTCACAGGCCGCTCCGGAAGTCTCTGTCTGAGGACAGTTGCAAAGGCCCTCCGGCGGACAACCTGCTGAATCTTCTGCAGGAGCAAGAGGAGAGGAAGAAGTGCGTGATCTGTCAGGACAGCACCAAGACTGTTGTGCTTTTGCCGTGCCGTCACTTGTGTTTGTGTAGAGACTGCACCAACATTCTGCTGAGCCAGCCCATCTACCAACACAACTGCCCCCTGTGCCGCCACATGATCCTTCAGACCATGGACGTGTATCTCTGAGGGAAACATTTACGGATGTGTTTCTGTCATCCTCAGGTTATTTGAGCAGCAATGTTCTTGAAATGTGGGAAACCACATGTTCCCTTTTCGTCTTTGTCTATTCCACTACTATTGCTTGTATATAGACTTGATTCACAACCTTTTATAAATTGCGACTGGCGAGGCTGATGACTGTGACCGTGTTTTCTTATGGTTTTATATACATTGTCACTTTTTTCATCAGCTTGTAGAAGCAACACTATTTTTCTCATACAACAATATATCGTGAATGTAAGCTTTGTATTAAAAACAGGGTGTTGATTGTGAAGGTGGAGATTTGTTTAAGGGGAACATTTGTATGATACTAACATTGAGCCTTATAGTATGAATCGTTTAATACAATTTTTGCCTGACTGTAAAGGTGATCAAAGGTTTCATGGGAACTTCTACAACGTCATATTGATTTCTTTTTTCAGTGTTTTGCTTTGCATACTCTTTAATCATTCCACCAAAGCCATTTTGCACTATGTAAACAAGTGTCACTACAATAATTTCACAAGCCATTCAACAATCTGATGATGTATTCATACCGTTTTTATCATTTATTATTGAACAGCATTAAGGCTGTCTCACTGCTAAAATGGTATTGATCAGTGCATTTTCAAATCGAAATTGAGCTTGTTTTTTGTTTCGAGAGAGTAGTTTAATTCGGTTATGGTAAAAAAAACAAGTTGCAGAAAGGCTTTTAGCTCGGCTTTGTCCAGTGGATGTTGTTAGAAATCACTATTTTGGATAACATCTTGTACATTAGAGACAAAAGGTACAGACCTTACTGGTTCATCTTATTTATTTTGGTCTTGCATGATATTTTAAAACCCCAAATTGCATTCAGAAAGGCACAATGCGCAAGACAATCACGTGCATTTCAGAAAAGGAAAAAAAAAGGATTTGCAAGACCCATGCAAGCAGATTCATAACTGTTTTGACTACACATAGTGCCTAATTATTTCTGTCACTCTCAATTCTGCTCAATTCAGGTGATAAGCACTAACCCATGGTTTATTGTTGTACTTTTAAGGTTTTAAAACATTCATTCCACAATTTAGCCCCAATCCTTTTGTATTCTTGTACTGCAGACGTTTGTTTTCTACGAAGGTCTCCAGTGATGATGTTTGTGGGCAAAGCAGATGTGTGTCTGTCCAGAGGCCTGGATAATATCAAAACAACATTAATTGACTATCCAGATGAACAATAAACAGTATTTGACTCTGTGGTTGTATTGGCTTTTGTCTTCAGCACAACTTGTATTAGTTTCGTCACTGGACTAAAATGCAATTCACACAATGTCTGTGATTGTGCTAAATGACTTATCCCACTTCTACACTGAGATAAGCTTCGATTATGTGTGAGAGCTTATGAAGCGGAGGCCACTTCTTCCAAATCATGCGATCATGACTTCCAAAAAACCTGATCCAGTGTTATCTACATCCCAATCAATTGAATGTAAATACTAACAGTGTCTCAACTCTGGAATATCATTCTTTTTAAAATTGGTTTATTTGATATAAGGTGTGTGAAATGCAAGCATAAAAGATGACGCATTCAGCACTGGACAGCTCCACGTTCCAGCTTTTTTTAGTAAGAGGAAATGTGAATCTCACATTGTTGTACACTTATTTTAGTACAACAGTACTTAAGCAAATCCCTGAATACATGCACTCGGATACGGTGTTCATGTCTGTTATTCGTCACTGCATACTTGAGAACAATGCTTTAAAAATAACTAAAAGCTTAGGAAGCGGGGCACCATAATGAATTTAACACAGTGTAAAGCTTCCTATTTTTTTAAATGGAGATGAAATTGTTGATTGATTTATCGATTTGATTCCAGCTGCAAGTTAACCTTTGCTCGCTGTTATGTGTAATGGTCTACCCTCTGACTAACCCTCAAATAAATGACCATGTTAAAGGAACATCAGCCCTTTAATTATTCACTAAAATAGATAAGAATTAAGAAAATATTACATAATTCTCTTAAAATAAAAATAAACTACAGTTCACCTTTAGAGTAAATCCAACCTGCGCTATTTGTATTGCATTTAGAAAGCAAAAGCATGATGTTGTATCCTAAACATTTCTATAAACGTACAAAATAAAATTAAAGCACTTGGGATCCTGATACTCATGCAGGGATGTACTCTAATCTATCAAGTATAGGACAGCTAGAATAGACTCAGTTCAGAGGGTCATCCATTTCACAGTATATGTCAGTGTCTGACCCTGGGTCCACTGAACCATATGTGGACAAGCTTGAGTTTATCTTACAAATAGGAAGTCTTGCCTCGGGTCAATGGGAACGTTGAGAAACAGCAGTTCCTCACACCCACACAGAGACTTCCACTGCACAGGGGACTTCCATTACGCCCATCATTCATTAAACATTATACAATTCCACAAGAATTTGTCTAAAACTAGCTGCTATTGAGTTAATGGAAAGTAATTTGTGAAAACAAAAATATTTTTTGTTACTATAACTTTTGAACTAGGCCATTCTTTGCTAAATCTTTTATTTTTATGCATTTAGTATATCAGTGTGGCCCAGATGATGAATGGACGCCCCCTGCTGATATTAGAGCAAAGTACACAACTAAAAATATGAATGAATGGAAATTTAAGCAGTAATCCAGCGGCGAGTCCTCCGAGAAGCCAAAAGAGACATGTGAAGTAAAATACTAAACAAATATCACGAAACATAAAACACTGTCAACAGCGACACCAGAGAGGCAGCGTATCTGCAAGGACGCCAAGGACAATGAAACGACGCCCCCTGCTGATATGCATAATCAGACGTAATAAAAGCAATAGACCATAAAAATGTGCTTTTATGATGTTATTTAAAAACCAAAAACAAAGAGCTACTCTCAGTTAACTTTAACTTAAATAGAGTTTAGTTATTGTTATGGGTTTTGGCCATGTACCATGGTACTATTTTGTGTAAATAACATGGCATAAAGATCTGCCAGGCATAAATAATATAATGTTGTGAAGGATAATGATTAAAGTATTTGGGAGTTGGATTCAGACACCTTTCTGAGCTTGTTTCTGTCTGGTTGAAGCGCTCAGTTAACAGCTGTGAAGGGGCAGGCCATGACCTCATGGAAATGAACTGCACAAAGGGAGGATACAAATGTACCTCTCATTCTTCTCAATGTTACTGCAAAAACATTCTGTGTAAGTCTCTGCCAGCAGCCTGGGGAAAATTGGAACTACTTGTATTAGAACAAAAACAGTCAGAAAAGCAGGAGAAAGGGATAGAGGCAGAAAGAAGCAAAACTAGCCTGTGAACATTTGCCAAACAACAGTAAATGTGATCGCACCTTTACTCAGAGGTCACTTTCAACCTAAGCAGCTTTTTATTGGTCAACACAGTGAATTTATGTGTTCAAAGTTGAATCCAGGGGCGTTTACTGGGGCACAGGCCCCTCATCAAAAAAAGTGTCCCCATATTTTGATAATTGCGCAGATTCCTAATGCGATGAACTGCACTTTGCCTGTGGAATGTCACGAGACAAAAGGTAGATGTGTCTTCACCTACAGTTTAATATGCTCTAGAGATAAAATTATATGACTCCAGTCCATAAAAGATAATGGGTTATTTCCAAGCGCAACCTCCCCCAGTTTCTCTTGAAGCCAATACAGAACTTACTTAAACTGCAGGCTCTAGAAGGGAGCAGAATCTCATTGAGCCCCATGTTAAAATGCCCAACTTTACAGCAGAAAAAACACATGTTGTACAGCCTGGTAAAAATTGTGGTTTTGGTCTATACATCTAATTTTGCCCTTCAAGACAACTGTGAGGGGGGTGATTTTTTTTATTTTTATAACTCATTCATTTAAATTATATTAAGCCTTAAAGTTCTGCATAATTAAGGGCTTGGTCACTTGAGTGACAGGTGGATTGCTGCTGCTGTCACTACTAGCCATTTGGCTGCTGTCTGTTAGCTCCACCCACTCCACCTCTTTGCCCATTCGTTCCATCTTGGCAACAGCCGCACTTTTAGGTTTCAGAAACGCTCTTCAGAAACCTATGGGTGACGTCACGGACACTACGTCCATATTTTTTTTTACAGTCTATGGATATTTCACAAGAATGGAGACTGAAATTTTTTGGGCCAGATAATTTCAATGAAGCATGTGATTTCGTTTTTTAAAAAGTACACATTCATTGAAAGTATAATGAAAGGAGTGACCTGTATATTCTTAAAAAAAAAAATCTCCATTTGTGTTTCACAAAAGGAACAAAGTCATGCAGGTTTAGAATAACATGAGTGAATACATAATTACAGCATTTCCCATTAAAGGTGCACTATTTCTTTAAATGCACCCTGAAATATGAAACCACAGGCCTCCATTTCCCAGCAGTAGCAATTGCTTTTCCATGTAACATTTACTGACAAATTAGGTAATTATGGGAGTCATATTTTATTGAAGTCGTATTCCAGAGAAGTGTTGGAAAGTATTTATTGTGCTTTTTCACGAAATATAGACTGCCACCAGAACAAACATTTTGTGAGAAAACAGCAGAAGGTTTTCTTTTAAAAAAATTTTAAAATTCCATATAAAGAAGTAATATGTTCCATTTATGACTTTCATTCTTTGCAAGGCAACCCTCCAGTCTTTTTATTCTGTATGACTAAATGTGATTATAACTGAATCATCTGTGCAGTGCTGATCATATCTGATCTATTGAAATGATTACATATGAAGGCCAATCAAGGGCCTTTGTCTTATCCATGACGGTGCTTTTCCAATTCATGAAACCTACATGTGGCAAACAAAGTTAGTTGCAGTGTGCTTTAAGTCTATGCAAAAACAGCAGAGTTTTTCCAGTCCGAGTACACTAGGAAACCAGTGAAAGTGCTGTCTGTCTTTGGGCTGGAGTAAAAGCCAGTGTACTCTCCGAGGGCCATCTGCACCCACACCTGATCTCCTGGAATCAAATGCACTAGTGTTCCTCCAGACAGCGAGGCAGGTTTGGACCAGTTCCCGAAGATCTGAAAGTAGGAGGCCACGGTGTGTGCGTTCTTTATGAGGTCAAACTGCAAGCTGGAGCGATAGACTGTGGCGTGAACGGCGAAGTAGTAAACGCCCGGCACTCTGCACGTGAATCTTCCCGTCTCGGGATTGTAATCACCCTGCTCGTTCAGGATAAGTTTGTCGAAGCGAACCGCATCCCCTACTGCCAGTGGAGTAGTGCGAGCCTCAGACAGTTTGGCACTAAAAGCTGATTTTGGGGCCACCGCACACTCGCCCGGGGTTCCTCGCTCGCCTTTTTCGCCTGGATCCCCTCTGTCTCCCGTGAGGCCCCTCAAGCCCGACTGACCTGCCATAAGCATCATGGTATTTTCATGTTTTACTATTGACATTCAACAGAGTGCTGCAGATATATGCAAGTATTTTTGCAGGCCAAAACCAGGAAACAAGTTCGCATTGTAGCACTTGCGGTTCCACCGTCCTGAAGTTCGTTTTTTTTAAAGGCTTTTTGTTAAATGCCTGTGTTTAAAACAAGCTCAAGATATTTTCATGTTTTATTGTACAACATAAAATACACATCAGTAATACCCCCTTGTGTTTTTTAAAAAGCTTTTACTTGTCTTGAAAAAGATGGTCGCTAACAAGTGGCCAAATGGGAATACAGAGGTTGTAGGGGACATTAACGTCATCGCGGCGAACAGGTTAACTCATCTATTTATTAGTCCGCTGAAACAGCCTCTGTGTTTATAATCATGCTCTTTCAAACAATTCCAAATCAAAATTTCAAGGAAAATGTTTTTTAAATAAAGTTAAATTCATGCAGCTATGATGTTAGTTTAGATTTTACTTCTGACGATTGTATTTAGACAAAAAATGTAGTTAATTGTGAAGATTATCATGATGAACACAACGTATTAGAATAAAAAAAACTGTTGTTGGTCACAGAGTCAATTTTCTGCATAAATCTTGGGTTTTTGTAGCGGGAACCAGGTTGATGCTAACCTTCGGTTTGGCCTACAAAAATATGCCATAACTGCAGCACATGGGAGGAGAAGGTGAGAAAAACCATTGAGGTTGGCATTTTTGTACCTGGTTCTCCTCTCTCCCCTCTTTCCCCTTTCTCTCCCGGTTGAGCGTCACGGCCGTCTCGTCCATCCCTGCCGGGCTGACCAGGGCTGCCATGCAACCCAGGGGATCCTGGGATACCTGGGCTTCCTGTACACAAGCTGGGGATCTTGTTGTCTTCAAGCGAGTTAGAACAATGTACTGCAATAACAAGCAGCAAGGAAAGAGGCCATGTTTGCAGTGATGTCATCGCTCAGTCTGTGGAGAAAAGAACAAAATGGAAGAAAAACAGCCTCATAATCTTGTTTCAAGATGATTTTAGCATCACTGAGACTAAAAATGGTATAAAGTCTGCACATAATATGAAAAGCAGCAAAGTGCAAGTTGCATTATCTCACCACTTGGTCAATAGGGTGAGCATGCCAAGGGAAATTTTATAGTACATAATAATTACTAAAGCACAAGCTCAACTGTATAAGTGTAAAAGCAGATAAAGACGACTTAGAAATAAAGCCTAGGAATTCATATCTCATAGCCTACATTGACTGAAGCATCATAAATGTTAGAAAAAGTTATCCTTCTGGTCTGTGCGTTAAATATTTTGAATTGAACAAGTCATTTGGATCACAATTATGATACTTTTATAGGGATTTTTTTTCTCTCATTTTGTAGCCTGACAGCCTTAGTCCTCATTCACTTTCATTGATATTGAAAAGAGTGTGGGGGACATCCTTACAGAAGAAAGGAAGTCATAAGTTTGGAACAACATGAGGGTCAGTTAATAATGAGTTTTCATTTTTTGGGTGAGCTTTCCCTTTAATAACGCTCTCCAGTTATTTTGTCAGCTGTGTTCCATCTACAGTACCGAGGGGTTACAAACTGATGTTTGTAATTAGCTGGTGAATAACAAAAATGCAGAATGTGCTAATCACTATAATACATTTTACAGTCTACCATCTCTCATTGATGAGGTGCTGAGGCCAGTCAATATAAATCACGCTGCAAACACATACTATCTCTACAGAAGGAAGTATTTATGGGTTTGTCAGCTCTCGTAATTCTGTCTGGAACGACACATTTCCAAGATTTTATGTCTTTGCGTAAATCAGCAGGTTTCTATTCAAAGTCTACTGTCTGTCAAACAGCTGTTCCTTATGAAAGTTGAGAAACTGCTGATGATTCACACTGAGAAATACAACCAGACCACCAAAGCATTCTTCGAAAATTATGCAGAATCAGTTAAAGCACTGGTATCTTTAATTTAAGAGAAACATCTGTCCTAGGACATCTGGACAGGTATCTCTCCGGACCTTGTTTATGTATTGTGGTTCTAAATGCTTTGAGCAGCTCAATTCGTAAGCCATGTTAGGGCATAAAAGGAATGATTGCCAAAGTGCACAGAACAAATACCGTCATTCCAATGTCAACTGGATGGTCTGATTTCCAAACAAAGCATCACTCGCTCTCATATGAGTCACATTTTTTATTATTGCAACCTTGTATCGACAAACATTGGGGTACATTCCTACAATATCAGTGCAACATTTATACTATATTACAAAAATATTTGGCTTCAGAAATATGAATTGTGGTAAAATTAATCTTTGTCAGTTTCATTAACTGGAACAGTGTGACCAAACTGAGATCAGGAATGAGTAGCAGTGATGAGCAATCTTGACAAGAACAAAAGTTACATAAGAGACTGAAAAATCTTTCCATTTCAAGACTCAGCAGTGTTATTTCATAGTATAGAACATTATTGGTAGTAAAAGTGAAATATAGTCATATCTGCGTCAAAGTGTCTAAATTACAGACTAAGAATTGGTCTATAAAAACAAAACTAAAAACATAACACCTTATAAGTGAAAGCAGTCAGACCCTTCATGACTAAACATTTCACAATTCTGTAAAAAAAACAAAAAAACAACTCACCATTTAAGTTTTTTGAAGCGCCACTGGATTGACAGTCTTGATCAGGCAAAAGAGAAACGAGCAGTGAAACTCCTCTTTTCTTTGTGGTCCAAAGCGTCTGGGAAAAAATGAGCACTCCTAGCCTTCAGAGGAAATGGGAAGCTATTGGAAGCCAATTAGAAGTAGAGAGGCTGGGAGATGGGGAGGGAGAAAGAGGGATCATCCAAGGGACGGAGACTAAATGTTTGTAGCTTGTCCAACTTTATAAGCATAAACATTATCTGATACAGCAGAGCCTTAAAGATGGGGTCCTGGGCGCCAGTGAACAGTCTGGCGAAAACCTTGTGTATTTAATTAGAGTGGGGTTTACAAAGGAAAGATGCCAGTTTATTGTGGCGAATTTGCGAGAAATAAACCGTGCAAGGATTACAGCCCTGTGGTCAAGTGGGAGATTGAACTATTCTTGCTTTAAGAACACAAAGCATATTTTCAAAACAATGTCAATGATCATGTGACACGACCATTTTATGTAAACAAATCCTCTGCATTCATAGTTGCCACATCAAGAGGAAAAAAAAAACATGCTTGCTGCAGTTGAAAAAATGTGGTTATTTCTCTCGGTTTAAATGAGCAGTGAAAATCTGCAGACATGAATGAAGGCTGGGAGATATGCTGATGTGGGTGGCAGTTCAAACACATGGTTCTAGTTACTTTGGTAGCTTTATTTACAGGGCAAAGCTTCCCCATTAGGGGTATCCAGGCCTGTCTAGAACACTTATCCAGCCTTGTAATTCTCATTATAGGTCTAATGGCTCATAAAACTTCTTCAGGGAGACTGCTAGTGGCTCCTTGTTGTCTGTAAGGTTTCATGGGGCCATGCATTTCACATTATACACAACTGGATGGATAGACACCTTTTTCTTGATCTCTTGGTGTGAATGGTTTCAGTAAAGTGCCACATTTTAAAAGAGGTATTTAAGTCTAAATAATTTAGTATCTTTAACCCTTAAAACTAAAGCGGTTTATTACTATAATTTTTTTTAAGTTATCTTCCCATGTAAAACCAAAGCTAAAAGTGTTTTAACCATTTCTTTCTTGAATAAAACCCTTGTTGCACAGCCTGTATGACAGTATGACAGTTTGCTAAACAATCCGTTTGGAGCAGATTGAAACGATTAGGAATCAACTGTTGAAAATAAACTTCAGCAGCTCTTTCCTAACAATGGGATCTTTCAAATGGAAACGCAGAGCTGCAGATGCTACACACAGCAAGAAACAGCACATTCCTTCTGGAATTATGCATTACTGACACCTTGAGCAAGGCACCTAACCCCCAATCGCTCCCCAGGTGCCACAGAAAAATGGCTCCCCACTGCTCCAGGTGTGTGTTCACGGTGGGTGTGTGCACATAGATGGGGGCGCACACACACATTCTGAGTATGGGACACAATACTTGGCTACATGTCACTTCACTTTTTAAAAATGATTGGCATCTATAATTCCATGAAGAACATGCATAGGAACTTTCCATTGCACAAAAGGTTATTAAATTGTTCTAAACTAAGAAAGAAGAGTGTACCACGTTGTCCAATATAAAATATGGGTCTTGAGGCAAGACCAGAGAACTAGTAACAATTATGGAACAAGTTATCCAGTTTGAGTAAACAAGACATGTTTATTATTTAAACTATCACTTAAATAAAAAAAGTGCATAGAAAATAAACATGATTAGAAACTTTCCTTTTTACAGTTATGTACAATTTTTTTCCTCATTATACATTCATCCTTAAGTAGATTGTGGTTGAATATTTTAGATGAACAAATTTTCCTTCATTTTTCTGTAAAACACTGATGGGGCAACTTGAAGAAAAAATAAGAAATAAAAACTGTCAGTATACACATCAACATGATCGCGAAGCTACAGGGGAAAGGAAGTGTTGGTAAGACAATGTGTTTTCCAAGAGGAACAAATTAAAATCTCTCCTCCTCAAGACCTCTCTGACTCTCTAAAGTACCTCTGATGGTCCGCAACTTATTTCTGTACAAAGTGAACCAACTTAAAATTCCAAAAACAGGGAGCGCTGTCACCTGCTCTCAGAAGGAGCTTTACCTCAGTGTGCATCTAAAGATGCTTGCAGAAATAAATAAATAGAATGGTTACCATTACTCATTACAGAACATCACATAAGAAAAAGTACAACTTAAGATCCAATAGGAGAGAGAGGTAAGGTGACATGGCTGGGTTTAGGCAAGGACATTTTTTTTCCCGATGTCCACAAACATGTTAAAAATGTACAGAGTAAAATAAAGCCAACTACACCATCAAAAGCAAACAAAATATCAATGCTTAAAAAGTTTACAACCACATTTTACATTAACTTGTTTCATAATATAAATACCGCTCCTTTCCAAATTTTAACCAAAAGTTAAAACAAACAAATTAAAAGAAAGAAAAACTGCAATGCTCCATTGAGGGAACATACACAGGCACAGGAAAACTGGTACTTGATTTTGATATTAAAATGATGCACATTAGTTACTCTAAAGTTTATCTGTAACACAAAACCATTACAGATTATACACTGAACAATGCAATTAACCATTATGAAGCTGCTGTTTGCTACTGTAACTAAGTTTGTCTGTCCATTCCGTATATTGTGTAGATATTGAAATACAAGTTACTATTCATACACGTTTAGTTTATATATATATCCATGTATATTGTGTATACATATATACTGTTGATTATAATTACAGGAGAAGGTGTGGTACCACTTGTGTGGTGTGGAAGAGTAAAGTCCAGGAAAACGACAGAGCGTGTCCGCTTCTGAAACACTGACCGATCACTGTTACACCAGTATATGGAGCATCTGAAGTTGTATTGATGTCTGTGCAGGAGTCCATTACAAAGCCCTTAGGATTAGTAACTGCATTACAAAATAAAAATAGATTAATAAAATAAAAATCTTATTTCATTTGAATGAGCAATAGTTTCTGTAGAACCCTGCAAAGATTGCCATTGCTGTATAGTCCGCCTATTTTATGAAATAAAAAGCTGTCCCGTATCTTCCCAGTCTTTCATGGTGGAAAATAAAATAATAACAATTAAAAGAAAGATTAAACAAAAATTCTAGAATACATTCAACAACGGCCTAGCTGCAGAGTTCAGCACGTCCCTGTTCCACAGGGGTGCCAGGGCGAGAGGAAAGTTGGGCGAGACCCCCAAGAATCCCTGAAAAAGATGGCTAAACCACAAATTCTGATCAATACAAACATGTATACAAATATGAGGCAGCAGCCAACAAATTGCTCAGTGTGAGGCAATGTACAGAACTCTGATCTTCAGTGCCATAATCAAAAATGAAATTCTGGGAAAGGTCAAAATTATTGCAGCCTAGGTACAGTGAGGGCTGGTAGGGGGTCTGCAGTGGCCGAGGAAAAAAAAAAAAAAAAATTTTATTAGAGTTAAACTTACGAGGCAAAAGAATTGGCCTTGAAAGTGGCTTGCTAAGGAAGCCACGGTTGCACAAAGCAGCTTCGTCTAGAGGTAAGTGCAGATCCCAAGCCATTCTGCAATACCCACATACTCGTGCTACAGCATCCCTTTGAAAAGCATTGTAGCTTAACATAAAAAATGAAACGAGTCAAATATCAAGTGGAATCGGTTTGTGCCCTAGTTAAAACAGCTTTGAACGTTACTCAGCTGACTGTCCAATCAAGTTCTAACGTAAATACATGCAAAACAACCAGATAAATTTACAGCGAAGGCACCAAACTCTTGATCTGAAAGACAGAAGAACCATGGAAAAACAATCCACAGAACATCCACAAAAATAATACAGCCACATCTGTCTCAGCCTTATTCAAATAGGGGTCAAACAAAACTTGAGACTTAAAAAGGGCACAGATGGGGACAGGTGTTGGTGGTGTCTACATTTAAAAGAGAAAGAGATGATACGAGTAAATAATGTGCATTGACTGAATGGCTGGCTGGAGCGTCCATGCAGTGCCAAGGCAACATGTGTTGAAGAAGACTGGGAAGAAGACTGATCTTTAGTGCACAAGACCATGAGGAAACAAGAGCCCTCCGCCCTCTCCACCTTCATATATACATATATATATATATATATATATACATATATATACATATACATATACATACATATATATATATATATATATATATATATATATATATATATATATATATATATATATATATATATATATATATATATATATATATATATATATATATATATATATATATATATATATATATATATATATATATATATATATATATATATATATATATATATATTTTAAATGGGATGGCCTCTGTGGCAGTTCCTTGCATTACACCAATCTAAGAAAATATTTTGATATAACAAAATATATGGAATAAACTTTGGGACTTTTTCAGTTGCTAGAATGCTAGTGAAGGATTTCATGCATTTTGTTTTTGACATTTTCTCCAAGTTTTGAAAATGCAAAGAGGGCCTTTTAGGGGAAGATGGGCTGTTCTTGCATGTCATTTTAAGGCTGGCACTAAGAAAGGAACGTCATATCAAACAGATCTGCACTTTGAAATGCTCACTAAACCTAAACTCTTATTTGAAATTATATTTGAAATGTCTGTGCTCGACTTGGGTTCACAATGAGAGCCTCTGGTGGACTGCACTCTGTGGGAACAGTAACTGCTTCAGTCTTTGGAATAGAAAGAAACATTCGGGCTAGCAAAAAAAAAAGTAAAAATGCTAAAACATTTTTTACAAGACACCACTATAAAAATGTCTGGACAAAGCATTAGTGTTGTAAATCTATTATTTCCTACAAAAATGTTGATAAAATAAATATGTTTTATTAAAAATATAAATACCATTGTTAAGTGCTATTTACCAATGAGTGCTTTTTTTTTTCATTTGTATAGAAAAATATACATATTCAACGAATGATATTTCTGTCAGTGACAAGACAGAACAAAAATAGTCAAGTTTTTAAATGCTTAAAAAAACAAAACAATAAAAAAAAAAAACATGATAATTTCACACACAACTACGGGCATAGGGAGAGGGGGAAAAAACTCCCAATTGGTGAGAGTCAATAAATAAACTGGTAATAGCATTTGGACACTGAGCTAAAACCAATTAAATCCTACAAGGTTTTACAAGATGCCTTGGGACATACTTTTTTGTAAATCATTGATTAATCTACGTTCTCTCCGAATTACTATTAAAAAAAATGTATAGTAAATAAAAGAATGTCATTCCCCCGAGACCTCAGAAATTGTTCTGGTCCATTGGCTGTCAGTCCACCAGGATCTCAACCCAGCCAGCCCCTAGTTCTCCCAAGCTCTTTGCTGGCCTACTCTTCATATCACAAATAAGTTTCTTTCAACCATTAACAAAAAGAACATTTACAATCTTGTCTTTCTAATGACCATTATTCCAGGGACCACTGCTCCCCCTAGTGTTCCCCCTCATCATCTCTCCTCTGAGATAATATTTACAGTGTCATTCATACAGAGAATCAGGCCCAGCTTGGCAAGGATGACTATGGATGCTCTGAAGGCTTCAATGTACATTCAAAAAGGGAGAGACGTCTAAACAGGTCAGGCTAAAAAAAGGATTATGTATCGTCAATCTAAAAACATTAAATCTTTCCCTTCCAAAATTGCACTTTGGTGTAGAATGAAACTATGTGGCATTTTTTCAGTAATTTGTCACACTCAATAAGTAAGGGCAGACCAGAGTCTACTTACAAATTTAAAACTGTTCACAACATCCTTCTTTGAAAAAACAAAATGGTAAAATAAAAGATCATATACAAAAGTTAAGAATAAGGGGGCACGAATCTCTTAAATCGGGCATTAATAAAGGGGACATAAGGGCAATTTTCGCCATTGCGACTCCGCTCAATTGTCTTTTCTAACAATCAAACAACTTAAGAGGCACAATACCATTAACCTTCTGATAACCTGAGCCTGCTTCAGTAAAAAAAAAAAAAAAACATTTAAAAATGTCTCTTCCCTGGCATGATATACTCTTAATCGCATTTCACAGACGGTATTAGCTTGTGAGTTCGCTTTCAATTGAGGAACTTGCGACACTTCTTTGCCCCGCAGTTGCAAGGCAGCTTATTGCCTGGATCTTCGATGGGGAACTTGTAATCGTATGTGAGCTCCTCGCCTCTATAGATTTTGCGCATGGCAAAAATGACAATGTGCTTCTGACCGTCAACATTGACCACGCGGGAGTAGCAGTTGGGCTCGCAGGAGTGGTTAATGAAACGGGCTGCATTGCCGTGCATGGTGGCATCCACCACTTCATAGTCATCGATACGAAACATGTAGCAGCCAATGCCCTGAGTAAATGCAAAAAAAAACAACACAAATCCATGAGGAACACTGGTGCGGTTGTTTATTGAAAATGCCTTACAATAATAGATGACCAAGCATTAGATTTTTACCTTGCCATCATAGTACTTCTCCCGGTTGTCAGTGAGGGCAGAGCGGATGACATTGCCAGAATACTCTATGACCATCTCTCCAGCATCAATGTTCTTCCTGCAGAACAGACCTCTGCCATGTATGGCTGATCTGTGAACAAAACATAGGATGAATAAGATGGTATGCAACAAAAGATGCATGCTTGTTTTCAATCCAACCATTTCTGGTTTAAATAGAAAGTGTACATACCTGTAGACGCCCACAGCTTCCCTGGATACTTTCTTCAAGTGCCTGAACCTCATAGGCAGTGGCAAGTCCATGCTGGTGGCCCGTCTGTGAAAACACAAGGTGTTGTGATGCTTTAATTCATAACTGAAAAGAGGTTAGAACAGTAAAGTAAGGTCAGTAAGGTGACTCACCGTGCAGACTTCTGCTGCATCTCCTCATCTTCCTCCTGGGGGTTGTATACAGGAGGCTGACGGTGTTTGGAAGCCAGGAAATTAAACATGTCCAGAACTGATCGCCTGAAAAATTATGAATTCAAGCAGATGAAAGTCAGTTAACAGCGTTTAAAAGGTTTCATATTCCCAACAGTCCCTTACATAATTACCTAATACCCTTTTCTATTGTGGAATGGTTTAAGATTGTCAGGGATCGAAAAAATAAACAGACCACCCTTGGCCATGACAAATACCTGTGGTACACCTCAGCACGGGCAGATCCGTGAGGGTTGATGGGAGGATCATCTGGCTCCTCAGGTTTATGGAAGCGGAACCTGTAGTTTCGGCAATGCCTAGCTCCATACAACTGCTCCAGTAAAAACACTACAGCATCATGAACAACACCCAGCATCTTCAACCCATTCACTCCTGAAAAAGAAAAGTGACTTGAAATATAAGATGTACTTACCAAATTAACTTGATCAGTAAAATAAAAGATGCATGTTTACAATAAATGCTCTATGGTTTTACCATCAAATGAAAGTGCCTTGAGTCTAGCATTGGACCGGGCTTCTTGCACTTTATCTGTTAGGGACTTCCAGGCCTCTGTAACAAAATAGGAATTTGAAACAGGAAATTAATTTCACTGAAGACTGACTGTAATTACAAACTTTGCACTACACTTCATTAGCTAGGTCTTTACCCTCAATACTTTCACAGCGAATTTGAAATCCGTCATCACTGCAGATTTCAAATATAAGCCCTTTCTTGGGCTTGTAGTCCAGAGAGGAGTCTCTCCCACTGTCCCTCTGATTAGGTGTTTCCACTGAGAATGTGTTAGATCCTTTCCCATCACCCTTACTAGGTAGTCCTGCAAATAATGTGACAAAATGATCTGTATTAAATCACTTCAAACAAATTTAACAGAGAGATGGATCGAAAGACCTGTCGTTTTACCCACCTGCAGTCTTTGGTTTCTCATCATGCGTGTCCGTGGTTTTATGTTTAAGGGTGGAGGAATCATCTGTCATAGTGGCAGAGTCACTGTGAAGGGAAAAAAGGAAAAGAGTTTAATTAAGGTCAGATACAATTAAGTAAATTGAAAATGTAAGATTCATCTTCATATTGGTTTACCTCTTTTTTGAACCCGCTTCATTTGACTGCCCTGTATCCATTGGCTCAGGTGATGAAAGTTCCCGGTCGCTACAAAAAACAACAACAAATATTTGAGCATGTTTCAATTTATTAATTTTTTTACCAACAATATGAATGCATTATGAGCATTACAAAATTTCAGACTCATACCCTGGAAAACATGATAATTGGATTGCAGATGTGTCAACAGTTGGTGTATCTGACTGAAGTCCTTTGTGTTTCTTTCCACTGCTCTTATCTGGGCTTGGTCGAGGTCTTTTGGACTTTTGCTTTCCTTTCCCAACAGTTGTGGAGGTTGCTCCAGCAGATAACTTTGAGGATTGTTGCTGATGTGGTGGTCGAGAGATGGGAGAGGTTCGCGAGCTCTGAGTGAGGACGCCAACAACATGACCTTTGTTCAGGTCTTGAGCGATGGGATTAGGGGCAAGAGCCACTTGACCAGGTGAACTGACATTTGGGTCAAGGTTTTTATCTGCCAGGACTCCTTTCTCCACCTGCTGGTTTACAGACATGCTTATGCTTTGGTTTTGGGGAAAAACACAGATGCTACTTGCAATGGACGTCTGGGCAGGATTAGTAAGATGAGACATCATTGGGGTACCAGAATGAAGAACCATCTGTTGCTCTGGAAGGTTCAGGTTGTGAGGGTTGATAAGGAGCTTACTTATAGGTCCTGTGATTTCAGTTGAGCTAATGAGGCCTGGGGTACTCAGCGATACGGAGCTCGCTCCCAAAAAATTTCCAGGTGCACTGGAAGGCACAGACACCACATTCAAAACAGACTGACTTGGGTTGAGCCCCGACACAGTACATGGGAGCAGGTGAGTTGAGGAATCGTGTCCCAATATACCAGGCTGAGTTGTAGTTGAAATGGGCATGGGCTGTGGAAGGAGAGTAGGCTCCAAGTACATTACCCCTTGCTTTGGGCGTTTTATGATGTTAGGAATTTTTCTATGAGGTGTGGCAGTTGCAGTTATAGTCCCCAGTTCCATCAGGCCTGTCTGAGCAGGGATTCCTGCAGCAATTTGTGAAGGTGACAAGTTTATCATAATATTGGGCCCAACATCGGAAGGAGCAAGTGTGGGTTGAGTCTTTGGACGAGTCTGTTTCTTGCTCTTATGACTCTGAAGACGAGAAATTAGACGCTTCTTGCCATGTCCAGAGGGGAGCATAGTCGGAGCTGGGGTGATGGATGAAGCACTAGATACCATAGTAACACTAGGGGCATGATCATGCCTATGTCCTGCTTCTGTCACACCAATCTGGGGATCATGGGAGGTGACTCCAATGATGAGGCCTGGTGTGGTGCTAGGAATGACTGGCTGGAAACCTGTCTGGGTAGTGCTTGTGAATGCATGGATTTGTGGGTGATGAGGTACAGGCACTAAACCTTTGCTGCCAGCGGGAAAAATTGACTGAGAGGTGGAGATGCTACCACTGAGGCTTGTCAAAACAGGGGCACTAGTGTTCATGACACCTGTTGCACTAACAGATGGTGCAATCTGGATCTTTTGGGTTACACCATTGGGAAGGGTTTGCAATACATAGAGTGGCTGCAGATGCTGGTTTAGCACTATCAGTTTCTCTGGGCCAGGCTTTAATTGAGAGGCAGTAGCTTGAACAGCAGAGCTTGCAAGTGGAGTGGGACCTGAGCTAACGGTGACCGCAGGAATGAACTTCTGACTCTGGAGAGGCAAGGTGGGTGAGCTGGGAAGACCTGGTGTGCTCGTAGTTCTGGTCAGATCTTGGTTCCCCGTCTCTCCCACAGGTTCTACTCCAGGACTTGTAATATGGTCGCCATCAATGCGTGCAGGAATGAAGTGTTCTGGGGTCATGTGACCTTCCGGAACCTGGGCATCGGTACATCTGTCCTGTGGGCTCTTGCTGGATACAGTGGACCCTGTTCTCTGTTTCTTCCCACTTTTCTCAACTCTCGATTCCTCTGGGGCCAGGGCCAACATGGTACGGTCGGAGGTCTCTGAGATCAATGAGCTGTGATTTTGATTATTTACTGTGGGACTTCGAGTTGTTAACACTGAGAGGTCTGAGGGCAGCTCAAGAGGAAGACCATATGACTCTTCTACAGCAATGGAGGTGTTCACCCCACTCTCACCAGGTTCAGAACTGGCCAGTGGCTGAGTGAAATCTTCAAAAAGCATGTCCTTTCTTTGGTTAACATCCACCCCATAACTTTCATCTAAAGAGAATGATTCAGCAGAAGGAGCTTCTGTCTGCTGTCCCAAAGACTGCATTGGAGTATTGAGCACAAACTCCATAATATCAGAAGGCAGGATGTTTCCACAGTCATCACTGTTGTTGTTATCAGAGTCAGACTTGAGGAGATCTGTGAGTTCAAGGGGGTCTTGTCCTTGTGTTTTCACACTCCCTAATGGAAGACAGTTATCCTTCTGATTTTTACGACCTTCGCAACTGTTACCACTGGTGTTATTTTCTGCCTCCTTCCCTGAGTCAATGCTTGATTTCTCTGTCCTGCTTTCTCTACCCTTCCTTTTTGTTGAACTTTTGTGTGTGGACGAAGTAGTAGCCGTGGTTGTGCTGCTAGTGCTTATACTAACATCACTCTCAGAACCATCGTCCACACCATCAAGCTGGCCAATTTGTTGCAGCTCCAAATTCTTGGTAGCTGTTGATACCTCATCACTGTCATCTTCTTGCTCCTTCGCCTGGTCCCTCAAGAACCTGTGGATCTGTGACCCTCTTCCCAAACACTGATCAATACCTGCAATAGATGGAAGACCAGAGTTGGGGTTTATTATGGTGCGTGTGAAGTTGTAATAATAAGTGTCCTTATTTGAACCAATTCCTCCTTCTTCATCTTCTCCACTGTCTGCTGAAGATGATGTGCTCATATCATCTGCCCCATCGACTTGTCCTTCAGCTGAACGCTTGCTACTCCCGGTCCGCTTCTTCATGGAGATTTCACCACTTCTGTAGAAGGGTATGTCTTCCTCACCATACGATCGGACACCATAGAAAGGGGTTAGCCCAAAGAACATGTTCGATCGAGCACGAGCACTCCGCCTTGGGTATCTGCGCTTCGCTGAACCAGCCGAACCATCACTATCCTCCTCGTGGTGCTTATCGATGCTGCCTTCGTCCTCTAAATTATTGTCCTCCCCATCATCAGCACACTGGTGGTCCATTAGGTGTTCCTCAGGATCATCTGGGTGGATGTGGCTGTCTGATTCTGAGCTTTCAGAACTTGCAGATGGGGAGAAAACCATTGCTCGGGAGGACCTTCTTTGGGGGCCCTGGTTGCTGGGGGTAACAGAAGTGTAAGTGTTTGTGTTAGGGGATATGCTGACAGCTTTGGTACCATTAGGATCCATTTTCTGAGACAACACAGGCAGCCTCTCAGTTTGTTTCTTCACCACAGGAGTAACTTCCTTGCTTGATTTAGGGTGTACCGGTGGTGGTCTAATACCTCTCTCGCCCCCTGCTTTCGGCTGAATAACATCCATGGCTGAACTATGCTTTTTCTCAAAGCTAAATCTCTCTTTGGACTTTAATGGCTTCTCCACTTCCTTCTGATCAAATTTATTAACTTCCACTGTGCCAGATCCTGTGTTGCTGCTCAGTGCTTTGTCTTTATTGCTACTGTTGTGAGGAGGTGGACCCTGACCTTGTGTTTTGTCATTACTGCTTTTAGAGTTGCTGTTGAGAACTGGTTTTCGGTTCTGAGTAGTCTCTTTTCTTTCTTTTGAAACATCCCTGCTCACATTCATTTTGACTTTGGAGTGTTTTTCTTTGGTGCTAGAGGTTCCATGACTAACAGTGACGGCAGCACTTGCCTGGAAGCCACGCTTTATTTCTTCCTCTCCCACCTTGGCACCAGATGACCAGAGAGGCTTTATTGCCGCTGCAGCAGCTGGGCCAGACGCATAGTCATGAGACTTCCTACTCCCACTTTTGCTGTAAACCAGTGGCAGAGACCCAGTCTTTCCTAAGTCTTTTGATGCAGCCATTGATGTCACATTTCCTTCCTTGATTGGATAAGCTTTGTCTTTTGGAAGAGTGGCGAATGGATGACTGGACATAAAAGTGGCTCCGGCTGGTAGGTCAGTATCTTTTGTGGCTCGTTTCCCTTTCTCTGTTTTTAAACTGCCAATTCCTCTCTGATGTCCTGTCAAAACTGCAGTTCCTAAAGGTGGTGACACTTGACTTGCGCTAGCTGGTTGTAACGACTTCAAACTCTCACCATCGGACTGCTTTTTGAATGCTTCTCGATTACCATCTATTCTTTCAGTGAAACCAAAACCAAGACGACGATGTGCTCCGCTGTTTACTGAATTTGCCTCTCGATTGTGTGATCTCTCTCCAGATGGTACTCTTCCTTTCTCTGTGTCCCTGGTTAAAGGTTCCTTAGAGGTTGAGGACAGGGAAGGGGCAGATGAATTGCCCGTTTGATTGGATATTGTGCCTCCCTGTGGAGGAGAGGAAAGCTTTTGCCTAGGTTGTTGAGTTGAGATGGAGGAAGTGCTGTGTCGACGAGATCCAATGCTTCGTAGACTTGAGTTCAGCAGAGGGTCCCCCACAGTCACAATCTCATGGGCTGAACTACTAAAACCATCTGAAGGGGGGAAAATACATTGAACAAAATTATTTATTTTTTAAATACATTTTAATTTATTTTTTTAATTATAAAAAGAGAAATAAATACAGAGAAAAATAAAGATAAGTATACAACTCCTACCTGGAGAGGGAAGTGGTCTGGTTGAGGGAGAACGATGACATGGTGGGTAGCTGGGGTGTCTGTTCCTAAAATAAACCTTTTCTTTCGGGGTGGAAGGCACATTTGATGGTTTTATGGAATCTGTGGGTCCAGGCAAAGCAGTGTCCACTTCAGCTGAAATGTTTAATAATGATGACAACAATTATTAAATGCCCAAAAAAATGTCTCAATGAAGACCATTATAAATCTAAATTTACTTACATGAAACAGGTGGAGGACTATGAGCAACTGTGTGGTTCTCCTCTTGAGCTACTGTGTTGTTATTGATAGTTTCAGTCATAGTGGGGCGGCACACTAAAATTCTACATTTATAAACACATCGCTTACGGGCATCTAGAGTGCTCCAGTAGACCCTTGAGCATCTGTGTAAATCAGAAAGAGCTTTATTGCCAAGTGTGCTTGCACACACAAGGAATTTTTCTTGGAGCTGAAGCTTCCAGTGTACATATACAATACAAACACAACAAGAACATAGTGATACAAATTCTAAGATCCAAGCGGTCATTTAATGTTATATCTTGTTATGTTTACTGAAATACAACACTGTAATTTCAAAGACTTACTGGTATCCCACAGGAAACAGCTTCTTCTCACAATCTGACAGTTCAGTTAGCATACCAAGACAGTCAATGGTCATAGAACCTGATCAAAACAAAAGTGACATTTAGACATTTTGATGTAGAGGGCTTTGTTTATTACTTATCAATAGCAAGCACTCTGCAAAGAAATACATACCTATCATCATGTGAATATTATCTGGTTCAAGCCCATTAAGAAATTTTTTTCTCAGCCTGATTCCCTCAAAGTCCACAAGGACCCTCCGAGTCACTTCAAAGCCAGACTCTGGCACCACCTTTAAAAAAAGGTTTATTATTTATAATAAATTCTACACTTCACAACAAATATACAAAAACATAACTTGATTACTGATGCATGCATGTATCATTCCTTACCTCGCCCTTTATAAGATCTCTGTGATGCTGACAGTAAACCTTCTTGTCCTCCAAAAAGGCACACTGCCTCTGACGTGCACACATGAAATGGTAGTTGTTGGTACAGGAGGTCAGACAACAACTCACTGTAGCTCCGGGTTTGTGACAATCCTCACATTGCTGAAAAAGCAAAGCATGATGTAATTTATTTTTTGGCAGGGAAAGATTTGTTGCCTATATTCGGCAACAAATGTATTACATAAATGTGTATTATGGCAATGTAACTCAATCTAAGCCATGTGTCATGTTTGCTCATTGTGTACCAGCTGTTTGCCTCGGCCGACTGCCATATGGACATTTTTGAGAGCACCGTCAACATCCTCGAACACCTCTGATGACCACAGTGCACAGTTCACATGGGCCCACTCATTCTGGCCAATATAAAGCAGCCTCCCACAGTCCTAGAAAACAGATTCCCAACAATGTCTTACAAATCAAACAAGACTGAAATACAGTACAATAAAAAATCCATATCTATACATGTTAATGTATTCTTTTTGGTTGGTGATTGCTCACATTTGTGTTCTCATCTCCATAACTCAGACAAAGCACACACTGTCTGTTATCACCAACACCAGGCGGAGGGGGAATCACAGGGCTGTCTTCCGGGCTGTGGTCTGAAATCAAAAGAAATATTCCTGTGTAACTTATCTACCTACACTAACTCTGTTTGAACTGAAAAATTATCAGAATGTAATAGGGTGTAGTTGTTTGACTCCTATCACAATGTATCATATCAGTAGTTCCTTTACATGTTAGTTTTCATAGTGTTTTAAAGCGACTTTCTCACCATGGATAGGCATGGGTGGTGGAAGAGGTGTTGTGGGGGCCATCGGGGAGTTGGGCTCTCCTGGGGCTTTAGGATGGGGAGCTGGGATTATCTTTTTCATGAGCATAGGCTGCTCTGCCCTGGCAATCTCCTCCCTCTCCTGCCACTGGGCATAGTTGTGATCCAAAGAAGGGGGCAGCACAGCATTGGGAAGCAGTCCACTACTGCAAAGATACAACACTGTCTTGTTAGTCATGTCTTTGTTACACAACATTGTTTAATTAGCTAACATATGGATAAATGTATGTTTATACAGTACCATTTAAAACTATTCAGATATTTTAATATGCTGAATGGTGCTCAATGGTAGGAAAATATGCAGTCGAAAAAAGTGTCAAAGGCCAAACCACAATAAAAAAAAGAGACTAAAAGCAATTGCAAATTGCAAAAAGAAATAATATAAACATTGTTCTCTTTAAAGACACTGTATTCAAAATCAGGCATGCATGCACACACGCACACAAAAAAAGCTTTGCACTGCTCTTAATAATTCATGGTAACAAATGAAGTATACAAACATGAAAACCAAATGCCAACCACAAGACTTGTCAAAGCACACATGTGAAATGCGACACTGCCTGTCGACCTCAAACAATGGAACTAGACCATACAGGCTGCATTCCCTATGGAAAGGTGATATTTCTGCTCTAGAGGAGAGCAAAGAATAGACAGACATTCGACGGTGAGTTTGTTCTCGATGCTCATACACTGGCTCAACTGGTCCCACTATTCACCATCAAACTAAATAGTTTATTCCTGATTTAGTTCTGAAAATTGTTTCTGACCAAAGAATTGAATTATAATGATTCAAAGTCAAAATTAAAACATCAAACAAATTGAAACAAATCATTAGATACGAGGGAAGGACTCACTTAGAAGAGGCTTTGCACGTCTCCCAGAATTTGGACTCCTTCACCTTGTACCATGGAAAAATCCGGTCCATTTGCTGTAACAAATAACAGTGACAGTGCCATCAGAAACAATAATGTAGGACTGCAAGATGTTCCATCGTCAGAATTGCGTGTCCACCAACTTTTCCTCACCCGGATAAAAAAAGACTTGAGCATGCTGTTAGCTTTCCTGCTCTCTAGCTGACCTCCGTCTGAATTTAAGGCTGTCTGGATGATTTTCACAATGTCATCACTGAACTCCAGCTGAAAGAAAAGAGCAGAAAATGACACCTGGCCCTCACATGTATTTGACCGGCATTTGAACCCTGCTGCATTAGAGGCACAAAAGAGACTCAGGTAATCTTTTAAAGAAGAATAGAAACATAAAAGGTACCTTTTGCTTTAAAATGTTTCTAAAAAGACATTTCAAAACTCTTACCACTGACTTATAGCATCCAGAATCCATTTTCTTCTCCACAGACTCCAAATCGAGCGGCAAATCATTTGGTGGAGAGACCTCTGTCAGCACAGGAGGGTCAGGACCCTCTGGGGAACGGCGTGAGGGAAGGCTCTCTTCTGTCTCTGGGTTCAACTCAGGTGGCTTCATAACCGCCTGAGACAAAGATCATCACTAAGTTTGGTGGTGAAAAAAATAGCGGGAGACAACTTCTAGAACTAGCGATGGCAATTCACCTGTCTGTAGCGAAGCAAGTGTGTGGATGTGCGGGAGTTGAGCAGGGAGGTGAGAACTTGCCGCATGGACTTCTGAATTTCTTTTTCTAAGACGGCCCGCCACTCAGTGGGATGGGGCTCAGTGCAGTTTGTGCAGGTGTAGACCACACTCTCAGGCAGGTTAGACAAGAGCTCATACATATCATCTAAACATATAAAAGGGAAAGATTACCTCTAAAGTGTTGTATTACAGAAACCAAAATCTAGAATGCTACCTTATCTTTAAAAAAATCAACCTTCTCTCTTTTAGTATTTGAATGTCATGGTGTCCTGTAATGCCACAAGACAGATAAGAGATGTAGAGAAAAACAGATAATTCACCGGTTAAACTTTCACATTTGGCATGGACCCAGCAATCACACTTCCTGCACGTCATCATTTTGCCATCACAGTCGTCGTCATCATAGCACTTATTACAGAGTGGGCAGAAGTTGCCTGGGAGAAGAAAAGCATTGATTACATAGCTTAGTGATAGTTTAGAAACATACAATAAACAACCAGGGTGTATAGCACTGACCTTTAGCTAAGATTTTGGCACAGTCATGACACAAAGAGAAATCATGTGACCACTGGGCATCCCAGGCCTTCCCTGGTTTGGTGGCTCCACAACTCTTACAGCACACGCACTTGGTGCAAATCTGTGGCAGAAGGAAAAATAATTATGGGAGAATGTAGCAAAAATACAACAGATGTTACAGATATCTAGGATTGAGAGTGTGTAAGTACCCAGACTCTTTTCTTCTTGGTGGGTCTGGTAGGGTGGTTGGGTCCCAGGCACTCAGGGTGATAGCTGTTTCGGCACTTGTCACACTCCAGTAGCTGCTAGATGATGGAAAAATAATACAAATTAGTATTTCTGATCTGGGTATTTGAGCATTTGTCATTTCTGAAGGTTTTGGGAGTGGCTAGGGGCTTTTAGAGGGAAATAATCTCAAACTTGGAAGTTGCTAAATCGATTATTAAATGTACCAAAAATAAATTATAATTCCAGAGAGCTGACAAGTATTTTCCTTTCATTAGGAGGTATTTTTCATTAGAAAATACTAAAAGAGGACATTCATCATTGTTGATCCGAGCTAACTCATGCTTTGAATATTTAACTCTTCCATTTATCTTTAACTATTACATCAGAGTGCACGTTTTGGATCTGATGGCCATGACTTAGCATTGTGTGAAATAAACTCTTTAAGAATAATATTAATCTGTCTCATTCTGGTTACAGTAGTGCGTCAAAAAACCTCCGGAATTCATGGAAAGAAGTTAAAACTTTCCTCCCACTGTTCCAATGGTGTCTCTTTAAAAAAATCACTTCTGTTGTTGTTGGAAGCACTTTATTATTCCCATGACCAGGAGAAAGCTTCAGGAGAAAGCTTTGAAACAAATACCTGTTATTGAGTTTCTTGCATACTAATTCTTCTACAAGTCTCCCTTTTTTAAATTTTAGTTGAACATTTTTGTAATGCATTTCTGCAGACATTTCTGGAACCTAAAGCGTCTCTGATCTATATCGTGGCAGAAATGTAAATTAATAGAAAGTCTTACTTTTGTTTTCTGACACTTCCGGCCACAGACGTGGCAAAAGCGGCATCGACGACAACACCAGTTCTCCCACTGTTCCTCGTGGGGTCGTTCTGTCTCCCCCAAGCAGAAGAGGTGGAAGGGTTCACAGCACACCTGGCAGAAAACAAACTAAAGACGACAAACCATAAGAACACATTTCATAATTTTTGTGCCTTCAATTTTATAAGACAGGAATTACAAACAAAAGACAGCCCACCTCTACATTACCGCTGCTGGCACAAAGAAAGCACACCACCGGAGGGGTGATTGGCACAGAGGTGAGAATGCTGAGCCCACCCATCTCCCACACATTCTCAATGTCATAGTCCTCCTTGAAATCAACTCTGATTCGATGCACTCCATCGCAGGGCGCTTTCTGCTTGGCGGTGCCCCCAGTCGAAGGAGTGCTCTGGGAGTTTAAAGTACTGCGGTCAGGTTTGGGTATCTGTTTCTCCTGTAAACAATCACATTTACATTACATTGGTGTATATGCAAGACCCCTTTACCCAAAGTGACTTACAGTGTATTCAAGGTACATTTTGACAGTATGTGTATCCCATGGGACCTTGGCATCATTTGTGCTATGAATCTCAGGAATATCAACTCCACAAAGAATAATCAACCACTATTAACAGGGGAAGAGGCAAGAGATAAAACAGTTTTTGTAAAAATAATAAAAAAGGGAATACAAAGCTGCCTGCAAGATCTGCTTACCTTTTCTTTTGGTTTAGGCTTGAGTGGTTGAACACATCGAGAGGTCTGTTTCTTTAGCTTTGCTTCGGATGCTAAAAGATGACATGACCATAAAACAAAAACATTAAGGCTATGTTAAGTCAGGGGTGTCGAAACCTGCTGGAAGGCCATCTTCCTGTAAAATTTAGCTGCAACAGACCTGCCTGGAAATGTCTTGTGCTCAAGACCTTGATTAGCGGATTCAGGTGTGTTTGATTATTTCTGGAGCTAAACTCGGCTGGAAGGTGGCCCTCGAGGAGCAGGTTTGGACACCCCTGTGTTAAGTTAGCAACAGTAAATATCCTCATCTCTTTACCTGTGTCTGCTGCAGAGCTGGGTTGATTTTGTTGCTGAGATTTCTTCTTGGGCTCAGTGGGCTGGGACTTTGCAAGACCTTCCTTTTTTGCCGGCATTTGGCTTTGCTGCTGCAAGGACTGCTGGGACTGCATTGGTGGGGAAGATGGGGCAGCGTGCAGGGAGGTGGGTGAAACACTGGGGTGCTGCTTCCGTTCTTTTCTAAAGGCTGAGCTCAAAGAGGTCTGAGAATGCTTGGGGTCGTCAGAAGCACTAGACAGCAGAAGGTCCTTTGGGGAGGAAGCTGGTGAAGATGGTGATGAAGGTTGCGTCTGCTTTTGTTTGTCCTCTCCCTGTACAGGTGGTGGAGTTTCACTTTTCTTATGGAGAGGGTCATCCTTTGGAGGAGGGCCTGGCTTGGGGCTTGATTCAGAACACTGGGATTTGTGATGGGAATCCTTTTTTTCAGTCAGTTTATTCCTCCTCTTGTCCTTTTTACCTGTAATCAATGCAAACAGAAAATTAATCGAAATATAAGAGCATCTCTGGCTTATAATAAGGTATTCTCAGAAAACTGACCTTTCGCCTGCTTCTGCAGAAACTTTGATGGCATCCACTGCAAGTTCTGACACTTCCGTACTCTGTGATGACAAGCACAAAGGTTTGAGTGGAATTTTAAGGTGCAAAGGTTCTGAAACCCACAATTTAATACATTTATAAGAAAATTTCACACTCACTTGCAGCACTGCTTTTTAATATTGCGCCCCCCAAATTTGGGCTTATCCAGGCAGTTGGTGCAGACCCCACAGTCATTTGGGACTTGGCAGCCTGGACACTGCCCGCAGCGTCGAGAGCGCCGGCCCTTTCTGGGTGGGGCCTCATGGACCATTTTCTGCCTTGTTACTGGCTTAATAGGAGGTGTGGGTGGCTCCGCCTCCTCTGATCCCGCCACTGATGATTTGTCTATTCAAGTATACCATTAAAGATTTAAAAACAATGTAACTTTTTTAACACAATCAAACTAGTTCTAATGCTGCGTTCACACCAAACGCGAATAGAGCGTCAAAATCGCGTCTACCGCGTCAAGTTTGACGCGTGAACATTTTGAATCCATTCGTGCGTCCGTGGCGAATTGGACGCGCATAGGAATCGAACGTTTGAAGCGAAATAGACGTGTGTTCAAGACGCTCCAGGAGAAATGTCATAAAACACCACTCTGCCTCTTTTCATTTTCATTAAAAATATATATTAAGCATTAATAGCCACACAAATGTGGTCCAGGCAACTTCTACATTATCTTCACTGCATGTATATTTAAATATCCTTAATAAAATTAAGTTATGAAACTTCTCCTTGCCCTCAGTCAAAACGATTTGGCAGACAACAAATTATAGATTCATGACACCAAAGAAGATCGCCCGTTAGATCTACACGAGATGCACCACTACAGGACATCAGAGCCAGCGGCAGACGTCATAAGGACTAGCCGAGAAAGGCTGCTCTCACCGGGGTTATGAGCGGTGAGTGCCCGGTGATCGCCTGGATCTCACAACTTTTTAATTTTTTTTATCTTTTATTCAACAACCAAGATTATTTTTAAACCTTTAAATAGGCGCTCTCTTTATAAATAAACCACAGATTTGAGCTTTAAACAACTACATTCTCACCTAAAAAAAGTCTTAAAACATTTTGTGACACAATAGTAGTATTTTTAAATTATGCAGGGTTTCTCATCACGTCACTTTGCCACGTGACCGCAGCGAGCAGGCTCCTGATTGGTTAACGCGGCGCGAATTGACGCCAAAGTTCAAATTTTTCAACTAGGGCGTCAGACGCGAATTCGCTTCAAACACGTGAATGCACAAAAGCACCACTCACGTGTAACGCGCATATCGCGCAAGACGCTCAATTCGCGTCAAACACGCCGCGGGACCTCCAGACGCGCGTCAATGCGCCTTTCCATTGACTTAACATTGAAATCACTCGCGCCAGACGCTCTATTTCGCATTTGGTGTGAACGCAGCATAAGATGTTTTCTCACCATCATTTCCCATGGAAGACAAGATCTTTTCTCTCTCCTCCCATGGCAAGGCACTAAGGGTAGGCATATCATCTGGGAACACAGCACGATTGCGACCCAGAGCTACAGCTGCACGACGACACACATGCTTAATGCGTGGACCACGGACTGATGTCTCAGAGGAGTCACTTTCTTGACCCTGCACAGGACAACAAATGGAAAAGGCCTTCTGTACTTTTAGGAAAAACAATTTTGGAACATTTTCCAAATAAAAGGAGACAACAAAAGACAGGACATACCGGTAATTTGGGTTGATCGCCAGGTTGCAAATCCCTCTTCTCTAACTTATTGAGCTGAGCTTTAGCTTTTTTCAGCAGTCCTGCAACTCGCCTGTCTGTGACTGGCTGTTTCTCAGCACGAGCTAACACAGAGCCCAGAGATGTGGTTGCAGGGGGTTTTCCCATTTGCCCCGCTTGGGTAAGAGCACTCAATTTCTCCTTGTCCTTCTCCCTCTCTACTCCCTCCGCTTCAATAATCTTCTCTGAAGGTCTGCCTTTTTTGGCCAGACGACCCTTGGATGACAACGCCCCAACAGGTTGAACTGCTGCAGTCTCGCTTGGGGAGGCTTCTGCACCGGAGTCAACTGTGACTGACTTCTTTCGACTAGGTGTCCTTTTTTGTGTGAGAGATTCTTCAATGTCCCTGGCCTCCACTGCAAATAGGCTGGATGTAGAATTGGGGGAAGTGTCTGATGGATGGCTTTTCCCTCTTTTATCCCAGTCTTTCCTGCCATCTCTTTTGTTTTCTTTTTCGCGCTCTCTACTCTTCTCCGTCTCCCTGTCCTTCTCCTTTGTTCCTGTGTCTCTAGTAGCAGAGACACTCCGTTCCCTTCCTGCTTTTCCAGTACCCACGCCTGATCCTTGAGGACTGGGAGTAAAAAGAGGGAAGAGCTGTGAAGATGAAGCAGAACACCCACTTACACCCAGACCTCCTGCTGCTCTACGCCCATCGGAAACTCCATGGCTCGCAAGACCAATGGAGCCTGACGGGAAGCCGCTGAAAGAAGTTTGATTTAAGGCACTGGCAGCAAGTGCACTGACTACGACACCAGGCAATGGGCTAGAATTTCCAGTGACGCTTATGGGAACAGAACTGCTAATCATGGATTGTTCAGAGGCCTTTCCTGTTTGAACTCCTGACTGACTGCTCCTGGTAGTCATAGAGTGTGAAGGTGACCTGGGTTGCCCACGTGAGAACCTAGACCCCTTTCTCTTTTTGTTTGACGTTGGTGAGACCTGAAGGGGAGACAGAGAGCCAGGGCTGCTCCCTGAGGAGGATGGGAGGGTGACAGACTCAAAGATGCGTGAATGAGCCGGACTCGGAGTAAAGAAAGGGGGACGTAATAGTGGGCTGCGCTTTTGGAGTGGTGTTTCAATCCGTGATGAGGGATGCTGGTGATGATTATGGTGAGGATGATGATGCAGGGGCGAGAAAAGTCTGGTACCTGTCCCAGCTGCGCCACCAGGTGCTGGGAATCCTCCTGGTGCAACGCCACCTCCACCAGGCCCTGGTGGCATGAGTCCCACATCCTCGGCAGTCAGTGGAGGAGGACGAAAGTTGTCGAAAGTGGGCTTGCGGATAAGGCCCTCCTTTGCATACTTGGCAGAGGAGAAGTACTTATTTTCTGCACATGACAAAGACGTCCAGCGGAAAGTGGGCTCTCGTAGTATGGAGCGACGTTTGTCATGAGAGCTGGAAAGTATTGGAGGGTTGGGCAGAAAAGGGGCAATGGAATGTGACATCATCCACGGAGAGTGGGAGTGATGCTCAGATGCGTTGGATGAAGCTGCCTGGGGAGGCTGAGAAGGGCTGAGAAGTGGAGGCGGTGGCGGGGAAGAGGACAATGATGTCGTGGAAGAGGCTTGTTGAGATCCAGCTTGTGAAACCCCTGGGGCTGGGCTGATGATGACCTGTTTCCTTCCACCAATCAGGCTGCCTCTACCACGTGCCACTAAAGCACCCCTCCTATGACTCTGAGCTTTGCGACCCCGTCTGCTGTGCTCCATCAACACTACATGGTCTGGCTCCGGCTCCGACGGTGGTGAGGGTGGGTGTGAGGTGTGGTGCATGCTGGCCTCCGTCTCTCCCTGAGAGGCAGGGGAATGATCGCCCTCTTCCGAAAGGACCTGGGTGCCCTCAGAGGCCTGGGAATCACAGGAGGAGTCATCAAGACTAGGGCTGCTGGAGCGAGACGACTCGCCAGAAGAGAGCTGAGAGGAATGCTGTGAAACAGCGCTGGAGCCACAGGATGCAGCACTGCTACTGAAGCGCCCATTGCTAGTGCTATTGTTGCAGCTGCTGTTAAGGAGACTAGCTGCAATGGCAATGGCAGTAGCACTGCCAGTTGGGACAGGAGGTGGGGGAGGAGGGAGAGAGTCAACAGCTGGCCCTGCCCCAGGTGTGGCAGTGGTTCCACTTGTGACGGGAGCTGTGGAAACAAGAGCTGGGGAGGATGGTGCTATGGGTTGAGGTGCTGGGGCAGATGCTGCTGTTTCCAATCGAGCAATTTTCATGTGTGTTGATGAAGTACTAAAACTGCCCTCATCCTCGATAAACCGCTTTGGAGTCTTGATGATGCGCAAGGACACTGTGCTCACAACAGGCATGATAAACTGCCTGATGTTTGTTAGCTGCGTTCGCCTTCTGTGCTTCCCACCCTCAGGATTCGCAGTTCCCTGGGTGCCAATAACTTCTTTTGCCAATAGTTTCTTCTTCTGGGCCCCCTTCTTTGCCCGCTGCAGCAGCTGCTTTGCTATAGTGGCATCAGTGCGTTTGGAGGGAGGGACGACCCGCACAGGTTTGATATGGCGAGGGCTTTGACGTAACCCTAACGGCCTCCCGAGTTTAGTTGGAGTCATTGGGTTGACTGTTGTAGAGGAGTCATGGGGATCTGGGCTAGTGCGTTCATCAGCAGGATGAGAAGCCCTTAGCTTAAGATCATGTGGAGAGCAGGCACCCAAATCTTGTACCCGACGATCCCTGAAGGCCTTATGTTTGGCAGTCGCAGATGCTGTGGTGGACATCTCCTGGGTAGAGGAGGCGTTAGCAGCCTGAGCAGCAGCGGCAGCAGCCTCAGCTTTGAGGCGCTCAGCAGAAGGCGGCCTGCCCCGTCTCCGTCTTTGCACACCTGGGACACTCTTCTCCACGATGGCCTTCAGCTTAGACTTCAGAGGGCTCAGTTTGACATCCCGTAGTCTTTTCAGTTTGGTCACCTTGGACTCTCTGCTGATTTTGTGAAGCTTAGCCTCAGATCCCTGATGGTGCCCAGACCCAAGCGGAGTTTGCCTTTTCTCCTTGTCTTCATCCTTCACACTGTCCTTGCGATGTGCAGGACTGGAGCTGCATTCCAACTCTGCGCCATTACCATCTTCAGGCAGTGCATGGCCACTCTGTTGCCAGCTCCTCTGGCTGGCAGAAGCAGGAGGGCGGCCTCTTTTTTTTTCTCCAGTGCCAGGAGGCCTCCCTGGTGGTCGTTTTACCTTCCCTGTAGGAGCTGTGGTGACAGGCAAAGGAGCTGTCTCAATACCAGTGCCAAACCTTTGTGCAGCCAGAGCTCTAGGAGGACGTCCTCTGGGCTTCTTTTCCGGTGTCACAGCACCTGACAGAAAGAGAAACACTCCATTAACAAGCACTATATTTCTTGCATTTAAATGCATCTCAATTACAACTGAGCAAAATAGCAAGTTAGAATACTAGGGGTGTAACAATACATCGTTATATAGAGATAAAAATGTTGTTAAATGAGTGCATCATTACAGCCCTAAAGAATACACAATTAAGAGATGTAAGAGATACTTTACCTATTGACGTCCTTCCTGGGCTGTGTATTCTTCTGTTGTCACTGACTGTGGTAAAGCCTCCAAATTCCTCCTAAAGAAAAGAAAATGTAAAGATTCAATGAACTCAGTGATTCAGGGGCATCAGTTTTTGTGATTCAACCAGAAGATATTTTTTTTATATGTGTCCACAAAACCAAAGTGGCTAAAGTCATTCAGTTTTGCTACATTCCGGTCTCGTGACTAAGAAAATATCAAGAGACCACTCATTATGTTAGCAATTCTCATTCTTAACCCATGTAACGGTTGCTGATAGCTCTGGAGCCTTAACATGATCCTTATAATAAAAATGCAATAAAGCATTAAATGACCCTGTCATCATCACAGATAGATCAAGCTCTGTAACCCAAATGAATTAAGAGACCATTCATCTGAATCCAGAAATCCAGTGCAAACCTTTTTTTGTGATATGTGGTTGTACAAAAACAATGGATTTAGTTGAAAATCGCTTTGCAGCCATCTACTTGCCGGGATGCCCAAAACAACAGACTTTTAATTGCTCAAAAGTAGGCAAACTAACTTCTATGTTCTTCCGACAACTTGAGAAGGTAACAAACACATCTGTGAGGGCACCTCATACTGAGATGAACAGTTCGGCCAATTCCACTCAGGTATCCTTAGGAGATGTTGCTAGGTTGCATGACATCAACGCTGATCTCACTGTTAGGACATCTGTTGCAATGGCCGTATCTCCTGACAACTGCTCCACCTCTGTCAATCAAACAGGCTAAGCTTTGCAGACGTCCTATGATTGGATTTTATAAAGCTCCAGGCTTTTATGATAGCCCTGTGCTTATCTCACACCTGACATGAGGGATACAGGGAGGAATGCTGATTACATGGCCCATTTGGGCTCTTGCCTTCCTGATCTAATTCTGTCACAACATTTTAGGCAAACCATAATTCCAATTCCATTTGAGTCAACTTAAATGCTCCATAGCCCTTTAAGTCAGCCACATTTCCCACATTTATCAGATTTTTCAACAGGCTTACAGTGCAGATGATTACTGTAATTACTGTCTGCTTTACAGCTGGGCACGCTGTGTTTTATGTTGTGATAAAAATGTCTCAGTCATTGAAGTGTCCTTGGTGTGAATTAAGTTGTACTCACAAGGACACACACTGAGAGAAAATGTACTCTAATTGTCTGTATGTGTAGAGGAGAGTTTCACAGAGCATTTAGAAGGATTTTATGGGCCTAACTGAAACTGGGAGCGCATCAAAAGGATTTCCCTGAAAACAAAACAAAAAAAATTGCGTTTTCAAAATCAAATAATCAAGACCATAACCAGGCAGTCCTGTATTTGACAAAAGAAGGAATTTAAACCAGATGTGTCCCAGCAGGCAACGGACGTCAATATAACGTCAGACAGACGTTGCATTTTTGGTTGAAAATGAAAATTCAAGCTCCAACATTGGACAGACGTATTTTGGTTGAAAAATGAAAATCAGGTTGACATCAGAACCCAACGTCAGATTGACATCAACTTCCAATGTTGGACAGATGTTGTATTTTGGTTGGAATTAAATGGGAAAGCAGTTTACAAGACATTTTAAACATGCTAGTTTCAACACTCACAGCAGAGAGCTTGTATAAAAATGTGGCAATGGCCAAAAAATCTACACGTGTATGGCTGTAGCACTGATGGTCTGAAGGGGATGAATTTACACACAACAGAAAGAGAAAATTAAATGGAAAATAATACATGTATTTAACAAATATAATTTCAACCAACCATCAGACAAAAGTGACTGTCAACATCGCAGTATTACAAGCTGGCAATAGGTGCAAATGCAATGGAGTCAGCAATGGACAATGCATTTAATCAATCCCACTTATCGCTATGAAGTGAAGCATCATCTTAAAAGGAACACGCTGACTTTTTGGGCCTTCAGCTTATTCACCGTATCCCGCATAAGTCCATACATACCATTCTCATCTTTGTGCGCGCCATAACACCCTGTCTGACGCACCCACCTCTAGCCTAGCTTAGCACAAAGATGGGAAGTAAATGGTTCAAGCTAGCCTAGTGCTCAATAAGTGACAAAATAACGGTAACATTTTCCTATTTACATGTTGTGATGTGTATAGTTACATCATGTACTAAGACCGACGGAAAATGTTGCGATTGCGAATTAGTGTTGCGATTTTCTAGACAGATATGGCTAGGCACTATACTCTCATTCCTGCGTAATAAACAATGAACTTTGTGCCGTACCATGGGTGCATCTGGCGTATTGATATTACACAGCACCTGAAAATAGGCTAACTTCCGTCAACGTAGGCTGCGTTCACACTGCAGGGCTTAATGCTCAATTCCGATTTTTTGAAAAAATGTGATTTTTTTGCAAGGCCGTTCACATTTCCAATTAAATGCGACCTTTTGTGATCTCCTGTGTGAACGTGAAATTACCCAGAAGTGACCCGCATGCGCAGAAGAGTACTCAACGGTCAACGACGTCACTTGTTGTTTACGGAAGTAGCCAAATATGGGTGTCAGCATTGGAGTTCGTTTAGCTTTATTAAAGTTATTTTCACAACGGAGCCAGCACCATTACAACCTTCTCATGTTAAGAAGAAAATTAAAAAAGAGGAGAGCAAGGTTTTTGGCCATGGCGTTTTGTGGAGCAGTGGTAGCAACGTCGGTACAGAGAAACGTGTGGGTAATTCAGAAATCTCGCTTCCCTTCCACTGACTGGTCTCAGCATCGTCCGCCATAGTTGTTTATTTTTTTTAATTTCCCGCCTACTTCAACGTACAATGATGACGTTTGTCGCGTATCAACGATGTGCGGGTCGGATACATGTGACCTGGCAGTTCAGACTGAAGACGCATTTCAAAAGATCGGATATGTATCGGATTTGGACCACATACCCAAGTGGCCTGGGTCGCATTTGAAAAGATCGGATCTGTGTCGTTCAGACTGTCATGAAAAGATCAGATACAGGTCGCATAAGGGCAAAAAAATCGGAATTGGGTCGTTTCAGCCTGCAGTGTGAACGCAGCCATAAGCAACGTGACAACCTGCTTGCACAGAGAGCGTGCTGGGGACTATTTTCACTATCAGGCGCCTAATATCATTGCGCCGCTGCACTCATGGTACGGCAGCAAAGTTCCTTGATTATTACACAGGAATCAGAGAACAGTTCCTAGCCATATCTGTCTAGAAAATTGCAACTTTTAATTTTCATTCGGTCTTAGTACACAATGTAACTATACACATCACAACATGTAAATAGGGATATATACAACATGTAGATAGGTTATTTTGACATTTTGTTCCCGTTTTCCCACTCTGTTTTGTTTTGGTTTCATTAGTTCCTGCTTATGTCCTCGTTTGTTTCTATAGTTATGTATTAGTCTCACCTATGTCTAATTTAGTTTCCTTTGTTCTACCCCTGTGATTCAGTTGTTCTTGGTCAGTTCTGTTTTATGCATGGTGTGGTTTGCGATATTCTTCTGCCTGTTCATTCAGAGTGTTTGGATTACTAATAAAGCCAAAAGTTTCGTTTTTGAAACTCATTCTCTTTTGTGCTTGCTGACCACATCGTAACACTTAATTATACAGCAAATTGCAATATTGCATGTCGCAATATTGAGCCACTCAAAATTCCATCACAGCAAAAGCCCTATGCGCTAAACCATTTGCTTATAGTTTTCTACATTACAATACTGATACTACTGTTACAGAGAGTAAATGGGTCTTCATTAATTTACATTGAACAAGCACTGCCATCATTTCACTATGCACTAGGCTCTAACTCTCCAAAGATGATTTATGTCTGCAAGTTCCTTAAACAGCCTATTGTGTTGATTTTCAAGCCTTAGGGGGCGTTTCATTTCATATTCTTTATTTATAGCAGCATGTGGGGCTGCAGCTAAATTCCCTTTGGTCCAGTTTGTAGAACAGATGCCGCTGGAGACTGCACACATACAAGTCTAATCTCACTTACAAATCCCCATTCAGCTTTAATTTCAACATATGGTGAAACATTTCTTATGGGAAGCAGACCAAAATTAAATGAGAGTGTGTGTTAACTGATGTTAACTGTGGTATTAACTGATGTTAACTGTCCAGTGTGTTAACTGGACAGTGTTAACTGATCATCTTAATTGAGCATTTTTCTCATATCCAATCATCGATGGGTAAAAGACCAGTAAAAATCTAAATGAAAAGGAAGACCTGATTCAGATAAGACTGAAATAATACACAACTCTGCAGAGATAATGTTTACAGTGAACATTTATTGATAGTGAATTCGTTAGTCTAATTTTTGTCCTCCAGCTCTTTTGGATGTTGGCTCTCAGAGCTACAATGACTTCATTGCAGCTTTACTGTTGAGCCAAAGGTGATAGAGTACTAGAGAGCTGCGAGCAGTGGAGCTCAAAGTCAGTGTGACACCACAAGTAGCTCTCAATGACAGCACGACACTGCCTCAGGCACTCAAAAGCATGCTCGTGCGCGCCCCCACACACACACACACACACACCCCTCCCTCCACCTTGTGCGCAAGGCACACCGCAAGATGTAAACAACATCCCTAGACAAGAGGAAAGGGAGGAGGGACAGAGGGATGCAGGGTGGGAGAAACGAGGTACTGAGCATCAGTCTGACCATAAAGGCATGGGGCGAAGATGCAGAGCGTTGAAGAGGCTCGGTGGCCAACAAGCACATGAAAAACTAATCTAAACAACCCACCCACACACTACAAGTTCTCTGACTATCCGCTCCGACGGAGCTGCTCAATCAACACCCACGGCTGAGACAGAGGGGGTGAACGGCGATACTGGGCTTGAGAAAGTGACACTCGGCTCGGCCAAGGCACCCGAGCACCTGCTGCAAGTGCAGGATGGGGGAGGAGAGATATTGGTGGCGAAGAGGGTGACACAAAAACACTTGTTTGTTATTCTCTGTTTTCTTCATTAGCGTTCCCTCTTCTTTATTCCCCAAACAGTTTTTAAACGTAATTATAGCCCTTAAAAAAAAATTAAGAATTTGGACACTTAATCCTCGTTTTTTAAAAACAAAATGAATGCATTAACATTACATAAATTCACACAAAGTTGTATTTACCATATTTTAAATAAATACAGCACTTCAAGCAAATATACTACTACTACTAATAATAATAATAACAACAATACAATATTATAATGGTGAAGTGAAACATTTCAATAAAATAAACTGACTTTAAAATATATATAGAATAAAGAACTTGGTCTTTATTTTGAACAGCAAATTTGAAAGAAATATCACCAAGCAAAAATACAAATAATAGTAATAGAAAAGTGCTATATTTCTAAAAATAAATTGACTTTAAAGAATAGCTTTATTTTGAACAACATTTTTATGTTTATTTTAAAGAAAATGCGCTTTAAGTAAAACAAAAAAATTATTATCAATAATAATAATAATAATAATAATAATAATAATAATAATAATATTATTATAGAACTGCTATATTTAGGTAAAATAAAAAAAATAATAAAAGTGACTAAATTACTAGTTTGAAACCAGCTGGTTAAAAGTAATTAATTGTAAAAAGTTCCTACAAACGTTTGTTTGCTGATGCTGCTTGGTTTTACATTTTAAAAACGTTTTAGGGCCACTGGGTTAAGCATGTCTGGTTGTGAAAAGGGTGATCATCAAAACACCAAACATGTGAATTTGCACAGTAGAAGGACAGGATCAAATCAACATCCTCCCTTATAAAAAGAGCAGATAAAAGCACTTGTTTGTGCCACTTCAGAGTTCCCCATATATAAAAGGCAAGCAAACAAGACTATTTGTTTACATAAACTCATTACATCCTGTTCTGAGCAGATGGTCACAAACCCAGGAAAGTTGCTCAACATGGCATCTACAGTTCACTTAAGAAACTGGGCATAAACTGGCAAGCACACTGCAACCTGGCAACTCTCCCTCCCCAGAGCGGGACATAATTGCACTACTGTGTGTGGCCAATGATACCAAACACACACACACACACACACACCCCATAATCACAGTAAGCCAACATATCCACATCAAAACATGTAACTGATTATCATCTCTAAGCCCGGGGATATGTGATAGTAAGGCTTTTCATAAATTCACTGAATCACCATTTTCTAAACAATGTGAAGATTTGACAACTGCTGAGACATCAGATTCCCTCAAAAATGCCTGTATAAAAGATAAACGCAATGCATAAAACATTAAATTGGGGTCAGACTGAGAGCATTCTCAGCTTATGGCCAAAATGGACAAACCCAGGACAACTCATAGCAAAAGAAACCTGTCTGGACATGTGAGTAAAAAAGAGAGCACTTTACGTGGTCACATATGAGAAATCATTTAGGTTGTTTCAAAACCCCCGATCAAGAACAAAACGAAACTGTTGGGGAACCCCAGGAGTTTGCAGCTATGATTATTTAAGCCTATCGAAATACCTTCAAAACACAAAAGGCATCAGAAGAAATTTCCCTTCATGAAATTCAGATCTAATGCTCTGATGTTGCTCATGCACCCACATTCAAAGCACCCAAAACTTTCTGAACGTTTCTGAAACAACATGTTCCAACACCTCACACCCACGCTAATGAGGAGCCGTGGCTTTAAGATAAAAACAAAGATGTGCCTCCTGCGAGGTGTAATGAGGGACATAAATTTGGAGAGAATTGCTCCATGCGTTCAATGGCTGCTGCAGCACCCCCCAGAGCAAAAAGCGAGGGCGAAACCCCCTCTGCCCGCCTACAAAAGCGGAATAAAGCCATGGATGGGACGGCCTGTGTCTAATTCCCTCCCAGCGCTGTCCCAGGGGGAGGAGGGCTTGCTCTTCACCCTTTGATATCCACGTCTGTGCTCTTTCAGCTGCCTGCACTCCTTAAAGGCTGGAATAAAAGCAGACACAAAGCTTCCTGCTATGATCCACACGCTGTCTAGGGGACAGGGCCCTCTCCAGATAAATAGGCCAAACACCTGCTGGACTTCTTCCCTCCGTATAGGCCACGCCATTCATTAGAAAGCAGCGGAGCAAAGCATTCATTTGCTGTATCCATTCAACGGCACTTTTGTATGAGGCCTTGATATTGATCCTCATTCTCCTTCTGTAAGCGGGGCTTTACTCTGGACATTAAAAGGCAAGCCAAATGGCGTCCCTCATAAAGAAACCGATGAATGGAGACTTAAACAGGACATCTCCTGAAAGTAACAGTTGTCTAGCAAACAGCCACAGACTTGTATTTGCACTTTAGATTTAGATGAAAATATGGTTTGGAAGATCAAAGCGAAAGCAAGCTGCGATTTCTGGATCTGCAAGAAAATCACACAGACGCATTACCTCCATGTAAACATTTTAAGCCGTCCAAACGGGTTAATGAAGTAGTCTAAAAGGCAGCCATCAGAAGTGAAATCCTATTGGGGCCCTGTGGGCCCGTGCTGTTGGATTTGGGACTGATGGGAAGGAGGGGTGGCGTGCTTCTGTTTACTGAGCACGCTGCTGGCCTTAGGCTGCTCTGTGAGCTCAGCGGGCTGCGATGAACCAGAACAATCCTACCCAGGCACAACATCCCCTCTGAATGAAACTACAATGCTGTGTCCGCAACTCGCATGAGCTGCAAGCTCCGCTGGGATTTTAGCCGTCTGTCTGGTTTGTATACTACTTATACGTTGTTTCACAAATGGATTCATGTTTGAGTTGAGCACCCTTCAAAAAGCCTCTAAGTGTGTATTAAAACATACTGAACTGCAACAAATGCACACAATAAAAGCACTGGAAAGAAAATGTATGCTATTTTTACATGTCAACATAAATTGACATTCACAAACTTGTTTACATCTATACTGAGGCATATTTATGAATGAATCAGGATATTCAATGAAAAAACAAACAAAAAAACTGAACAATGTCGCCTAAAAAGCCTTTTGGCTGCTACTGGTTAGAGGAGCAAGCTATTACACTTTTATTAAAGCCTATAAAAACAATTGTTTTCAATGACATACATTTTAACCCTCTAAAGCACAGTGTTGCCCTATGTTTTCTTAAGCCCCATGTTCAGTACATGTTTCTTTAAATAATTGTAACCAATTAGAAAAAGTATGTCAAAACAGTTATCAAAGAACAGTCTAATAAGGTGTGGGAGTCACTTTCAAGCACCATTTGAATGCTGGACTTCCTTTTCTGACGGTTGTGGCTAGAAGGGATACACCTACAGTCGGAAGTGAAGCAAAAACTTGCCATAAAATAATAAATAAATTTGCTAGTGCTACTTATCAGATTGTGTTTTAACGTCTACACTTACCCCAACCCTACCCTTACAATAATGCAAATACAGTAATTAATTGTTGTTCAACATGTCATAAATGACGCAAGATGTTCACATGCCCAGTAAGAAAATCTTGCCAAGGCTGTACCTTCTAACCCCCAACCTTTTCTGACACATGGTCACAGTAATCTTATTTAAAATGACATGAACTGTACATAAAAATATGTGTGTGTGTAATGAAGGTGTAGAGAAGCCTTTTGTCAGGTTTTATGAAGTTTGCTGGTTCAGAAATTCAGTTTCTCTTTAGATAAAGGGCACTTTTCAAGGATATCTTTGCTGACAATGTGTTTGGGCGTTATCACATATGTATTAGTGCACAATATAAGCTCTAAGTATAGTTGTATTGATTTATTTTGATTTCTTGACATTTTTGAAAAAGATTTATGATGAGAATTAATAATGTTCTCTATGATTCTTTCCCAAGCTTTTTTTTAATTCTTCAAATTATTAAAATTATCAATAAAATGTTACCAAATGAACCAGGAAATGATGTAGAATCATTTTTATCATGTACCATAATACCAAAATGTTGTGTGATTTACCATGGCAAACAAACCACAACACACAAAAACAGACTTAAGCAATAAGTACAATACCTACAAATTAATTAAATATGACGAATAGACTGTATACACACACACGAGTGCGCCTGACAACATGTCTAATAACCACATACCCACTCTCTTAAATCTCCGCCACGTTTTCAAACGCAAACTTTCCCGTAGGCGAAACATAAAATCAAGCCCGCTATGTGTGTGTTTCTGATTCGCGCCCGCTCTCGTTTCGATCTCCCCGCGTTTCCGATGCGCAGCTCTACTACTGAGAAAGGAAGATGGTAGTTTGTCACAGTACACACCCCCACACATAACCTCCGTCAAACGCTGCCTTTTATTACAGCCGCCGTTTGCACCGCTCAAAACTGCATTTGGCGTGTCTTTCACTAAACATATGGTGCAATGTAGCCTCGGCGATATTTTGCACAGGAATCACTTGATTCCGGTTAGAAATAACATTTTCTCGGAATGCGTACTGCTACTACGCAATATTTGAGAGGGGGGAAAAAAAACATGTCCACCTCCCATTTTCCCGTGCATCAGCGGATGCTAACAGGCTAACACGTTAGCCAGCCTCCTCTCGAGGGTGAAGGAGATCAAACAAGAGGTTTAAAATAACACACTGCACACTTTTGCAACAAAATTAACGATGTGTGAATATATGGCCCACCCTCCGTTACAAAAAACAAGCCAGGCTGCATATTTTTTAAAAAGCAACACTGTTTACTGCTACTAGCATCATCCATTTCTCAACCCAAGCTAGAGGGCAATGTATAGCTGGACAAAATAACATCAGAAGTGCACACATGCTCGGCCACAGTAGTTTTAGGAACATAACATAACATCTACTGTGCTCAATCTACCCTTTCATGTAGGTCAACACTTTAAAATGAAGTTTAAATTCCAGTCAGACTACAGCTGGGATAGATGCACTCTGCGTGCTATCGCTAAATGCTCAGACAACAACAACCAACTGGTACCAGGTGTTCAGCCCTGTTCAAATCTGCTCGTTTATGCTTATTGAAACACCCTAACCAGTTTATTTCTCTAAATGAGGAAATTACGTTATACGCCACTATAACACGATCTAAGCTGTATTCTGGTGAAAGATATACGGCGAGCTAACTCGGAAATCCAAATATAAAGTCATCAAAGGTATAATTTAATCTCTTTATGGAGTGAAAAACGCCGTTTAAAATGATCAGAGTAACTAAAAGCTGTTGAATATCTTTACACTTAATCCTTTTATGACTTTTAGCTCTTTAGGACTTCATTTGTGGCAGTTTAGCTGTGTAATTTCTGTTCTTTTTAGCTTAAAAACTGCTTTCTTAGTGTTTAAAGTCAAAAAGCTGTGTCACATGAAACGCACGGGACTCTTGAGTTAAATTGTTCAACCCAAAGCAGCCTACAGTTATCAGCTTCACATCTCCATCCTGTCAAAAAATGGCAGTTAAACTCCTCGGGGTCCCAAAAAATGATGCTCGACCGCCTCAGTGGGCATATAGACTACAGAAGCACAGCAACACCAGTCATTAGTTATGAATAGGTGCGTGTTTTGATGTGGGCTAGCTAGCAGTTTAGCCTGTCAGTGGTACCATAGTGAGAAAAACAGCACATGGATGGAGGCATGTGTCTGCTGCGCAGCAAAATAACTAGCACACTCACTCACTCAGTCTCTCCTCTCTGAGCAACTTAGAGCTGCTACACAGCCGCGGAGTTATTTGTAATTCCTGCATTGATCATGAACAAGGCTAGCGCTTTAGCCAGGGTCCCGCTTACCTCCCCGCTGCTGGAGCCGCTCGACTCCCCCAAAACATCCCGAAATTTCTGCAGGTTGCTGCTGATGGCAGCGGACACTTGCAACGCAGCGTCGAAACCGGGCCCGAGCCCGTTCGCGTTCGGATTAGTCCCCGCGCTGTTTAGGAGGGAAGCATTGACTCGAAATCGGCCCGCTTTTCTCCCGGTGCCCGAGCTGCTGCTCCCTCCGGGCCGAGCAGGGAACCGCCACCGACAGCTGTGCGCCATTTTACACTCTGCCTGCCTGCCCTAGGATCAGGAGCTCAGTGTGGGCGTAGCCCCGAACGAGCGATCACAGCGCACGGCCGCTCTAGTCTAGCGGTCAGAATGGATTATCCATGTTTCGGGGTGGTGGTACCGAGGACCCCGACAAGATCCCAGCGCAGACTAGGCTCGCTCAGTGATGTTTTTACGCAGGTTCGCCGGCGATACTCAAGGGAGGAAAGAAACTGTACATCAGGCACAGCAACACTGCTTAGTAACATTCCTTACACTCCTAATATAGGCATTTATGTTTGAGATTAGTCTTTACGAAGAAAATAGTCAAGTTTTAAGCATTTATGGTTATTATTAGATTGCAGAAATTACACTTAATTGCGTGCAACTCACACTTGTGAGTAATTTCAGCACCCCTACCGTCACCAAACGGAATTGCAAAAATAGTGACTGTTTTCGCACTGGTTTCTCTGAACACGCCCCCATCTGCTATTGGTCGGGGGAACAAATAGCCCCGCCCCGAACTCACGCCATTGGTTGAAGCAAACAGAATTTTTTTTGATAGCACCCCCTTGAGATGGAGGTTACACTTTTTGGACTTGTAAAATGCGTGAATTTCAAAGAACCATAAATACAAAATTATTATAAATCTCTGAAAGTCTTTCAAGTTTCAAAAAGATTAAAAATAATTTACACATCACTGCTTTTTATTTTGGAAATTTTAATTACAATACATAATTTTTTTAATATATATATTTTTTTTATTGCAATAAACAAGCCATAAGCACAATTAATATATGATTTAAAAAAGTAGCCAAAACATAAAATTAACATCAGTAAAGCATGCTGTTATTTGGGTCAGTTCAATTTATTCAGTTGACAAAATCATTCATCTAATAATACCACTGTAGAAAGTCTGTTTGTTCTATATTCAAGAGGGACATGTTAGCATGTACATTATATGACTACCGCCTATAATGCTATTAACTCAAGTTCAGTTCAAGTTATTTAATTGTGATTAAAAGATACAAATGAGTGCATTCGCACAGCTCAACAGACAGAAATATCACAACAGGCCTTAAAGTATTCGGTTTCCTTTGAGAATTCATGGGGTCAGATTTATTGATTGAATTAGGTCTTGCGCATATGAGGGAACCGAGAATTTAGAAAGACTTAAAAACAACTAACTCACTGAAATAAACAATTCAGTGAAAGTCAAAATGCAGATATACCCTACATAACTTAACGGGTCAGTCCAATGCAACTCTCCCACAACTGAAGCCACAGTGTCCTATCAATATCATCTTTTAAGACAAATGTCAGTAGCAAGGTCCATCCACCCAAAGCATGCCGTTTTGCAACTGTTAACAAAGGGACATGATGTCACTCTGCATGAGAGGAGGTCATAGGGCTGACTCAGCAGTCAAACAAGTCATTACTCAGGACATATCGCACTGTTAAAAGACTAAACGGATTCTTGAAAAATGTACAGGGGTACTTCCAAACATTTCAACAAGAGCTCAATATTCTTAATGGAGTATCATAAAAGTGCATATTATAGCAAATTCTTCTTGAGTCAAGCATAAAATGTTTGTAAAGAACAAAAACATTTTGACAAATAGTAGAGTTCCTGACCAGCCCAAAAGGAATCTAACATGTGACTGAACACACACGCCTTTAAAACCAATTGCTACAGCTATGAAAAATTGAAACTGTGGAATATAATGCTGACGATCTTAGCAAAATATTCTATGCTAGTTTAATCTCTTTTGCAGCCAACATTATCCAGAACTCCTCCTTCCTTAATATCAAATGAGGTACACTGCTTATATTCTAACTTAAAAAGTTAACAAATAAGCAATGCATATAAAATATTGCATACATATGAATTAAGTCAGAGGTAGGGCAAATGCATTGAACAGGCAAACCTTATACATGTCGCCATCTGTCTATAAACCCAAGTTTCATTTCCCACAGTGAACAGCTTGGAAAGGCAAAATGCAAAAGTTTGAGTTCTGTCTACAGAGACCTCAAGCGTCAGAGAAGTTTGAGAGAACAGATAGCCGAATATGCTACAGTGATATGGCATTTGGAGATTTGCATTTGACCTTTGAAGAGCACAGCAACACCATAAATGCAGACGTGCTCCTCCAAATGTGGTTAGATTTTCTTGTTTTAAAGCGTATGAGAGAGGCCAGAAACATCTGAATGGCTTAGTCATACAGAGCATGCCTGGGTGCTGGGGGAAGGGAGTAATGTGGTTTAGCCACTGGGTCCCATTTGCTGGTTGCTTGGTTTATGATCAGCAAGCCACTTCATGATCTGTTGTCTGAGCTCTTCATTAGGCCTGATCTGGTCCATGGTGAGCGGACTGCGGTTGAAAGGGTCTGTCTGGTCACTAGAGCAAAAAAACAAAACAAAAAAAGACCAGACCAATACTGGTATTACACTTTTACCTAATCAAATAGCAGTGTTGACATTGTTAACTTCAACTAAAACTATTAACGGTTTTCTGTAAAGCTTAAATAAATAAAAGATAAACATTAGATAGAACTTAAACTAAAATGATACAAAAAAATACTAAAATGACTAAACTAAAATAAATCAATTAAAGCAATATATAAATATATATATTTTTTAAACTAATAAAAAATATTACTAAAAATGAAAAAGTAAAAAATTATAAAAGCTCATTCTAAGTTTTAATAAATACTATAATAGTATATTAATACTACTCAAATAACTCAATTAGCTGTCCATAATGTTGTATTCATGGCTCACCTTAGTAAGTGTCGTGCTATTGTTGAACGGTCCACTGTGACGTTTGAAGAAGGTAGCAGCACTGGATCAAGCATCAAGGTAGACATGATGGGATCCAGGAATTCATCCGGAGCATCAGAGTAGGTCTCCTCCTCTTGTTGATGCCTGTCTGCAAGGGACTGAAGGAGACACAGAAAAGCAGCAAGATTACCATTAACACTTGAACACACATGACTTCCTAAAAAAGGTGTGTACCTAAGAAAACTATGCATAACGAATAAATTAACCTTAATTTGATCTGCTAGGAGACTAAAAGATACAATCATGTCGCCAGGCTTGTGGATTTTCTTGAGGACACGGACAGTTTGGCAGAATAGAATGGGCGAATATGACCTTCCATCTTTTGGGACGGTGGCGCAGAAATTTTCTTCATCTCTGTGGTCAAAAAAGAATCCATAACAGTTTACTATTATTATTCTCAAATAAACTAAAATGCAACTGATCTTAAAATGTCAGTGCCATTGTTTTGTCTCAAGATGCACACCAGTAATATTTTTGTTTATAAAAGCTACTTAAATGTCCTACTTTAACTAAGGCCTACTACTGGCTTAATCTAAGCCCTGTCTCTAAAACCAGGCCTGAGAGTAAATGTTAAATATGTAAACAAAGAACCTACCCCAGATTTAGGTAAATAGTACAGATGTCCGACACTAGCTGCTGGGGCTTGAAGTCGAATTCACTGAAGTCTTTCACCTTCAGGGCGCCCATCTTGGGGCCTACCAGGTGCTGCAAAAAGTAGTTGAGCATCGAGATGATCCTCTCAGCAAGAAAGGGGTGAACAAAAAGACCTTTTATCTCTGGAGGGAAAAATAAATACATGAAAAGTTTCAGTGTCATTTTGTATTCTCTAGTACACTAAAAGCCAAGTTTTCTCTCAATAATTATTTAAAACTCTTCTGTTCAGGTTTAAATTGGTCAGGTTTATAACTTAAAAAAAATGAATAATAATTCTATGACGTGTTAATATTTTAGTGCATTTGGTTTCTTTCACGTCTCTTACCAGATGTAAGAAAAGCCAAGGTGCCAATGGTATCATTTGACATGATGTTGTGGAAGCGACCCAGCTGTCCAAACATCTGCAGACTAGATTCTTTCTCTCTGCGGGCGTCAGGGGCCAGACTGTCCCACTCTCCCCGATCCCTCTCCAGCTGGAGGATTTTGATCTTACTTAAGTACTGGAAAGAACAGATGCACATGTGAGTGGCACATCTTTAATCAGTCAATTAAATATTTCCTGATATCAACCGTATATATGTTAATAGAGGTTAATATATGTTAATGTAATTAAACAATCAAGCTAAATTGAACAAACAAAATGTGTTACCACCAGTGAAAATAGTTGGGATTTTCAAAAAACATAAAAGCAATCTGCCTTTGCAGACAAGTACCTGTATAGCCTCGTCAAGTAAGAAGATGGCGTCATTCATGAGCAGATTGAGAAACCTTAGGAAGAGTGGCGGATTCATAGCTTCAAGGTTTTCAGAGGCATAATCGGCAAGATGCTGTGAGGATACAATTATTTTATTGGTAACAATTTTACAATAAGGTCTTATTTGTTTGTTAAAATAACAATGCATTAGTTAATTATGAGCAATATAATTTTTACAGCATTTGTTAAGCATTGATGTTAATTAAAAAAACAGTTGTTCAACTTGTTGAACAAAATTCCAAGGCAACCTAAAATATTATTTATAATAATAAAATGTCTGCCTGGTTCTCACCTTAATGCTCTCCCTGTAACTCTCTTCTCCCCACATGTACTTTAGAATGGCATACATTGGCCTCCTGTAATTAAACTTCTGCTCAAACTGATGAGGATCACCTGAGGAATAGGGCATAGACAAAAAAAATCTTATACAGGCTGTAATAATCAAAAAAACAAATAAAGTATAAAAAAAAAACTTTAGAAACTGACCAGTGAACTCTATATCCACAAACACTGTAATGAGGGCTTCAGCCAGTTGGGGTGCATGCCGATATGAGCTGAACACCCTTTGGCGATGGAACATGATGGGCTGGGTAGCGCCAGGTGACAGAGTCTCCATATGGGGCATCACAGCCTCAAGAACTTCTGCCAGCTTTGCCCGCATATGAGGATTCTTCATCCTGTGAGTAAATAACCTAAGTAAACAACAAGCCACATGGCATGCACAAAAAGCGTGAGAAACTCAGCATCACACCGGCTCACACCTATCAACGTTGCCCATGAACACAGTGATGAAGGTCAGGACATGTTCTAAGCTTTCCGCTGAGGACTCCAACACCTCGTCAGCGAAGCGACGGAGGAATATGAAGAAATCTCCCATGTTTTCAGCAAAGAACTCTGTGAAAGAGGATTTGGTTTTCAAAAAATTGCAATGACTGCTAAGGTGTTTACTCTAAAGGAAACCAAAAACTGGGATACCTGGCACAAAGCATAGCAGGCTGTTCTCCAGTGCAGGTAAGGGAAAGGTGAGAGGGATGTGTTCAGGGCCCTGGTTGCCCAGGCTAAGCTGAACCAGCAGGGCGGCGCAGGAGGCTTGGAGGTTGAGGCAGTTTTGTAGCATGGTGGGCTGCGTGGTAGCAGCCTTGGTTGAAAGATAGACTGTCATAAGGCGTTCAAACTGTTCCCGTAGCTCTGCTGCTGGGCCTCCACTGAGCTGTGTGTCCCGCCACGTCCCCTGGAGCCGGTGCAGAGACTGATTCATCTTCACCATCTGATCATGAAGTCTGTCAAACAAATACCATTAAAGCATATGTTTATTTTCTGCAAATCAGTGCGTTTCCCACAGAATGCTGTTTTAGTCCTTGCATCCTCATAACTGGTCCTAACTACATGCATTTTATACATAGATTTAAATTAATACTTTTATTCATTTATTCAGCAAAAATGTATTACATGGAATAAAACAGGTTGTACAAAATATTTCTACTTCAAATAAATACTGTTCTTTTGAACTTTCTATTCATCAAAGATTTATGAAAAAATATATTTTACATTTATGCATTTGGCAGACACTTTTATCCAAAGCGACTTACATTGCATTCAAGGTACACATTTTTTACATTTGTCAATTCTTGCTTTCCCTGGGAATCGAACCCATGACCGTTGTCTACTCTTTGAGCTATAGGAAAGCTAGACCTTCATATATTTTATATATATATATATATATATATATATATATATGTGTGTATGAAGGTCTAGCTTTTATATATATAAAAATAACGGTTTGCATGACATTGATAAATATAAGAAACGTTTTGTGAGCTCCAGATCAACATATTAGAATGATTTCTGAAGGATCATGTGACAATGACTACTGAAGCTTTGCCATCACAGGAATAAATTACATTTAAAATTAAATTGTAATAATATTTTCACAATAATACTGTTTTTAGCCTGGGTAAGCATAAGAGACTCTAAACCTTTTGAACAGTAGTGTATATTTCTATTATAAAATTGTCATGACTTTTTACCTATGGAAGCCCAGGTACAGGGTAAGTTGTGTAAGGATGAGGTTTTCTGTGAGAAGGCTGTATGATTGGGCAAATTCAACCGTTTTTTGAGGGGGCACAGGTATCAGACACGTCTCCTTGTCCAGACCTGTAGAGGGAAAATAATTAGTTTACATTGTTAAGTCTGAAAAGAAATAAGAAAAAAAGTGTTAGTAGTGTTTGTTATGGTGGAGCACAGGTAGTTCACCTCTTGCGTGCACGTTTCTGTTACGCCGCTCATCCTCACTCAGCTCCTTAAGCAAGCAGTATGTGGGGTTAAAGGTCAGGAGTTTGGGGGAGTAGGGTCGAGAAAATGGCTGGCAGAGCTTGAGCAGGGCAGCTCCCAGATTCAAGAAGAATGCATCCGAAGCAAACATTTGGAAGAATATCTCGGGCATTTGGTTTGCCCAGATTTTGGCCCGCCCCATGTTGGCCTGCAGGCAGCCACCCAACCACGAGAGCAACAGGTGGCGCGTCTCACTGGACTGTTGAAGCAAGTTTTTCAGAATCTGATACAGCTTATCATGAAACTGCCCGATAAACTAGCACATGGGAAGACAAGAAATGACAGGGGTTAGGTGGCTGGCTTCATGTCACAAAGCCTGAAAACCTTTTGTACATATTGTGCTCACCTGGTGAATATTTGACTCTTGAACCTTCATTTCCTGTGGGCTAGAGCGAGAAGGATTGAGGAAAAAGCCATGGTTCTCAACCACACCAGGAGTTTTCAGCAGACATGAAATATTCAGGATCGTTCCCAGAAGTGTATTCTGATACTGAATCCCACTGTTAGGATCTTTGGGCTGACTATGCTCCATTAAAACCTAGGATCAAAATATTATTATCCTAAAATGTTTCAGATCTGTATGAAAGGAAACTTCAGGCAGAGCATTGCATACGAACCTTAGAAATATCCTTTTGCCGACTGAAGTACAGGAGAATTTCCAGGTAGGAATACAGCAGCAGCTGACAGAGGTCTAAATCTTTGACCCGGCCTTGGAAAATATGAAACACTGGCACCATAACCTCCCCGAAGGTCCGCACCTCTTGGTCAGCCAACAGAACAGCGATGACCTCCTCCAAAAACTCCACAACTTCCTCAAACTCTGCAAAGACCACAACACAAACAAATGGAATCAGTCCAGGACATTCAAACAGATCATGTCCTCAAATGGTGACACTTACGGGCTCCTCTCACAGCCTCCAGCAACAGGTCCAGAAGCTGCTCATAAACGTTCTGACTGATGTAGATCTCTGGGGTCAGCAATACTGTGCGGGCATTGGACACAGTCAGGTTTTTGCAGCGAACAGCATACGACAACAGCTTCTCCGGGACTTTAGTGATCTGTGTTGTTTTGAAGCACATTTACACATTGAATCAGTCACAAGCAGTGAGTGCGAGCATAAATAAGGCAATGAGCAGACACATTTCATTCTTTTGGCACAACCATATGGGTCGACAAAATTTAGAGTCTGCAGCAGATACCTCCTCCTTAGCTCTCTGGTAGCAGGCATAAAGGTACGGTATGGCACGTTTCTCCCCAGCATCACGATCTGCTGAGAGATTCACTACACTGCAGGAGGTCATGTAAATGAGATGGTTACCTGGCTCTTGCAAAAGCAGCCTGTTGAACAAAGCCTGGAGGGGACAAATGATGGAATATTATACTTATTCAAAGTTCATAATATACGTGTGCATGTTTGCTTTGTATACTACTTTAGTAATACAAAAATTTGGAAAAGAAAGACAGACTTAACAAACATATTGTACCTGCTCTACGGTGTCCATGTTAAGCCAGTCCTGGCCATCAAGATCAGCGGCCATTTCCTCAAGGTATATGCAGCGTGGTGGGATGCCATTACCACCTCTTAGACTGGGGTCACCTGGAAAGACATCAACCAACATGGATCATTACAAGCACAATATCTTAATACAGCAGTAAATACATTCTTGGTGCATATTATGAACTCACATATTAACAATCATTTAAAAAAGGTTTTTGAAAGAAGTCACTTGCTCATCAAGGCTGCATCTATTTGATAAAAAAAACAGTAATATTGTGAAATATTGTTACAATTTATACATTTTTTTAACTGATTTCAATTTGAAAATTATATTATATTATATTATATTATATTGACATTTTAAAATGTAATTTATACCTGTGATGGCAAAGCTGGACATCCAGCATCATTACTCCAGTGTCACATGATCGTTCACAAATCATTCTAATATGCTGATTTATTGATCAAGAAACTGCTTATTATCAATGTTGAAAATCACTGTACTGCTTAATATTTTTGTGGAAACCATTAATTTTTCTCATTAATCTTTGATGAAAGTTGAAAAGAACAGCATTTATTTTAAATAAAAATCTTCTGTAACTTTATATATGTTGTTACTCTCACTTTTGATCAATTAAATGTGTCCTGAGGAAATTCTCTTTTTTTTTTATTTGTATTATTATTTTTTATTTTCTTTCTTACTGACCTTAAACTGACAATAGTCTAGAGCTATAAGTGGCTCAGACATCACGTTTTCAAAACACCTCTTTCAGCATGACTCACACAAACTGTGTTAAAGATTTGAATAGCAAACAGACCAGTGTGATGGGCAGTAGATAGATGTAGAGGATAAAGATAAAGACACAAATGAAAGCAACATAAATGACATAATGGGCCAAACTGCAGTGGATGAGGTCATCTGCAGCACTGCCTGGAAACTGAATGTCATCGTGATACAATCACCAAAACTGAGATCGAGAAATTAATTTACTATTAAAAAAAAAAAAAAATCTAATGTTTCTTTCTTCCCAAACTATCTAGAACTACACTTCAGCATACGCAGGAAATGGTCCAATTACAGAAAGTATCTCAAAAGTAACGGTTCGCAACTGGTAGGTCACCATGACCCAAAAATGGGATGCAAATCACTTCTGATAGTGTCATGGACAGCAGGGAGAAACAATGCTAAATGCAAAATTGCACAACTTAAAAAAACAATTAGACTTATCAACTTTTTTAAAGGAAGGAGAAAATGTTTCGCATCCAATCATATGAAACCAATATGAAAAGCAAACTGTTAAAAAAAAAAAAAAAAAAAAATTATACATACATATACATATATATATATATATATACACACACACTCACCTAAAGGATTATTAGGAACACCTGTTCAATTTCTCATTAATGCAATTATCTAATCAACCAATCACATGGCAGTTGCTTCCATGCATTTAGGGGTGTGGTCCTGGTCAAGACAATCTCCTGAACTCCAAACTGAATGTCAGAATGGAAAAGAAAGGTGATTTAAGCAATTTTGAGCATGGCTGTTGGTGCCAGACGGGCCGGTCTGAGCATTTCACAATCTGCTCAGTTACTGGGATTTTCACGCACAACCATTTCTAGGGTTTACAAAGAATGGTGTGAAAAGGGAAAAACATCCAGTATGCGGCAGTCCTGTGGGCGAAAATGCCTTGTTGATGCTATAGGTCAGAGGAGAATGGGCCGACTGATTCAAGCTGATAGAAGAGCAACTTTGACTGAAATAACCACTCGTTACAACCGAGGTATGCAGCAAAGCATTTGTGAAGCCACAACACACAACCTTGAGGCGGATGAGCTACAACAGCAGAAGACCCCACCGGGTACCACTCATCTCCACTACAAATAGGAACAAGAGGCTACAATTTGCACGAACTCACCAAAATTGGACAGTTGAAGACTGGAAAAATGTTGCCTGGTCTGATGAGTCTCGATTTCTGTTGAGACATTCAGATGGTAGAGTCAGAATTTGGCGTAAACAGAATGAGAACATGGATCCATCATGCCTTGTTACCACTGTGCAGGCTGCTGCTGGTGGTGTAATGGTGTGGGGGATGTTTTCTTGGCACACTTTAGGCCCCTTAGTGCCAATTGGGCATCGTTTAAATGCCACGGCCTACCTGACCATGTCCATCCCTTTATGACCACCATGTACCCATCCTCTGATGGCTACTTCCAGCAGGATAATGCACCATGTCACAGAGCTCGAATCATTTCAAATTGTTTTCTGGAACATGGCAATGAGTTCACTGTACTAAAATGGCCCCCACAGTCACCAGATCTCAACCCAATAGAGCATCTTTGGGATGTGGTGGAATGGGAGCTTCGTGCCCTGGATGTGCATCCCACAAATCTCCATCAACTGTGCTTTCAGCACTTTGTTGAATCAATGCCACATAGAATTAAGGCAGTTCTGACGGCGAAAGGGGGGTCAAACAGTATTAGTATGGTGTTCCTAATAATCCTTTAGGGGAGTATATACAGATATTACAGTGGGTACGGAAAGTATTCAGACCCCCTTACATTTTTCACTCTTTGTTATATTGCAGCCATTTGCTAAAATCATTTAAGTTCATTTTTTTCTCCTCATTAATGTACATACAGCACCCCATATTGACAGAAAAACACAGAATTGTTGAAATTTTTGCAGATTTATTAAAAAAGAACAACTGAAATAAATATCACATGGTCCTAAGTATTCAGACCCTTTGCTCAGTATTTAGTAGAAGCACCCTTTTGATCTAATACAGCCATGAGTTTTTCACACCTGGATTTGGGGATCCTCTGCCATTCCTCTTTGCAGATCCTCTCCAGTCCTGTCAGGTTGGATGGTAAACGTTGGTGGACAGCCATTTTCAGGTCTCTCCAGAGATGCTCAATTGGGTTTAAGTCAGGGCTCTGACTGGGCCATTCAAGAACAGTCACGGAGTTGTTGTGAAGCCACTCCATTATTTTAGCTGTGTGCTTAGGGTCATTGTCTTGTTGGAAGGTGAACCTTCAGCCCAGTCTGAGGTCTTGAGCACTCTGGAGAAGGTTTTCGTCCAGGATATCTCTGTACTTGGCCGCATTCATCTTTCCCTCGATTGCAACCAGTCGTCCTGTTCCCGCAGCTGAAAAACACCCCCACAGCATGATGCTGCCACCACCATGCTTCACTGTTGGGACTGTATTGGACAGGTGATGGTGCAGTCAGTGCCTGGTTTTCTCCACACATACCGCTTAGAATTAAGGCCAAAAAGTTCTATCTTGGTGTCATCAGACCAGAGAATCTTATTTCTCACCATCTTGGAGTCCTTTAGCAAACTCCATGCGGGCTTTCATGTGTCTTGCACTAAGGAGAGGCTTTTGTCGGGCCACTCTGTCATAAAGCCCCGACTGGTGGAGGGCTGCAGTGATGGTTGACTTTCTACAACCTTCTCCCATCTCCCGACTGCATCTCTGGAGCTCAGCCACAGTGATCTTTGTGTTCTTCTTTACCTCTCTCACCAAGGCTTTTCTCCCCCGATAGCTCAGTTTGGCCGAACGGCCAGCTCTAGGAAGGGTTCTGGTCATCCCAAACGTCTTCCATTTAAGAATAAAGGAGGCCACTGTGCTCTTAGGAACCTTAAGTGCAGTAGAAATGTTTTTTTAACCATGGCCAGATCTGTGCCTTGCCACAATTCTGTCTCTGAGCTCTTCAGGCAGTTCCTTTGACCTCATGATTCTCATTTGCTCTGACATGCACTGTGAGCTGTAAGGTCTTATATAGACAGGTGTGTGGCTTTCCTAATCAAGTCCAATCAGTATAATCAAACACAGCTGGACTCAACTGAAAAATGAACTTAAAAGATTTTAGCAAATGGCTGCAATATAACAAAGAGTGAAACATTTTAGGGGGTCTGAATACTTTCCGTACCCACTGTAATATATATATATATATATATATATATATATATATATATATATATATATATATATATATATATATATATATATATATATATAAACTGTATATACACAAAATATTATTATATGGTAATGGAAAGCTGGGGAAAACGCTAATAATAGCACAACTCTACTTTTTAAAAGGAAGGAGAAAATTTTTTGCACCCAAAACATTGGGCAGATGCAAAAACTAAGCAGGATAAAAGAAATGCTATATTTTTAGCTGCACTGACATCTATGTTTATGTTGTGCATTTCTTATAATTAATCAAATATTTGTGTGTTTGTTGCACATGTTAGTGACAGTAGAGTGACAAAAGTAACAGTAAAACAATAATAATGTTACAAAAAATACTATTTCAAGTAAATGCTGTTCTTTGAAATTTTCATAAAAACATTCTGAAAAAATGGATTACGACTTCCACAAAAATCTGAAGCAGCGCAACAGTTTTCAACACTGATAATAATACAAAATGTTTTTTAAGCACCAAAACAGCATAATAGAATGATTTATGAAGGATCATGTGACACTGAAAATGATGCAGTAAAGATGATCACAGGAATAAATTACATTGTATAATATATTCAAATAGAAAACAGTTATTTGAAATTGTAATAATAAAGTATGTTTTTACTGTATTTTTGATCAAATAAATGCAGCCTTGGTGAGCATAAGAGACTTTTTACTTTTACAACCTCAAACTTTTGAACGGCAATGTATATTTATGATCAAAATGAGAAACTATTGGGTCATAATGGGTACGCGTTTACACGTACTGTTGTCCAGAGTGATGAGGAATATCCTCTGGATCATGTGGTTGACGTTGAGCTGCTCGCAGAGCTCCTGTCGTGAGCGGAAAGATCGGCTGATCTCTGCCACCGAGTCATCATTTTCATCGATGCTGTCAGACACAGAATTGTCTGACTCAGACTGGCTCTCTCCTGAATATACAGCTGTAGGGATAACATTTACAAAGTACCATCATATTAATGTTAACCTGCAAGTATAATGGCAGATCTTATTACCAAAACCTTACATTGTTGCTCAGCTTGACGTCGCTGCTTTTGGCCGGATGCAAACTGTTTTGCATCAGCGAGAGAACTGAAGAGTGCTGCGAAGGGGTTTTGTGAGATGTTCTGATTGTTATTGCCCTGGTCTGTCATTTCCCTGGAGCACGTCCTCCATCAACAGGTGTTTTTACAGCCTGCAGGGGGAAAAAAATTGTGAATGACATCCAGCATCTAATCCAAATCCCAAGACCAGCCGAGATCCATCTAGGATCTCTTCTATGCTGTTAGTCTTCTATGCTCATTACAAAAGGGTTTGCCTCAATGCAAGGGATAATGTATATTTAAGAGCAAAACGTTTTATTTTACTCTTCTGATGAGTTACAAAAAATATTTCGTTAAAAACGAAATAATTAATTCCCCTGTGAGTCATATTCAAGCAACAGGAGAGCAGAAAACAGATCAAGTGACCTCACAATAACCAACTTGACTGTATATTAGGGTCAGGTATGCTAACTTGCTACACATACGTTTCATATTACTCGCAGTCAGGAAATAAGACTACAATAGACAAACACTGAGTGGTCTGAAAAGATGTGCAATGAATGTAAATCTTGATAAACATGAGCTTAATAGCTGTCAAAGACACTCACTGACAGCTCTCTTTCCTGGCTGTCAGGTGTTAATCGAGCTGAATAACTAGCAACGTGCTTAGCAACTGAGAGCGCGATGGTAATGCTGCTGAAACACAGCACCTCAAGGCAAAGTAAAGTAAACAATATATAAATAGCAGAAGTGCGTTGAGAAATATCCGTAGGAATGCATGCCATACCTGGTTTTGGGTTGAAATATGGTCAATCTGATGGTGTCCAGTACAGCAGATCCAGATCATACTCGGTGTGTGACGTCATCAGAAATGGACGACACACCGTCTGCTGAATTCCTGTAATGTTTTTTTTCCCCAGTTCAAAGTCTTCTCAGGTGTCTAAACAGGCAGTTGTAGCAGAAGACGAACCCGTATCGTTGGAATGGCTCTGGAAGTTTTTCTCAAAGATGAGACTTTGCAAATGCGCAGGAAGCTGATTGGGTAAGTTGGATCGAATATTACACGTCGCGCTGTCGGCCGGGTGTTGTTTTTAATGACAATAAATGCACTTTTTTTTAAACTTTTCTGATTAAATACTCTTTACAATGTCTTTTCAGGCAGTCCTGCAGACTATTTTTCTCCCATGATCCCGTGAAAATAGTAAGAGCACGGGGTCAATATTTATATGATGAGAATGGCATGCAGTACTTGGATTGCATTAGTAATGTTCAACATGGTAAGGACATTTTGAAATTATGTCATGCATGCTTGGATTATGTCATGCATTGCATATGGGTATCTTAAGTGTCATAAAAATGTCCACACTGGTTTTATGTTTAATGGGGACTATATTCCCATCTGCATTTTTCAAAACACTTAATTTAGTATGATTTATAAGCTGTTTTCCTCGTGGATATATATACATTTTCTCTTATGCTCTCCAAGACTGCATTTATTTGATCACAAATACTGTAAAACAGTGCTATTGTGAAATGTGTTAAAATGTTAAAATAACTGTTTTCTTTTTTAGCACATTTTAAAATGATATTTATCCTTCAGAAATAATTCTAATTTGCTGTTTTAGTGCTCATAAAGCATTTTTATTATTGTCAATGTTGAAAACATTTGTGCTGCTTAATATTTTTGTGGAAACCATTTTTTTCTTTGTTGAATAGAACGTTTGAAAGAACACCATTTGTCTGGAATATAAATCTTTTACCCTAATTAATGTCTTTACTGTCACTTTTGTTCAGTTTAATGCTTCCTTGCTGAATACAATTTCTTTCTTAGATTAACAAAAGTCAGAACACATTTATAGTAGTCAGAACACACCCTGAAATTATAACTGAATAATCTGGTTTATTTGAAATGCAAATGAAGTATATACTTTGAATCTCCTACAACAGTTCTGCTTGCATACTATAGCCAGTGTCACTTTAGTAAAACCATGATAAATTGTCGTAAAATGAATGCGTTTAGAATCCTAATCAGCTCTTGTCTTCATCCCACTGAATTTTAAATGGGCTTTCCAAGAGCACTTACAGGAAGTGCCAAATATCATGATTAGAAATCACAGACCCATGATGACATACTTGATGCATCTTGTCCTTGCAGTGGGACACTGTCACCCCAGCATCACTCAGGCCGCTGCAGCTCAGATGGATCTTCTTAATACAAACACTAGATTCCTTCATGATAATATAGTGCAGTATGCAGATCGGCTGGCAGCCACACTGCCAAAGAAGATTTGTGTCTTTTATTTTGTCAACTCAGGGTAAGTAACTCTGCTTATACAGTTTAAAAGAAATATTCAATTAAATCTTATATAGGTACTGTCTTCCAAAGTTCAGAGGCTAATGATCTTGCTTTGAGACTGGCCCGTCAGTATACCCAACACCAGGATGTCATCGTGCTAGATCAGTAAGATTTTAAAATGTGAAATTTTGAACAATTATGATTCTTATGTCAGCAGTTATTGGCTACATCAGACTTATTTTTGTGTCCTCTTTACCTGCCTCTCCAGTGCATATCATGGACATCTCACCTCACTCATTGACATCAGCCCGTACAAGTTCCGGAAACTAGAGGGACAAAAAGAATGGGTTCATGTGGTGTGTACAGGACATAGAAACATCTTTTTAAACCAGCAATTAAGGCTTTTGCTACATATCATAGTTCCTTGCATATCTGCAGGCACCTCTTCCTGATACTTACCACGGTATTTACAGAGAAGATCATCCTGACCCAGGACAGGCTTATGCAGACACAGTGAAAAGTCTTATTGAAGAGGTGCATAAGAAAGGTTGCAAGGTATGGTGGGAAAAATCTAAGTCATTAATGGAAAGTTAAAGGGGTGATGAATTGAGAAATCAACTTTCCCTTGAGCTTTTGATTTATAAAAGGCCATGGGTATATAAGAATATCCTGTAAGTTTCAGAGCTGAAAACTTCCTTGTTAGCCAAAGAAAAGCTTTTATAGACACCAGGCCCAGCAAACGATCGATCTCAGAATGTGCCCGGCTATGACGTTAGAGTGTAGTGAAGCACCGCCTCAACAGAAGAAGAACAATGCCTGATTCTGTAGCCTCAATATTATGAATGCACGGATTAACTTTATTTTGAATGAATATCCAGCTCATGCGGGGAAGACTTCGCATTTCTTCCTTCATTTCTGATCACGGATTTGTTTGTAAACAAGAGACTGGATTTGCAGACAGGATGAGATTACATGAATGAATGAAGCAACACACTAATGTGAGTAAAACATGTTTTTTATATGTGATAGTATTGCATTGTTACAGATAGTTTGAAATGGATATATTGATTGGTGTCTAACATACCTTAGCACGCTTTCAAAGGCATGAAGAATTCTTGACTTGATATTTGAAGGAAAAATACAATCGTGGAAGTTTTGATCATGCAGTCTGCAACATACTTGGCGCGCGCGGGTGTGTGTGTGTACTTATATTCAACGATCGGGCGGGCCAAGTAATAAAAAAAATAACATTCCAATCAATCGCGGGTGGAGGAGAGATAAATCATTGTGTTTGTTTTAATAAAGACGTTTTGCGAGCCCTATGGGACGAATTATTCCGGTTGCCGTTTTCCCACATGCTTCAAAACAATCCCTCACGGTGTACTCGCGGCGAAGCTCATTAAATATGCAAATCTTATTCAATCCTAGCCATGGGCGTTTACTTCCAAGTCTTCAGTGCGGCACGCCCATAAAATCCGAGCGTGCAGGAGAGAGTCTCAAAACCAGGGTAGAAAATAGCCTAGTAAAAACCATGCAAACGTCATAAGTTGACCTCAGACAACAGTATAAAAAAATTAAAAAGCCAGTTCATGACCCCTATTTCTCTCAAATATACTGACTTTCCTTCTTAAAGTGATAGGTCACCCAAAATATTCACTCTTATGTTGTTCAAAACGATTATTGTGTGCAACACAAAAGAAGATTTTTTTTTTTTTTTAAGTCTCCATGTGTTATTTTATTTTAGTTTGGAATAACATTAGGGTTAGTAAATGATGGCAGATTGTACATTTTTGAGTGAACTGTCCCTTAAATTTGTCCACAGATTTCATCTTTTTTTGCTGAATCTTTACCCAGTGTTGGCGGCCAGATCATTTTTCCAACTGGTTATTGTAAAAGAGTAGCAGAGTAAGTCTTTTTGTAACTTTGTTTGTCTTTATTTTTTATTCAGAACCTACTGAATGAAGCTGCATGCAACATTGTTTTTTCCCCCTCAGATACATTCATGAAGCAGGAGGAGTTTATGTGGCAGATGAGATTCAGACAGGCTTCGGTCGTACTGGGAGTCATTTCTGGGCTTTTCAGCTTGAAGGTGAAGACTTCTGCCCTGACATTGTGACTATGGGCAAACCAATGGGCAATGGTCATCCAATTGCATGTGTGGCCACTACAAAGGAAATAGCTGGTGCCTTTACAGCCAATGGTGTGGAGTACTTCAACACAGTGAGAACCATTATGCTCAGAAATAATTGTGTGCTAATGAATGTAGCTTTTACATCCTTTGTAGGGTGAGTTTAAGTAATATCCAACCTTTTGTCCCCATGTAGTTTGGTGGTAACCCAGTATCCTGTGCCATTGGTCTGGCGGTGTTAGACGTGATAGAGAAGGAAGACCTCAGAGGCAATGCTGTGCGTGTCGGAGGTCATCTTAAACAGCTGCTCCTTCAGCTTCAGACTAAACATCAACTCGTCGGAGATGTGCGGTAACATACAGAAAATCAATTTTTATTGAGACCTCATCAAATACTAATAGGGTCATTCCGTGTCAACTCAACCAGAGGTCCCCAGTTAAATTTTTTTATTTTGTTCATATTTTTTCTGCAGAAAGACGTGATGAAAGCCAAAATATGAAATGTGCAAATGTATATTTACTGAGTAATCCACTGTTTTGTAGAGGGTGGTCAAAATGACAATTTTCACCTGGGATTTGGAGCCAAATTACAGGGGGATAAAAATTACTTTAACAAGATGGGAGCATCATTATTTTATTTTGACTTTAGCAATCTTTGTTGCATGATAGCCAACGGTGACAGTTCAAAAATAGGAAAAAGCACTCGTGTTCTCAAGTTTGAATGCCTATAACTCAAGGAGAATTAAAGATATCTTACTATCCTTTTAGATTCTGATTCTTAACAAACCTTTCTTTTCCATTTAAAGGCCCTCGATGGTTCAGACCCAGAGATATGGACATGTTAATGTGGTTCCATGAGTAAACTGGTAAAGTTCAGTTGTCGAAAATCAAATGTCAATTTGGATACAGCTGATACTTTTTATACTTAAAGAAGAGGAATATCTGAAGAATAATTTTGAAACTAGAAATGTATCTTGTTGTTTTTCTATCACCTCAGTTTCATAGAACATTTGTTTTTTGACCATTCAAAATTGGCAAAATTCATCAATTTAGACATGGTCAGGTTTGGGTCCCCATATCTATGGGACTGAACCATATAGGGCCTTAAAAATTATGATTACTAAAGAAAAGTTGATTAAAAATGTGAATCTAAAATCATATTGAGATATCTTTGATACTTTTTGAGTTAGACATTCATACTTTGGAAAAACAATACGTATGGCACTCAGACAGGTATGTTCTATGCAATTAAGGTGATAGAAAAAAACTAGATACATTTTTAGTTTCAACATTATTTGTTCTTCAGATATTTATTTTTTATGTATATAAAAATTATCACCTGTGTGCAAAATAACCCACATTTGGATTTGATGAAATTTACCAGTTTACTCATGGAGCCACATTAAGATCTCCATATCTCTAGGACTGAACCATCGAGGGCCTTTAAAATGAATAAACCAAAAGGAAAGTTTGTTAAGAATCATAATCTAAAAGGATATTAAGATAATATAGTTGTGTGATGGTGGTCAAATGGGTTAAACCATGGAACTGATACGCAGAAGGTTGCTGCTTCGATCCCATTCGTGTGTCCTTGAGCAAGGCACTTTACTCCATGTTGCTCCAGGGGGATTGTCCCTGTAATAAGGTCCCTGTAAGTCGCTTTGGATAAAAGCGTCTGCCAAATGCATAAATGTAAATTTTTCCCATAATTTCCCCATTTTTGAACCGTCACCGTTGGCATATAATGCAACAAAGATGGCTAAAGTCTAAAATGGCTAAAATTTTACTAATAGACCTACCAATCTCTGTTAAAGAAAAACTAAACAAAAAAAAAACTTTCTAAAGCCATTTTTACCCCCCTGTTTGGCTCCAGATCTCAGGTAAAAATTGCCATTTTGACCCCCTCTAAAAAAAACTGTGGATTACTCAGTAAATATATGTCCATGGCATCTAATATTTTGGCTTTCATCACTATTTACAGAAAAAAATATGAACAAAAATCTGAGCCAAGGAAGTTTCCGAAATTTGGTTGATTTGACATAGAATGACCCAATACTGTAACCTCATGCTTTAAAGAAGAAAATGAGCAGATGTGTCTTCTGTTCTTTTTTGCAGTGGTGTTGGACTGTTTATAGGGATGGAGCTAGTTAAAGACAGAGTGTCCCGAAAACCAGCAACAGAAGAAGCAACACATATTGTTCGAAAGTACTAAAAATGTCTCTTCTTTCTCAGCTTGTTGCATTTATTTGATATATAACTCAAAGATTGCCTTTCTGATTTTTTTCAGGCTGAAAGAGGAGCGTATAGTTATTAGCACTGATGGACCATGGGACAGTGTCATCAAATTCAAACCTCCAATGTGTTTCAGTATGGAGGATGCTGAAAGAGTTGCTACTTGCCTCGACCAAATTCTCAAAGGTTGGTAGTAATTTAACAGTTAATTCAGCATGTGGTAACCTATTAGTCTGACTCTGCAACTGCAATAATTTAATTTAAAATAATAAATATTAAGTGAGAAATTAACTATTTGCCTTTTGGACTTACAGAATTGGAGGCTACCCACCAAAAAGAGAACTGTGGAAAAAGTTAAGGTTTAAAAGCATTCTGAGAAGAATTTATTAATGTAGTGCATAAAGCAAACATTTTACATTTGAAAATCGATTGAAAAAAATAATCAATCTTCTTTTCCATTCTTGAATATAAATCTGTTCATATTCAAAATTCTGTAAAAATACTGAAAGGTGAAAATTCACTGCACATCTGACATGAAATACTTTGGAAATAAAACGTTTTATATTAACATGAAATCACATATATGCACGTTTACAGAATGAGGCGTAAATAAATATTAAGAGTTTAATATTTCATTGTGATTTTATACTTTACAGTCATACAATATAAATCACTTTTTGTAAACCTGATTGTATACAAATACTCCAGTCTCTATATTATGCTTTATATTACATTTGTACCCAAATATGTGTTGTGGTTACATTAAATAATGACACTAATAATAGATGTGGTTACTAAATTGACTAGTTATTAAATGTTTTCCCCTTTGTCAATATCTTTGCAAGACATAAGGCAATCTTCATAAGTGCGTGCATAGCATTTGAATGTTTTTTTTTAACCAAATAGACAGTATCTGTGTTCTCCAGCAGAATGACAGGGAAAGGGAATTTACTTGCATTAATTAATTAATTAATTAACAAAATGACAGTTTTTACCTCATTATATTAATTCATACAAAATCATCTTGAGAAGCATCTGGAACCTGTAAAACAATGTTAAATTTAAAAAACAAATCCTGAAATTACAAAATGCATGCATGTGTGTGAACGGGTTTTACCGTGTTACTGTGAAGATTAAGTCCTGAACTTGAAGTCTGTCTGGTGTTTCTCAGTTTCTCATATCCTTGTCCCTCCACGACTAGCAGCCTGAGAGGAGTTCCTCCCTCTTTTATCAGCCTCACCACTTCATCAAAATACACTACCTCGACATTCTGTCCATTCACCTCTACCACCACATCCCACTCACACAGCCCAGCTCTCTCTCCTGCACTCCCTGTCATCACCTATAGACAAGAAGGAGAATTACACATAACAGTTTTTCTTAGACTTGGAGTCTGTCATTTATTCCAATGTTAAAGATAAAAAAATATATATTTTGGGGTGAAATATTCCTTTAATATGCAAAGACAAATATAAGTCAAGTTATTTACTCTGAAAATGTAAATACTGTGGTGATATCAATATATATTTTTGTTTGAGCATCCCAGCCCAGCATCACTGTCTTGGCCAATGGCATGAGTCTGGGGGCAGGACTATCATTTGCCCGACCAATGGCATATAAGGGGCATGTTCAAGCAGAATTGTGTGAAAACAGTAATTTTTGCTATAGAGTGCTGCAGAAATGACAGAGATATTTTTGTAGGCTAAAACCCAGAAATGTTATGTAATGTTAGTGAGGTTTTTGAATGGCTTTTTGGTTGAATGCCTGAAATAATATCTGTGGGTCAAACAAGCGCAAGATATTTTCACGTTTTATGCTACAGCATAAAATACATTAGTAATACTTAGTAATTGATTTTTTTTTTAAATCCTTTACTTGTCTTGAAAAAGGCGTTTGCTAACAAGTGGCTAAATGGGACCACAGAGGTTGTCAATGATATTAAACGTCATCACGGTGAACAAGTATCTACTCACACTAGTCTGTTTTAACAGCCTCATAGGTTTTTTTAATCACGCTCTTGCAAACCATACTTACTCAGACTTTCAGAGAAAATGTTTTTCAATAAAGACTAAAAAAAGAGTTTAATGGTGGTGACATTCTTTATAGCCTACGTTTAGCTTTTTATAACTTTTTAATGCGATTGCATTTAGGCTTCAAAATGAACAAAAAGTTGTTCTTTTCATGATGAAAAAAACATGTAGAGCTAATTTTCTGCATTTAATCCAAAGGCAAAAACCTGTTGGGTTTCTGTCAAGGGAAACGAGCAGATGCTAACTTCCTGGTTGGCCTACAAAATTATGTCATTACTGCAGCACTCTATTCCATTTGCTGAAATGTAAATAAATGTTTAAGCAGATAAATGTTTACTCTATTTTATTCTACCAATAAAATAATAACTAAAACTGAGAAACAGTACCTGGCCGATATAAGTCCCTGGCTTATTCTGAACACAGCCAAGGTTGAAGCCAAATCCAGAGCCCTCTTTGTGAAGCACACAAAGTCGAGGGTGCGGTGGATTTTGGTGTCCCTCATGATGTAGTGGGGGAGGTTTAGGGAAATGTTCCCTTTTTGGAATACGGTCTTCATAGAACAGCAATGGAGAAATACCCAGCTGAAGTGGATCAAATAACAGACACCTTCTCAGTGATAATTCCAAGCACGACTGCAAGAATAATGATTCCCTATGCTATGTAGGTCACAGCGACCCCACCCATTCCCTGGGGTCCATGTCTGTTCCATAGAGTAGATTCAATTAATTTTAAAAACACCTGTTTCTGTGTCATAAGCATTAGGAGCATGAACCTAGGCTCTTAGTTAGCCCTAAGGGTCAAATGTCTTCAATCAGAGGAAAACTATGTTGATTAGGCAGCTGTTCGCAAGTGTGTTCTCTGTGAGCATGTGCGTTTGCACGCATGTAAGCACCTGTGTGTAATAGTCTCTGTCTGGGATGGAGATGGTGGTTAGGGTGACCTGCTGGCCGCTTTGCCGTATTTTGCTGACGATGCCCTCATGCTCTGCATCCTCCACCTGCTCCCCGTTTACCGCTAGCACAAGCTCTCCATCCTCCATTCCTGCAGTCTCAGCTGGGCTGCAGG